>JASMMZ010000002.1:17174057-17332682 GCA_038502455.1 Anisogramma anomala
ACGTGAGACGAGGCGTAGTCGGTGGTTTCCCTCCATCCGTGTGTGGCTCTGTTGCAAGACACAGACTTCACTGAGGGTGACCTATCTCGTATGCCTACCTGGAATCCGATTGGTAATAACAGATGGGCGTTATTAGCAAAAGGACCACTTATAAAGATGATTGATTTAACAGTGAAATCGAAAGGAACCATATTAATTACTCAGTTTAAATTGTCTATCTGTTATTCTAAACATTTATTCAAATAAGTGGCATCCTTATCAATTATATCTTAAGCTTACAACGCAAATGATAAATCATAAAATGCTTCCAGTTAACACTGACTTGTAATATAATTGCTACAAACGCGCTATTCGAGATATCGTTAGGCTTTAATAACGTTAATCTTGTTGATTTTAGCTATATTGTTTTCTTATATCTGTTAACGAAAGCTAAGCTATCTAATATTAGTTTTCTTATCATTATGCAAACGAATTAACAATCTATTCAAGTTTAAATGTATAGCTTAAACTAAAGATTTGATAAGTTCGCAGTTTTAAGACATCGAATCCTTAATAAAACATTGTTTTATTATTATAAAGTTAGTAGTTTCAACAAAGAGTATATTATTAATTTACATATAAACTATATATAATTTTTTATCTTCTGTTCACAAAATTAACAAATAAAGTTTGTTAATTGATGATATCATACTCATTCTCAATTTAAAATACAACTAATATATCAGAAATTGATGAATACCTACTCTAGCTAATTCATATAATGATTAAATATATTGTATAACTAGTTTAGTCGTTAATAATTGCGAAGTTCATTGGTTAAGTTTAGTAGAATGATCTTCTATAAATCAATAATAAATTACATATATATTTAGGCAGTATCGAGACTATTTAGTGTAAATTTCGCGTCAATGTGAGCTATTTAACTCGTTGTTTCAACAATTATCAACCGTTAACTAATCTTTTGAATTGTTAGAGAGTAGATGAAAATTCTTTTTTTTTGTTTTATCTTTAAGCGATTTATTTGGGTTTTTCGTGCGATATATCCGTAATTCTTTTCTTAACCTTCAAAACTATCTTTAACCTAAAACAGTCATGTTAGTATTATCGTGATTAAAGTCATTTCAGGATATAAACCAAATAACTCCTCATATAAAAAATACATCAATTCAACTCTATCGCTTTTTTTAGAGGGTTTTCTTAGGGTTTTCATAATTTCTTCTATATAAAATGAAATTGCAAAATTTTCTGCGCATTTACCCTATTAACTTAAGTTATGATATATAGTAATTTAAGCTTATACTTTTATTTTCTTCTTTTTAATCACTTCCTTAAACGCTTTTTTGCATCGTTATCGCTTTATTCATTTTTAATTACCGGTAAAAGTAGCTTATATTAGTATACTTGTTCTGCTAGAGTATTTTTTTTCGATCGTTAATCGCTCTAATATAGGCTTCAATTTACGTCATACGAAATATCGCAAAATCGTTAACAATTTCGATTACAACTTTTAGGTTTGCATTTATATGTGGACTCTATTCCCAGGCGGTAATAATAGCTGCTAATTTTTTAGTCCACTAGTTAGCGTGTAATCAATATCGTCTTGTTTTAATTATTTACGAATGTGGTTATTTTTAAAAGTGTTTTAAATATTACTTTTTTCAAAGTAGAGATTTTGGTTTGCGATTGAATATATAGGTTTAAACTTACCATAAAACCGGCGAACGCGTAGCACAACTTCGGCCTACGACCATAGAATTAACGAAACGGGGGTGTATTCGTTGTCAATCCGCTCGTAACAGTAACAATAGGCCGAATAACCTCCACTCTCGTAGTAATCGCTAATAAACCTACCTATGGCCGCGGACGCGATACACAACATATAAGGTGTATCCATTAACAACCCGGAGCTGCGAACCCGGGTACGTCTCTTTAACGCTTTACGTGTCAAAAGGGCTTCACAACATACTCTAGTGATACGTAACTCGAGGTAACGGAGGAGGTTCGCCTTCATCTCCTCGTCTAAAGAATATTAAAGGATAATAAACAGATGGATTTGGTAAATACAAACCGTAACATAACTCCGTTAAGCTACGCTTACGATGTAAAAATGTTTACATGGGTAAGATGGTTTTTACCTGCGGAGAAAGGATAAGGTTTATAACCTTAAAAGCTTCCCGTTTCTTCCTCTAAAAGTTAAGGGGAAAGGGAGAGGAAAAAAGGGGGGAAAGGGGGTGGAAGCTTAGGTAGCGATGACGGTGGGTGGTGAAGCGAATGCCGAGGCGGGGATCAAGGAAATAGTACCCAAAAAGGGGGTTCTGTTAACGATAGCGGCGGTAACGGCGGTGGCAGCGGCGGTGGCGGCGATGTGTCGAGGTTTACGCACTAAACAGCGTCTAGTAGTCCTGTTTTTATGCAACATTTATTTAAAGGCGAGGTTAGTATATAGGGATTAGTTAAGTAATCCACCTATCGAAACGGTTTGAAAAAGTGAATTAAAATAGGGGATTAAATTTAATTGGAATAGATATTTGTAGTAGCTTTAAATACTCGTCGTTAAAAGGGGGAAAATGAATAAGTTTCATTTAAACCGATAGAGATATACCTTTTTACATTAATTTAAAATACGTGAAGGCGTAATTAACTTTACGTAATTACCTTTATGGTACTTGTGTAATTACACCTCTATAGGAAACAACAAAAAACGCTATCAATAACCATATCGCTACCAATTATTTATATTAACCAAACCCTTATTATAATTACTACCGCGGACAAAAATTACTAATTCGAACCTTTACAATTTCTACCATAATTATACTGTTATTACAAAACTATGGATATGGATTATATTACAATGAAACTGTTATTACAAAACTATAGATACGGACTGCATTACAATTGTACCATTACTACTAAACTATAGATATGAAGCACACGAAAAAGGAAGAAAAAATTACCTGGATAGATATTATTATATATCGTTATAGGTAATATGCATAGGTTAAGTAGTAGTGTACTACACTGTAAGGTTTACTCCTACAAAGTGCATGATAACGTGTCACGCTGCAGGTTATACTCATAAAGAGTGTATTATACGTGGCGCGGTTTAAAAGGAGTGTTCCAGAGTGTATAGCAAAATGCCACTGCCCAGATAAGAGGGTTATAACTTCTCATTCATAGCGTGCACTCTTTGAATGCTTTTCCCCTATCTTATCTATCTTTACTACTTTAATTCCAATCTTTAAGATTACTCTTTTACTCTTTTACGTTCACGTGAATAATCAGACCTTACTAACAAATAGACTATTGATAATAAACGTATTTTCTCTTTCCCTTTAAAGTAAAATCCTTATATAACGAAAACCAAGAAAATAGGATAAACCGTATGAGATTTCGAGTATTAATAATATAAATGTAGTGGTTTAAACTGCTAATAGCTTTTTTATTTTTATAACTATACAAATTAAACCGTATAAAAGACTCTTTGAGTTCAATAAAGGTCCTGATGTCGATATCCTTTGATTTGAATGGATTAGCTAATATAACCTTTTCGAATCGATCGTTAATAAATTAATATAACGTCGACAACGTAGGAAACTACCTAAAAAGAGGATAAACTCTAGAAAGATGAACGGTGATGGGAATTATAGACCTGACAGGATATATATAACGACGTGAGTATATTAAAAGGGGAAGTTCAATGGAGAACTTGATTTTAACCTACGTATTCAAGGTATTATCAATATAAAAAATTAATATTTTAAGGAAAGTAATGAAGTGGGGATTACCAGTCTTTTTTTATGGTGAGTTAAATAATTTGGTTCATTAACATAGTTTCAAAGTCACAACGTTACTGTTTTCAAGTTAAAAATAATTTACGAGATTAAGGGTAAAAATATGAATCGGCTATACGAAAAATTACGACTAGTTATTTAAGGATACAGTAATAAAAGTAAGGATTGAATCCTTACTTAATTTCCCCTAATTGAAAAGATTAATTAACGCGTAATCTTTTTTATCGTTATTTGTTTGACTGTTAGTACGAAAGGTTAATTTATATTCAATATCGGAGATATAACGTAAGCATATACATAGGTTATGCTCAATCTTTAGCGGATTTTATTGTTAAAATTAACAAAAAAAACTAAGTAATAAGTTTCCGACTGGTATGATAATATGTTATATCAAATTTTTATACAGATTAGTCTAAGTAGGCGTTTATTGGTTTTTATCGTCTTAGGTATATTTCAAGAATAAGTTAGGTATAAGGACTTCAACGTTTAACTGGTATCTGTTAATTACGCAGGGTAAAAACTTCGGTATTGTTGGAATAATATTGCATGCAGTGAAGTAAATCAACTTTACTTACAGTAAAGTTGACTGTACTGCAAATGTATTGCTTTGTGCGGACTTACCGCATTATATGTAACTCGAATGCAGTACGCTAGACTTTACTCTAGGGTACGAGCCAAGCAATTGGCTATACAAATTACTGTGTAGACCGGCTAGCAGTTTCCCAAACCTAGGATAATACATCCACCATCTAATTACGTAATACTACTGTTACTTTGACTAATCGAATCGATAACATTGTAATGTCTAAAGCTCTACTACTACTAATTAGTATTTATTGAGCTAAGTACAGATTAGCTAAGTAGAAAAAGAAATTACTTTTCGGTTATACTTTATGGTTAAAGCGATTAGTGTAAAGGAAAGATTTTGGTAAAATTCCTTTATTAGTATTGTGTTAGTCTTATGATGACAGGAAAACAGAGAAGAATTTTGGGTTATCTCAGTCTCATAATAGCAATCTAGAAGTTAGCGACGGTATCGTTATTGAAAACACTAAGAAATCTTTATTAACCTTTTTTAAATATGTTAAGATTGACTGTTAGAAGTCTTAAAGTTCGGCAAGTTAGCAAATTTCTAAGTTATTACTATTACGTGTGTTATTACTGTAGAAAAACGACTAAGTTTTACAGCTTATAACAACAAACAACATTCGCCTTTTACCTATAAACTTTAATAACAAACGACTTTCAATCTTACTCTTCACATTAAACCTTTACCCTTGTTTCATTTTTTTTTCACTCTCTTTACGCTAATTCAATCGTTAAGTTCGTTGCTTTAAGCTAGAAACCAAAAATTATTAAGTTGCGCCAAGAAAGCAACGTTGTACGACCTCACGCTAAGCTATTAATTCGCTAAGTTGTCAAGTTTCCACACGACTTTACGTCAAAACACCAAGACTTTACGCCTAAGAATCACCAAGTCACTCGCTCTACACACCCCACTAAGTCCTTATAAGCCTAAATATTAAGATAGCACCTACCCCAGTGATTTAAAAGAGAATTAACGCCTTCAGAATTACGTTTACCAAGTTTTACAACGAAAACCTTCGGGCGTTAGATGTCGATGAAAAATTAATTGAAAAATACCTTATTAATTTCATCAGCTACTACATCGTTAAATATAGTAATAATAAAGATCATAATTACACCTTTAGCAAGTTTTGTAACCTCTTTAGCGACTAGACTGTTGATATGTGAATTTTAGTTTTGAAAGGGGTTAAGTTAAGAGTTAAAATAGAACTTAAGTGGTAGTGAGTTTATATGCTACTATAGGGTATTATAAAGTTGACGTAAAAACTTTTCGACTTAACCCAGTTTTAGGAACGCCTTTAAGAATTATATCTCAAAGAAAAGAGTATTAAGGAACCTTACCGCCTTTATACGCAATTTAGGAGACTTCCCTTTTACCTTTGGTTAAGTTAAGCTTTTTTATGCGCGGGCGATAAACATGTTAACCTACTCGTTAATATAGAACCTTTATATGACAGTTCAGAGTACGCTTTTAACGGTAGCATGGTACGTAAAGCAGTGACTGCTTACGCTGTTAGAGGTATTGACGTTAGTTCTTTACACCAATTAATTGAATAAGATTGTTAGGTTTTCCAAAACCTGTAAGTGCCTATTCTCCTTTGGCAATTCTTTCGATAAGCTCTTTAAAACCCTTTCCTATTTAGATTTACCTATACGCGAAAGCCCTCCACAAGTCATATTATAAGACTTTATCCTTCGGGTTAGGCGATTAGCAATTATCTTTGACATCATGCCACGGAAGATTTAAGGTTAAAATTGCTAGAAAATATTATTTGAGGTTGAAATAACTATCGAAATTTTCCCCTAAAACCTGTCAAGTTAGTTAACATCGATTATAAATTGTTTATAGATTTCGTTAATATTTGGAACGAAGTAAGAGAATATGATTAAAAGCCTTATAATCTTTTAAAATTTAATATAATACACTTTTTAAATATTTACAAATGGATAGAGGTTCTCCCTTTAAGTTTTTACTTACTATTTTCTAGAATCTTTATAGGGTATGTTAGGGATTACTATCTAACTTTTCTTACTGAAGCTATTACGTTTCACGAGATTTACAATGGCATAAATGGCTATTTCGAATATGACATTTACCTTATATAATACTATACAAACTGAGCAACTACAAAGTGGACTATAATTATAGCAAATAAGAAAAAGAAATAAATACTAATACACGTTTTTAATTATATGTTTAATAAGTTGATGTTATATCAAAAAGCAATGGGAAAAGCCTATATTGGCGAAGTTATACTTTGCGAGTAGGTACGGGTAGCAGTTAAGGGTGTTAACGAGTTCGAATACATCCTATAACGCCTAGATACTACTTGCGAAAGCTTTTTTAGCCAGTTGCGATTAGGCATATAAATTAACAATACCTGTTTCGTTGGAACGACTAGCTTTATAGTATTGAAATATAAGGCGATTAAGTACTTTAAGTTTTAAAATTAAAAATTGGTAACGATGTTAATAGAGGGCAGTTGACATAACTTTAATAAATCGTTAATCTGTATACTTAATGTTTATACCAGCCTAAACTTTCGCTAAAAGAGCCAGGGTAATGTTTTAGCTATAATTAACGAAACTAATACGGTTAGAGCCAAATAGTATTTTAAATAACGTGCCCGTGGCAGTTATATAGTTACTATATACTAACCGGAGGCATTATATAACCTATCTATCGCGAGGTAAGTACAAAATCTAACGAATAAAAACTTTGAGAGGTTAAATAAGAAGCTCTAGTAGTAAATGAAAAACCTAGACTATGGGATTAATATGGTTTTAATCGACCTATTAAAAGCTAAACTAATGATTTTTCCGAACATATTCTTTATAAATAATACCGACTTATCTTTACAGATCAGTTTTCTAATAACCCTTATTAATGAAGATAAGCAGGAAAATCAGTTTAGTATTATCGGTAACCTAATTCACTAAACCTTTGTTAAGTGTACAAAGATTACACAAAGCGTGTTAGCTTTAAAGTTCTAGAGTATAATAGCGGTCTTTAACATAGGTATGATATTATAGAAAATTCTTAATATTATTGCCAGGCAGTAAAAGATTCCTCTCATCCCAGTGGTAATTTATATCGACTCTAAAATCATTTTTGAATTCCTTTTAAAGCTTGTAACCATTAGCGAAAAACGCCTGATAATCGACATAATGGCACTTCGTAAAGCCTACGAAGGGAGTGAGATTAAGGAATTCCGATGAATCGATAGAAAATACAATCTCGTAAATGCTATAATGAAAGCAACGTTAAATAAGGCCTTAAAAGGGTTTGTCAATAGCAATAGGCTAACCATATATATCGAAGGCTACGTTAATGGGCTGCCCAGAAAGACTGAATTATGTGACGGCGGACAGGGATATATTAGCAAACTGACAAACTGCCAGGAGATTCATGATAGTAATCTGTTTAAATGGTACAGTTAAAGTAAAAGCTTACAAAAGCCTGTGGCGAAAGAATATTTTATGGGAGTTGATAAACTAGGATCTTAGAGAGGCGGAGCAATTAATATTAAATGAGGTTAAGTTGCATGTAATTTGATGCAAATCAGTATAGAAGTCATTTGGAATTGACAAAGGTCTAGTTAGTTAACGAAAAGGCAATTAGTAGTAACCGAAAAAGATTAGTTAGCCACACTGTTGTATACGTACGAACTAAAAAGCCGCTAATGTTGGAATAATATTAAATACAATGTATTAGATCAACTTTACTTACAGTAAAATTAACTGTACTACAAGTATATTGCTTTGTATGAACTTACTGCATTAGTCGGAAGTCGAGTATAGTATGCTGAACCTTATTTTAGGGTATAGGCTAAGCAATTGGCTATACAAATCTATACAGACCGGCTAGTGGTCTGCCAAACCTAGAACAATAAATCTACCATCTGATCACGCAATATTACTGTTACTTTAACCAAATGAATCTACAATGTTGCAACGTTTAAAGCCCTACAAATAGGTATCGTAGATATATAAATTAATGATACCATTTTCCTCGGAAATATTATGTTTATAGCAGGAAAGTCACGTGTTATCAACAAATTAAGCTTTTCAAAATGTAAGTTAATTAAAACGTTAGTTAAAGCCATATAACTTGATGTTAATAAATCTTTAATTCGTAATAATAGTATTAATGTGAGAAATAATATTTATATTAACTTATGTTAAGAAAGGCAAGTTACAAGCTTAATTATCATTAATAAAACCAAAGAGGTAGGATTATATAGATACTTAAAATAAGGGGTCTATACGACTTACATTGTTATGTTATACAAACCGGAGGTATCGTACGACCTTTCTATTACAGCACAAGTATAAGATGCAAATGATACAAATTTTGACAAGTTAAATAAAAGGATTTAATAGTAATTTAATTATTTGAAAAGAAGAATCAATATAATTTTCGTAAGTTTAATGAAAGCAAAGCTAATAATTTTCACGGACGGATTATTTACCAATAATATTAACCTTATATCGTAAACAGGCTTTCTAATAATGTTTGTTAATAAATGAAAGTTGAAAGGGAAATTTAAAATTACTATAAACCTTATATAGTGGATATCCGTTAAATATAAGCGTGTAATACAAAGCGTATTAGCTTTAAATGTTTACGGGATAATAATAACCTTTAATATATGTATAATAATAAACGATATATTAAAGATTATCACTAAACAGTTAGGATTACTACCGATACATATACTAGTATATATTAACTTTGGAAACCTATACGAATACTCATTAAAATTATGTAAAACTAACAAAACACGTTTCTTGATTAACGTAATGACTTTAAACAAAGTATATATAGCTCAGTAAATTAATAAATTCCATTGAATCAATAGAAAAGATAACTCCGCCAACGTTATAACAAAAGCTACATCTAATATCGCCTTGAAAAGGTTTGTAAATTATAGTACACTGATTATATGTATTGAGGGTTACGTAAACCATCCGGCATATAAGGTGAAGTAATAGGATTACTCTAACCAATTTAAAGACTGTCAAGGTAGTGATATTAATAGCAAAACTATCAATGAAAATGGCAATAGTTTAAACTACTAACAAATGGTACGTAAGTGGTGGAATGCGTAATACGAACAAGTCTGTAGTGAAAGACCTGTACACGGGAGTTGAGGAATAGAGGCCTCGGAGAAGTTGAATAAAAGGGCCACGAAGAACCGTAATTAATGTCAATTTTAGTACAGATTGATTGTAATTAACAAGGATCTGCTTCGTTATTGACTTATTAATCAAGAAAAGATTTTAAAGGTTGCTACCAATTGATGGCAAGCCACATTAACGTATAGGTACAGAACAAAAAGCTGCCAGTATTGAAATAACAGTCAAATGCAGTACAGTTCAGTCAAGTTTACTTATAGTAAAGTTGATTATACGTACTACAAATTGACTGTAGTTTGTTGGATTTGAATACACTGCACTTCAAATGCAGTGCAGTAGGTGTCTATTTCAAATTGAGGCATAGACTAAAGCGTTTAGCCGTATAAATTAGTGTGCAAACCAGCTAGCAGTCTGCTAAACTTGGAACTTACCACATCAATCAACCAATTTCAATGCAGAACCAGTTACTTCGATCATAGTGATTTGAATCTACTATGTTGCAACAAAAAGCCTATATTTATAGGTAGTCCTACTAATACTTGGGTAGTATCACAGATAATGAAAGTTAACTTTCTATTAGTCCTAGATAACAAACATATTTCCAAAACGATTACTAAACGTTGAATAATATTTAAAGTTATTGGGGATTAAATGAATATTCAGTTTTTATCTTAATTACTTTATTATTAGATGATTCAAAATCAATTTATATACAACCTCCCTATGGTTTTACTTTCACACTCGTATAAAATTCTCGATTGAAAGATTATGACATTTGGGTTTGAAAGGTTAAATTCACGCTTATATATAAATTGTACGATTTTTCAAATAAACAATTTATACATCTCAACCTTATTACTCTTTTTGAAAAGTTTGTCAGATGTTTTGATATTTTTCTGTACACAAAGCTTGACAGTCAAGTTTTAATGATTTTTTTGTTTCCTATTAACTCCAACAACGTTGTAAATCCGGCTTTGTATATTTTTCTTATCCTTAACGTTTATCGTCTTTGGTAATCGCCTTTGCCTTCAATGCGTTATTTTTTTTTAATTATGGGAGGGAGATAATTGTATTAGTTAATTCGTTTAGCTTAAAGATCTTCATTGTTATTATTATCGGTATCGTTAGTCGCCTTAATATAGGGTATAACCTAAATTTTACGAAACGTAGTAAGCCTATTAATTGTTCCAATAACTTTGTTAGGGCTAACAATATTCAGGATTTTAAATGAGCTATTTTATTTATCTAGTTCCCATAATACAAAACATTTATTTTGTAATATTAAAACTATCATATGAATTGTTATAGGATCGTTTTTGATATTGAAGGCATCATTAATTTAAGGCCGTACCGATTCTTTCCATAGTTCTTTTAGGATTTTGCCGTATATTATAACCATTTTCTACGTATTTAATAATGATATAAATTCATTCATCAAATGAGGATATATTTTAAAAACCAGTAATGTTAATGAGTTATTAAGATGTATAATATTGTTATTATTAGAATAGTACCACATGTAATGTATTAGGTCAACTTTACTTACAGTAAAGTTTACTATACTGCAAGTTGAGTGTATTATTTTATGGAGACTTACCGTATTGGTTGTAAGTCAAGTGCAGTACACTACACTTCACTTTAGGGTACGGGCCAAGCAATTAACCATACAAATTATATTGCAGACCAGCTAGCAGTCTGCCAAACCTAGAATAATACATCTACCACTTGACCACGCAATACTACTGTTACTTCGATCAATCGAATCGATAACATTGTAACGTCTAAAGCCCTACCAACAGTTACGTCTTTTCACTAATATTTAAAGATGTGTCTCCTTATTTGTTAAAGTTATAATCTTTATGGTAATATTATTTTACTCTTTACTAAGTAGTAAATATAACCTTTCAATCTTTCTAATGCTTCAATAGGCCCTAACCGGCTTCTACTTATATTAGATCCCTATTATTTTAGCATTTTTAAAAACTTCGTCGCTATAAAGTTGCTATTGATATTGTGAACAACGACGTTTGGTAAACCTAAATACGTGATAATATATAATATTCTTATTTTTTTCAACGTATTGTTAGCCGATAGAAAGTTAAGAAATTTGGTTGGGTAAAACAATGTTACAGACTTTACGAATTAAAAAAACAGGCTTATTATCCAAGTAAAATACGTTAATACAAGTCTCGTAATAAAAATTATTTTCTGTTGATAGGCCTTTATCTTTGCAACGTAGTCGATTCTAATAACTGTGGTCGAAGTAACTGGTGTTGAGTTGATATTATTGGTTGAAATGTGTAAGTTCTAAGTTTGGCAGACCGCTAGCCAGTGTTTACACCAATTTATATAGTTAAAGGCTTTGGTTTGTGCCCTAATTTGAAATGTGCACCTATTGCATTGCACTTGCAGTGTAGTTCCATAAACTATAGTCAATTTGTAGTACGTATAATTAACTTTACTTGCAGTAAAGTTGATTTGACTATACTATATTTGACTATTATTCTAATATTAGCGGCTTTTTTTTGTGCCTGTATGCTAGTATAGCTTGCTATTAATTGGTGGTAACCGTAGAAATCCCTTTTTAATCCATAAGCTAGACCCCTGTCAATTCAGATTAATATGTATTGAAATCAACCTTAATCATGGCCTTTTGTTGCCCTTTTGCTCCACCTCTTCGAGGCCTCCGTTTTTCAAATCCCGTGCATGGATCTTTTGTTACAGACCTGTGTAAATCAGGTACGCCACTACTTGTGTATCATTAGCTAGTAATTTTAAACTACTGCTATCACCACTATTGCCCTAGTGTTCCTCCAGTTTGCTAGGGTAACCTTATTTCTCTACGTTATGAGCTTGGTAGTCCACGTATCCTTTACTTCGTATGGTTAGCGTGTTGTTATTTACAAATCTTTTTAGGGTGTTATTAGAGGTAGCTTTGGTTATAGAATTAGCAGGGATATTTTTGCCGTTAATCTACTAGAATATATCGATTTTCTGGGTTTCGTATGCCTTTTTAAAAGTTATTATATTTATTATTAAACTTTTTTATTAGTCGTACCTAGTTTTGATATGTATTCGTAGAGGCTTCGGAAGTCGGTATATACTATTACAGGTATCGGTGGTAATTTTAGCTGTTTGGTAATAATTTTCCATATGCTGTTAGTTATTATGCCGATGTTGAAGCTTGTTATCATACCGTAAACTTCCTAGACTAATATACTTTGGGATACGCATTTACATTTCATAGATGTCTAATATTCGACGTTTTTGGTGATTGTAAATTTTACTTTAGACCTATTTTCTTTGACGAGCATTATTAGGAAGCCGATTTGCGATGTAAGGTTAGTATTATTAGAAAAAAATCCGTTCATAAAGATTATTAGTTTCGCCTTCGTTAGGTTTACAAAGATTATATTAATTCCCTTTTTAAAATGATTTTTTTTCTATGAAATACGTTTATTTAACTTATTAAAGTTTTAGTTGTATAGGTTTTGTGCCTACATTGTAATGGAAAGATCATATGATGTTTTCGGTTAGTATAACGTAGCGATGTAAGTTGTACGAACCCTTTGTTTTCGATATCTTTGTAATTTTGCCTCTTCGGTCTTGTAGATAATCCTTAGGCTTGTTTTTTAACCCTTTTGGGATAGGTTAATATATGTGCCGTTTTTAGTCTTAATATTATGAATGTAAAATAACGATTTATCAAAGTTGAGTTATATGCCTTCGGCTAACATTTTAATTGGCTTATACTTTTAAAAGCCTAAATTTTCAATGACACGTTATTTCACCATTATAAACCTAATATCGCTAAGGAAAAGGGTATAGTTTATTTATATACATACTATACCAAAGTCTTTGCTCTTAGTAATTAATAGGTAAGAGTTAAAGGTTAAAGTATTCAAATCGAGCCTGTTTTCAAAGTGCGCTTAATATTTTAAAGATAAATAGACCTATAGCTCAGATGATCTGTATAAATATTTAATACAATATATTATTATATCAACCAGAAACTTGTTCCTTATTTCTTTTCACAACTTTAATAGTATAATCCGCTAAAAATCAGTGGTGGATTATGTATATGTTTATGTAATGTTTCGGCTATTAAGTATAAATTTACCTTTTATGTTAGTAGTTCAATTGTTAGTAATAGAGACTATTAAATATTAATTATTTTTTAAATTGTGGGCGATTAAATAAGGATTTAATTCTTACCTTTATTACTGTATCTTTAAGCGATTAGTCGTAACTTTTCGTACAGTCGATTCATATTTTTGCCCTTAACCTCGTAAATTATCCTCGACTTAAAAATAATAACGTTTTAGCCTTCAAATTACGTTAACAGTACAAATTGTATAACCTCTCGTGATTGAAGGCCGTTAATTTCCACTTGGTCACTTTCTTTAAAGGGCTTACATGGTATATTAATAATGATTTCGGCATGAAACTTAAGGGCAAGTTTTCCGTTAAACTTTTTTTAAGATACCCACGTCGTTATATACGCCTCTTCGGGCCTATAGTCTCTATCAAAGTCCTTTTCTTTAGTGTGTATCCTTCTTTTAGGTAGTTGTTTATATCGTTGACATTCCATTAGCCTTTTAATAATCAGCTTTAGATAGTTGTATTAGCTAATTCGTTCTGCTTAAAGGTTATCGATATTAGGATTTTTATTAGACTTAGGGGGACTGAGGGGTCTTCTGTACGGCTTAACTTGTATAACTCGGAAAGTTGCAAGGCAGTTAGTAGTTTTAACTACTATATTTAAGTTGGTAATATTTAAAATTTTATACGGCTTATCCCATTTGCCTGGCTCATGCTACGTAATAACTTTACTTTAAAGGAGTATTAATAACACGTTTATTATTGAAGGTTAATTCTTAGTGTTAAGGGTATTATTAACCTAGTAATGTGCTGATTTTTTCCTTAGCTTTTTTAAGGCTTTACTGTATATTATGGCACATTTTTAGGTACCTAACGAGGGTAACAACCTAGCTGTTATACATAGATAGGCTCTAAGTACCAGTAAAGTTAGTATAAGTTCATTGGATATGATAATATGGTTAAAATCTTGTACCGTTATCCAAAGTCGTGTTTTTTAGTTTGTAAAGCTTTCAATTTCTAATGTAAAGATATCTTAGGCCCTTTGTAAAAAGGAGTATACCCTTTCAACTTTACCAATACTCTAGTGAACTTTAACGGAAACATCTTTATATTAAATTACTATTAACTTTATATTAGCTGAAAACTTTATCGTAATAAAGTTGATATCGGTATCGTAAATTAATACGTGTAGTAGTCTAAGGTATGTGTTAATTCATAAAGTACGTAGTATCTTTTATGTTTCTTTTTCCGTAATAGTCTTAAAGAACTTAGCATTGTAAAAATCTGTAGCAGAGTTTATAACGTGTAATACTAGCTCACCATTCAAGTAAAACACGTTCATAAAGACTTTTGAATTAATTTTTTTTTAACATAAACTTAAGCTTTAAAAGGGATTTAAAGTGTGTTTAGTAATAATGGTAAAGCCATTCGACTGCTTTTAGTATTGAAAAGTCCACATTTTCATAGCTAACTACTTTTAAAACCTTGTAAAGCGTATTAGTTACTAGGTGGTTAAACTTATGATATAGTTAACTAAGTTACGCCTTCGTTAGGTTTAATACTATTGTCCTTAACCTTTAAAGATAAAACCAGAGGTACTCTTATTAAAAGCTAAATAGAAACCTATTACCGACCTTAACTTATATTAATTCTTTAGTTTAAATATTAACGTTAAAGCCTATGTTTCCTATATATTTTTAGTAAACGAAGAAGGGGATATAAGATTTTAAGATATAGATAATAGGGCTAATAATAATATTAGCCATTGTCGATCCCAATAAAGATAGCTCTTTTTAAGGCTAAAGTTAACCTTAGCCTTATTAGCATCCTCGTGATTAAGTTTCGTAGCAGTATTAGTATCTCTTTATAACGCGATGTATTATAAATAACCTCCTATTAAATATCATATCGCCCCCGTATCCAGTATAATCCCCTAAAAAACTTGTTTCGAGTAGCGGTTTTAAATGGTAAAGAGGTATATAGAGTCAAGTTCTTTATCGTTATATTGGTGGTAGAGGTCTTTACCTATAAAGCGGTACAAAAAGGCGTGGTTGGCTAGTTGTTACGTTGTTTTTGGGCTAGTGTCGGTATTAGTATTTTTGTATCAACCTATAGCTTTTAGTTTATTTTTCTTCTCTTTATCTTGACTTCTTTTAATTTATACAACTTACTCAATACATTTTTAGTTGAAATTAAAGGGGAATTAGATATAATATATTTCTTATTTAACTTAATGCCTTACTATAATATAAAGTCATAACCTACATCCTTGCTTGCCGTGAATTTAATGTTTTTTTATGTTTGAAATAAACCTATTCAGTCGGTTTAAAGATCCTAAGGAAAAGTTATAACATTTTCCGTAAATCGAGATCCAGACCTTTCGTTAACTGTATTAGCCGGGTTTTTCGTATCGTCGATTAATATAATACGAATAAGGAGAGTCTTTTTCTTCGTTATTAAATTCCGGAGTTTAAGGGTATATACTAATCGAGCTAGAAACTCGAGTAGTTACGATTGTTAGCAAAGAACGAAATTAGTTAAAGAATCTTTTATAGGTGATATCAGAGTATTATAAGATGTATTCAAACTTTTGATAACTCGTGACTGCTTACCGGACCTGATAACATAAAGTGCCCTCGAAAGCATTTATATTCCCCATTGTTTATTAATATAACATTAACCTATTAAGTAACTAGGTAAAGAGGTTTATTTTACTTTTCAACTTTTTTTTATAATTTGGTATGTAAGATTACTCAATGATGTTTTAATCGATGTAGTACTATATAAGATTAATATTGTATTAGAAATGTCCCTTTATACTATTATAGATTTCGCGAAAGGAAGAATAATTTTTTAAGTACTGGAGGTAGTAATTGTCATGACCCAGACAGCGGTTAGGTCAGGAAAACAGGCCAGCAAGGAAACTACGCCACTGAGACGCCTGAAGTCTAACACATCAGGCGGGGAACATCTCTTATTTCAGCAGACCCAGGGTTAGGGTTAATGCCAAGGATATGTTGGATATGTTGGATATGAGGTTATCCAAGCTATCCAAGGACATGCCAAGGATATGTCGGATATGTTGGATCGGAGGTTATCCAAGCTATCCACATATACAGTACTGAAGACGTATGAAGGATTGAGGATATAAGGACACGGTCAGCACCACACAGATAGTATTTCCTTCATAGCTCTTCAGTTGTCAATCTAAGTATTCAGTCTACCCTGAATAGCCTCACGGCTTCTGATCATCACTCGCACGAACACAGTCTTGATATTGCACCTTTTGTTACCTCTGCTACCTTACTGTTAACATAAACCCTCTGACACCTTCTATATACTCACGGGTATTTAGTGTGATCATTACAGTAATCCTCGACTTAATCAATAATAATATTGGGAAATAACGAGTGAAAACCTAGTAATTTAACTTTTATTTAGCGGTAGATATTAAAGAATAAGCGTAACTTGGTGTCGAAGAGTTTATATGGCTTACCGTTATATTTTTACTTTTCTCCCTAAATTTTAACGAATGTAGTAATTACTATATAGTTCGTATTTACCATGGAAATGCGTTGAGGGGGAATGGTGATGTACTGGTCGTAAGAACCTTTTATACTTTCAGCTGGGGAAAGAACTGAGATCGTTATTGGTGTTGGTGGGCTGGATAGTTACCTTTGACTAAATTTGGAGGGAAAAAGCTAGTGGTTGTGCCTATAATAGGCTTTCGCATAAATCCGGTCTTTTTTAATTTGGCTACTCAAACTGGACGTATTAAGAAGCTTAAAGGAAATGGGCTTATGAGTTTCCATTGTGGGGAATATATTAATACTCTCCTTAGTGTTAAGGGGGCCGGCGAGGTTTTTATTTAATTAATTAGTGAAATTAAGGGTTTATAGGGTGTATGTTAATTGATTTTTTACGTCTACTTATTTGGGCTTGGGTAGGTTTTTACGAATGTGTATGTAGGCGTTAAGGGTTATTATTATTAATAATTTCTTTACCCGTAACTCATATTTATTAAAGGTCTTCATCTGTGAAGTATTTTTAAAGTAAGTTGACTAGATTACTTTCCTTTCCTTTCTTCGTGGGAGTTTAACTTTTCAAGTAAATAGCTCGACCTTTATTATTATCTTTACCTAACTTTCCGCCTTTTTCTACATATTTAGACTTTAGTCGTGCAACCATTTTTAAAAGTCGTCGATGGTTATAAGTTTACGACTGATTTTAGTGGTATTTGTATCGAGAATAAAGTTACCGATTGCGTTGATTAGGTGCTTTGGAGTAAAGTTTTTAATAGCTTTGGTAAACCAAAGCTTTTAATTGTAGTGCTTTTCGAAGATAGCGCCAAGGGTAATAATTGCCTTATTTTCAACAGGATTAGTAACGGAATCGATTCTAGTGTGTTTTGAAGCCATTGTAACGTTATGGTTGGTGTAAGGCTTGGTGGTTGACTTAACGATCTGTAAGCGTAAAAACTTGGCGATTCGAGGGTGTGTAGGCTTAGTGATTCAACGTGAAGTCGCGCGACGTGACTTTCTTACGCGACTTGGTTTTTTCTCGCTCAGAATAGCGATCTTAACGGTTAAAGTGGCGTAAAGAGTAAAAAAAAGCGATGTAGGTAATGAGTTTAGGTGTAAGCTCGAAGATTGTTGTTAGTGGTAAAAGACGAAGGTTATTTATTATTTGTTGTAAGGACTTAGTCGTTTTTCTGTAGTAATAACACTTGGGTAGTATTAACTTAGCCGTTTTCTAACTTACCGAAATTTGAAACTTCTAACAGTCCATTTCAACATCTTTAAGAAGAATTAATAAGATTTTTTGGTGTTCCTAAGTAGCGATACCGTCGCTTATTTATAGACTACTGCAAACAACTACATAGCTTATAAGTCTTCCCTACTTGCTGCTGCGACCAACTGCATAGCGTATAGGGGCCCATCGTAAAAACCTTTTTTCTACCTTGCTTAAATAAACAAAGCGTAAACGAAAAACAAATTTTTCTTCTTCTTATCCAATCTGTGTTCAACCTAATAAATACTGATTAGTGTTGGTAGGCCTTTATCATTGTAACGTAGTTGATTCGAATTACTGTTGTCGAAGTAACTAGTATTACGTTGATATTATTGATTGAAGTGCGTAAATTCTAAGTTTGGCGGACCGCTAGCCGGTCTGCATACTAATTTGTATAGCCAAATACTTTGGTCTGTACCTCACTTCGAAGTGGGCACCTATTGCACTGCACTTGCAGTACATTCCCAAAAATTACAGTTAATTTGCAGAACATACAATCAACTTTACTTGCAGTAAAATTGACTTAACTGCACTGCATTTGACTGCTATTCTAACGTCATCGGTTTTTAATATAAATTTGAATTTTTTGTGGGGTTGAATATAAGTTTAGCAATAATTGTATAGCTTTTATATATTATTTAAAGCCGAGTATTTCACATTTTTCCATCTTACAAACTTGAGGATTTAATATAGCCTCTCGAAAGCTGTGTGATTGAATCGTCGGTGTAATTAATGTATATTTTACTTCATTAAATTTAACAACTTTTTTTAGGCCTTGAAGATGTAATTAAAAGTGTTATAATTTGGAGGCAAAAAGAAACCTCTAGCTGTTCTCAACTAGTTTATTAACATTTTAATTGACGTTGATATTAAGGATCTTTATGTTTTTAAATAAAGAACGAATAATATGAGGAGTTTAAGAATGCGGAATTTGATCAGTCTAATAACAGTTTGAATAGTCGTTGATTCTAGTAACAATATTTATTAGCTAGGGCTGAAGCCAATTTTAGCCTTACCTGTATCTTGATAATTAATCTCTGTGACAATAGTCCTTTCCCATAGTAGTATTAGATATTACGAATAGTCTTTTTTTAATTACCTTGCTACCACTATATTTTATATAATACCCTACAACATGTGGTTTATGTAATGAATAAAGATGTTAAAGGTATGTAATAAGTTAGGTTGAATTATGGAAAATACAGGGGTTTATGCTATTCAAGTGGTATAATAAAGTGTGATAGATTAGTTATTAGGCTGTTTTAGGAGTTTTATCATATATTATGTGACTTTTTTTAGTGTACCATCATTGGTAATGGGCTTTTTACCCTTTTACTTTGCGATGTAATTTACGTAGATTTGCTTGAAAGTAGTAGGGTCTTGAGTGTAATATATCATTTGTTGTTATTGGCGTTTTCAAAGAGATAACCGACTTAACTAATGATAGAACTTATTACAAATTTAATACTTTTTACGATTATTAAGACGATAGTTTTTGTTGTTAATAAATCGATAAGAATTTTGCTTTTATTATTGATGTCCACATGATTGTGTCTCTTATTTTGAAGATATTAGACAAGATTTTAAACGATGAGCCCCTGTATTTACAATTAATATAATGTATTATCGTATAGTTCTTATTACCATAATCTCGAACATTATTAGTTAAGGATGTATATTAACCAAATATGGTATATGGGTTATTATAATCGTAATAAAAGACCGTAACTGTTTAAACAAGCTTTTACAAGTGGTATTTATGCGTTATAAGGCGTATTCGAATTTATTTATGTCCGTGATAGCTATTCGTACCTATTTTCGAAATTTGATTTTATTAACGTGGACTTTATCTATTATCTACTAGTATAATATCAAATTATTAAATATTTAGTTCAGGATATTCATTAGTGTTTTTTTTTCTTCTTAGCCATTATCTTTGTAATCTCGTTATTATGTAGTTCATATAATATTATGTAAAGTGGATGTCGTATTCGAAATGACTTTTTGTATTATTATATTTTTTAGAAAGTCGTTACTATCTTTAAAAAAGTTAGATAGTAATTTCTGGCATACTTTGTAAGAATTTTAGGGGAGTAGTAAGTGAAACTTGAAAGGGAAAATTTATATCCATTTGAAAATATTGTATAATGTAATTATTTTTATATCAAGTAGATTATAAAGCTTTTCGTTATACTTTTCTATATTATTATAGATCTTTTCTATATCTAGGAAAAGGTTTTAGTTAATGTTTATTATTTTGACTTGACTAAGGAGAAGGTTGTAATAGTTGTGCCAGTTGTCGATAATATTTTCTGTTTAAACTCAAACTTTGGAGTCTTCAAGTTGCAATGGTGTGGATGGTTGCTAGTTGTCTAGCTTGAGGGGTAATATCCTATAGTAAGACTTGTCTTGAGTTCGCATATGGAAGCATAACTGCTGTATGAAGTTATGTCTTAAAGGATTTGAAGATTTTAGGGAGAACCTTGATTATTTTAAGGGAAGTTTTAAAGGATAAAGGGAATTGGATGATCGTAGGGAATGTTTTGAGGGATTTGACGATTTTGTTTAATTAACCAATGTATGACAACAATATTAATTCTTTTGTTGTTTTTGCGGTCGCTGCTTCACGTGCTTTGTTGCTTCTGAGCGCGTATTTTGTATTGTTGTAAGGAGGTGTTAAATTGATGAGTAAATTAATAGGTTTATTTTATCATCGTGTGAAGAATTATCGTTAACGTAAAGGTTGAAGGTTTGACTTAATTAGTGATTAGAGAGTGGTTTTTTTTTAAATATCTATAAATGCTTTGAAGGTTGTTAATACTCCTTTTTTCATTATATAGGTTTTGAAAATTCATATTTTAAGGGTATCTTTCAAGTTTCGTCGATTTTAAAAAGGTTTATTCTAGTTTGGCTGAGTTTTTGTCTAGGAAGTAGATTCCCTATAGTTCGATCTTTGCCTTAAATTTGAACGTAATACCTTTTTAAACCCTTTCCACATGTTGATAATATAATTAGCAAACAATTTATGGAATTTTTGAAAGGTGCGATCGTTACGGTTAAGGGTGTCACTGATATTTCATTCGAGGATGTAGTAGCTGACGAATTTAATTAAGTGCTTTTCAATTGAGTCTTTGGTAACATCTTTTTCTCAGTGGTTCTTATTATAGTTTTTATAAAAAAAGTGTCCAAGAGCCTTGATCTTTTTCATTCGTTTCTAGTCGTTCATTTTGACATTTCAGCTGCCGGATCGACGTTAATTGATATAATGTAGAGATTTTGTGGTTTGGGCAAATGAATTTAACGATTTGTTGTTGTGAGGATTTGGTATTTTGGCGTTAAGTTGCGCAATATAGATTTCTTAGCGCAACTTATCTATTTTTGGTATTTTTGCTTATTAAAACGATTTTAACATTTTGAATTAATAATCTTGTAATGTATATATAAAAAGTGATGTAAAGGGAAAATTTGGTATAAAAGATAAAGTTTATTATAAGATATAGGGTCGAAGATTGTTTATTATTGTTGTATTTGAAATGTATAAGCTGAGAGACTTAATTGTTTTTATATTAGTAACAACCGTAATAGTACTAACTTAATCATTTGTCAACTTGATGATTTTTGAGACTTTTAATGGTTAATTTTAACGGTTTTAACTAGGATTTGATGAAGATTTCCCAGTGTTTTCAATAACGATACCATCGTTACCTTTAGAATTTCATAGAGACTAATGCAGTTTAAAAGCCTTTTTTACTTACTGCTATAAAGATTGATATAAAAGTAGAGGTATTCTGTAAAAATACTTTTATCTTATAATTACATAAAACGTAACCAAAAAGTAGCTTTGTTTTTACTTATATAATCTGTGTTTAACCTAATAAGCATTGGTTTGTATTGATAGACTTAAGCTTTCGATAAGCTTTTAGATGTTATAAATTTGTCGATTCGAATTGTGGTTGAAGTAACAGTAGTATTACATAGTTAAGTAGTGAATATATTATTTTAGGTTTGGTAGACCACTAGCTAGTCTGCACAATAATTTGTATGACTAATTGCTTGACCCATGCCCTAGTATAAAGTAGGTGAATACTTTACTTAACTTTACAGTAGGCCCACAAAACAATACACTCAATTTGTAACTAGTAACGTCAACTCACTTGAGAGTAAAATTAACTGACTACACTGCAATTACTACTGTTCCAACACCAATCGTATATAAATATGTTAATATTTGTTCGTAGTACACTTCATTTTTACTTGTGAATATTAATGTTAGGGATTTTAGAAGTAATTTTCAAATTGTATCAATTTGATAACGGTTTTTACCAATGAATTTATAGTTTTATTTGAACAAAAAAAATTGTCGCCTATAAAAATTTGTTTTTAGTTTGACTTTAGTCACTATTTAAATTGTTATATATATTTTTTTGGTTCAATTATTAAAAAATACTCGAAAGTTTTGAGAGATGCGGATGTTACAACCAAACTTTTTACTAATGTTTAACTTGAGGACATATGAACTTGCGAAATTAATTAAGAATTTTTGATAAAGGCTTTATTAATATCCTTACACTATAATGTTTTATCGTAATACTTGAGGAAAAGAGATCCGAGAGCCTTAATTGCGTTTAACTTCGTATTTTAGTAGTTATTTTCATCTTTATAACTAGTGGGTTAATCTTAGTTTTGGTGGGGTAGGTTTTTAAAAACTGGAGTATATAATTGCATAATATAGTTGTTTATTAGGGTAGGAACCTGACGATTTAGACATGGAATTAGGTGATATAGCTGTTTGTTGCGGTTTAACGATTTTATTGTTTTTCGCTTAGTATAGCAATCTTAATGTATTTACTGATGTATTTAATTATTGATCGTATGATATAAAGGAAGAAATATCAATGTATAGAGTAATGTTCAAAGTTATATATTATTTGTTATTAAAGTTGTTATTTGCTGTAGAGGGTTTTATACTTAGCGATTTACACTTAATATATGGAGTAGTAATAACAACTTAGCTGTTTCTTAATTGTAAGCGTTTTGATAATTTAGTAGGAGCCTTTTGACGATTATTTTTTAAGACTTTTGGTGGTTAATTTCAATGGTTTCCCTTAAAACTTATTCAATCAAGATTTCTTAGTATTGTTGATAGTAATACTAATGCCATTTTGAAATTGCCGTAAAAAACCAACATCATTTGTACAAGCCTTTTGCAAGAATGTTTCTTTTACCTTAATGTTATACAACGTGTAACGAGAAAATTAGGTTTTTATCTACCTTATCAATACTCAATTTAATAAGTACTAATTAGTGTTAATAGGATTTTAAACGTTGTAACAATATGGATTCGAAATGTAGTTCAAATAACAGTAGTATTTCAATAGTTACGTGGTAGAGTATTATTTCTTCTAAGTTTGGCA
Organism: Anisogramma anomala; assembly: GCA_038502455.1. Lineage (NCBI taxonomy): Eukaryota > Fungi > Ascomycota > Sordariomycetes > Diaporthales > Gnomoniaceae > Anisogramma > Anisogramma anomala. The sequence goes on from JASMMZ010000002.1 coordinate 17,197,885, forward strand.
AACCTCCAGCCGGTTTGCACAATTCTTTGAATGGTTAATTGCTTAGCCTATGCCTCATATTAAATTAACCACTCTATGACAATGGACTTGCAGTTAGTGCAGTCAACTTTAAGTACTGCACTTAAATGCTATTCCAACAGTATTACTAATTCATTGCATTTTTTATGAGAAACACATTCATCAATTTAGTTTTCCTAATTGGAATATTAATAATTTTCAATACATTTCTGTTTCAATATTACTTCAATTTCACAAAATATGTTTCACAATATTTCACTGGTATTAGTAACCTTTGCATTATTATTTCCCACCGAAATTTGATTGTATTATAACTTATTGTATATACCAACATTGTGTTTAATATGAACCTTATTAATATCAAATATTTCAATAGATATATCACTTAACCACTTGATGTATTTCTTATTGAAAACTTGAAAACTTAATTTATAATCGTTAAGTTGATGTACAAGATCGAATCCATAATATGTTTCAACGTCGTATCCAATATATTATAAACGATTTAAGTTACAAGAGATTTGTATATAGAAATATCAATACGTATTATATTTTTAAATAATTAATCAATTGGTCGTCTGATAAAAAAACGAGTTTATTAATAATACAATCCACTATATTATGATTTATTATTATTGTGTATAGTAGTATATTAATTTCATTTTCAATATTCGATATATAACCTTTAAAAAGATTTGGCTAATATTTACACTAGAACTTTTTAACACGTTTTTCATAACTAAATTAAACGTTTAAACTTGGAACAATTAGATTTTGAAATATAAAATGAGATGTTTAAAATATAGTTTAGAGTTTTGAATGCGTGAAAAATAGAAAACCAGTAAATGTGGACAAAATTAGTTTATAAAATATAGTTATATAACTATTTCAAATACATCAACTTAAAAATCGCGTCCGTAAACTATAAAGTTAATGTCTTTTACACTTTTTCCCCCTTTTCTTTCTTACGACCTATTACAGTTGAGGGGCGTGTTTTGGAAAGGTGCGTCATATATATTATTTGTACTAGGTTCACGTAGGTTTAGTGAACGATCTAAAGGTCTTCCCTTTTAGCAGCTTGTCAGCTGCCCTCTTAGATGCTCTTTCTTTCTCTTCTTTACATAACTCAATGTTTCTTTTCTTGCTCCGCTCCGTTGCCCTACAATCCAGAACAATGGCGACGGGGCGATCCCGAAGCAGCCAGTATAAGGCAGCAGCACCTCTGTTCATTTAAAATGACTTTTTCTGCTCCGCCACCCCGAGTTAGTCACATGCCACGCCACCACGAGTCTCATCATTGCCCGTGTTTCTTCCCATAGGCTCCAACCAAGGAAGGGCACGCCATTGCCAGCCGTTGCCGGCGACCCCATGCGCGCGTCCCTTCGCGTAGTTAAGCTTGTCTGTCGTGGCCCGGCCTGGCCCAAGCCAGGGGCGCTCGCGTCGTGCCAGAGGGGACCCGCCGCCATGACAGTTTGCCTGGTCCAAGCAAGCAGGCACACAATGTGGCCCCCTCGTGGCTTGTGGCGATTCTTGCCGGCCACTGCTTGTGACATTCTTCGAGAACACCCTCGTGATGCTGGAACCTACGTGCCTGGCTGTAGGCAATTTCAAAGACAGCACCAGTCCCTCCTACAATCTGGGTGGTCCTCTATCCCACAAGGCCTGCTTCGGCTGCACTGAAGCTGCCGGCAGCTCACAACAGATTTCACACTGGTGACGGCAAGCATTCCCATAACCTGAAGCATCACGTCGCCCCCCTTGTCTCCAGGTGGCATTCTCTTAGGCCCAGGAAACTTTGCAACACCATCTTGTTCAACGTGCACAGGGCGTGTGTCGGGAGTCTTGCAGCCATTTTTCCATGTAGTATGCCAGGAGTAATAGGTACCGACCTTCTCAGGACCGGCTGAGCATCCCGAGGTAGCTGGACAAACTTCTGAAGGCAAACAGACCAAGAAGAAAATAAACAAAACTCTGCACCTCGTACCAAGTGCCCTTCACCCGGGGCTCACCCCACCCAGTAACCGACATGACCTTTGTGGTGTTTTTATGCTGACAGCTAGCCACAAGCCGTGACCCGAGGCATTGGTGCACGTCTGGCTGCTCCTCCGGTGGGGCCCCAGCCCCGTTGCCCAGCGCTCTGCCCAGCGTCAAGAATGCGCCACGCCAGCCCAGCCCAGCCATGCACCAACCAGCCAACCAACGACTCTTGGTCTCCGGTTCCCCGGCTCCTCCTAGGCAAAGCGGCAGGGAGCGCGCAGCCCCTCTCACGCCACCGCCAGCACCCAAGCTCGGGTGCCCCAGCAGCTCCCGCGCGTGGCCAGCGTCTGATTGTGGGAACCCCATCAGGCTTGCCAATGGAACAATGTTGCGAATTTGCGCGAGCCGCGGGCACAAGCGGTGGCGTGGGTAGTGCTGCAGTGCTGGGGAAGAACACCGAGCGGTTGCCTCCTCTGCCCAGCCCGCAGTGCTTGACACCCTCGGTTCAGCTTACCATGAGATACAGTATATGGCCCCTACTAGGGAGGGTGTGCATATGTATGCAAGTAACTCTGTCTAAGCCTCATTAAATAAAAAAAACCGCAAGCGTCCTCTGCTTTGGCGACCCTAGTTATTCGGCATGGTCACCGTCTCCCGGCGGTAAAGCAAAGGGCGCGGCACCCGCACCCGTTTCTGTCAAATTGCCCTTTCATCCATCCCCAAGGAAGCTGTGCATGCGGAAAATGGCCCACAAACAAAATATGGGAGGCTTGCGCGTGATATGAAAGAAGGATAGACATCGGGAAAGATAAAAAAAAGAAGACGAGGGCAGGTCGCCGGATGGGTGGAGGGGGAAGGGGGGCTATGCAAAAAAAAAAAAAAAAAAAAAGGCCAAAAGAACGGGCAGCACAGACACCACGGACAGCACGGACAGCTACTGGGGAGGCCCTGGGACCGTCGACATTGGCAACGAGCTAGGAGTAGAGGGCCAGGCAGCGGGGCTGCCGCCGCCGTGACGACGATTGGCCCAAGGCTGCGAGGCTGTCAGGCTGCGTTGCAAAGGAAGCAGAAGAGCAGAGCAGGCGAGATGGCAATGAAAATGGAAACCCCACCGCCCCGCACTATGGTCATGTAGAAATATATTCTTACTATGAAGTATATTGGATCGGCAAGGGGCAACGGGGCCCACATCGTCAAAAACAGCCCTCATGGCAGAGCCCATCCCACCACAGCCTTGTGACTGTGACCATTGAATTCCCGCGAGTCGCAGCTTTTCTAATGAACAACAGGCAGGCGATCAACGACCATGATCGGTGGCCCATGATCGGTGGCATTGTTGTAAGACGGCACCCAGCCAGGAAACAAACTAGTATTGTAACTCCGGGTGGTCTGGCAACCAGGACCAACACGCTTCTCCTCTTTTCGTCACACGAGCAGCGCGCAGCCAACACCGGACGAAGCCAAAACAGATGGGGAGCCGGGGCGTCCAGCGCCTGCCTGCAAATGGGGCGGCGGGCGCTTCCCGCACAGTCCTAGTACAGTAATATTAGTACAGTAGTACTAGTACAGGAGTACTAGTACAGTAAAGTAATGGATTCGTCGAAAGTGTCGGGTGGAGCGAGGCTATGTCAACAAGTCGCAACTAATACCCATTGAAGTCAAGAAATGAACTGCTTTATTAGGGAATCCTACATGGAGATCTTGGTTACTGCGACACAATTGACAAGCGGCGCCGGGTATGTAATTGGCTGGTCCAGGCGCTGCATGAGGCGTGGTCTTGCGGCCTGGAGGCCCGGGCGCCACCAAGTTTCTGTTTGTGCTGGCGGCCGTGGGGTTGCTGGCCGTTGGTCTCCTAGAATAGGTACTATTAGTTGTAGTGAGGAATGTGCGGAACGACCAGCGGGCGAGCCGCAGCGGCACACGAGAGGGTCAGATGGTGACGAAGCCCAAGCCATGGCACGCATGGCGAGAGTTGAGTACTAGTAGTATACGATAATCTACTTGGTCAGGTTGCCAGGGCCAGGGAGCACCTGGCGCATAAGGAGACCAGACCCTAGATGTTTGGGAGGGCCCTGGTCGACGAGAACTTGGCTCAGTTCATGCATCAGAAGTGCACCATGGACGTCATGCAGCGTCCCTCCCACTGCCCTGGCACACAGTTTGGACCATATTCGCACATGAGTTCTTGTTGAAGTGGAGGTTCCCAAATGCTGAAGAATAGAGTGGTTGGTTGTGCAAAACGTGTTGATGGAGCACAAGACAGCACGCTTGCGTTGCATTCCATTACTGAAGCCACAGTGGCCCGGCTGTTGTACCTGCATGAATGAATACGCACCCTGCCTCGGTAGATGACAGGGGTGATCTGTTAGCAAGGTACCAGAGCTATCTCGACTTGGAGAGCACATCTGCTGCATACGCCGGCGAGAGTCGCGGGGACCTGGTCCTCAATCTTGAGATAAGCGATGAACTCGTCCAGACTCCCCGGCAAGATCGCCAAGGCTCTTGTCCCGAGCTATCACAGGCTACTTGTGGCTTGCAAATTGCAACCCCGGAAATGGGACATGCTATTCTAGCCAATGCCCCTTTGATTGCGACTTGCCGACTTGCCCGTCCCCCATGACTTGCTTCACCTTTCCGACTTGGTCGCTCGCACCTTCCCAAACCCATACACGAATCACACTGCTCACCCTGCCCATTTCCGTGGCTTTTGCTAGGACCTACAGCGCTGAAGCCCACTTGCCATTGTTTCTCGTCTTCTTCAATCTATTCACGGTCTTTGCTCTACACGAACCGGGCTGCACCTACCCACTCAACCTAGGCGCTCTTGACTGTCTCTCCTTCAACCACTTCTCCACTGAACTCTTTAGCACCACACTGCCACTGCCGTCTTTTCGAAATCGTGAGGATTGGTCGCTGTTGAATTGACTTCACGTTGACACAAGGAACCCTCAAAGTACCAAAGGAACGCCATCCTCCACTCGCCTTGCCTCTACTGTGGCAACACGCCCGCCAAACCATCCAGACATCATTCTCCCGAAGGAACGGGCCAGTGTTGTAATCGGGCGTCCGTTGCCGAACGAATCACCGGGACGCAGACCATCAACTTGTTTTTCCTTCTACCACCGGCCGACCAACTGATCCATCTTGCCCATCCGTCCACGCGGACGCCAGACGCCTTTGCCGACCCCGAACAGCCATTCTGGTTGATGCCGACGTAAAATAAGAGGCGCCGACCCCCTCGATACGAGTACCGCACCCAGATCAGAGAACCATTACGATTCACGTCGCGATACCGAGTGCGTCGACTGCTCGGGTCACACCGTTCTCGCGCCCTCAGGGCTTCCGATTCCCTTCAATACTGCCCTCCCCCTAAGCTGTCACAATGTGGTTCTACAAGAGGAGCCCGATAGTACTGCTCTCCTCTCTCCTGGCTGTGAGTCGCCCGGCTGAGGCAGAGCAGATGCTGTCTTCGAGCTCCCTCAACACCTGTCAGAGCGACTCGGGTTTCACGGCCAGTCTCTTCAATGTCGTCTACACCCCAGCAAACAACAGTGCTACCATCGACCTGTCTGCCACTTCTTCGATACAAGGAAACGTTGTTTTCGATGCCATCATCACAGCATACGGCTACCAGATTATTCGTCAAACTGTCGACCCTTGTAAAGTGGGCCTCGCTGGTCTATGTCCAATGTACGTGCTCTCGCCCGACTACTCCGCCCGTACCTTTCCTGCTCTCCGCAGCAACTAATGAACGACGCTCGCTCGTAGGACTGCTGGAAAGATGTCCCTGACCTTCAACCTGGATGTGGGCGCCTCTGCCGCCTCCCAGATTCCTGGAATTGCCTACACCTTTCCTGATCTCGACGCCAAGGTCCAGCTTTTCATGAACTACACATCTACACGCGAGAGCGTGGCTTGCGTGGAGGCCGAAATTTCCAATGGAAAGACCGTCAACTTGAGGGGCGTCAAGTGGGCCACTGCCATCATTGCGGGCTTGGCCCTTGCTTCGTCCGCCGTCATTTCCGGACTCGGCCACTCCAACGCAGCTTCGCACGTTGCCGCCAACGCCCTCTCCCTGTTCAGCTACTTCCAGGCCCAGGCTATGTTGGGAATGGTTGCTATCGACTTGCCACCGATCGTAACAGCATGGACTCAAGATTTCCAGTGGAGCATGGGCATCATCAGAATTGGATTCATGCAGTCCATCTTCACCTGGTACCAACGCGCCACGGGTGGAACCCCAGCCAAGTTGTTCGACTCTTTGACGTCTGTCTCCGTACAGGTTCAAAAGCGCAAGATAAAGCGGAACTATGTTGAGACAGGATTGGACCTGTCGAAACGCGCCGTGGCAATGATGCCACGGGTTGTCGAGGCCGCGTCTGGCGTCGTGAAGCGAGCTAACATCAAGAACGCCAGCGGCAGTTATGTCGTGACGGGTATCCAGCGTGTCGCTTACAAGGCCGGGATTGAGTCGACAAACCTCTTCATGACTGGGCTTACTTTTTTCTGTCTGTTTGTCCTTATCACGATCTTGGCAGTTGCCGCCTTCAAAGGCATTTGCGAAGTAGCCATCAAGAATAAGTTGGTCAAGGGCGACAAATTTTCCGACTTTCGCAATGGCTGGTTTACCGTCCTCAAGGGTATTCTCTTCCGCCTGACCCTCATTGGATTCCCCCAAATGACCATCTTGTGTCTCTGGGAGTTCACCCAGAGGGACTCGGTTGCTGAAATGGTTCTGGCCGTCTTTTTCTTCTTCGGCATGCTGGCAACACTGTCTTGGGCAGCCTCCAAGGTCATCCGGATTGCTCGCCGATCTGTTGTTATGCACAGGAACCCGGCCTATATCCTGTTTTCGGACCCCCAGGCCCTCAACAAATGGGGCTTTCTTTACGTCCAGTTCCGGGCTTCGGCTTATTATTTCATCGTGCCGAGTCTGACGTATCTCATGCTGAAGGGCATGTTCATCGCCTTCTCTCAGAATTCGGGCACTGTTCAGGCCATTGCGTTCATCATCTTGGAGGCCGGCGCACTGATCGGGGCCTGTGTCTTGCGGCCCTGGATGGACAAGAGCACCAACTCGTTCAATATTTCGATTTGCGTCATCAACTTCCTGAACTCGATTTTCCTCCTCATCTTTACGGACGTCTTCAACCAGCCTGCTATCGTCACTGGTGTGGTCGGTGTAGTGCTTTGGATTGCCAATGCAGTTTTTGCACTCGTGCTACTTCTCATGCTGATCGTCACCACCGTGGTCGTCCTGGTCCGCAAGAACCCCGACGCTAGATACCAGTTCATGGCAGATGACCGAGCTTCATTCATGAAGTCGCAGACTCAGCTGAATGCCACGACTGAGCTGGACGCTTTGGCCGCGACTGCTCGAGGTGACAAGCACGGATACAAAGCCGGTCTCGATATGGATGAGGATGCTGATTCGATCTCGTCTGAGTCTCTCAAGCGAAACACAGACCCATCGCACATGCATGTCCCCCAGCAGGCCAACTCTGCTCTGGCACAGACTGGCTACCGTGATGTACCGTCACCGGTCGACCCTGCGGTGCCATTGTTCCCCAACGACAACCAACTGAGGGCTCACAGCCCTGGCCCACAGCAGCATCGACAAGAGTACGGAGGACAATACCTGCGCCAACAACTTACTGGGTCATCTGGCACGGGGCCGAGCCAGTACGGTTCATCGTCCAACCTCTCAGCATATCGGGATAATACTCCAAGCAGTCCCAGTGGTAGCCACAGGGGTCAAACCGGTAGCCGGAACGGGGGACAGGCTACTGCAAGGTAAGTACTATCTTAACTGCATCTGCTCAGCATGTGAGACTGACACCATTATTAGTCCCTGGCAGCGAGGAGCAGGTTACGAGCACTAATGACTTTGCCTTGGGTTGAAGGTCCACCTTTGCCTTGACCGCAATAGCCAATCATGACGGAGGAATTGAAGGGCTTTTCTTGACTTGCTATTTGATCAACCTACACCATCAGAGAAGGAGGGCACTTCCAGGCTTGCGTAGGATGACGACCCGATGTGACTCGGATCTTCCGCGAACCACCGCTTCACCTGTGACCAACCTTCCGCCTCTCGATGACTTAATCACCGACGCGTACTCCACCGCCCCGGAGCATACGCAGAAGGGCACCGCAGTCAACTGGTCGCCCTTCCCTTTTCAACATTCTCTTCTCTCACCGAAACTACAGGAATGCATAGGACGGCGTCAGGAAGCTATGAAGTCTGGGGCCAGACACTGGCCATTTCTGGGACGCACGAGTCGGGACAGGGAGTCCACGGAATCGGCCAAAACAACATATATCACAAGCTACCAACCAACCCATACAAAAACTACGACGAATCGCGAATGCAAATAAGTCGGGTTGTTCGGTGGAGGACTGCTAGTCGACCCGTGGAAGCCGCCTGGGCACGGTGCTGAGAACATTCCGCACACTGACAGTTTTGTGGGACGGGAGTGGGAAACTCCGAGCCGGCAGCATGCCCCGTGCCTGGGCCAAGCGCAAAAGTCATCCATCCCGACCATGATGCAGGGCGTCTATGGGGCGAGAACGTGGCGTGATGTTGCCCACTGCGCACCGCTATTTGGTCTGGTGTCGGGGCGGCCGCGGCTGTGTTGGAAATCATATAGTTAATTGACTTGTTTGTTCGAGATGACTCCTCCACCTGTGCCTGCTTTTGCACTCTGCCGTGTGCTGGAGCCGGGGCCTATGAGACGTCGATGGTTACCGAAGTGTAGACCAGTAAAAGTAACCAGCCGAGCTCGAGTACACACAGCTTGCTCTCGAACAGTCGACAAATCGAGTCGTGGTTACCTAGTTACTCGATTTTTGGCCTGATTTTCGCTGATTTCTCGCTTATTTAGTCTATGTGCGCTTCTCTGATGGCCGCGATATGCTGACCGCCTGTCAGGATGCTTCTTGCCCAGACCAGTCCAGGGGGCGAAACTGCATATCGCGCCACTTCCTGCGCTCAAAAGGCCCCGGCGTTTCAGTGTGGATCACGTGCCTAGCTTGCCGCGGCTCGGTGCCTTCATACTTGCGGGAAAGCTACGCTGTCGGGTGGACGATGCTTTGCAAGTGGACGATGCTTTGCAAACTGGCGTTCCGGATGTGCACGTGGAAATAGAGGCCCTCATACTGTCCAAGAGAAGCGGACTGGCTTATGCGTCCCTGTGGATATAGGGATAGTACAAGTAGTGACATAGGTAGCATGGAACGAACAGGCACAGGGTGTAGGCCCTGTGCTGGGAGGACCTGGAACAGTGTCACGCCTCGGAGTAGAGTATATATACTCTACTACGAGACATGCACTCTCCTATGTCTTCTTCTCCTTTAATCATCCATTATTATTATTACCCAAAAGCCTTGTACTTGACTGTCTCCCGATATGTCGACATACCAGACCCCACCAACAGTCCCCGTCCCTCCACGACGTGTTGCGTGGACGATGAGCCAGTATCGTTCCTGACAGAAAAAGCCTTGGAAGCAGCACAAGATCCCGACGGGAATGTCTCCAAGTTACTGACCCCTAGTCTTTTCGTCGACACTGATTACAGCCGCTATGCAAGCCTTTTGGCCTGTATCACTCACTCATTACAGCCGCTGGACTAGCCTTTGGCCTTTGGCGCTTCCTTCAATTTTCCTGACAAGTACATGCTATTAAAAAATCTGCCAATGCCAAATCATTCGCTCTGTCCCACAAGCAAACTGAAGTTTACCATTGCATTCACTCGCATATCATTGGCCACTGCAGACGGCTTCTGTCGCGGTGGCTGCATTCAGTGCTACTGCGGACAGACCAAGTACGACGACCACAAGTGCGACATGTGCACCTGTACCCAAGTCTCCTATTTTTCTGGTGACAAAAGCAAACCTCAAGGCAACTACATAACTGTGACGAGGAAGACGGGTTGCATCTTGGCCGTGGCACGAGCTTTTGTGGTTGCGAAGAAGGGGTAGGGCGGGTCGGTGCTTTAAGCTGGACCCTGGAGGCTTCTCAGGGGGTGGCTGTGCTGAGGTGGCTGGTGAGAAATGGCTGTGCTTTGCCAACGTTGAGGTGGTGCGAGGCCCCGAAGAAGATTAGAGTTTCAGTGCGCAACCCGCCTGGAGCTGCACCCAGGTGAATCAGTCGAGGTACACGGACGAGTTAATGGTGGCATTGGCCTGCCCGGGAAGCTGATAACGGAGCCGGGTAGCGGAACATGGGGCTTAGCGCGGCGTTGATGTTGGGCCCGGCTCAATCTATTGACCCCCCAAGTTCCAACGCCACTTTCCTCCTCACTACCAACTTGACGTCGTCTTGATGAGATGAAGGAGGCGGCCTGGTTTTAGCCACACTCGCCTCCGCTACTGTTCTCCTTCTTGTCCATCCCCTTCTCTCCAAGTCACCCCCCGCCACAGTCAGTCAATCAGGAAACCTTAGCACTGACCACCTGCACCTGTAACCACCATGACGGCTGCTCCCCGGCCGGGCCATTGAAACCACCAAGCAGTCTACTCAGCTGGAGCGTGTCGGAGTCAGTGATTTCGGTTCGAATGTCTTAGAAGATTGACCAATCTGCTTGCTCCACCAACATCAGCAGCCTCGGGCCTCTGTGTCTTGGAAGTTTGGACATCTTGCTGGATTTGGATTTGGATTTGGATTTGGATTTGGAATGGTTTGGTGCTTCTGTTAGTGGGTAAGCAAGCACAACTGCATACCTTGTTTCCTTTCCCCTCCCTTGTGCTGCAATGGCAGTGTTGGTGTCCTTTGTCAGTGTCATCAGTGGCAAGAGTCAGCTGTGGACGATGACGTCCTTCTCTGACAACACATCTTCAGATCTTCGCCTCCAGCAACAAACTCTCGTTCGTGTCCTTAACGAGCCTCGCTTAAGGTGCACATTCAACATTACACAGTACCGCCATTATACTGCACTGCCGACTAAGCTCGTCGTCCCCCGCCCCGCATTCGCAAACCACAGAACGGCCACTAAAACTTTTTGACCTATCCCTCCTTTACATCAAACCCAACGTTCTTGCCAGAACACCAAGCGCAACACGCCCGAGCGGACGTATCTGTTCTCGCGAGCCCCGAATGACAAGTATCCGGCCCTCGAGATCGCATCAACCACAATCTTCCGACCCTCCTGAACATGGTCCGGATAATTCCTCAGCGATTGAAATCATCAGCGAAATTGAATCATTCTACAAGACTCAGTCGATCAGTCAGCCCAATGAGGAGCAAAGGAGATTCTGCAAGCCCAGAGGGGCAGAGAGAGACGGGCTTGATGCTGGGCATCGTTATATTAAGAGTACATGCCCTTGCCGGCCCCGAGTCCAGCTCAAGTAGACAATTGGCACAAGTCGCCGCTGACATGGCGTGAATAGGCACGAAATCTGGCCGCAGCAGACCGGAGTGGCACATCGGATCCAGTACGTGTGCCCACTACTTACTGTGCATGGTCGGGTTGGAGGCACCGATGCTAACCAGAGGCACAGTACCTTGTCTTGACGCTTGGAGAAGGCAAACACCAAACGCACTCTGTGGCAAAGACCCTGAACCCCGAATGGAACGAGCAGTGCGACTTCCCCGTCAACGACGTCCGCCACCTTCTCCTCGATGTCATCTGCTGGGACAAGGACAGATTCGGCAAAGACTACCTGGGTGAGTTCGACCTCGCCCTGGAGGAAATCTTCCTCAATGGCCACATGGAACAGCCACCCAAGTGGTTCCCACTCAAGAGCAAGAGGTCTGGGAAGAAGGGTGCCAAAGTATCCGGAGAAGTGTTGCTGCAGTTCACGCTCTACGATGCAGCCTACCCCGATGCACACGACGCTGAAATTTACGCCAAATTTTCTGCCATCGCCAAATCGGTTCCCGAGTCCGAAGGGGGGTCGAAGAATCCAACACCCAAGATGACACCTGTGCTAGGCCCCACCAGACTGATCAGCGACCCGTCGCCTCCGCTGAGTAGGAGAAGCACGGACGATTTGGCTGACGACGACGACGACGAATATGATATCTACGATGACGATACGCCCGAGGACGAGGATATGAGCAAGCCAGAGAACGTCGAGAAGCGCAAAAGACGGCTGAGAATCAAGGGCTTGAAACGCAAGAAGAGAGACAATCCGTACGAGTTCGTCAACGGGACCGCCAACTCTAGTGTTGTTGGTATCATCTTCCTCGAGATTGTCAAAATCACCGATCTGCCTCGCGAGTCAAATTTCACCAGGACCGGTTTTGACATGGACCCCTTCGTTGTGGCGTCCTTGGGCAGGAAGACATACCGGACCAAGGTTGTGCGGCACAATTTGAATCCGGTCTTCAACGAGAAGATGATCTTCAACGTGCAGGCACACGAGCAGACATACTCGTTCGCTTTCACCGTCATTGACCGGGACCGCTACACGGGTAATGACTTCATCGCTACGACCTCCCTTCCATTGCAGGGGCTCCTAGACAAGGCCCCACAGGCGGATCCCAAGACTGGCCTTTATGCTATTCCAGAACCACAGGAATTTGTGCCTGATGGTGCACAATCAAAGTCTCGGTTCAAGAGGCTAGCTCTGTCGCGCTCAACTTCCCAGCAGAGTCTCTCAAAACCAACCCGGCCAACACATAGCAAGGGCCAGTGTGTGGTCTCAGGGGAAGCTTCAGCGGAGACCATCCCAATTCCAACATCTGCTCCTAACCCGTGGCTTCTGGCTCCCACCGAATCCGCTGCTGCCGCAAGCGCAACTACGGCCGGATCGGAGACACTGCCTGATCACGCAGATTCAGACTTCGTCCAGATCCAGATACCTCTCAAGATGAAGCACCAGGAGAAGTGGGAAGCCAAGCACAACCCAGAGCTGTTCATCCGGGCCAAGTATATGCCGTATGCCGCTCTGAGGCAGCAGTTCTGGAGGGCGATGCTGAAGCAGTACGATACCGACGAGAGTGGACGCATCAGCAAAGTTGAGTTGACAACCATGCTTGACACTCTGGGCTCCACTCTGAGAGACTCGACCATCGACAGTTTCTTCCAACGCTTCCCGCACACTGCCAACAACGGCGATGCTGGAGATCTCACCATCGATGAGGCCGTCATCTGCCTCGAGGATCAGCTGCAGAAGAAGTTCAAGCCCCCGACGGTCACTGATCGCCTGAAGGACAAGTTGCCTGAATTTGCCAGGGGTGGATCTCTTTCTGTGCCAGGGAAGCAACCAGCCGCCAAGGACGTCGCTCCCGGCCCGGAAACCGCGCCCGAGCAGCAGATCAACGATTCTACAATAGTAGTTCCTCTTCACGCGGGGGATGAAGGAGAAAACTTGGACAAGGATGACCTCAACGACCGAGGAGAGGAGCATGTTGTCGAGATACGAGAATGTCCCATCTGCCACCAGCCACGGCTCAACAAACGCACAGACACCGACATCATCACTCACATTGCCACGTGTGCGAGTCAAGACTGGCGTCAGGTCAACAACCTCATGATGGCTGGTTTCGTGACCGCCAGCCAAGCCCAGCGCAAATGGTACTCCAAGGTCATTACCAAAATTTCGTACGGTGGGTATAAGCTGGGTGCCAACTCGGCCAACATCCTGGTCCAGGACCGGATCACGGGTCAGATCAACGAAGAGAAGATGAGCGTATATGTGAGATTGGGCATTAGGCTGCTCTACAAGGGTCTCAAGTCAAACAACATGGAGACCAAGAGGAGTAAGTCTTCGTAGCCAGATCACTTGCCCGATTTTTGCTAATGAGCCACAGTTCGCAAGCTTCTCAAGAGCATGAGTGTCAAGCAGGGCAAGAAGTACGACGATCCCGCTTCCAAGGCAGAGATCCAAGGTTTCATCGACTTCCATAAGCTTGATATGACCGAGGTCCTGCTGTCGGTGGACCAGTACAAGAACTTCAACGAGTTCTTCTACCGAGCTCTGAAGCCGGGCGCCCGTCCTTGCTCTGCCCCAGACAACCCACACATTATCGTGTCGCCCGCAGATTGCCGCTCAGTAGTCTTCAATAGTGTTGACCTCGCCACCAATGTTTGGATCAAGGGACGGGAGTTCTCCATCAAGCGTCTCCTTGGCGATGCGTACCCTGAAGATGCGGCGCGGTACGAGCACAGTGGTGCACTCGGTATCTTCCGTCTCGCGCCACAGGACTACCACCGCTTCCACATCCCCGTGGACGGCATCATGGGAACCCCCAAGCTGATTGCTGGGGAGTACTACACCGTCAATCCCATGGCCATCCGATCCGCGCTTGATGTGTACGGCGAGAACGTGCGCGTCATTGTGCCTATAGATAGCCCTACTCACGGTCGTGTCATGGTCATTTGTGTCGGGGCCATGATGGTAGGTAGCACTGTGATTACCAGGAAGACAGGTGAGCAAGTTCACAGGGCTGAGGAGCTCGGGTACTTCAAGTTTGGTGGCAGTACAATTGTGACGTTGTTCGAGGAGGGCAACATGGTCTTTGACGATGATCTTGTGGAAAATTCGAACGGTGCACTGGAGACTTTGGTGGGTAACTCGATTCACGTCGCTCCATTCGCTGTGCCCTGTCACTGACCCACATCTACAGATTCGTGCTGGCATGTCCATCGGACACTCGCCGAGTCACCCGAAACATGCGCCCGATCAGCGGAAAGACGACAAGGATGTCACAGAGAAGGACAAGCAGGATGCCCGGAGGCGCATCCAGGGCAGCAATTTCGAAGAGACAAACGATGACAGCGACGACTCACCGCCGCCCACGAACACTGCTGTCAGCACGGGCTCCGCCTAGTGGGCATGGTGGGGCATGACCGTTGGGCTGATATTGCTCGGGAAATGGTAGCATGCATGGTGATGCTTGTGCTGCGGTGAGGGATCATGCGTGCTTCCGAAGTTTGCAGCGGTAGCAAAAGAGCACGGCGGACGTATACACTATTGCATACTACTTAGTACTTGTAGCTGCGATTCACTTCAGCCGGTCGGGTGGCTGGTATTCAAATCTGGTCGAATTAGCAGGTCCTTGTATGGAATGATATACTTTTGGCACAATGCCTAGGCACTGAATAGACTTTATAATACTGCCACCTTGCTGACTCATCCGGGTATGCAAGCAAACCCGTCAGCGAAGGTCTATGTACAAGTTAAGTTGGCTTACACGTTGCAATTGACTGCACGCAATGAACTGCCACACAAACCAGAATAGTTTTAATATTTTTTAAACATGGGCAGAACCGCAAGTTTCGCAATGTTCATAAAATTACAACTCTAATTGCTATATAACTACAATAAGTTAATAGCATGACAAGCACTATAGAATAGCAATCATCACAACTGTTGATAGGCCTTGCCAATGATAGGCCTTTAGACGTTGCAACGTTGTCGATTCGAATCGTGGTCGAAGTCACAGTAGTATTGCGTGGTCAAGTGGTGGGTGTATTGTTCTAGGTTTGGCAGACCGCTAGCCGGTCTGCACTGTAATTTGTATGGCCAATTGCTTGGCCCGTACCCTAGTGTGAAGTGGGCACCTACTGTACTTGACTTTACAGTAGACCCACAAAACAATACACTCAACTTGCAGTCAGTATAGTCAACTTTGATGTAAGTAAAGTTGACTTACTGCACTGCAATTACTACTATTCCAACAAACCTGATCAATTCAAAACACCACAAGTTCAATAATGTGATTAAATAGAGATTTGAAAAGAATTACATTATAATATTGGATTCTATAACGCGTAATGCATACACGCGTTAAATACATAAATTGAAATTCGTAACAACGAATTTTTTTTCTTCTTGGAACATGATTTAAGTTAAGAAAAGGCTCAAAATATAATATAGAAAGTGTTAGTACAAATAAATACCATAAATAATATATATAAGAAATAGATATAAGGTACAAGCCTAGTATTGAGCAACTTCAAAAATAGTATATGACTTGATGTAAAATATTTATACTCTTCTTTGAAACGCATATTTTCTGAAGTCTCTTACTACTGTTTGTATTCCTTTAATACTCCTGTATTATGAATCTAACTATACTCTCTACTATTCACATTGATATTTTGAATCTAATCAAAAGTAGTATATTATAACAAATATTCAAAAGATTTTATTAGTGATACGATAATACCTAAGGCAAAAGATTCTCATTATGTGCGCATCTAGGACCCGGTATCTCGAATTCAATGTTGTGTCCCAAATCTATATAGTAGGGCTCAATAGAGTTTGGTAAAGTTTGGTGGGTGGACCGCAAAGCTACGCCCATTAAAATTTCTACTCCCTCAATGATATATATTGATGAGCTTTTCAATAACATTTTATCCACTTTTAAAGGAATTTAACCACCTATAATACGTTTTTAGTTTAACGTTACTTTTATTTTAACGTGAAATTGTCACGCTTATACTTGTATTAATATGAATTACTGCCCTTTTTATCTTCAATTAATATTGGTAAAGTCTTTAATACGTTAACTTATCAGAAGAGTAATCAAAGATTGGTATTGTAATAGTAAAAATAAGTTGTCAAAAGGAGAAAAGGCATTTTGGAGAGTGTACGCTACAGGTGAGAGGTTATAAACCTCTCACCCAAGAAGTAGCACTCTACCATATACTCTGTCAATCTCCCCTCTGGATAGTGGCACTCTATCGTACACTTTGCAAATTCTACTTATAGGCAGTAGTATGCTATCATACACTCTATAGGACTGTAAATTGCAAAGTGGTACGTTACAAAACACTTTACAAAGGTGTACTCCATAACGTAGCCACTGATTAAATATAGGAATATATGGTAATATATATATAAGCAATATTTTCTTTTCCTTATTACGGTTCACATTCGTTATTTAGTAATAATAATAGAGTTTGTAACGTAATACGTATCCGTAGTTTAGTAATAACAATCTAGTTATAATATAGTACGTATCCTTAATTGAGTAATAATAGTGTAACTACGCTAAAAATTGTAAAGGTTTAAATTAGAAGTTTTTAGTCGCGGTAATAGTTGTAGTATAGGCCTGGTTGGTTTAAATAATTGGTAACGATACAATTATTCATAACGTTTATTATTATTCCCTATAAAGGTATAATTATATAGTTGTTACATGAGTGGAATTATGTCAAGATAATTACGATATCACGTATTTCAAGGTTAATATAAAAAGATATATCGTTATAGGTTTAGGCAAAACTTCTTTTCTTTTTGTTTTTAACGGCGCGTATCTATAATTAACGTAAATCCTAACCAGTTAATTAACGTATATAAATACAACCTATTATTCTAATTAACCATTTTAAACCGTTTCAATAATTAAGTTACTCGACTAATTCTTATATATTAACCTCGTTCGTAAATAGATGCCGCGTAAAACCTGATTCTTTAGGCACCGTTTGGCGTGTAAGCGTAAGTGGACCGAAGCCGCCGCCGCCGCTATTAACCGCACCGCCACCACCACCACTACCACCACCTTTAACCCCGCTTCCTCGGGTACAATATCTTTAATCCTCGCCTCCCTCTTCGCCTTACCACCCGCCGTCGCCGCCATCGAAACCATTAACACCTCCCTTTTTTTTCCCCCTCTCCTCCCCTTCCTCTAACCCCTAAAGGGAAAAACAAGGGGCTTTTAAAATTATAAACCTCATTTTCTCTTCGTAGATAAAGATCCAATTATCTGCAGGGACCCTCTCTCCCACCGCCATAAACGTAACTAAATAAAACTATAACGCGATTCGTATCATTAATTCATCTCGTACTTTTTATACTAATATCCCTATAAATAAATTAATTTAAATTAACCTTTTCTGAGAATTTAAGTTACGTATTATTAGGGTACGTCGTAAGGCTTTTTGAATGCATAAAATGTTAAAGCAACGTATACAGGTTTATAACCTTAGGCCGTTAATAAATACGCCTTGTATACCATATATTGCGTTCGCGACCGCGGGTAAATTTATTAACGATTATTATTGAAATGGAGGTCATTCAGCCTGTTACGATCGTTATAAGCGGATTAATATTAGACACGCCCTAGTTCTGTTAAGTTTAAAGGCGTCAGCCGAAGCCGTATTACATGTCCACCGGCTTTATAATATATTTATTTTCAATTTTCAATTTACACTTTTAACCGCGAACCTTTTTTCTTTACTTTTACAAATATATTGCCTAAGGCACCAAAAAAGTACCCACTTTCGAAAATAATCCAAATAAGCCAATATTAATTAGTAGTAGGTATTAACCAGCGAATTAAGGAGTTAATAACCATTATTACCGCCTAGAAGCGAGGCCTACGCATGTATTACGCAGACGAATTCGACAAGGTTATCTCGTATTGCCGTAAGGAGGGTAAAAACCCCCTCGCGTTTTTCCTAAGGGTATATAGCACAAGGTGCAGGGTTAACCTTTCGGTAACGCCGATAACGGTATCAATAGCGGTGATGGCGGTAACACCAATATAAAGGGGAAGGGTGACGGGCAGGAGGGAAATGGGGACATAATGGCATTGCTCTCCCCCTTTCTTTTTAATAGAGAATAGCTACTTTTTGCTGCTAGGCTGGCGTGTTTAGCCATAATATAGTATGTTGTATATTAATAAAATTGATTTTTTTCTTAAAATAAAATCGTAAGGTAATTAACAAATGTAAAAGATAAGGAGTAAAAGTAATTTTAGTAGTGTCGAAATACAAGAAACAAAGAGTAACAATATGTTAGAGGCTGTACAAAATATGGATTTAAAAAAGGGAGAAAAAAATCGTAAAAGCGGTTTAAATGGCGGATGCAAATAGAGAAAATTCCGTAAAAGCAGTTCAAATGGCGAATTTAAATAGAAAAAATATCGTAAAAACGGTTTAAATAGCGGATCTAAACCGTAATTTTTTTTAAAAAGAGGTACAATCGTATAAAACAATAGTAACAGATGCGGGACGTGGAATATTTACCCCGAAAGGGGTTTTAAAACCTCTTTAGTAATACTAACGAAAAGAGTATTCGTTAATATAAGGGTTTTCAATGCCCCGTTTGGAGCGCCCTTAGTTATTGTATTTTTAAAGTTTAAATTTCCATCGATTTATCTTGTTTTCTTCATTTTGTGAATTTTATACAATTTGCGTAAAGTTAAAATATCGATTATAAGGTGTTTTTCGTTTATTGTGCCAAATTTAATCAAATATTCGTAAAATAAAAGAGACTTAGTGTAAAAATTGAAAAGAAGGGGTTTTAAACTAAGGTTTAGAATAATCATCCAAACCTTTATCGTTATAGTACCTTTTAAATTAAAACCTTTAACTATACCATAAATTTCTAAGCCTAAAACGCTCTGTATAACCCGCTTACACTAAGTAAAACTCTAATAGGTAATATTTTTACGAAGCGTAAATTCGTTCCGAACTAGTGTTCCGTTACCGAAAACAAAAACGAACCTTATATACAAGCTATAGTCGGTGTTATGAGCAAAGAAACCGTTAGTAAAAACAAAATTTTTTGTAATAAATATGTTAAACGGTATACATTATAAACTACGCTTTAGGTTATATATTTTCCACGTAAGGCGCTTATTACGCGTGTTATATACATTATTTAAAGGGATGATTTAGTATTACATGGCGACCGAAAGATTAAATACCGCCTTTAGTTATTTTTTTTAAAGCAACTTAAACGCCATATACGTGCTAGGGTTTGTATTCGTCGGCCCGTTTTACGTTATCCAAAGAGATAAGGGTCACTTTATCCAATTACCCCTTTTATGTAAGGTTTAAAACACTGTTTCGAAGAGTAATTTTCGCGTTGCTAAAGTTGATTATATGCTCCTCTGTTATATAAGTCTTAGGTTTTGCCTTTAAGCCGGCTTCAACAAGTTTCTTCTCTTTAGATACGGAAAACAACGCGTTATATAACGTTAACGTGTTGTCCATCAATATATTCATTAGTACAAAACCTTAAAACGTATTATGAAAATTAATAGGAATAAATGGAGAATATAGTTGGCTATTTCGAGCCGTGTTCAATAATACCTTTAATAGGTATTATACAAATATATATTAGTTTTAAATAGTTTGTAAGACGGTTTTATAATACATAAAATTGTTCCGAGTAGGTAGTGTTTTTGGAGCTTTATAGGTATATAGGCGTAAATACGGCGTTTAAGCCGCTTTTCTGATTATGTATAAGCTTGTATAATATTACGAAGCTTAATATAAAGGTCGTAGAGCGTACGTAAAAAGGCGGCGAACGCCAAAATTGTTATGGTACGACCTACAATAGTAAGCCAAGTAGGTGCCAAATGAGATTTACTATTAAGGTACGGAGCAAGACTAGAAGAGGCTACCGTGACCCAAAGTATAGGACCTATAGGTATGGACAATGTTTAGACCGTTACGTGCCTTTACACGTGCTGTGTATGGACCGTATCTGGTCTGTACCCAAACCATACCCAGTATATACCCAAACTGAGCCTAAACCGAGTATTACCCATCTTGTTACGTATACAGTCACGTAACTTATAGACTTAATAGCTAATAGCCTAGGTCTATAAAATGCCCCCCTTTTCCCCAGATACTATAAGGGCTGCGACGCCCCGCTAAATAAATACCGGACGCGGACCGTATTCGTGTAGTACGCGAACCGGACGTAAGCTGGTAACATTACTTTAACGTATCGTATAATGTATTAGCCGGTTTAACCCTAAGTTTCTGACGCCGTATAAAGCGTCCCTTAACCTTGTCACCGATACCTTATAATATGCTCGTAGGCTAAACATATAATATTTTTTTTTTACCATTGACGTTGTATAACATACCCGTTAACGCACCGTATAATATGTCTTTTTAACCGTTGATATCGTATAACGCGCTGTATAAAGTCGTATTCCTACCTCCAATTAAGTGTAGCGAGCCCCGTATAATAAGTAACTCCTGCCGAATCTGGTTCACTAATCTTTATAAATATAAACGCCTCCTGTAACATTTAAAACTTTCTCTTTTCCCCTTTTACCATATCGCCCCTCTTCGTTAACTAACCTTTTTATAACTATTTTACTTTCCCTTCATATATTTTAACCAGTTATTCCCGTTAATATATTTTAGATTTTTTTCCGAACTTATTATTATATCCGACGTCTATAACGGGTTTAGCTTAGGTTATGTTATCGAAGACGCATTTAAAAGGGATAACGAGCTACCCCATAAGGTATATTACCCGGTTATATACTAATCTCCTGTTATTAATTTACTTATTATAGTCGACTGGTAGCAAAAAGGATTTTTTTCTTTTTCAAAAATAATAAAAATGAAAATAAACTTCTTTTATTGCAGGTTGAAAACGCCTATATATTATATATTAACAGATTTTTTAACGTTAAAGTTCCTTTATTTTACGTCCGAGTTTATCGGGCGTCAGGGTATCTTGTATACTGAAAGGTTTACAATACGGTAATTTACAAATAAACCTTATGAAATACCTGACCGTAAATGAACTCCTCCTTGTAATATATTTAGAAGATAAGTTTATTTACGACCTTACCCGGTCTATATGCCTTCCTAAGCTAATTAGGTATTATAACCGAAGGTAAAGGTTATATCCTGTCCCCTACACGTAAACAATGAATAAACATCACGGATTATTAACTCGTTTTTATCCCCTCCTTTTTTAAATTGGTTAATTCATTTACCCGATTCTACAATATCGCTTAAGCATCAAGTGTTTTTATAATATCGGCCGTATAAGCCGTCACCCCTTTAGCCATAAGTACACGTCGTCTTCTCCTTCCGAATCCGTTTTTACCTAAGACTCTTTCGTTACCCTTTACTATATCACCTATTTATAAAAATAAAACGCCTTCGACCGACCGGGTTTTAATACGTAACGTCTTTACCTTCACCCCCTTTAACTACCGCTGTATACTCTTTCGTAATTTTCACCTAAATAACTAAAATAATATAACCACTTAGGCCATATTTTTAATAGCCAATATAGGTTACAGCTTATAAAATATAACGAACGACGTTTAAGGCTTAATTATACGATCTCCGATTTTACCTATATTTTATTTGTTAACGTTAACTAAAAAAGAGCCAATAGGGCTGACCGTAAACGATCGTAAAATCGTATCCAGGCTGACCGCGTTACCTAAGCCTAAATTATTATATTATAATTTTTGGTAACCCGTTTAAAGGGTTATTTTACCCGCTTCGACCCTTACTCTACTCTTTGTTAACTGTTATCGTCGGCCTCCTTTAATGCCCATCCCTTTTAACGTTATTTTTCATCGTTAGCCTCCCGTAACGTCCGCCTTTTCTCGTATTATCCGTTATCGGCCTCTCCTAACGCCCGCCTCTCCTCGCGTTATCCATTATTTTCGACATCGCCTCGTATTCGTTCCGCTTTCTATTAGCCCCCCTTTTCGACGCTTACTAATTTCCGATACGCTTTTTATCGTCCCCTTTCCCCGACGTTACATAATATCTAAAATCAGTTATAATAAGGCCCTTAACGTTAGTAACGCCTGTATTTACTAAACCTTAATAAGGATAATAATATTAAATATGTAAATATTCGTTAAATAGTAGTAAAATCCACCTTACAGTCGGATATATACTTGAAAAAGTCGGTTAATATTTATCCGACCTTATTATTATATTATAATTTCGTTTAATCATGAATTTTCATCTTGATTTATAAGTAAAATATTATTTCTAAGGTATAACCAACTTGTCTTGAGCCTAATTACTCAGTATAAACTCGACGCCGATGTTAAAATACCGGTTTATCGTAAATCCGAATATCATCCTATTTCGCCTTAAATTTGTTTAGGGTTATAATATACTAGTAATTTTATTACAATTCCTCCTCCAACTAATTATATCTCTTTTAATAAATTAATAAAAAGCAAACCCTGCCCCGCCCTGTTTTTACCGTAAAAATTTATTATACTTTAAATTCTTTGTATTAACTTTTCTTTACGTCATTAACGCTGAAAAATAATCCCGGGTAAGTATCGAATAAAACCTACGAAAAAGCGGGTCCGAAATCGCTCGCTTAACTAAATTCATATAAAATACAATGTATTTATTAGGGATATTTAATACAATATTAAGTGGATTCTAAATATCAACCATCTGGTATTAATTGTAAAACTAGTCGCACTTTATACTCAAGCAATTAGTTTTAATATTACGAAGGCTTAGCTAAACCTAGCCCTTTACCTTATATCGCTTTACCAGACGTTGCCTGCAATTCGTCGCCGTTTTCATTCATTACTAAATATAAGTTATTACCGCCTAAGCTAACTTAACCCCTTCATGTAAATAAGCCCAAAAACCAAAACTCGCCCCGCCGAACTGGTTAACGATTTTATTTTCTTATTTACCCATGAAATAAGTAATATTTTATATATATTCACTAAACGGTTTACGTTAAACCCGGTTACCATTGATTTCTGGTTAATTAAAGTAAAGTAATACAAGGGTAAATTTAAATCCTAATTATATTACAAAAAGGCGACGATGATACGAAAATACTTTTAAACCTTCTAATTTATTCATTTAATACCGTCATCAATTTATAAGTCATATATTACGGATAAATGTTATTCGACCTGTATTAAGAAATATAAAATCGTTTAAAATACGTTTACCTAATACGAACCGTAATTACTAATAATGAAATCTAGAAATTTATTAAATTTCTACTACATATCCTGAAAACGCTCCGTATACGTATCGGAAGTTATAAACCAGATAAAATTTAACTAGATAAATTTGGAAAAGCGATCTGTAATAACCATTCAATATCGAAAGTCGTTCTCAATGATGAGTAGGTTGACTATAAAGTCCACCGAAATATACTTTTAATACTGGTTTAAAATAAAAAGTGGTTAAAGGAGGCTTTATCGTAAGTTACGACGAGGTTTTATCCTGTTACATTACGTGTATATTCGACATAAACGTTGAATATTTACGATTATTCCTCTTTAATAATAATTCTATTCAAAAACGCGACATAAAATGTTTTTACCCGGATGATATATAATAAACGAATCGTAAATTTGTTATAAAATTCTTATTGTTCATGATTCTTAATTCGATAATTATAAACGATTCCGATAACATAATACACACTGCAGGTCAATCTTATAATCCGTAATATATATTAATTATCTTATTTTAGGTAAAAAACATCTAACGCCTTCGGAAACCTCCAAAAAGCGAACGTTATATAATACGTCGTTTACCACTCCGTAATTTTACAATTTCGCTAATATATTCGGGTTGAAAATCAGGACATTAATTAATGTTAACGATATTGGCAGGCTTAATGCAGGTTGGGCCCGTGGTAATACTACTGGTATCTTCGTATTAAAATCCTTCAGCGTTATCCCTGATAACGACTCGAGTGCGGGCCGGGCCCAGAACGGTACCACTTTCGACGGTCCTTTGAAAACCTCTGACTTACCCTTAAAATACATATTGTTGTAATCCAATATCCAAACCTCTGTTTCTTCAAATTTATGTATATAACCCGCCGTAATCTATACCCCTTTAATATATAAATGCATAATATCACATTTAACATAATAATAAAAATAAAATTAAAAACCTGCGTACGACGTTCCTTAACTTCGGGCTTATTTATCAACCTACGGGTTCATATATTCAGGTAGGTGCTCTAAGTCACAGACTTGTACCGTAAGTGGTATTAAAAAAGTGAAACGACTACGACATACCTAACTTAGCGTTCCGAAATAAAACGTAGTAAAAAAAAAATTCCAATTTTTTATAATCTATTAAAATCGTAAACGATATACAAACATTACTTAACTCAGAAAACCACGTCTTTAAATAGGATATTACCGCGAAAAGCTCCTTATCGTAAATAATATAATTAGGTTTCGTATTTATTAATCGTACAAAATGGTAAATTATTAACTTTGAACTGCTGTCTTTATCTTATTACAGTAAATACCCTTTTAACGCCATTTGCGAATAATTAGTTTCCACTATTATTAGCCGATGAAAATCCTAATATACCAAAATCGGGGTCGTAATAGAAACATCCTTTAAAGTTTAAAATACATATTCCTTCTATTTAATCTAAACTTAACGAATATTCTATTTCATTAAGCGGACGAGACAATCCGCTTCCTCGGAAAAATTACTAAAGAAATCACGATAAAGATTAATAAAACATAAAAAACTTTAAATCTTTTAAATAATACGTGGTAACTTCTACTCGCGAATTACACGGAATTACTGGGATTGCCCCGAATACCTATCCTAACCGTTATAATAAAAACTAGGTATTTTACCTCTTTAACCATGAAGTTATACTTCTTTAAATTTAAATTTAGCTCCGCCTTCTTAAGACGTCCTAAAACCATACGAACTTTAGATATATAATTCTGTTCAATACCTAAAAATAATATTAAAAAGTTGTTTCAATACGTTATGACGAAATTATTTAAAATATCCGTTATTATATAGTTAGTATATCGTTAAAACGTTGCCGACACTTCCACATGCCTAAAAGGGGTAACTCATTATTTAAATAACCCGAACCGCGTACGAAACGCCGTTAATTTCTTTCACCCAGGTATAACTCAAATACGGTAAGAAGCCGTTTTAATATCTAAATTCGTAAATTATATCGACTTTGATAATACACGTAAAATCTTATTAATTAAAGGTAAAAGAAAACAGTCTTACTTAGTAATTTTATTAAGTACCCAATAATTAATATAAAACTGTTGCCCCCCCTCCCTCCGGCTTAAAAATAAATAATACCAACGTTATAACTAATAAAACGCTTATATTAACCCAATCCTTATTTATTGATTATGTAACCTATCGCCGAAACTTAAAAGATTTATTTAGTAACATCGAACATAACAGCTTTTAAGGTCGTTTTGATAAAAAATATTCTTGTTCGATTTAATATAAATATAGTAATCGAATTTCCCCTTATATATGGGTAAGGTTATAACTTTCTCCTTATTAAATAGGTTGCGGAATTGAGCCAATATTAACAAAAAACGTAAATGATATTTTTACTCCCTAACTGTAATCGTGGTCGTCGTTTAAAAAATCCGCGTTATCTCGTAAAAGCTTATAGTAAAAGTTATCTGGAACGGGCCCCCCATACGTTATATATTTCGGTATAAACAGTATACTAAATAGAAAAGAAAAAAAAACCGAACCCACTACACACTACATATCTCCCGTCCTAAAGAGTATCATTACTACGTCGACAATTAAACCTCCTTAACCTTAAACCACTAAACGGCTACCACTAACTTCTAAAACCACTTATTAAAATAATATCCAAAACATTCCAAAAATTATATCCCGCGTAATTCCGGGAATAATATATACTAATATCGGGCTCGATCATTTACTAATATTTATACGAAACTTTGTTATTTGGGTTATATGCATATTTTACCGTAAACCTAATATTATATCAAAATTTTGAAAATAAGATAGTTGAATTTACGTTATCTTTAACCGTTATACTACAGTATCGCTTACAATATAATAATAATTATTATCAAAATCAACTTACATATCTAGAAAGTAAGTATAAGTAAAAAGTATTACTATAAAAATTAAATTATAGTTTATACGTATTTTAATTGAACTAAACTCCTTTTTCCTCACTTTTATAACTACTCCGTTAAAGCTATATAACCTCTTAACTAAATAATATTTAAAAGTTAAGCTTCTCTCGTGGCTGTCAATAGGGAACCTTCCTTTACCTTTTGGACTTAGACCGTGTATACCTACGTAAAAGGTAATACTGGGTGGAGTTTGTAACCACGTTGATAATAATCCGATAAGCTACAACTTACGTAACACTCAAAAGCTAAATTGGTCTAACGTTTCTTTAATATCGCCTACGACGCCTTATTTTCTTAGTTCGAAAGACGTACCGAATAGATTTATTAAGATCACTAACTGCGATATCGAAATAACTAACCACAATTACTATGGTCTTTTAACGAAAGCATTTAAAAGGCGTAAACTTCAGTTATAGCCGTATCATTATTCGATCGTTAAGCTTATACGGATCCCGCTAACTAACAACCAAAACGCCGCTTTAAATCTAAGGATTCTAATTCGTCAGCGAATTCGCGGTACTTCTTTAGGACTATAATATAATCCACCCTGTTAACACCTATTGTAATAAATTTATAGCGGATACGTAACGATACGCGAAAACGAAGGTAATTACACTTTACAGCCAAAAGTTAATCTAAACCGCCTATTTAAACCTAAATTATTTTAAACCTAATAAAAAAAAATATCCACTGCTCCTTATCGTTTATAACCAAACTTTTAAGTTTAATCAATACCTAATCTGTATGGTAAGGTTCATTAAAAACCGCTTCGATATAATCGAATAACTTTATTATATTATATATACCTTCGTGTCCTCCAGCTTCGTAATATTTTATAACCGTTTACTTCATCGTCGCCGTATAACATTTATATACGTAGAAAAACGTATACCAACCCTTTTCAATTCATATTTTATCCGTTTCCAATATAAATTTAATCGTTTGACGCGTCAATGCCCACATAAAAGCAAATCCGTTGAATTAAAATTAGTTATATCGTTTTCGCCTACCTTAAACCGGTAAAAACCTAACGCGAGTCGCGACTAATTCGACTTCAAATTACTAAATCTTTGTTACGACTTAAATAAAGTTAAATATAAGTTTAATAATTAAAGTGGATTAATCCGGCTATTATAAATATTTTATAACCGACGCGACATAGCTTATGGTATTTTATAAACGAAAAATATTGGCCTAAGTTGGTCTTACAACAGTAAAAGGTATATTTTTAAAAGTAAACGACTAAATATTTTCCGACCGCCTATTTTCCCCGATAACTTTAAAGTATAATATGAAATTATTAACGTTTACTATCGATTCTTTTCTTATAAGCAATATTTTTTTTCGAAAAAAGAAACCTTAATAATATATTATAATCCGACTTACAATAGTAAGCCAAATTATTGCCAAATGAAATTTACTATTAAAATACGGAAAAAAACTAAAAAAAGGCTACCTTAACCCAACATATAAAACTTATAAAGATGGCTAGTACTCAGACTATTACGTACCTTCACACGTACTGTGTACAGACCGTACCCGGATCGCACCCGAACCATACCCAAACCGCACCTGGACCGGGCCCAGGCCAGGTACTTCCCATCTCATTACGTACACAATTACATAACTTATAAACTCAATGGCCAATAGCCTGAGTCTATAACAAAAATCAAGCGATAGCTTACTCTTTACAAAGTGAATAATTAGGTTATAATATCTTCTTTACCAGCCTTATTGTTTCCTTTAATAATAAGACGGTTTTTTATAAGGTTCACCGGCTTTATCTTATACTTTATGGACCAGGCTTATAAGAAAGATTCTGTAGGTGTTATAAATCGTGAATTTAAACCTTTTAAAGTAAAAGATACCATAATCGATTAAAGCAGTGATTTCTATTTACGTAATTTATTCAAAGGGTATATTTGGTATAGAAAAAATATCTTTTTAGCGAAGTTTTAAATTTAACTCCCGGTTCGTTATTTCCTTCTATGTAATAAAGGAGTTCGTAACGAGGGAGTTAAAACGTCTTTTATTTTTAGAGCCATGTGGGCGCCTTTAGCGGCGTAGTATTAGTTTTATTGGTATAGGCGGACTGGTTTCATGTAGCGGTAAAGGTTTGAAAGATTTGGACGTGGTATATGAGGGGTGTATTAGGTTTGGGGGCGGCTTAAACTCGTTATCCTAGAAATAGATTCGCCGGCATCATTAGTTATATTACGGTTTCAGGTCGCTTTTTTCCATCTTTTACTTTTTGTACTTTCGTATTATTATCTAGCAAAAAGCGTGTGTATTATTTGGCAAGTTTACGATTATATAGTGGCCTTTGAATCCATTAATTCCACAAGGTCTAGTTTATCCATCCTTAACTCTCTAAATTAAAACCTTAGATTAAAGTGATAAGTCTCAAACGCCAGTGTTATGCAGGCTGTTTCTTATAGTTAATACTTTTGAAACATTATTTTTAGCCCGCAAAAAACATAACGTTGCAATACATTTTTCCATAGAATTCGCCATTTATAATATAGTTGGTAATGGTGTATAGTTTGTGTAAATCCATGAGTAAGTCCTCAAAACAAGAAACTTAGGAATTAGCCAACTCGGGACGAAAGTATTATTAACGACGCTAACCGTTATTTATAAGATAGATTTTTTTTGAAACTGATATCTTTTAGCTTTTGAAATAGTACCGTGCAAGCTTTTTTAAACTGTTTATAATATAGTTTACACTTTTTAATACCCTATAGTACTTTTAATGGTATTTATTTGTATTTGACGCCAGCGATCCTAAATTCAGTACGCTATTTAGTTAATATTATAACCCAAGGACCAACTGCAGACCATGGAACAGACCAGCAGCCAGAAGCTTGATGTCCAACACATCAAGCAGGGATATCTCTTATGTAAGGACCCAGGGTTAGGGTTGGAACCGCAAGGACTGAAGAGCGGTCCAGTCGATACTACATAGGACCGCAAGAAGCGACCAGCAACTTCAACGGTCTAGTACTGAAGATGGTATGAAGGCCATAGGATATAAGGACACAGTCATTACCACATAGATAGTATTTCCTTCATAGCTCTTCAGTTGTAAATCTAAGTATTCAGTCTACACACCTGAACAGTCTAACGGCTAGTGATCATTCTACAGCACGAACAAACATCTTCTTGATATTGCATCTTTGTTACCTCTACTACCTTACTGCTAATATAAACCCTCTAACACCCTCTATTTACTCACGGATATTTAGTGTGATCATTACAGTAAAGTAGAAGGCTGTATTTACATTATAAGTGATTTATTACAGATGACTTAAAAAAACGTTAACAATTAATTTACCAAAGTATCACAGTAGTTTATAATGAAAGCGTTTCGCGTAAACTTCGCGGTCTAAAATGATATTATTACACTGAGGACGTATAGTACTGGCTGACCGTTAAGGTATATTATATTTATAATTACCTCTTAGTTAAAGTCTATATCGTTTCAAAGACGGAAATTAAACTTCTATAGGTATTAAGAGTATAACTAACAATTATAGATTTTTTTCTTCGATAGTTTTAAGCGATTTCTTTCCTACATCTGTGTAGTCCACGGCGTAAAGTAGCTGTAAAAGGCGTTTTAGTACTCGCGAACTTAATCTTATTCAATTATCCCTTTAGTCTCACTTTTAGTTATTTTAGCATCCCTTTCAACCAATTTAGCACGTTAGTTTCCCATTTAGTAAAGGCTGTAAGTATGTCAGATATTATTAGTTACGGGTACTTTGACATTAAATATTAGGCTGTTGCCAAGCACTAGGAAACCAGTATCACTACCTACCTTTGAAGCTTATGCAATCAGCCGTCCAACTTGATATTTATTCATTCTAACGTTATTTTCAATAAAGTATACACGTTCAAGCCCCCTTTCAATATATTCGTAATTTTCTTTACTGAAGAAAAACGCAGTCGTGCTTTTGTAAGTAAGGTTAATATAGCCGCCGCTAACAGAAATGCAATGATTCACTCCATTGCTTAATCATCATTTGATTAAATCAAAATGTTTAATGAATCTTCCAAATACTAGCATCTTATTTCTCTTTAACAAAAATAAGCGTATTCTTCTCCAATAATAAGAAGAGTATCTCTTTATAACAATATAATTAGTTAAGTACAGGGTATAATTATATATATAATTCAATACTTAAATAAATCTACAAAGATGCAATTGAATACCCAATAGTAAAGTTAGATTGTATACCCATAGTAAAGAGAGATTATACACTTGTAGTAAAACTTAACTATATAATCATTGTAATTAGTGAAATAATACTAGTTTCAAAGAGCGATTATATATTAATGATGCCCTCAAAGTTAGTAGTAATCACGAATATCCTTTCTTTCAACTTTTTCACTCACAAATTTCCGTAATTCTTTCATGGTTTTCCTGGAAATCGTAGCGTTGGTTGTAACTAGCCTACCGAAAACTGTATCGAACACAAATAAATCATCTCTTACTTAGTCTACCATATTAAATTTATTTAGTATATAAGTTGAGGGTGAAATTATATATTCGTTAGTATATATAGTATAGATTTTGTTAGTTTTCCGCATGCTTCCAAACTGATACCGTAAAAAGAAATGTATATCAATATTTAAATCGAAGGCTACGTGTATATTACATTATTACGTGCGTAACTCTTGCTGATTGTTCACTGCTATACTAGTGCAGTTCTCTTTGATATACTAATTTGTCTTTATTTTTCCTCCTTTTATAGAAAAGGTATGTTATGTTAAAACTATTATCTTTAGTCCGTGATGATAGAATTTCTTTTATGAGGGTCTGAGACCCTTACGTCTTATTCTATATGTTTGTTAATCTTCTTCCCCCTCCTTTTGTGCTCTAGTTCTAACTTGATTTCATCAGTCCAACCTACTTGGTTTAATATCGCTATTACCACAGTGAAAATTCCCTAGCACCTCATAAAAAATTACCCGCAATATCAGCTTTTATAGTAAAATAGGTTAAGGATCTCTGGTTCCTCTAGTTCCAACTATTTCTAAAATTCTTCCTATCTTAAGAACGTTGACCAGTTTCTTGAGCCGTTTGCAGCTTTTATACTTTAGATTGCTATAAAAAACAATCTTCAGGTCGCAAAAAAATCCTCTCTTTGAGAATATTACTATAATGTTTTTGTTAATGCGTTCAATTACCATTCATGCATAGTATTGTATCCTAAGTTTTTTAGGATAAATATTTGTACGTCTTTGACCCTGTTTATTTTCTAGAATAATTTCGTCACATAAGATGATTTAATCTACTTCAAGTCTATTATCGGCGATATAAAATTTGCGTTTTGAAAGTACAAAGTTATTATTCGCAAGTGTTAGAAGAGCAGTCAATTGCAGTACAGTCAAGTCAACTATACTTACAGTTAGTTGATTGTACTGACTGCAAATTGACTGTAGTTTGTGGGATTTGACTGCATTAACTTCAAGTCAAGTATAGTAGGTGCCCACTTCAAAGTGGGGCACGGGCCAAAGCAGTTGGCCATATGAATTAGCGTGCAGACCGGCTAGCGGTCTGCTAAACTTAGAAGTAATACATCACCACTTTCAATGTAGCACTAGTTACTTCGACCACAGAGATTCAAATTGACTACGTTGCAAAGATAAAGGCCTACCAACAGCAAGGTTATTAATGAAAATTTTAACCCAATCGTTTGCTTACTAAAATCTTACGAAAACTTGTTTAGAGTTTTATCACCATTTTTATATATTATTAAAAACCCCGCAAATTTTAGCGGCGAAGAATCAAAACTTATTCAAAATCTTATATTAATTCATTAACGTTAGATTGCTATTTAAACATTTCCATCGTATCTATTATAATTTGATAACCTTATGAAATACCAACTTTACCAGCTATTATATTTATCACCTTCTAACATATTATATTTCTGTTTTTTTTTTAAAGTTAAATCTTATCGCCATATTTTATTGACTCTGATATCAGTACTAATCATTTCCAGTAAATTTGATGACTTAAAAATAAAAACTTCACATTTACCCGGATTCATACTTGTTTTTGTACTTTACGTATTCATTAGTGTAAAATCGTGGTATGAATAATATTTTATCATAAAAATATGTCTTACAATATTTTGATTTCAGTTTATCATCTTTGCACCCATTCTATTACAAACGGTGTTGCAAGATTAGAAAACCCTCGGAAAAGATGATATAATAATCCAAAAAAAAGTTAGATCATATAGAAGTTGTGATCATAGTAAAATGCTTGAAATTTCGTGAAACCCAATCCCATAATACTAAGAACCAGACGCGCATATTATAAGCAATCACTTGTTTAAACTTTACCTTTTAAACTTCAATCACTAACTGTGGATATTATCATATATATCTATAGTTAGTAAGCGGCCACACTGCAAGTTGCACCCCTGCGGAGTGTACAGTAATGTACCACTCTGTAAGGTGCATTCTTGCAGAGTGCATGATAACGTGCCACTGCCCTGAAGGGGTATTGATAGAGTGCACGGTAAAGTGCCAAGGCCCAGAAGGGAGATTGGAAGTGTGCATGGTAGAGTGCCACTGCCCGAGTGAGAGCTCATAAGCTCTCACCTAAAGCGTGCACTCTTCGGATGCCCCTTCTCCCTTTAATCTTTCTATCCGTCTTCAATATACAATACGAATCTATTACTGCTAACTTTACATTAACGTACCTGGTACAATAGACCTTACAGACACTAACACTTCAATATGAATACATAATTTTATTATAAAGCATTAAACTATCGCAGAAATTGTTACCTAATTCATACTTGTAATTAGAATAATAATATCTAGTTATTATAGAGATTCTCTATATACGCCTATTTATTTGATTACAGCTGTAATCTTAATTACGAAGTATACAGCCAAAATAGTTATAGTAACTTTATTATTGAAGTGACTACTCTTTCGAATATATTTATATTACTGGTGTCCATAGTAGCATTGGTAATTACCATGAATTTATATTAAATTATTGAATCATTTACGGCTTCTGCCAATTTTATGAAAGATTCAGTAATATATTTAACTGTAGATATTTTATCGTAACTAAATACAATTATTGTGAAACAACGTTTTGGTTCCAAATTTTCTGAAAACTATCAATAACAACAATAACGAAAGTATTAACGTTTGTCTCTGGGTCTCCCTTCACACCGTGAACTAAGTGAAACAAAAAAAAAAACCGTCAACTTCTAACATTATTGTATTTCAAATCTTCGTTTCAAAAATATGTAAATTAATAAATATTTAATTTTTTCCATAATAACAATTAAAGCAAAGTTCAACTTACAAGTAGTGAAGACAGTTCATTTTAATGAAAATATCATTTTAATCAATATTATTATGTAATAACTATCGTTTTTTTTACTTTGTTTATATAAGTTATTACTTCGACGAAAAAATTATTAGTTATTTCATCTATGTTCCAACACCAGCGGCTTTTTAGTTTGTACGCGCGCGCCAGTATGGTTAACCAATTTTCTCGGTTAACGTTAAATAGCGACTTCGTACCCCTTGTCAATTCCAATTGACTTTTATATTAGATTACACCCAATTTCATTTAAATTATCCTCATTTGACGTTAATTTCTCTGTTGTTTTGAGGTTCGAGTTCATTCAATTCTATAAAAGGTTCTTTCGCTACAAACTATTAAAAGTTTCTACGTTAACCGTGCCACTTTAACAGATTACTATCATTAATCTCCTAGTAGTCTTCCAGTCTGCCAATACATCCCTATACGCCGTTACGTAATTTGGGGTTTCCAAGCGGCCTGCTAATGTAGCCTTCGATACGTATGATTAGCTTATTGCTATCTACAAACCTTTTCAAGGCTTTATTAGGCGATGCCTTCATTATAGCGTTAGTAAGATTATCCTTACCATCGATCCATCGGAACTTTTTAATCTTCTTCCCTTCATAAGCTTTACGAAGTACAATTACATCGATTATCAGGAGTTTTTCAGTAGTGGTTCCGAACTTTAAAAGGAATTTAAAAAGGTTTTTCGAATTGGTATAGATTACCACCAGGATAAGTAGAATCTTTAATTTCCTATTAATTATATTAAGGGTTTCCTATAGTATTATATTTACGTTAAAGCCTTTTATTATACCGTATACCCCCGATATTAGCATGCTTTGTGTAATTTTCTTACACTTGACGGAGGTCTAGTGAATTAAGCTACCGATAATACTAAACTGGTCCTTCCATCTTTCTTCGTTAACGAAGGTTATCAGGAAGCCGATATGTAAAATTAAGTCGATGTTATTTACAATGAACCTGTTCGTAAAGACTATTAGCTTATCACTTTAAAAGTCGATTAGAACTATATTTATTTCGAGGTCCAGGTTTCGCATTTTCCACTCGAGCCTTCTATTTATCCGTTCAAAGTCTTTATCCGTTAGCCTTTATATTTATACTACAATCAATAGGTTGTCAAAGTTCTCCGGTTAGTATAAATTAACAATATTACTGCTTCAAAAACGCTATTTTAAGTATCTTTAAACCCTAACCTCGTTAACCATGTCAATTATAGCCAAAATAGCGCCCTCTCCCTTTTGGCAAAAGCTAAGGCCGGTATTATTACTAAACATACGGTTTGATAATCTATTAAAGTTAAGTTGTATGCCCTTCGTCAACGTCTTTACCGGCTTGTAGTTTCAGAACTTGGAGTCTTTAATCGCTTATAATTTCAGTATTACAGAGCCAGTCGTTCCGACAAAAAGGGAATCGTTAATTTCCATGGCTACCACGTCGAAGTCCTTCCTTTCGTTATTAGTCAATACGGATCGGATGCTAAAGACTTTATCGTTAGTCTTAATTTAAAGTACGACTAATAGGTTAGGAACTAGTAAACGCCTGATTTAGTTAATCCGTATAATAGCTTGATACAACGTATTACTGTGCCTAAAGGGTATATGGCACGGAGTTTCTATAATAATTCTAATAGTACGATCCGTTGTAAATCTGTTGCTTATAACGTATAAGCTTACGTTATATCACAGTTATCAAACGTAAACTTGCCCTTAACCTTGACGAACCAATTTATTTCCAAAGCTATTACCAAGCGTTAGTTAATTTTCTAAATCTTTAGCGACTATTTAAATATCTAGTCTTTGACTTTATCACTGTATTTTCAAGCAATTAAAAGTGATATTCCGTACGGCCGCCCCATTGTTTTTCTTTTAATCTCGTAAATAATCCTCGATTTCAATAACGTAATATTTAAGTTTTAAAGGTTAAAATCGGTTTTCAATACGAATTATACAACCTTTCGAGTTAGTAAGTCGTTAATTTAGACTTTGTTATTTTCCTTAAAGGGTTTTCCGAAGGTTTCAATAATCCTTTACGCTCGGATATTTAATGCCAAGTATTCTTTATCCTTTTATTTTCTGTTTACCCAAGCCGTATTGTAAATATGACGTGGTATATATTCCTCCTCTTTAACGTTTTATTTCTTCGAAGGTCGTTAGCGTTGGCGACGTTTTACTGTCTTTTAGATAACGGGTCAAAAAGGTTAGTATTGGTTCAATCGCTTGGCTTAGAGGGTTTGAAGGTCTTTATTTTTAGTAACCCTAATATAAGGCTTAACCTATATAATTAGAAAAGGTATAGAGTCGTTAGAAGTTTCAATAAGTACTTCGAAATTTATAATATTTAATATCTTGTACGGGCTTTCATATTGAACCGGCTTTAGCTATACGAGGACTTTAATTTATATCGGCAAAGTAAACACGTCGATTATTTAATGACCGTTTTTGATGTTAACAGCATTATTAATCTTGCGACGTACCTTTTTTCTTTGCAATTCTTTTAAAGCTTTATCATAGGCCTTAACACGTTTTTAAATACTTATTAAGGGATGGTATTTACTTATTAGGCGTAGGTACGCTTTAAAGACTAAAAGCGTTTGTACTAAACTATTAGGACCCATAATATAGTTTAACCGTTTTACTATTATTTGTAAACGTGCCTTCGAATCCATATAGTTTCAATTTCTATAGTAAGGATATTATATGTTCGGCGAAGTAAGACGTATACATTTTTAAGATCTTTAATACTTTAGTAGGGTTTTACAGGTATTTGTCTATATTAAATACCTATTATCTTAGTATTTTCTTGAAATTCTACGGTGGTAAATTTTATACTAGTATCGTAGACAACGATCTTAGGTAAACCCAGGTACGTGTTAATTTACAATATCCTCAACGTTTTCCACGTATTTTTTACCGAAAGGGACTTTCAAAACTTAGCGCCATGAACAAAGGTTACAAAATCAACGACGTAAAGGATAGGCTTATTATTCAAGTAAAAAATATCAACTAACATCCCACAATTAAAATCCTTATAGTTTTTTAATATAATCTTAAATTTCCAGATGGATTAGGTATACGTTTAGTAGTAGTTGCAAAACCTTTCAATGAATTTTAAGGCAAAGTATTCTATATCGTTATACCTTACAAACTTTAGGACTTTATACAGCCTATTAACGGCTAGGTAGTTAAAAAGCCGGTATAGTTAATGTATCTTTGGCTTCGTCAAGTTTAACACTATTATTTTCGAGCTTTGAAGATAAAACTATAAATATCTTTACTTAAAGGCGAGTAAAAACCTCCGGCCGTTTTTAAACAATTAAGATGCGTTAACGTCAACGTTAACGCCAAGGGTCTTTAAATCCTTCAAGTAAAGTAAAAAATGGGTAAGAGACATAAGTATGTAAGACGTAATCGTTTATATAACAGTATAAATTATCGTTATCTCTAGTAGCGATAGTTATTCGCCTGATGTGAAGCCAACTTCAATCATACCAACATTGTAACAGTTAATTTAAGAAGCTGTAATATTATTCCTCTGTAATGCCACATATTTCGAATAACCTCCTTTAAATTACCTTATTACCTCTATACTTAACACCATATCTTAAAACCTGTAGTCCGTGAAGCGATCGCGAAGGTTAAAGGTATATAAGGTGGTAAGGGCTTAATTAGGGTAAAGGTAAGTGTCTTTACCACCAAAACTGTATAGGAAAGCGTAGTCGGCTAGTTATTAGACCGTATTAGGGGTAGTATATTTATATTACTTAGTCCTTTTAGGGGCGTTAGCGGCGTTAACTAGTTTGTCGCCTTTAAATTTTACAATTTAATCTAAGTAATCTTATTCAAAAGTAATGAGGTATTGGACTTGATATACTGCCTTTTTGTTATTACGCTCGGCAAGGGGGTGTTGGGTTAACCAACAGCTCAATTTACCACAAATCTAACATTTTTTGCTACTATTAAGACGATAATATTCGCGGTTAACGGGTTAGTTTAAAGCTTAACCTTATTAACGTTAACGAAGTTATTACTTTTAGTCTAAGGAGGGTAAACCAAAATTTAGGCGTTTTAGGCGCCCGTACTTACGATTGACGTAATTAATTACTATAAAGTCTTCTTTATTTACGTTAAGTAAGTTGCTGGCTTAACAGTATATACTAAGAAAGTTTAGTATACGTGTTATCACGGTGGCAAGCGTAGAATTCAATTAGCTAAAGAAGCCATCTAAAGTAGTATATAGGTGTTATTAGGAGTATTCAAACTCGTTAACGCCCGTAACTGCTATCCTTACCTATTTACGAAGTGTGGCTTTGCTAACGTGGGCTTTCCCTATTATTTTCTGCCATAAAATCAGCTTGTCAATTATTTGATTAAGTATATCTATCGGTGGTTTCTCCTTTTTTTTGTTATTCTAGTTATCCACCTCATATTAGCTCAATTTGTATAGTATTACTAAATATGGATATCGTATTTGAAGTAGTCTCTTATACTATCATAAACTTCGCGAAACGTAGTTACTTGAGTTAGGAAGGTCAGGTAATATTTTTGACGTTCCTTATAAGAATTCCGGGAAATAATAAATGAAAACCAAATGGTGAAACCTCCATTTACTTGTAGATGTTTAGAAAGGGAATTATCTTAGTGTTAAAAATTGTAAGGCTTTTTATTATACATTTTCATATCGTTCTATATCATGGTAAAATCCGTAAAAAGTTTATGATCAATATTATCAATTTGGATAGGTCTCAAAGGAAGGTTACGATAATTATCCTAGCTTTAAATAATATTTTCTGACAACTTAAGCTTTGAAGCTTTCGAGGTACAATATTAGGGGTAGTTACCAGTCGTTTAATCCGATGGGTAAGTCCTATAGTTGGATATGTAATTGGGTTTTTCACGTAGGTAAATATAAAGGGGAGAGGTTTTTAAGGGGCTGAGCAGTTGGATTGTTAAGGGGAAATAGGTGCTTGGAGGTTTTAAAAAGCGTAATGATCTTAATTAATTAATTGGTGTAAAGCGCCGACGTCAATACCTTTAGCCGCGTTGGTGGCTGCTATTTTACGTGCCCTACCGCCGCTAAAGGCGTATTCCGCGCTGTCACGTGGTGGTATTAGACTGCCAAACAGTTTAACAGGGTTTTCATCGCTAACGCCTCAAGAGTTTTAACTTAGCTAAAGATAAAGCGGAGATCCCCTGGAACGTGTATGTAGGCGTTAAAGTTCTTTAACGCTTTTCCCTTTTCCTTAAGAGTTTAGAGGATTAGGGTTTTAAGGGCAGTCTTTTTGATAAGCTAATTCGAAAAAGGTTTTCGCCAGTCCTACCAGGGTTTTTCCAGGAATATAAATACTACGACGTGTAACCTCCTTTTTTAGCTGGGCCTTAACTAAGCGTTGGATTATCTTCTACATGTCAAGAGTCCAGTGGTTGAACAACTCGCGAAAGTTTTGGAAAGTGAGGGCGTCGCAGCCGTAGTCGTTATCGAAATTCGTTTCGATTACATACTGGCCAACGTAGTAAGTAAAGTAGGCTTTAGTTAAGGTTTCGTTAATATACGTAATCCAAAGTTATTATTTGTAGTAGTTGACAAAAATTGTTTTGAGGGCTTTAACTTTCTTGATATATTTTTAAATTACAGTTATCTTAGTGGTTTCGCTTATGGAAAATGTATAGGGGGCGTAGGGGCGAGGGACTTAGTAATTTTGGCCGTAGGGACTTGGTGTTTTGGTGTAAAGTCGCTTGTAAATTTAGCGACTTAGGGACTTGGTGTGACTTAGTGTTTCCGTTTAAAGTAGCGAATTTGACGATTAAAGTAGAGTAAGGAGTGATAAAAAGCGAAGTAAGGTAAAGTTTTGATGTAGAGGGTATAGTTGAAGGTCGTTGTTAGTAGTAAAGGGCGAAGGTTGTTTGTTATTATAGGGTGTTAGGCGTAAAGCCTTAAGTGATTTTATTATAGTAATAACACTTGTAGTAATACTAACTTAGCTGTTTGTCAACTTGCCGAACTTTGAGACTTTTGACAATTAATTTCAACGTTTTTAAGAAATATTTGTTTAGATTTCTTGGTGTTTTCAATAGCGATACCATCGTTACCTCTAAGTTTCCGTGAAAAAATGACGTAACCTAAAAATTTTCTTTACTTATTTCTATAAAAAACCAATGCAATAGTAAAGGCCCTTCGAAAAAAAACTTTCCTCTACCTTAGCGGTCATTTAACTTAGAGCGTAACCGGAAAATAACCTTTTCTTTTACTTTGCTAATCTGTGCTTAACCTAATAAGCACTAATTAGTATTGGTGGGCCTTAGACGTTGTAACGTTGTCGATTCGATTAGACGAAGTAACAGTAGTATTGCAAGGTCAGATGGTGGATGTATTGTTCTAGGTTTGGCTGATCGCTAGCCGGTCTGTACTGTAATTCGTATGGCCAATTACTTGGCCCGTGCCCTAGTGCGAGGTGCAGCGTACTGCATTCAACTTACACTCAATGCGGTAAGTCCGTACAAAGCAATACACTTGCAGTACGGTCAACTTTACTTACAGTCAAATTAACTTACTGCACTGCATGTAATACTATTCCAACACTTATTGAATCTAATATCTAGTTAAAAATACCAGCTACCGAAATTATTACTGTTTCCACTATCTAAAACTACTATAATAAAGACGCTGGTTTTTTATTAAGCTAATTTGCGATGACTATTCAGTGTTTAGCCTAATATAGCTCTAACGCTAGAATTTTGATATTAACTAGATACAAATAACCTTTAATTTCAACGATTCTTTCCCCTTATTTGATTGGTTAGCTTAAATTGTATTTTAGGTTAGAGTTAGTGAATTTCTCCGTTATAATCCCGAAAAGGTTAACGAGTAAGTTAAATACGTATTACGTAACCTTCTCTTTTAAATTTGACCATCCCATACAGAAAAATCTTTCTACTATTCGTTCTACACTGAAAACGTGCTTAATAACAGCGAAAAATCCTCACCAGAACATTCACTCTTACCTAACAACCTAGTGACCCAACTTTTACCTTGATCGGATTGTAGTAACTTATTTCTTATATCTTTATTCCCATTAAACCAGTTATAATCGAAATTTAAACATGATAACCATCGTCTCTCAAATTGTATTATTGTAATTCTTGTCGCAATTTTATGAAAAATATCTCCAAGGTTTCGAAGATAATATTAAATGAAATATATTTGAGTAGTTTCAATATATAACAAGGGTTTGTCTATGAAATCCTATAGACTTCATACCCCTTGATTGACTTGAAAATTTAAAATTATTTCAATATCTAGCCACGACCCCCTTTATTATCTGATTTATCATTAAAACGTTGCCGAGCTCATAGATATGTGTAAATAAGTGAATGATGATCTTTTCGAATGAATGATTGAAAAATGATGATTTCATTACGCTGCTCCTTTCATATGAATATTAAAATATAACAATATATTGTTATTTATTCATGTTTTAGTTATTGTAATAAAGTTATCATAAAAATTGATATCCGATTCCCTTGGTTGAGAAAACTTTATAAAAATAATTGAGTGCCTTGATTTAAACCTAATTAGGTATTACTTACGTTCTTCATAAATCGTTGGTAGGCTTTTATAGTTTTAACATAGTCGACTCTAATCTGTGGTTGAAGTAACTGATGTATTTCATTGAAATTGGTGATTTGTTACTTCTAAGTTTGGTAGATCGCTAGCCGGTCTGCATAATAATTTGTATGGCCAATTATTTGGCCCGTGCCATAGCCTGAAGTACCTACCTACCGAAATTGATTTAAAATTCATCCCATAAACTTCAGTGGATTTATCGTCAATAAAACGAATTAATTGTTAGTATAGTTGACTTGACTGTACTGCAATCAACTTCCGTTCCAACACTGGCGGTTTTTTGTTCTGTGCGCGTATACCAGTATGGTCATTACTTATTTGAGGTAAACTCTAAGCTCCCTACTTAATCTGTATACCAAACCCCTGTTAATTACAAGCGATTTATATTGAAATTGACTCTAATTACGGCCTTTTACCATACAGTCCCGACTTCCGACTTTCTTTATTCCTCTTTACTATTTCTTTGTTATAGATTCACGCGTATTACAAACTTATACGCCACTAGTTGCGTACCTTTTTCCAGTAGATCCAAACATACTTTCTTTCCACGTTACTACTGATACCGTTACCAACATTGTTACACTAGCAGTTTTCAAGTTTACTAGAGTATCTTTATTTATTCATGTCACGTGCCAGACGG
This sequence comes from Anisogramma anomala, assembly GCA_038502455.1. Taxonomy (NCBI): domain Eukaryota; kingdom Fungi; phylum Ascomycota; class Sordariomycetes; order Diaporthales; family Gnomoniaceae; genus Anisogramma; species Anisogramma anomala. The sequence continues at coordinate 17,240,095 of JASMMZ010000002.1, forward strand.
TCCATATAGACTTCGATCCGTATGGTTAGTATATTGCTGTCTATAAACCTTTCTAGTGCGCTATTTAGCGTGGTTTTGGTTATGAAGTTGACAGGATTATCTTTATCGTTGATTTACCTAAACCTATCAATTTCTCAGGCTTCGTATACTTTATTTAAAACCAATGCATATATTATTACACGTTTTTCATTAGTTGTTCCCAACTTTGAAAGGAATTGGTAAATGCTTTAGGAGTTCATATATACGACTATAGGTATCGGAGAAAGTACTAGCTGTTTGGTAATAATATTTAACGTACAGTTAGTTACTGTATTGATGTTGAAGTCTGTTATTATATAGTAAACTTCAAATTCCAACTCGTTTCATATTATACGTTTATATTTAATCAATGTTTATTATTCGATTTTGCCGTTAATCGTAAATTACGTATCAGATTCATCTTCATTAACGAGTATTATATAGAATTCAATTTTAGATGTAAGGTTATCATTATTTGTACAAAGACCTTTTGCAACAATAATTAACTTTTTCGTCATTAAATATTCCAGTACCATATTTATACCTATATCCGAATTATCTATTTATTACTTAATCCGCTTATTCAATTTATTGAAGTCTTTATTTTATGGATTTTGAATTTATATCGTAATAAAAAAAATCGTAGGATTCCTTCGGTTGGTATAAAGTAGCGATGTAAGCTGCTTAAGCCTTTTGTTCACAGTATTATTATAGTTTTGCTCTGTTGGTTTCGCTTATTTTCTCCAAGTTCGTGGCTTGTCATTTTTAGCGTATAATGAGATACGTGTTATGTATATCGTTAATCTTATAGATACGGATTAAAGTTTTGTTTAAATCAGGTTATATATCTTCAACTAAAGTTTAAATTGACTTGCACTTTCAAAAGCTTGACTTTTCGATAATACGTTGTTTTTAGACTATAAAACTAACGTTTTCGAAAAAAAAGGTATCGTTTGTTCATATGCTAACGATATCGAAGTCTTCACTTTACTTAATTAATAAGTATAAATTAAACATTAATGTTTTTATATTTAGCCTATTCTTTATGTTCGTTTCATATGTTGAAAACTAATTACTACCTAATTCTGAAAATTTGCAAAAATATTTGACATATTGTATCACCGTGCCGGTAAGAAATTTATTCCTTATATTCTTCGGTAATTCAAACAATATAATCTGTTGAAAATTCAAAGTAAACTACGTGTAAGTTTACTTGAAGTCAAGGTTATTCAGGGTAAAGTCACCGCTTACATTAGCAGTAAAAATAATAGTAATTGCGATAATTAAATGTTGGCGAATCTTCTAGATCGTAGGCTATTAAGTAAGGATTTAACTTTTACTTTTTTATGAAAATCTTATACGATTAACCCAGAATTTTCGTACAGCCAGTCCGTTATATAATCCTCAACTTCGTTGATCAATTTCAATTTAAAAATAGTAGTTTTCGACCTTTAAGTGATATTTATAATATAAGTTAAACAACTTTTCGTATAAGAATGTTATTAATATTTCATTTGTTGCTTTTTTTAAAGGTTTTGCCTGGTATATTAATAATGGTTTTAATTTGTAACTTGAAAGCGAGGTTTTCATTAGACTTTTCCTCTTGAGATATCTATTTTTTTGTGTATGTTTTCCCAGGCTTTCAGTCTTATTTACCGTTCTTTTTTTTAGTATATATTCTTTTTAGGTGATTTTGTCTGCCTTCGACACTCTATCAGCTTATCAATAATTACCTCGAAAGGGTTATATTAGCTGATTCAATCAGATTGAGTGTTCACGACTTAAGCATCTTTTTCGGAATTAAGGGGTCTTTTATACTGGTTAACCTATGTAATGCGGAAAGTAACGAGATTGTTAGCAGTTTTAACTAACACGTTTAAGTTAGAAATACTCAGTATCTTATAGGGTCTATCTTATATAAATGAATTTCTTTACATGAGGACTTTACTTTGAAAACACGGAGATAGTACGTTTGTTGTCTAATGTTCGTTTCTAGTGTTAAGGGTATCATTGATATGGAGGTATGTCAATTCTTTTTGAGTTTCTTTCGGTATTTATTGTGTATTGTAGCCTTTTTGGGGGGGGGGGGGGTGTTTGATGATGATACCGATGTAGTCATTATAGATGAGTACGTTTTAAATAAAAGTAAAATTGGATCTTGACCATTAGAGTTAATAGTGTTGTTAAAGCCTTTCACTGCTATTTTCAACCTTTCTTTTGGATGTAAGAAACTGACAATCTTTAAGAAGGGAATATTGTAGTCTTTTTGTAAGAATGAGTAAGTCCTTTTGACCTTACTAATAATTTAGTGTGTTTGAATAGGTACCTATTTACATAAAATCCCTATTAACTTGGTATTAATTTGAAACTATATCGTAATAAAGTTAGTACCAGTATCGTAGGCTAGTAGTTTTTGTGGTCCTAGGTACTTGTTCATTTACGAAGTACGTAGTATCTTTCATATTTTTTCGCTGTGATGGTTTTCAGGAACTTATAGCCATAAAACGACGTTATAAGGTTAATAATGTAAATTAACGATTTTCTGTTTTAATAGAATACGTCGAATACTACTTGAAAATTGAAGTCTTGAATTTTAACAGGAATTTGAACCATAAGGGGATTTAAGAGCGTGCTGGGAAATGATGGTAAAGCCATTGAATTAATTTGAGCGTGGGTAAATCTACATTTTGTATGTAACCGCCTTAGGAAATATATATAGCTTATTAGTGGTCGTATGATTGAATCATTGATTTAGTTGAATTTTTTTTTCATTTCGTTTGGTCTAATATTATTGTTTTCAGCCTTTGGAGGTAGAATCATAGATTTTAAAATTTTAGACTGAGTTGGAATATTTGGCCGTTACCTTGAACCAGTTCTTTAGTCTGAATATTGACATTGACTCCAAGGTTTTTCATGTTTTTAAAATACGGAAGAAAAGGGGTTGGTGATTCCAAAATGTGAAAGACAATAGGTCTAACTATTGTTATGACAGTCGTTGATCTCAGTGGAACGAGTTTTTTTCCAGTGATAAAGTTAATATTAGTCTTATCTGCATTCATATAGTCAAGTTCAGTATCAGTATTAGTATTACTTCGCAATGCAACGTACTGGGAAAAGCCTTTTGTAGAGTAATATATTACTCCTATGTTTGGCATAATGTTTTAAAAGACTTGCTTCTCGTAACAATCGAAAATAATCAATAAGTGTTTGGGGCTAGGATCTTTATAATTATGGAGATGATAGCGATCTTTATTTGTTAAACGGTATAGAAAAGTTTGATACGACAGTTATTACGTTGTCTTTGATCCAGTGTTAATATCTTTATGTTAGCTGATAGCTTTAGGCTAGTTTACTTTATTTTATAGCTTTGTGTCTTCAAGGTTTCTAACGAATTTAACATATTTTCAATTGCAAATAAAGTTATATTAATTGAAATGTATCAATTGTTTCGATTCGCGTTGAATAATAATGTGGCGTGTTGATTAGAAACCTTACTATCCGTAAATTCAATGCCTTTTAGTAGTTTGAAGGAATTTGTATGGTTAACTTCAAGATTTTAAAATAAAGGAATGTCCTCATCCTTATGTGCTTCAGCGGTCAAGTTTACAATTAGCCATTTGTTAACCGTATTGTCCAAGCCTGCTGTATTTTAGGTCGATATAATGCTTGTAGGCTAAGTTTTTTTTATCGTTGTTAAAGTCGTGAGCTTAGTAGCATATACCAGTCGAAACAGATACATGTACCATTACAATTGTAAGAGAGGACTGTAACTGGCTAAAAAGCCTTTAAAAGTAGCATTATAACATTATAATACGTATTAATACTTTTTATAGACTTTACAGGCTTGACGAACCTATTAATATAATATACTTTCACCAGTTTCCACATTCTCTATAGCTTGTCAATAAAATATCAGTTCATTCAACATTTGATTAAGAGGTCCATCTTGCTTTCCAACTTTCTTTTGCAATTCAATATGTAGAATTACTTAATAATGTTTCAATTTGTATGTTTGTGGATATTAATATATATCTCTATAGTTAGTAAGCAGCTATGCTGCAGATTGCACCTTTGCAAGAGTTTACGATAACGTGCCACTCTTCAAAGTGCATTCCTACAGAGTGCATGATAGTGTACCACTACCTTGAAGTGGCATTTTCAAAGTGTACGGTGGAGTAACACTTCCTAAAAGGGAAATTGGAAGAGTGTATAGTAAAGTATTACTGCCTGAGTAAGAGATTATAACCTTTTACCTGTGGCGTGCACTTTCCTAATACCTTTTTTCCCTTTAACTTATTTGTTTACTTCAATATACGTAATATTTACGAATAATATTTTACTCTTTTACGTTTATATAAATAGGCAAAAACCTTACGGATAGTACTTAGTAGACGATTCGGTCAATTATAAATAGAATATACAAGAAAAGAAAAACCTAAATTAAATACTTATAACGGGATATTATCATGGTTTTAATTATCAGTGTTTCAATATTACGACTTATAAAAACCATACGGGAGTGTAAAAATACGCGGGTACGCTTTCAAAAACTGAAGGATAAAAAGACTGTAAAATCTAGAGTGACTTTAAAAAGGATAACTTTAATACAATACTATTAATTCGGTCAGTGCCTTATTTATTAAAAGCCTCATTACACTACCCGTTAACTAGTTTTGGTACATTAGACGTACATGTGTACTTTTTGGAAAGCGTTTTAATACGTACCAGGCTACGTAAATCATAACTATCAAGTTTTGGAACTCTTTGTTGGGACCCACCAGATTAAAATCCAGTATCCAAACCGCTTACACATTTTAGGAGCGACTAAAACGTAACACCTAAACCGCTTACAAATCTCAAAGGCATCTAAAATAAGATATCCAAACCGCCTACCAAAGGTATACCATAAACCGAATACGTATATCGTACATTACCTATCATCTCAAATTTTACACATATATATCTTTGAACATTTATTTTTTCTATCCCCATTGAACTATGGTAGCCTTTTTTTACCCCCCTTAGTATACACCGTTTTTTTTAGTTTATTACTTGCAACGTTTAAGTTCATTAGTATATTAAATAATGCAACCCTCATAAAGCGTTAAAGAGCTAATTTAGGATACCCAACTATCTTAAAATTACGTTTTATTTGTATTTAATTTAAACTTTATTGGCATTAACAAGAGTTAAAATCCTACTTTACGCGTTTAATTACATTTTATTGACTTTCATTTTACGAATTATACGCTTATATTGAAACTGAATATCTTTAAATACTATTTCCTAAGTGCACACGAATCCCATTTACTATATGAAACCAATTTTTGCATTGCTTGAACATTTCTGGTATAGGTACAATTCAGCCTCCTAGCCGCTTCAATAAATTCCGTACTCTTAAGACCATGGATTTAACACGAATAACTATACATCGAATTGGGTAACGTATATATTATTTATTTAAGAATATATTGTATTTTAAAATAAAATTTCAACACCTGGACCTTAATTTGTAGGGTAGTAAAATCGAAGCTTCGGTGGAAAATTTGGATTGTTTTACGGTGAATAAATATGTTATAAATATAGTTTTTAATCATTGTAACGAAGATATTCAAGGAATCTATTTGTTTCATGATTTTAGTATGGATTCTACGGATCAAACGTCACATATATGGCGTATAATAGAAGGTATAATTTTGAAAATACCCCTTAAATAATGACAGAGTCAAGGTATCCATACGACCCGTGGCAATAATAGTCATATCGTAAAAACATTGTCGGTAACGAGTTGTCTTACTTAAATACTAAAGTTAACCGACGATAAATTGATAAAAGTGAAATTCGTTAAAGGATATTAATTGTAAAAAAAGCTAAACCCGGTATTTTGAAATAACAGATGAAAAAGATGAAAAATTCGTGAATATAGGGAGTAAGGCGTTTGATAAGGCTAAATAAACGTCGTAAAGTGTAAATGAAATTATAAGAATTAACAGAAAAAGAGGAAGAGCTATAAATATTTTGTATGACTCAGGTCGAATATAGACCCTTAATAAAACGTACTTTTAAATAAAGATAAAATCGAAACCGCTTTCCGGATATAATAGATATCCCGCTTTACTAGAACCAAAACGGCTTTTAAAAGGAAAACAGCCGGCATGGGGATACGATGTATGGAATCAAACAATAATACAAACCTTGTAAACTAATATCTACTAACTACGAAATTTACCGAAACTTTGTACTATATAATTTTGACACCAATAGTAGTAATTTTTAAAGAATTATTAACTTCTTTCAATATAGAATAAAAAGGAAAATTCCAATGACGAGTCGTACGACGTTCTTAAGAATAAAATACATGAAATGTTAAATACATGTAAAAACCTAAATATTAAACCATTATAGTTAAATATTATTTTACCCGAAATAATATTTAGGCATATATAATAGTGGTATATATATTACTTTAATTAGTTAACTATATTAACAAAGTATTATAACCGCTTAAAAATGTACTTAGATACGGAGAAAAACTACAAATAATTTGATAATTTATGAGAAATGAGCGTTAAAAAGTTAACAAAAGTACATAAAAATGTTTATATTCTTATTGACTAAGTTTTGAAAGTATTAGGCGGTTATTCAACCGGAATATAAGGGAGATAAATTATTTATCTAATTAGTTAAAAACGCGTATCGCGGAAACCCAGATTTTGACTTCACGCTATTTAATTGAAACAAAACTTGAAAGATCTTTATAGGAACTTTAAAACATTATTTGAAACCTTTATATTCCGATAAACGAGCCTTGAATCGGCATTTATAACCAAAAAAACCAAAGGCAAAAGTAAGATTATTAAAGTAAATCTCGCTGAAACTATTTACTACCTTTTAGACAACAGGTTTGAAATGTACCTAAGACAGAATAAACGCCCTGGATAAGGTTATTAGAAAAAGAAACATTAGAGAAAATGTTCCAAAAACCGAGCGTAAAATAAATATTACCGAAAACAAACCTATAATTAAATGCTAAACTTAATACGTTTATAACAATACTCACGAAAAAGTATATAGAGCATTATAGGTTCTAAAAATGCTATATGATATGCGGTAAGGTCGTTTATTGGTTTATTAATCATCTAATATACGAATGAAATGAAATTGAACGTTAGTTTATGGCCGATTACCTACTTAGAAACCAAACAGAAATTGATTTTATTATGGACGTCATCGATTATAAAGTCATAAAGGATAAATCAAACGTTCACTCTTACGAATACATCTTTTAAGAGGAAAAATTTAAGGAGGATAAGACTTATTTAATAGTATAGGATGAGAAAACCAACGAACGGATTTTTGCAGGTTTGTAAGATACCTGATTCCTATACATTACAGGCTTGGATTGCGAAAACAGAGTATTAAACGTACACATAACGTTTCAATTCAAGTTTTTTAATAAGTACGGCAACCAACTTCAGGGTATTATTCCAGACACCGGTGTAGCTAAAATATCGACCGCCGAAAAACGATAATTCGATGCGTTCGCGGCGAAATTTCCAAAGTTTGAGTTCGACCGAATAGAAAAACACTAGAAAGTATTATTCGATAAAGGCATAGTATCGTTGTTTAATACAGTTGTTGTAAATATGCGAATTAAACCAGTTAAGTTTTACGTAATAAAATTTAGAACGATATTCTTCTTATCGTTAGCTAATATAAATAATCTTGTAATTAAGGCTCGGAATACAACTAATTAATTTGTCCGCGTTTCGGGTAACGTATCCGTAACGTTACACCTTAAATTCAAATACTTATAGTTCTTTTTAGAATTACATATAATTAAAGCAGTTCAACTAACGTAACCAGAATTAAGGATGTTACACCGCCGGTTTGGATATTTAGCCAGGAAACGCTTTTTACAATTACTTTATACCGTAGAGCATATTAATATAGGGAAGAGAACGTTAAAAGTCAACGAAAAGTTACCATGAGTATTAGCTATACTTAAAAGCAATGCGGCGGTTGAAATTTCGCATTTAGAACGATATGAACTTGAATTAAAAAGTAATTATAAATATAATATACCTTCATGGCTAATTAATACTACACGCCGTCTATATAGTAATATTATTCCAAGCCGCGAAATTTATGCGAACCGCTTTCATTACGAATTGTTGGGATACTTTAGTAGATTATTGGTTAAACGTTTTCTTAAGACCTTTAGACCAAATACCAACGATAACGGTGCAATCTTCGATTCGACCGAATAGCGTATCAAAGTCAAAATCACCGACAAGAAGTATAAATAAATACAGTAAAAAGTTTTATAAATTATCGGAAAATTTCAACGGTATTATTAACCGCTTAAATAAGCGTATAACATATTGTGAAAATAAAAATAAAAGATACTAGTTTCAAGACATGTATCTTAAAGATAGAGGTCAACGCTATGAATAACATATCCGGCTCAAGTAGGTGTATTTTAACAGTCCTTATTTTAGGTATTTATCTCAAACTTTATACGGATTAAACATTATATATAGCTTCTATAAAAAGGGAAATATTATGGTAAAAGCTATTATAAACTTATTTTCCTTACGAATTAAAAATAATGTTTCGAAAACATTAGCTATAATAAACGGCTCCCATAAAACTATCGTTTGAGACTTACCACTATAGTTTCAAATACTAGTTTAAAGGAAAAAGACTGGATGGATTAGACTTTAAAGAATCAATGTATTTCAAAGCCACAACATGCTTCTAAAATTTTCGAATGGTATGAATTGATTCCGCTAAATAATAGTACAGGAATATAAAAGAAAAAACGAAAGAAAAAGCGGCCCAAAACCGTAATTCAGTTAATGGAACCTCCAAAACCACTTTCAGGATAAAAAAATCTAAACCTCCTCCGAATTATATATACCCCCCAAATACCACGTCCAAACCTTTGTCATTATACGAAATCGGCCCGCTTATACTAACGAAACCAATACCGCGCCATCGAATGCTCCTACTTGGCTTTAAAATAAAAAAAACCACTTGAAAATCTTCAGAATGAATTTCTTTATTACGCAAAATGAAACGGTGGATCGTAAGTTAAATTTAAAACTTCACCGATAAGGTATTAGTACAACTTTAGGTACTCCATATAAATAGTGTATCCAAACAGAAATTTCTATTTTAATAGAATGAGGTGGTTCTTTATTCAAAAAGTTTAAACTAACTATTTGAAGCGTCTACGAAATACTTCCTATATGTTTAGTCTACTAGGTAAAAAATAATGCCGGTTAATATTATAAAAAAAGCCGTTTTATAGTAAAATAGTATAATAATAAGGGTAAAAAGAATATTATAACCTAGTTGTCCACTTTATAACAGGAGAGCTATCGTTTTATTTTAACATTTACCGCCTTCCTTAACACCCTTTACAATCTTGATATTAAATTTCGTAATATTATACAAGCTTGCACATAGTCAGAGAAGCGGTTTAAACGGTGTATTTACGCCTAAATACCTACTAACCTCCGAAAACACTATCTACCCGAATTGATTTTATATATTATAAAACTCCTTAACAAATTCTCTAAATATAGTATATACTAATATAATACCTATTAAAACATTAGAAGCATCGGCTCGAAATAGCTAATTCAACCTTAGACCCATATCTATTAGTTTTAATAACATGCTTTAAAAGCTTTAAATTTACAGATATATGAATGAATAACACGTTAACGTTATGTAACGCGTTGTTTTTCGTATTTAAAAAGAAAAAGGTTTTAAAATCCGACCTAAAAGTAAAACCTAAAAAGTGCATAACGGATGATCGCATAATCAACTTTAATGAAGTAATAATAACTTTCCAAAACTGTATTTTGAACCTTATGAAAAAGAGGCAATTGAATAAAGTTACTCTTATTAACCTGAAAAGTGCAATACGAGTCGGTGAATACAAGTGTTGACGTATACGCAGCTCTTAAGTCGCCTTAGTAATATAACTGAAAGCGGCATTTAACCTTTCGGTTATTAAGTAATGTCAAACCGACCCTTCAGATAACATATATAAGGTGTTTACTAAACGACTTACGTAACAAATACGCAATCTAAAACGCGGTTTATAATTTATACCGCTTGATATACGTATTAATATTCTTTTTATTTTTACTAACGGCTTTTTCGTTAATAATACGTATTTTAGCTCCCAAATTAAATTTGTTCTTATTTTTAACAACGAAATACCGGTTCGAAATAGATATACTTTTTGTAACAGTATTATTTATTAAAGTTCAATTAAGTGTAAACGGATTGAATAAAACGTTTTTACTTTGAAAATTTATGGTATAATTAGAAGATTCGATTCCGGCATCACTATAACGATAATGGTCCAGATAATAGACTTAAATTTTAGTTTCACGCTCATCCCTCTTCAAATTTACACTAACTTGTTTTCCCTTTATAAGTATCTTGTTAAACTTGATACAATAAATTAAAAGCGCTTTTTAATTGATATTATAGCTTTACGCGAATAGTACAAGCGCCGCGAAATTGAAAAAACAAAAACAAAAACAAGGAAAATTAACGGAAGGTTGAACATAATAAATACAATAATTAAAAGTATCCTGAATAAAACGTTAAAACCGTTAGTTTCGACGAGTATACTTTTTATTAGCCTTATTAAAAAGGTTTTGCAACATTACCCTAATTAAGCGATTTCAATTGCTTTGTTATTCTGTTGCTGTTCAAATAATTTATTTACGCCGGTTTTTCGCATTTAAACCCGGGTTGACTCCGCTATTTATACCGCTTTTTACGATTTTATTGTAATTCAAATCTATTATTTATATCGCTTTTAGTTTTACTTCTATTTCAATATTTCATTGAAGCTGCTTTTACGAACAATTTTATTCTATTCGAATCTACTACTTATATAGATTCTAACATATTATCATTTTTTACTTTTACTATTATAACCTTACAAAAATTACTCTTGCTTTTTACATTTAACGTTAATCACTTGCGTTACGTATTTTGAAAAACAAAATAAATTATATTACTATACAGAAAACTACACTAAGGTCTGGAACGTCAATCTGAGCCTAAAAATAAGCAATTAATAGTTACTGAAGGGGAAAGAAAAAGGCGGTGCTACGTCCTTACTTTCCTCCTGCTCGCCGCCCTTCCCCTAGCTACTAGCGCCACCGCTATCGTTGATATGAACACTGCCACCGGCGCCACCAGAGGTATAGCCCAGCGACTTAGTCCGTATACTCTTAAGAGAAAGCGCGAGGGGTTTCTTACCTTCCATACGATGACACGCGAGGACGTCGTCGAATTCGCCTGCGAAATATATACGTAGGCCCCACTTATAGGCGAAAATAACGACTGCTATCTCCTTTAACCGCCGGTTAATGCCTACTTCTAATTAATATCGACTTATTTTAATTTTTACGAAAATAACTATCTTCAAAAACCTCTTAAACAACAAATTTATATAATAAGGGGACTTTTATTGGTAACTAAAAATAAACTTTGAAAGTAAAATTACCTTGGAGATGTTGAGCGCGTAACAGGACCTCGGTCTACAGCCTTAAAATTACCAAAAGAGGGGTGTATCTATTACCAGTCCACTCGTAATGGTAATAATAGGCCGCAAGACTACCGCTTCAATATCAATTATTGATTAAACTTAACCGCGGCCGCGGACGAAAAACATAGAATATAAAGCATATCTACTTGCAACCCGAAGCTATAGACCTGAGTACGTCACTTTAATAATTTACGTGTTAAAGAGGCCTCGTAATATACCCTGGCAAATTACAACTCGAGGTGACGGACTAGGTCGGCCTACGCCACCTCATCTATAAAACTATTAATAGGATACAATATACAAGGAGAATTAATAATACAAACCGCATTATAACTTTGCTAAATTACGCTTACAATGGCGTGGAGGGGTAGATCCTATAGGTAATAAGATCTTTATCTATAAGGAAAGAGTAAGGTTTAAAACTTTAAAAGCCTTCCACTCCTTCTCTTAGGGGTTAGAAAAAGGAGAGGAGGGAAAAATAGAGAAAAAAGGTGATAACGGTATAGTTCGCGGCGATGGAGAAGGAAGCGGTAAGGAAGGTCGGGATTAATAATGTGTTGCCTATAAAGGTAAAGCTTGTGGTAAGGGTAATAGAGGGGCAGTGGGCGGCGGTGGCGGTAACCTGCTTGAGTTTATGCTCTCGCACTAGACGATGCCTAAGAAACCTGTTTTTACGTGATATCTATTTATAGGAGAGGTTAATATATAAAGTTAGTTAAGTAAACTACCTATGAAAACGGTTTAAATAGGTAGGTAAAATAATAGGTTAAATTCACATACGTTAATTAACTAGTTGAAAATTCCGTTGGATTAAGGAGCGCTTCACAAAAGGAAAGAAGAAGAAAAAAGTGTTACCTAAACCAATAACGATATATATTTTTATATTAACCCTAAAATTCGTCGTATCTTAGTTACCCTTACGTAATTATATACATAATATCAACGTAATTACACCTTTATGATACTCATATAACTATACTCTTATAAGGATCGAAAACTATACTACCACTAATTACCTAAAGTAATTAAGTTTTTATTACAATTATTATCGCGGTTAAAACTATTAATACAAACCTTTACAATTCATATGATAATTAAACTATTATTAAGAAACTACGGATAAAAGATATACTACAACCAAACTATTGTTATTAAACCACGGATAAAAATAATATTATAAACTAGAATATTATTACTAAATTATAGATACGGTCTGTAAAAGTAAAAAAAAATGCTTATATAAATATTACCATATAATATTTATAGTTAAAAAACGGGCACATCACAAATTACACCTTTATAAGAGTGCGCGATAACGTGCTACTTTATAAAGTACATTCTTACAAAGTGCATAATGACGTGCCACTACTTGAAAATGGCATTTACAAAGTATATAATAACGTGCCACTACCTAAAAGTGATATTTACAAAGTGTACGGTAAAGTGCCACTACCTAGAATAGAGATTAGCAGAGTACATAGTAAAGTGCCACTGTCTGGGTAAGAGGTTATAACCTCTTACCTGCAGTATACACTTTCCGGATGCTTTTCTCCCTTCAACCTATCTTACTACTTCAATATATATAATCTTTACGATTACTATTCTACTCTTTTACGTTCATGTAAATAGGCAGATACCTTACCAACAATGGTAGTAAGCAAGGTTAATATCGTATTTAAAGTAACCTTTGAAACTATTGTAAATCTTTTGAAACAACATGTAATTCATTAAATACCAGAGGTAGTAATCCTCAGCTTGGCCTGTAAGGGTATTGGGAAACAAAGAGTAAAAGTTTAGCATTTAATCCTCATTTAACGACAGATGTTGAAGAATAGGTGTAATTTGATATCGAGATAGTTGTACAGCTTATTGTTATACTTTTTCTTTACTTCCTAGATTTTGACGAAAGTTGTAATTACTGCGTAATCCGTATTAACCATGGGAATATTTCTAGGGGGAAAATTGATGTATTGATTGTAAGGAATGTTTTGGATTTTTCGACCGATGGTAATAGTAAGGTTGTTGGTATTAATGGGTAAGATAGTTACTTAAAATAGAGTTGAGAATGAAAAATTGAATAGTTATGCAGATTATAAGTTTTCGTGTGAAACCGTTCCATTTTTAATTGACTTATTGAAATTGCCTGTGTTGAGGGGATTAAGAAATTCTTTGACTGAGTTAAATATGAAATTTCTGGTATCAATGCGTTTTTTTGTTGGGATTTATGCTTAATTGACTAGTGTATTTAAGGACTTGCCACACGTGAGTCCTAGAGACACTTCCCCATTGGGGTCCTTAGGCAGAATTGTTTAGGGAACTTATTTAAATTTGTGTAGTTTTTGGGAAACGCGTATAAAGGCGGTAAATAATACTGTCATCAATAATACTTCTACGCTTTTTCTGTATTTACTGAGGGTCTTTATCTGTTATGTATTTGTATAATGTATTGGTCAGATTACTCTTTTTTTTTTCCTTATAGTAACGTCAACCTTTCGATTAGATAGTTCAATTTTTAGCCTGATTTAGATTTATCTATCTGTCACTTTTTATATTTTTAGAGTTTACTTGTCAAACCATTTGTCGAATTGACTATAGGTTCTTTATTAAGTCCGATGGAGTCTGAATTAGAGATGAAATAGCCTATGTAGTTTGTTAAGTGTATAAAGGTAGAGTATTTGTTAACGTTTGTTTGCCTGAAGTCATTGTCAAAGTATTTGACGAATATGAATCCAAGACTTTTTTTTTTTTCGTAAAGTCGATGACAATTTTCATCATAGTGTTTACGGTAGTTATTTTGATAAAGATTGAAGGGTATATGGAGAAAAGAGTGATATAGGAGGGTGAATCGTAGGTTATTTGCGGTCTAAGTTATTGTTTTTTAGTTTAAGATCGTGGGACTTAATCTTTTCGCGATTTGAAATTTGTAAAAACAGTAACCGCAATAGTAGTAGGGTTTTAACCGTTTACCAACTTAATAACTTGATGATCTTTGAAACTTTCAGGTTGCTAATCTCAATGCTTTTCTTCAAAAACTGGTTTAATGAAGATTTTTGGGTGTTTTTGATGACAGAAATACCACCATCACTTATAAACTACCGCGAAAAGCTGCATAATGTATAAGATCTCCCTACTTTCTGCCACGAATAGCTTCATAGCGTATAGGAGTATTTCGCAAAAATCTTTCCTCTACCTTGTCTAAATAAAACGTAACCGGAAATTAGCTTCTTCTTTTACATAGATTATTTATTTTCAATCTAATAAACACTGATTAGTGTTGGTACGCATTTGTCGTTGCAACGTAGTGAATTCAAATCTCTAGTCGAAGTAACTGGCGTATTGCATTGAACGAGTGGATGTATTACTTCTAAGTTGGGCAGACCGCTAGCCAGTCTTCACACCAATTTGTATGGCCAATTTCTTGGCCCGTATTCTAGCTTGAAGTGAGTATCTACTGAAATTACCTTGCAGTTAATACGACATGCTACAGTCAATTTGCAGTCAATACAATCAACTAACTATCAGTGTAGTTGACTTGACTGTACTGCAATTAACTGCGATTCCAACTTAACATTTAAAGTACAAATTAGAACATATATCAATCAGTTTGCATTACACAAAAACGTTTTGTTCAAATAACTAGCAATACTTCTAGAATTAAATAATACCCCTAATCATTAATATGACTATCAATCATATTATAACGGATACTTTTAGTATTCTTCAATTCAATAATTAAACGACGTTTACTTTTAATTTTCATATATGAAAACGTATACGATATATTCTGTTATATTAATCTAACGATTTCAGCATATTATCCTCCAAAATATAAATAAATAGGATTTTGGAGTTATTAACGTTATATACCTTTGTTTTATCAGAACCATCAATGATAGTAAAAAAAACTCAATAAGGTGAGTATAGTTATAGATTACAAAGAATTATCATGATTAAAAATCCATAACAGTTTTGAAAGTTTACGAAGTTTGAGCAACTTTTCATAATAATTACTTTAAAATACATAATTCTTTTTACCAAATTTTAAAACGTAATCGGCTTTAATATAGAAAAAAGAAATAAGCCCCGAGATTTTCTAAACTTAAAACTGTCTTTACTCAGCTAACACGTCCTGAACTTATACAGTACCATTTATATTGGTGCCAATTGGTATATTATAAACGTTGCGTTATTGTTATATTATAAGTGCCGTATTATTCTTACATCATGGGCCTTACGTTATAGACGTTGTATTATTGTTACGTTATAGGCGTTATGTTATAGAAACTACGTTATTGCTATGCTATATGTGCTGTATTATTGTTATGCTATAGTTGCGGCACTTTGTTATGGATATAACGTTATAAAAGCTGATACGCTATAAGCGCCACGCTGTAGAACTACGTAGTAAATGATTTAAAATTGTATATATAACGCTATTTATCCTATTAATTGATAGATAAAGCGATTGGAAAAGTCGTTGTATTGGTTTGTTTATAAATGTGAAATAAAATCAAGTTTTAATTATTATAATTTTCGAGATATGCCTGTATGTGATTTTTTTTCAGTTTTAACGTTATGAAATACAGAGGAGTTACGAAATAATTCATACCTGCAAAAAAAAGTAAAATAGCGGCTCAATATGGCTGTATTACCTTATATATATATATATATATATATCATAATAAATTTAATCCTATAGATATTGAGTTACGTTACTTATATTTATTAAGTTGTGCAGATATTCATGTGTCATTCGTATATCCATTAAACCGTGCGGATATCCACTTAACCGTGCGGATTCCATTTTTGGCCGTATGGATATCCGGTCTCTATTACAATACTTCAAAATCAATGATCATAAAATCACTTATTTCTATATTTGAAAGTCAGATATCACTTTTTCATTGCCGCGCAAGCTACGCTACGTTTTAAAAGCCATATGTTTATAACTTATCACGCCTCCACAAGTCACGAAGATCTTCAAAGTTGACACTACCACGCCATGCCACAACAAATAAATATCTAAAGTGAATAGCGCCACGCCATGCCACGCCACACAGAACTTAAGCTCAATACCGCCACTCGACCACACGCTATAAATTTTAATCAGAGTAAGGCGTGGCAACCACGTCTCATGAAAACTCATGGCGTAGCGTGGCGTGTCGTGGCTTTGCTTCTGGGCTGAAGTCCCTTCCGTGCTATATGCTTGTTTATATAGCAACCTTAGAAGACTAGCACCTGAAGCAGGGCAACCCGATTCCCGGGGGCTACATACATGCCATAAGCTGGATTTATTACTTGGCTGTCCGTGGTATCATTTCTTCACTACGGGCAAAGGCAAGAAAGGGCTGTAGGCAACGAAGATGGAGAATGAAATCGCGAATTGAAAAACACAAAGTGAACTGTCTTGTGAAAACCTTGCTAGGTTGAATGTAACATATAATTCACTTGAAAATGTAATGTATTTATGACTGCCTTATTCCCTTTGACTTCAAAGACACATTCCTTTCCCCCTCACAGTATAGGCTAAAGCTACCAACCGATTCTTGCAGCTTGACTCCCAGCCGCCTCCGCAGGAAACGCGAATTTGACCCTGTGGCCGATAATAGAATTGACCAGGAGTTGACCGAAGTCGTCATTCGAACGTTACATCCTTTGGGAAAGGCGAAGTGTTCGTGTCACCCTGGTCTCGAGGCCGTTCTTGCCGAAATACCTCTCTCCCTCGTAGCTCCACAGCAGGTGGCCAATGACCCACTGAGCAACCCCGTTCATGAAAGTCTGCACATGCCAGTCAAGAGGCCCCCCCCACCGTGGGATTGCACGGAACAGCGCGTTGAACTCATCCGCCATGCTGTCATAGAGCTGCGCAGCCCAGTCAATCGCTGCTTGTGTGCTGAGTCTTTTCTCCCACATGACCACTGTGACGAGGTTGTGTTTGTCATCCCCTGCGGCCTGTTCCTTGTTGTAGGATAGGACGTCCTAGACCGTTGTGAGCTTCGTCCGTCCTCAGAGTGAAACAGGCAAAGGGATGGAGCTAAAGGAGGCTGAAGAGTGGAAGTCCGAAGGGATAATCAAAAGCATTGGCATGGACGGTGTAGTAAGATCAACGAAAGGAATCCAACCAACGGGCGGGCGTGAATCGTGATGCCACTAACGTTAACGATGATTGTGAGGTCCACAGCGAGTTCTATCAGCTTGCGGATCACTGGGTCCGCATAGACCTCGTCTGGGGTGTTCGTGTCCATCTCCAGCATGTTAAAGGACGACAGAACACCTATGGTCTTGCGCCGAATGTCGAAGTAACTGTCGATGTTGCGGACGCACAGCGACCCTCTGTCTTCGGCCTGTTGCGCAGTGCCGTTCAAGTAGTCCTGCATATTCACTATGAAACGTCTTTGGAAAGTGGGAGTGGATATAGCACATGTCCTGGCCCAGAATCTAAACACATAGTTAGGACGTACAACTAAATTGAAACAGCCAGGACGAGCAAACATCTCACATACTGTCTGGCAACTTCGCTGCCCACCCATTCTCCTTCAGGTCGACGCTTGTGAGGATTGCGCAGAGCGTCCATGATCATACTGACTTGACTCCAAACTTCTTTTGCTTCCGAATTGTCTGAATGCTCATCAAATAGGAAGAACAGATTCATCAGGTCGTTGGCACACCTCAGCTGCTCCCTGGTGACCCAAGGATACAGCAGCCCAGTAAGGAGATCTTCCAGTCTGTCAGGGGAACTCAGTCATGTATAGAGGATCGTCTTACTGAAGTTGCAATTGTCGAAAGCTTCCTGTGCCCCAGAAGAGAATGCCTTGAAGCTTGCTGTCCACTCCAGGGTATCTTGCCTGATGGCTTCCGTGTGGGGGTTGATCTGGCGACTCCATTTCCACTTGGCCTCAAAGTCTGGAAGAATGATTGTTTCAGTCATTGCTCATAGAATTTGGTCTCATTGGCATACGGATTTCCTCTCCCAAAATGATATGCAGTGCAAATCTGGTTTGCACTACCTATAGACTGGAATCCAAGGCTGGAATCTAGTGCACTGGGTCCGTTGCGTATTTATTTATTATATGTGTTGTGTTGCTAGGGAAAAATCGTCTTGCCTCGTTTCTTTCCCTGCTCACCAGATGATAAATTTGTAGCCCGGTTGTATGATGTATCGTCATGCGGTCGGTGGCGAGACCCAGGGGCGCCAATGGCGCCCAATCACGTCCAACATGGGGCTGAGTAGGCCTAGACTTCAGCCAAACTGGATAGAAAGTTGATCACTGAGTCGAAATTTATATGATCGTGTGCTTCGGTTGCCGTGTGGACGAATTTGCGCATGGTTTCATGGGAGCGCTCTGTAAAAGTGATGATATAAGTGCAACGGATATCAATTCAGTATCACCAGGTCTGTACTACGCCTAAATTTTAATACCTTGATAATTCATGTATCCGCTAAAAATATAGAGGTAATACATCGTTGAGTATACTTTAACAGGGACAAATTGATAACTTGATAAAACCCGAGAAAAATATAACGAAAGTATAAAACTATATAAAATAATAGGAACGTAACATTGATATTGTATTTTTTCACCAGCTAATGGAAACCTATATTCCGTTGATCACGTTTGAAGTTTGAGATTTTATTCATGAAAATTATGAAACGTCTAATAACTGGTTTAAATAGTAAATATATAATTTATATAAACGATTGAATATGATATTAGTAGATTTGGATACAGTTAAGTTGATAGTTTTTACGGATGAGCAATTTTTAACCAACGCCGATTGAAGCTTAAAATCTTTTTTACACAATACTTGTCAATGAAACCGAATTTAAAAATATAAAATTTCATATAACCAATAACCTAATCTACCAATTGCTTGTTAAATAAAAAGAACTACACTAAACGTATTTAGATAAGATATTTACAACATAATAACATGTTTTCATATAGACATAGCCATTGTGAACACCCTGGACACTATTACTAAACACTTTTTATCGACATATATTGCCGTCATTTTATATACAAATTGTTATCAATCATACAAATATATTCACAAGCTTGGAACAAACAATATAAAACGTTTAATCATATATTAAACTGTATTCTGTGAAGCTCATAAAGCTAGTAAAATTCGTATACTCCAGTAAATCTATAACTGTAAGGAGACTGTACTGAGCGGAACATAAATTTGGATATTCAATACTATGCTTTTATTTAATAAATAAAATAACAGAGAGAGAATAACTTATATGTGGCTTAGTAAGCTTGGCTGCTTTAACATTACATAGTTTTCAAAGTATAACCGAAGTTAATTATAGTCAAAACTATGATATTATTTCTCTTTTTACCTCCTATAAACAATGAATTTGACCTTACGAAAACTATTCTTGCTATACAAAGTTTTGAATGTTTTACCACTTACAAACTATTTTCAAATGGATGCTAAATAACCTATAACCTCGACTCTTTAATCAATATATAATTCTAGAACAATCTTGATTTTACGAAATTTATTTATGTACCAAACTAAATCAACTTTTGATCATTCATTTATTGTTTGCAGAGAATTTTCAGGCGAATAGATATGAATTATAAAAGTTAAAATTAAGAAGAATACATATAAGTCACGTTTGTATAATACTATTTTCATGCTAATACGAAGCTTTTATATTACAAATTAAGTAAATTTACACTCTGTGAATCCTATTTCAAGTTGTGAACTTTCTTGAAAATATTTCAGTTTGATACATTATTGTATATTTCATGGTATATCGCAGCCGCTGAAACTGTCTAGTTACGAGAGCCCGCACAAACACTTTCAACTTCATCAATGATAGTGGTGTTATTGGGATGTTCCCATTTTTAATAGCTTTATTTCTATTTTAAGGTATTTACAACCACAGTGTCAAAGTTTACTGGAAAATATGAATTTGTTAATTGATGTTTTTATCAAATTTCTTTGTATAGTAAGGAAGTATTGCAAGAAAAAAAATTAACCTTACTTTTCTTCGATATAAGAACTCTAAGAAATAAATGTATAATCGATTAAGTTTTAAGGTTAAGACTTTAGTTGGAAACCGAGTTCAAACCGTTGAAAAATAGGAAAATTTCACCTTATTAAGTTACGTTATCCCTTATTTCCAACAATTAAAAGGCTGGCTTAAAATTGGGAATGTGGTAAAAATCTGGTTCATTGTTATATTAGCGCAACTTAATTATACTTTGACTAGTCTTTTAGATTATATTGCGATTATCAACGCTACCATATAAAAAAAAAAGTTGAGTCTATGACTAATGAGAGAAAGAATGAAAGTATAGTACCTTTTTCATGTAGGAAACGAAAACTGTTTTATAATGATATAAAGTTGAATTTTTAAACCATGAAATGATATAAAAGTAGAACTTTAAATCTTTCTAAGCAATTCAATTGTATGAAACCATAAATATGAATTGAACCACATACCTAGGACAATTATTTTTCCTCTTCTTTATTTTATTCGTGCAAAAATAACTCAAGTTTCCTAATAAGTTTTATATATCCAACAAATAATATTCATAACGGATAGAAAAACAAATTTTATGGTGAGAAATATTAAAACGACTTCAACGACATCTCAAAGGTCGTGATAAGTTGTAAATCTATCAATTGGATTAAATTAAACCTATCTTTCATTAAGTAGGCTAAGAGGTATAGAGTTTAAATAAATACAATTTGAACCACGAATAATATGATAACAATTTAGACTGTAATGGATAAAAACAGCAGGTTTGAACCATTACAACATATAAAAGTGGAATGTGGAGTCGTTCCTAAAGATTCCACCTTGTCCAATTATAACTATAATATGTAGCTTAAATCTGTAAGGCTTTCATTAGTAATGTGAAAAAAATAAACGATAAATATATTGAATTTTTTGTTGTAGATTGAGAATGCAATCTTTATCAAATATCCCATTAATACTAATTTACTAGGTACCGAGATTGTTATATCAATGTAATTTATATATACATATTTTGAGTTATGTCGAAAAGGGTTACGAAATAGAAGACACTAATTTAAATGCGAGAGAAGAACTGATTTAATGAGATTTAATTCAATAATGAGTTCACGTAATAATATGAATTTAAAACAAGTGCAACAGAATTCATATAAGCGGAATAAAATGTAAGATATTTAGTATTACTGATGTATTTGATAAAAAGAAGACGTAAAATGGAGTAATTTAGAAGTAACTCAATCAGTCGCCCATTTCTTTCTATATTGAAATTTCGGGGTATAATTAAACTCTATTATAATGGAGTATACAATAATGGTAAAACCCAATTATTATTTTGCTAGGACAAAATGGCAACATGAATTTATGAAACAAAACAAGCTTATAAACCAGATAAAATCAGCGTAATGTGTAAAATATGAAGACTACTAAATCCAAGAAAAGACATAAAAAATTGTAACTAGAAAGATAAACCTCAAAACCGAACGAAATAACTGCAACTAGCTAAGCATAAACACTATGATCAATTATATAAAATGAAACCAATCACTATCCTTATACTTTAATTAAACTTTTGAGCTTTATTTGAGAATAGTTGATTATTTCAACATTATTTCAATTTATCATTAGTGCCAGCCAATTTTCAAATACTAGTTTAACTCCTTTTCATAACGTAATACTTCATAATAATTGGTATATTGTGCATAATAAATCATAATGTTGATATTATAGCCTTATTTCAAAGACAATGAAGGATTTATCTAATACCGCACATTTACGTTCATAACATAGTCATACGATTGTACAAATCTAACATATGTTACATTAATGCGAAAATTTATCAATTCTGTATTCAAATTGATCCAAACTTTGAGGTGTGTATAATGAGTATTACAATGGAATGGTATATTAATCTAGCGAATACGATAAAAATAAAACTAGATTTTGTTTATTTCCGATTTTGACTACATTCAATTATTGTCCTGAAACGTTAGAAAATGGAAGTAGCATAATGGTTCGTTATGTTAAACTTTAATTATATATGTATAGAAAAGTTGAAAGCTAACCTAGGTTTTTAATTATTTAAAATTTTCCCTTATTATTTCGTTTGTGCAAAATGCGCTATCAAATAATAATAAGAATAAGAAAGCCTTTCATATAAAAATTATTCACTGTGTTATCAACATAATCCAGTGTTATAAACTGTATTATTACTATATCATTTCATTTCATATCAATCCATACAATTTAAAAACAAGTTATAAGTCAAGTATTTATTCACAAGACATATAGACTAGTAATATAATAAAAACAAGTAATTGAAGACAGTCTAGCGATTAATACAATTTAAAATTTACAATCTATCATTTCTCACTCGATGATCCAGTTCCTTACCACGATTAAACATGAATATAATTAGTAATATACCTAAAACTAAAGTCGTACCAACAGTAAAACAATACGATGTGCTTTGAGCAAATGATCGATAAAATAAGGTACTATATATCAATTAAAGTTATTACAAACGATATAACTAATAATAATATTTAAGGTTCCATTATTGACATTGTTTCAAATTAATGGGAAATATGTATTCACATTATGCTAAATCTTTTTTTCATACCAACTTTTTTTTCCTATTCAGATATATAAAATCTAAACCCTAAATTCGATATTACCCAAAAATTACGCCTATTAGCAATGAAAATGAATAAGATATAACAAAAACCAAACATATTCATACGTAATTCATGATTTTAATGAATGAAAAACGAAGTATTTTTACTTCATGACAAATTCAAATTATAACCACAATTAACATTTATTTGCTAAATTTTAAGAAACTTTTTTTCTGAAAGGAAGGAAAACATTGGGGGATTTTCATACTTGAATGCCTTATTTGCAATTCTACAAAATTTCAATATACTTTTACCGATTCAGCTTCAATTTATCGACATTTACGGTAGTTATAATGCATAGTTTTGTAGTTTTACATGAGTTGGTAATTTAAAATGCGTTGCACCGAATTTTCAAACAATATATCAGGGTAACACTGATGTAAAATTAGTAAAGTTTCTGGTAGGCCTTTATCGTTGCAACGTAGTCGATTTGAATCACTGTGATCGAAGTAACTGGTGCTGCGTTGATATTTGTTGATTGATGTGTGTAAGTTCTAAGTTTGGCAGACCGCTAGCCGGTCTGCACACTAATTTGTATGGCCAAACGCTTTGGCTTGTGCCTCAATTTGAAGTGGGTACCTACTGCACTGCACTTGCAGTACAGTGTATTCAAATCCCACAAGATGCAGTTAATTTGTAGTACGTACAATTAACCTTAATACAAGTAAAGTTAACTTAACTGTATTGTAATTGACTGCTATTCCAACACTGGCGGCTTTTTGTTTTATGCCTATACGCCAGTATGCCTTGCTATTAATTGGTGGCAACCTCTGAAATCCCTCCTTAATCTGTAAGCTAACCACAAGCCAGACCCATATGAATTCCGATTAATCTGTACTAAAAATAACCTTAATTACAGCCCTTTGTAGATCTTTCGATCCACCTTTCTGAAGCCTTCGTTCCTCAGGTCCCGTGTATAGATCTTTCGCCATAAACCTGCACAAAATTAAGTACCCCACCAATTGCATACCTTTTACCCGTAGTTTAAATTATTTCCATCTCCACCTTTATTGTTACTTTGGTAGTCTTTCAGTTTGCCAAAGGATCTCTGTTCCTCTACGTCACGTACCAGGTGATCCACGTATCTCTCGATTCGTATGGTTAGCGTATTACTTTTCACAAACCTTTCCAGGGAGCCGTTAGATGTAGCCTTAGTTATGGCATCAGTAAGGTTATCTTTTCCGTTAATTTACCGGAACTTATCGATTTACTGGGCTTTATATACCTCCTTTAACGTTATTACGTTTATCATTAGGTGTTTTTCATTGGTTGTACCAAGCTATAACAGGTATTTGTCAAGGCTTCGGAAGTCTATATACACTACCATAGGTATTGATAACAGTCTTAACTGTTTGGTAATAATTCTTAATGTTTCGTTAATCATTATGCCGATATCAAATCCTACCATTATGCCGTAGATTTCAGAAGCCAGCATACTCTATGTCATGCTTTTACATTTAACAGATGTTCAGTATATAAGGTTTCCGGTAATCGTAAACTAACCTTTAAACCTATTTTCGTTAACGAGCAATATTAGGAAGCTGATTTACGATGTAAAGTTAGTATTATTAGTAAATAACACATCCGTGAAAATTATTAACTTCGCCTTTATCAAATATGCAAAAACTATATTAATTCCTATTTTCACGTAATCTATTTATCACTAAATCCACTTATTTAACTTATTAAAGTTTTTTTTGTAGATTATACGCCTGTGCCATAAAATATACCGTGGTAATGTAGGCCGTACGGGTTCTTTACTCTAGGTATTTTTATACACTTACCTTATCGGCAGTATTAATAATTGTTAGGCTTATAACTTACCACTTTTAACGTAAGCTAATATAAGTGCCGTCTTCAACCTTAATATCATTGATACGAAATATCGATCCGTTAAATTTAATTTGTATACTTTTAGCTAACATTTTAATCGGCTTACACCTTTCAAGGCCTAAATAATCGGCTCGAAAAGGTTATATTAACTGATTCGCTCGGCTCGAAGGTCGTAGACGTCAGGATCTTCATCAGACTTTAAAATCCCGGAGTTTCTTTTATACGGCTTAATCTATATAGCTTGAAAAGTCACAGAACCATTAGTAATTTTAACCACCACATCCAAGGTAATAATATTTAAGATCTTATACGGCTCATCCCATTTACCTGGCTCGCGCCACGTAGGAACTTACTCTAAAGGGAGATTGAAAACACTTTTATTATTAAAGATCCTTTTTGAATATTAAGGGTATTATTAAACTAACAACGTACCAATTCCTTCCTTAATTCTTTTAGGGCTTTTCCATATGCTATAACACGTTTTTAGGTGCTTAACAAGGGTAGCAACTCAGTTATTATACGTAGGTAAGCCCTAAATACTAGAAAAGTTGGTATAATTCCGTTAGGGTTAATAATATCACTAAGGCCTTTTATCGCTATTTGAAGCCATGCCTCTTCATTTGTAAAACTTCCGATTTTTAATATAAGGATATCATAAGCCTTTCGCAAAAGAGCGTATGTTCTTTCGATCTTACTAATACTCTAATAAGCTTTAATAGAGACCTATTTACACTAAATTCTTATTAACTTTACATTAACTTAAAACTTTATAGTAGTAAATTTAATATTAGTATTGCAAACTAATACGTTGAGTAGGCCAAGCTAAATATCAATTTACAAAGTACGTAATACCTTTTATATTTCCTTCTTTGTAATAGTTTTAAGGAATTTAACGATGTAAAAAACCGTGATAAAGTCTATAACGTATAGTATTAACTTGCCGTTTGGATAAAATACGTTTATAAAAACTTTCGAGTTGAAATTTCAATCTTTTCAACGTAAATTTAAATTTTTCAGGGGTTTATGAATTCATTTGGCAGTGGTATTAAAGGTGTCCAATTACCTTTAGTACTGGTAAATCCACATTTCTGCAGTTGGTTGTTTTTAAAATCTTATGAAGTTTGTGAATTTCCGGGTAGTTAAACCTACGATGTAATCAACGAAGTTTTGCCTCCGTTAGATTTAACACCACTACTTCTGGTTTTTAAAAATAAAACTAAAAATATTTAAACTTAAGGCTAAGTAGAAAACTCTTACCATCCTTAATATATATTAGATTATTAGTGTAAACTTTAGCGTTAACGTCGATTTTTTTTTTTCATTTTTTGTGCAAAGGAAAAAAGAGGTAGGGGATTTCAGGATATGGAAAACAATAGGGCTAAAATTAATCTTTACAATTATCGATCCTAATAAAGATAACTTTTTTCTAGGGCTAAAGCTAACTTTAACTTTACCAACATCCGCTTAGTTAAGTTCTGTAACAGTATTAATATTCCTTTGTAAGGTGACGTATTACGAATAACCTCCTATTTAGTACCGTACTACCCCTATATCCGGCATAATTCCCCAAAAACTTTACTCGGTGTACCGGTTTTAAATAGTAAAAAGGTGTATTAAGCCAGGTTCTTTATCATTATAATAGCGATAAAGGTATTTACCTATAAGTCGGTATAAAAAAACGTGGTTGAATAATTATTACGTAGCTTCTAAGTTACTACCAGTACTAGTATCTTCGTGCTAACTAATAACCTTTAGCTTATTTTCCTTCTCTTTGTCTTTACTCCCTTTAAACTATATGATTTACTCAATATAGATTTAGTTAAAAGTAAAATGGAATTACGTGTAATATATTAATTACTTTACTTTATGTTCGGCGGTAATATAACGTATTAACTAATAGATTTATTTACCGTGGATTTAAAATTTCTTTAAGTTTGGTATAAACTTGCGTAGCCTGTTTAAAAACCTCAAAGAAAAAAAAATACTCTTTTTTATATGTAAAGGTCTAAACTTTTCATTAGCTGTATTAATTGAGCCGTTTATACCATCGATTAATGTAGTACAAATTAGAAGATTTTTTTTTGTTACTCAATCCCGGAGCTTAAGGGTATATACTAGTCGAGTCGGAGACTCGAGCAATTATGGTCTCCAACAAGGAACGTAATTGGCCAAAAAAACCCTTCGCAAATGGTATTAGGGCTTTGAAGGGCGTATTTAAACTTTTTATAGCCCGTAATTGATTGCCGAACCTGCTGGCGTAAAATGACTTCGTTGGCTTCTACGTTTCCCATTACTTGTTAGAAAAGTATTAACCTGTTATGAATCTAATTTTAAAAATCTCTTTTACTTTCCGACTTTTTTTTGTAGTTTAATATATAAAATCACTTGATAATATTCTAGTTTATTTAATACTAGATAAAGTTAACATTGCATTTGAAGTAACTTTTTATACTGTTGTCAATTTCGTGAAAAGAGGAGAAATTCGTTAGGTACCGGAGGTAGTAATCCTCGGCTTAGCAGGTAAGAATACTGGGAAACAACGAGCGAAAACCTGACAACTTAACCCTTATTTAGCTGCAAATGTAAGAAAAAAGGCGTAACTTGACGTTGAGAAAATTATACGGCTTACTATTATACTTTTCCTTTTCTTCCTAGATTTAACCAAATGTGGTAATCGCCGTATAATCCATATCTACCATTAAAACGCATCGTAGGGGAAGGTTAAAGTATTAGTTGTGAGGGCCCTCTATATTTCCAGGCTAGTAAAAAGCCTAAGGTTTTTATTGGTGTTGATGGGAAAAATAGTGACCTTGGGCTAAATTTAGAGTGAAAAAGCCAGTGGTTATGCCTATAATAGGCTCGTGTGTGAAGCCGGTACTTTTTTTAATTTGGCCACTGGAATCAAACGTATTGAAAATCTTAGGTAAAGTGGGCCTAAAAGTTTTCATCGCGGGGGACTTAACGATAATCCTTTTGGTGTTAAAGAGTTCGGCGAGGTTTTTACTTAATTGATTAGTGTAGAGCGCTAATATCAATACCTTTAGCCGCGTTAGTAGCCCTTACTTTATGCGTTTGACTTCCGCTAACGGCGTACTCCGCGTTATCACGTAGAGGTGTTAAACCACCGAATAGGTTAACGTATTCTTTATCACCAGCACGCGAAAAGGCCTAATTTAGCTAAGGGTAAAAAATAGGTTCCCTAAAACGTATATATAGGCGTTACGATTTTTCAATTCCTTTTTCTTTCGACTTTGGGTTCTTTAGGCATTCTTCAAGCTAGGTAAATTCGAAGAGTATTTCCGCTAGCCTGGTAAAGTTTCCCTTCAGCACGTAAATCTCTCGGTATTCAAATTTAGTCCTTAGTTTAGATTTAACAGTTTTTTAGATTGCCTTTTACATGTTGAATGTCTAGTCTCCAAAAAATTCACGGACTTTAAAAAACACGTCGTCAGAATTTTCGTCGTTAACATGTTTCAGGATAAAGTAACCAACGAAGTTAGTTAAGTGTTCTTCGGGTAATTTTTTATTAACGTCTTGTCACCAAACGTCGTAATTATAGTACTTGGTGAAAACTAACCCAAAAGCTTTAACTCTTTCTATAAATGCCTGACTTGGAGCTATCTTAACAGTTTGGCCTATAGAGATCGTATAGGATGTGTAAAGCGAGGAACTTGGTGATTTTTAGACGTAGGAACTTAGTGATTTAGCGTAAGGTGGCGCGACGTGGTTTTTTTTGGCGCGACTTGGCGTTTTCGTTTAGAGTAGCGAACTTAACGATCGAGGTAATGTGGTAAGTAAAAAAGAGTAAAGTAAGGGTAAAGGTTTAATATAAAGGGTAAGAGTGAAAGTCATTTAGTGTTAGTAAAATTCGAAGATTATTATTTTAGCGTAAGGACTTATTCGTTTTTCTTACGGTAGTATTACCCGTAATAGTTCTAACTTAGCCGTTTTCTAACTTGCGGTAATTTAAGACTTTTAATAATTAATCCTAACATCTTTAAGAAGGATAAATAAATATTTCTTGGTGTTTTTAGAAGCGATACCATCGCTACTCCTATGCTACCGTTAAAACCGATGCAGCCTAAAAGTCTTCTCTACTTACTGCCGTTAAAACTAACGCAGCAGTAGAGGCCTTTCGAAAGAATCTTTCCTTTATCCTAGCCGCAGCAAAGAGCGTAACAACTGGAAAGTAGCTTCTTCTTCTACTTAGCCAATCTGTGATTAACCTAATAAGCACACTGATCAGTGTTGGCAGACCATCTTTATTTTTACGGCGTAGTCGATTCGAATCACTATAGTCGAAGTAACTATTTCTGCATTGATATTTTTTGATTGATGTGTGTAAGTTCTAAGTTTGGCAGACTGCTAGCTGGTTTGCACAATAATTTATATGGCCAAACACTTTGGTCTGTGCCATAATTTGAAGTGGGTACCGACTGCACTGCACTTGCAGTGCAGTGTATTCAAATCCCACAAACTGCAGTCAATTTGCAGTATATATAAGCAACCTTACTACAAGTAAAGTTGACTTGACTGTACTACACTTGACTGCTATTACAACAAAAGTGATATATTATATTTCATTTCCATTGTAGATAAAATTATAATTGTGTGAGTTATGGAAAATCATTGAAATGAATCATATTTCTTTATCTAAAGCATAATAATCGATTACTTTCCCTCGAGGTATGTATAATTAAATGTCACAAGTTTCATAAATTCATAAAATTCTTTAATTTCAGTTGGAGAATATGAAAGTCAAGAACTTCGGTTAAATTGAACAACAGAAAAAAGTTTTCATTAAGTTGTAAGAACCCAAACATGATAAAGCAACCGGTTATTACCATTCAAATTGTGGCTTTTACACGGGAACTAATATTATTGAAACCAATTATTTGGAGATTTTTATAGTATATGAATAATTATTTTCTTTTTGAATAAAAAATTAAGTATGTAAGTAGATAATCTGTTGGAATAGCAGTATTTAAAGTGTAGTAGATCGACTTTACTTACAGTAAAATTGATTATACTGACTGCAAGTATAGTGTAGTATTTTGTGCGGGCCTATTGTATTAGCTGCAAAGAAAGTAAAGTATGCACCCACTTTTCTATAGGGAACGGGCCAAGAAATTGACTATACAAATTACTGTATAAACCGACTAGCGGTCTGCCAAACCTAGAATAATACATTTACTACTTGACTACATAATACTACTATTACATCCTCAATATACTTATAGCAATACTTTTTGTTTTTATCAATAAATCTTTCGCGAATATAACTAATAACAGCTTACAAATGGAGTTAATAGTTATTATCGATAACAAAATACCGATCCGAGATGAATTTACCCTTTATAACAACATTATCCATTTAAGATTGAAGAAATATAAATGGGTTTCTAGAAGCGTTTTATCCTCGAAAATCTATAATATGGTTGGAAGATTAGGTTTGGGTATTATTATAACGATAACGGTTCGAATAATTATTTCAAACCTTAGTCTAAAACCTCTTCCTTTCATAATTTACACTCCTTTATTTTACCTTTACGAACACCTTATTAAGGTTGGTATTAAAAACGAGAAACTCTGTAAAATCTATATTATAGCTTTGTAAGAGTCGTATAAACGCCTTGAAATTAAAGAAACGAGATGGATCGACGGAAAATTGAACCTAGCGAATATAATAACTAAAGGCGCCCCGAATAAAACATTAAAAACAGTTGTATTTACGAGCACTATCTTCGTTAGTATTACTAAAAAGGTTTTACAACCTAAATCTAATTAGGTTTTTTATACTTTATACTTATTATTTCTTTTTCAAACGGATTATTTCCTGCGTTTTTATATATTATTACTTTCAATATTGAATTTTCATAGATCCTCTAATACATCATTAATTTCAACATTTAATATTTCCAACTTCATCAATATATTGTTATTCTTTACCTTTTTTCTTGGTTACTTACAATGCGATTTTTTCAATATATAAATTTGTTTTTGTGGAATTATTTGTTTTAGGGTCGGGTAAACCAGGAAAAATGAAAAGTAGCAACGAATTGGTGCCGAATAGAAAAGGAGAGGCGGGATTTACGTAATTTTCGTCGTCGTCCTCGTCCCTTAATCTTTTCTGTCACCGTTTTTGTTGTCGTCGTTATTAGCGTTACTGTTACTACCACTATTGACGCCGTTATTTACGTAGTTATTAAGAGGAGAGATCGTAC
This sequence comes from Anisogramma anomala, assembly GCA_038502455.1. NCBI lineage: Eukaryota > Fungi > Ascomycota > Sordariomycetes > Diaporthales > Gnomoniaceae > Anisogramma > Anisogramma anomala. Next base: position 17,271,430 of record JASMMZ010000002.1, read on the forward strand.
ATTAGGTTATATACCTTTGAGTAAAGGGTATGAGATGGGATAGCTCTTTTAACAATAATGTGTTATAATGTTATTGAACTCGTTTATATAGTATACATGCATTTTTTCCCTACTAATTGATAATAATGATTGCCGTCTTTTGGGGCCGCAGGTTAGAATTTAATACTAATTAGCCTCGTTTTGTTTTTGGTATTACAAAAGTGGTTGTTTTCCTGGCAAACTTTGAAAAAATAGTAAAAAAGTAAATAATAAGTGGTTAGCTTGGGATTGCAAAGTAAAAAAGTAGGTATTTTACTGTAAAAACGGTGGATGCATATTAAAGCCTCTGTTTCAAATTTTAAAACCATCAGAATGGGGGCGTATCCATTATTAGTCCGTTTGTAATAGTGAAAATGGGATAATCAACCCCTGCTTTAGAGGTAATCTTTAATAAACTTACTTGCGGTGACGGATACAGTATATGATATGTAAGGTGTATCTATTAACAACTCGAGAATGCGAACCCGAGTACGCCATTTTAACGATTTATGCGTTAGAAAATCCTCGCGGCGAGCTCGCTCCGTCGTTTCGAACTCGTTTATATAAATATAAATATGATGAGATTTAAGGTGATAGTTTTTACGTACCGCGTTACAGCTCAACAATATTATGTTTTCGGAAGCGAAGAGTCACCATAAGTAATAGGGGTTTTACCCATAATAAAAGGATAAGGTTTATAACTTTAAAAGCCCTCCGATTTTCTCTTTAGGGGGTAAGGGAAGGAGGGGAGGGGGGGAAATAAGGGGGAGAAGGAGGTGTGGCGGTTTCAATGGCAGCAGCAGGTGAGAAAAAGAGAAGAAAGAGGGTAATGGTTTAGTAGGTGATGGCGGGGAAGCGAAAAACAAAGTCCGGGATTAATAACATATTGTCAAATCTGGAAAGGTTAATTCTAGGGAGGGGGGGGGGCGAGTTGTAGCGGCGGCGGCTTTATTTCGTCGATGTTGGCGCACTAAACGGCGCCGTTAAGCTCTGTTTTTACGAGTTGTTTATACAAGGAACAGTTAGCATATTATATTTGTTAAGAAATTTCTTCAATTAAAAGAGTTCAATAGCTAATTAATAACGAGTATTTGAAGCTTGTAAACACCAAATACTTATTTAGGGACTTACCTTTATAATAAAAATATGTCGTTAAAGGGGTAAAAAAAGAAGTTTTACTTAGATCGATAACGATGTATCTTTTATACCAACTTCAGAGATACGTGATATCTACAATCACATCTTTAAAATTACATCTTTACAATTACACCTTTACAATTACACCTTTATATGGATTACTAACATTTCCCACCAACCCTCCAAAGCCTATAATATTACTATTACCAAATATAATATTATCGTTACCAATTACAATACTATCTTTATCTATATTAATTAGAGAATTAAATGAATTATATCACTATTACTATTATCACTAAATAGCTTATAAGGGGATCAGACAAATTCCACCATTACGATTGAAAAACTGAATAGAGGTTTCAATAAATTATATTATCACTATTAAATTATAAATACGAAACGTATTCAAGAAGAAAAGAATATCTATATCAATATAATTATGTATTCTTATACTTAGTAAGCGGTTATATCATAAGTTGTACTCTTACAAATTATATAATAACGTGTTGCACTATAAGATATACTTTTTCAGGGTGTACAATAACGTGTCACGCTGTAAGGTACACTCTTGTAAAGTGAATAATAGCATGCCACGCCCCAGAAAAGACGTTGGCAGTGTGTATGGTAAAATGCCACGCTCTGAGTAAAAGCTTATAAACTCTCACCTAAGGTATAAACTCTCTGGATACCTCTTCTCTCTTCTTTAACTATTTATTATCAATACTATTATATTTTCTATTTGTTCTTTAGCGTTAACGTATAAGGTACAGAGATCTTACAGACAACAATACTTCAAGCAACGTATCCGTAACAATTATATCGCGATTTTATGTTAACCGGAAGTATTGTACGATATATTAGCTACAGTACTAACGTAGAACCCGGTCAATTAGAAATACGATTGTTTGAATACGCTATGAAACTAGTAGATAAATAATTTGAATCAAAGTCTTAACATGGTTTTGTTCATTCTTTGGAGAGCTTAATCAATGATTTTTATGAATGGGTTTTTCATAAATGATACTAATTTTTTGTTATAAATCGGATTTCTTATAGAAACTGTTACCGAAAACATACTACAAGATAACTTAGTTATTGTCACTAGTGACTTTATTTATTAAACTTTTGTTAAATGCAAAAACATTATACGAAGTGTATTTGTTTCTGAAGTTTATGATATAAGAGCTGGTTTCAATATATATATATATTGATAGGAAAATGTTTAATATCGATGTCTTATAACTAAGGATTCTGCCTATTTCGATTGTTCATTGTATTGATTTACAAAGTTTATTCGAATGCCTTATTAAGCTTGAAACAACTAATAAAAAAACGCCTAATAATCGATGTAATGGCTTTAAAAGTCTATAAAAGTAAAGAGATTAAAGAGTTATGATCAATCGATAGTAAGGATAACTCGGCTAATACTATAACGAAGGTCATACCGAATAAAGCCCTAAAAAGTTTCATGGATTATAACAGGCTAATTATACGAATGGAATGCTACATCGAAAGTCTACGTGATAAAGTATCATACAACAATAGATAAGAAGGGAGAGAAGGGTACCCTAGCAAACAAGAAAACTATTAAGTTGCTAACGATACGAACGCAATCAACTGGCACGGTTAAGTTGTATGAGTAGTTGTATATATTTCATGGTACCAGAGTGTAAAAGTAATGGAGTATTTGTTTTTGGGATTGCACACAGTAGGAAGTAAAACTGCTATACAAATAGCAGTGGGTAAGGTATGTGGAAACACTCAAGTTACCGGATAATTGTCCTATAACACGTATTAGCACCACAAAACAAAAAGTCGCTAGTGTTTGAATAACGTTTCAGTACAGTGTAGTTAAAGTTGACTGTATTAGCAACAAGTGAATTGCAGTAAAGTGCCCACTTTATTGTGGGACACGGGCCAAGTAATTGCCCATACAAAGTAATGTACAAACCGGCTAACGGTCTGCCAAACTTAAAAGAAACAACAATTCACCACCTGACCATTGCAATACTACTATTACTTCGACCACACTTCGAATCAATAACGGTGCAACATCTAAAGACCTATCAACACTATCTGTAAAAAACCTGTTTTCAAGAAATAATATTTTACATTAAAATTACGGACACACAATGAAATGTTTGTACATTTTCAATCATGCTTACTAGAGTTAATTAGGTGTTTTACTGTAATATCCTGTTGTTGTGTATTGAATACAGAATCACTCTACTGGTTTATCATGCGTTTGTTGCTGGCCGCCTTTCCAGATATAAATACTTTGTATAAGATTGTGACAGACATGCCAGAACGCGTAAATGTAGTTATGATGAAAAATACAGTTGATCAGAAAAATTATTGTTATATTCTCCTATGATGTGTGGAATGAGGAGTTACTGTGGTGGTGTACCATGAGTTTGTTATTAGCTGCCTTTCTAGGATTATATGTTTTTGTTGATTGATGCTACGGACTAATAAAAAAGTTGAGGGACACCAAATACGATTCAATATAATAAATTAAAAGCATCATTATCGGAGGCTTTTTCATCCCTTCATCAAATTTCGGTGGCTACTTTGGTGGGAGAGCGCACAAGTCCCTCAGATGACAGTGTTGGCAATCGGGGCAAGGGGGGTCACCTCATTAATTCACCAAGACTGACATCTGAGGTTCTGAGGTAAGGTTACCCATGAGCGCAATGGCTATGGTTCTCATGGCATTTCTTTGCTCCTTGGGGCTATCTAAAGGCTTGTGGCCGTGTGGCCGTGTGGCCCTGTTATTGCCTTGGACGTACATACACACAGTGGCACTGTCAGTATTATTAGGTCAATAACCTGTGTGCCTAAGCTCTCGTAGTTCAATAACCGGTATAACTCAATGGGTCCAAACTGTTGCACGCTCAGATTTGGCCGCCTGCACCAGTGACCTGGGAAGGACCCATTCCATAGACATCATCATAAGCCATAGCTGGACCACAGCTGGACCGACTTTGAGCTCATGGAAGTAAATCGATGTGTGAATTGGTACGGTACAGTAGCACAAATTTCTCTGGAACTCATACTCATTCGCCCTGTACAGCATGAATATACACGACATCATTTTGATGCCACCACTCCGTTGAGCCACCTATGAACCATGGTTAGATGGCGGTTTGTTCGCACCGTGCTCCCAACAAATTGCTACAGAAATGGGGGACAAGACTACTTCTCAATCCGGAGATCCCAGGAGTGAGAACCGATAGCCAGCGGGGCGAAGCATGCAGGCCCGGGCGGTCCAGCCATTACAGAAGAATGGGAACAATACTAAGGAGTAATGACTGTCACATCACAAGGCACCATGTCACAGTAAGCTACCTAGCGCCCCAAGGATACTTTTACATGACAAAAAAGAGTGAAAAACCGTTTTCGGTAGCAGGACGCCCAGCTGCTGGGACAAGGCCCCCGCGGAGCAAGGAAATCACCGTAGTGCCATCAGATATTCGAATGAAGCTTGCCATCACTCCTCTAGGTTCTTCCGCTCTTGAATCAACCTGATTTCGGCTTCTCTCCAGCTCTAGTGCCAAGCTTTTCCAACTGCACGGCGGAAGGAAACAGACTGGTCGAGCCCAGCTCTTCTCCGTCAACGCCATCATCCCAAGACATTGCAGCAGACCCACACGCAATCCGCGCCAACACCACAGTACGACCGTATGCCTCAATCCCGCCGTCTCGCCCGGGCGATCCTCCATGCCCCTGTCCTTGATATATTGGCACCAGCAGAAGATAAGTCCAAGCAGCGCCTCGCCACCAGTCCAGTGCGCCTGCCCAGTGATCTGCAGCCGCCTCCGCCACCACCAGCAGCACCACCATCACCACCACTCGCCGTCAAGCAGCCATCTGATGAACGAAGCGAAGCCACGTCCGGCTACGGGACTTCTCCCTCCTTGGATGTCGCTGTGCTTTCCGACCCCGAATCCGACAGCGAGACAGAGTCACTCGCGGCGACCGCGGATGCCCAGTCAGCCGTGCGTGTCTCCATGGACTTCCTTGATTTCCAAAGCATGAGCTTAACGCCCTGGGACAGCTACATAGTCAACCTACCCACCCCGATCTCCAGCATTGCGGACAGGCCCCAGATGACCACGCAGCGGCTCATCGTGCGCCCCATTCTGCCCTCCGACCTCGCCGGCTTCCACGCGCTCCGCACGATCGCGGAGACCCAGCGGCAGTCCAAGACGCGCGGAAGCCCCAGCCAGAGCGAGAAGGAGACGCTCAGGGCCATCAAGGCGCTCAACGGCGCCGGCGGGGCCGCGAACCACTGGTACTTCGGCGCCTTCCTGCAGGCGACGGGCGAGCTGATCGGGGAGGGCGGCATGGTCGACTGCTTCAACAAGAACACGTCCAACTCTGGGTGACCCGAGACCGAGTTCCTGCTCAAGCCCCGCTACTGGCGCCAGGGCTACGGACGCGAGCTGTTCCGGGCGGTCATGGACTCGTGGTGGGCCCTGCCGCGCGAGGAGCGGAGCCACCAGCTCGTGCCCACTCTGGTCTCTGGCTTCAAGCCCGGAGACGTTGTCCGCGAGTGTGTTGTCTTTCAGTGTGAGGAGGAAAACACACGGGCCCGCGATATCTTCTCCAGCATGCTTGAGCAGTTGCCTGCGGCCGCCGAGGGTTCATTCGAAAGTGTTGACACGCGCAAGGGGCGTGAGGGGAATGTTGTTAGATGGGCTTGCACACTAGTCCAACGGCCTCATTAGGGGCAATGGGCCTAAGCTATATCATAGGTAGTGATGTAGGCGAAAGGAGCCACCCTAAAGAACGTTGTTGTGGGCAGGAGTAAATAGACTTCCTGAGGCCGGGATGAACACTGACTATATGCCCGGCATCCGCCGGCCGTCCCTTGCAATCACTACACAGTAGCCCCAGCCAGGCGATCGACAAGTTTGAGATGAAACGAATACTCCAAACAGGAGACAGAGAATTGGACATAAGGTGATGATGTTTTGGATTGAGTAAGTGTGCCTGCCCCTGGGCATACAAAACATATTCGTATTCCCCGGTGCCGGGATCGGCACCGGTCTGCCGTACCACACAATGTCTTTCTCTTCACATGGCCGCAAACACCAAGGCCTCTTAATTACCAAACCGTTGAAAAAAAAACCGTCAGAAATGATAAACCAAAAAGACCGTTTCTCCCTATTTCAGCCCAAACTAGGTAGTTGAGTTTTACATTAACTTCACGCAATTTGAATCACGTTGAGTCCTATAATGGGATCTGAAAATTAAAGCGGTACCTTTCTAAACAAACTCCTGGAAAGTTGGACTGAGCGGGACTTTAAACCTTTGTTACAATGTGAACCGGAATCTTTTGAAAATGATTATTAAAAATATTTAGTTGGGCTGAATTTTGTAGTTGAGCCAGGTTTTAACCGATACCAAGATCAAAACAACGATTTTGGACACTTCTTTAAATAAATTAGTATAAAATATACAAAAAGAAAATTCAATTATATTATTAACGACTTTGATGTGTTTTTATCTTTCAGTAGTTTTTGACTAGTTGGAAAACAAATAACTATAATATTTCTGCCATTTATCGAGTTTTACAATTCAATGTAAATTTTGTTTTTAGGTCAACAAATGATGGATTATTTTGAGTTGAACCAAATTTTCTTCATTTACTAATAATATCTTCTATGGGTCATTTATTCAAATGTATTGTTGTTTTGTCTAAATGTAGTTTCGTTAGTAGGCCTTAGACGTTGCAATATTGTCGATTCGATTGGTCGAAGTAACAGTAGTATTGCATGGTCAGATGGTGGATGTATTGTTCTAGGTTTGGCAGACCGCTAACCGGTCTGCACTGTAAATTGTATGGCCAATTGCTTGGCCCGTGCCCTAGAGTGAAGTGCAGCGTACTGCACTCGACTTACACCCAAATGCGGTAAGTCTCCACAACGCAATACACTCAACTTGCAATACAGTCAACTTTACAATAAGTAAAGTTGACCTACTACATTGAATGTAGTACTATTCCAACAAGTTTAATATTCGCTGTAATATGTTATGAGCTTTAGCATAATGTGGCTTCAGTCATAACACAAAGCCTATATATACTTGAAACAGCCCTACTAGCGAACTACGTAATAGCTACTCTCATTCCTTCTTCTTCATCAATTACAACAACAATATTAAACCGCTTACTTTGTATTCCGATAAGTAACAACTACTTTATATTTGTAATTGATTCCTTTTCAACACGAATTCATGTCGTTGAATTGTACTGAACCAGATCAGTTTTCTTGTCGTTTTTCAACAGTTTTCTTCAAGTTGCACAATAATATCATATCTTTCAACAACACTTCAACATTAAAAACTAAGAAATTACGCGGTTGGAATAACCTTTACACCTAGTAGATCGACATCAAAAACAGGCTCTACAACTATCGCTATTCAACGATACAATTTTATATTGTATACCGCTGTCTTTCCAGTTGTTATCAAAAAGGTTTACTCCAGTACATTAAAAAACCCCAGTTTGACTCCCTATCTCTTGGGATCGAATTCGTTAACATTAGTATTTCCAACGTTAGAAAACCCTAACAAAAACCGGAAAACTAGTTCATGTTTAGTCAAACTACATTAGTATCATAACCACCTGATTTACAATTACATCCCTATGTTGAAGCTAGTATCATTAATTTGAAGAATAATTATAAACTAGACTTAATAAACCGAAGATTTTACTGCTCTTGAATGACTTGATCTCTACCTCTAAATAATGCCTTGATCGCGAAATATAATCAATACTTAAAACTTGTTTAGTGGTATACGTACAGCAAAGTAAGGGAAATTTAACCTTTTATTCGTGACACCTTAGTTTTTTGACCTTTTCTGAATTAAAAGACCATATAAGCACGTTAATCCATAAATTTGGTTCTCTTAGCACACTTTTCTGTGAAAAATGCTATTAATGTGATAAAAGAAGATATTTGATACAGAAATTCCCTACTAACATGTCACGACCCAAGCATGATAGCGGGTCAGGAAGCAAGCTAGTGTGCAGCTGAGCCCGAAGTCCAAAACATCAGGCGGGGAACACCTTTCCTTTGTTAGCGGAAATGACTAAGCCAATCATGTGATTAGGATCAGTGGGATCAGCACTGATCCAAGTGATCCAGTACTGAAAACGGTATGAAGGCACGGATATATAAGGACACGGTCATCACCACATAGATTAGTGTTTCCTTCATAGCTCTTTAGTTGTCAATCTAAGTATTCAGTCTCAGTATATTCTGAATAGCCTTACGGCTTTTGATCATTACTTGCACGGTTGCGATATTGTTCACTCAGCACCTCTGCTACCTTCTTGATAACATAAACCCTCTGATACCTTCTATATACTCACGGGTATTTAGTGTGATCATTACATAACATTGGTCGATCTATTATTAAAAATAGGGTCCAAACAATAATGAGCGCGGAACCGTTCAACGTGCGGGCTTCTGCAGCTTACATATACCGCACAGTATATATAAAAGTAAAAAAATCGAATATTTCAATAAGGTGAAAATATTTGATTGGGAATAAAGTAGAAGTGACAAAGTGAAGTCGTTATATTAATACATTATAACCTTACTACTTGAAACAAATTGAAGTAAAACATAATATTATATACTTATAACAAACCATATATCAAGTTATTTCAAAAAAAAAAAAATTGTAAATGGTAACGCGTTACATAAAGTACAGTACTAGTTGAGGAAAATTTAGGGAAAAAAATATACATTATAAACGCATATTTAAAAAGGGGTTAAGTCGATACATTTACCAAGAATCAATAACTAAGGTAAGGAAATTTACGGACCTGTAGTGACAGGCAGAAACAGACCTCATGAAATTAAGATCTTCATGAGAACTAGGGGAGGAGGGAGATAAACCGAGAGGTAATATTATAAGCTTTACCCTGATGTAACTTCGATCATCATACGAAACCCATTTATAGTAGAAAGGGCCTAGCAAGTGAGATTTTCAGTCGCTGTTCGCTATTTATTCTTCTTCATGAACTACAATAACAATATTTAACCTCTTACATCGTATTCCATTTGGTAACAATCCCTTCATATAATATATACTATTTGTATATTGATACACAAATTTAATTTGTCCGGATTGTATAAGAATTGTGGCTAATTCAATATATTTTCATTCCAATTGAATAAAGTTCATCATTAGCTTATATAATGATTGAAATTATGATCCGTATGTTGAAAGAACTTCTTTTTACCAAAGAGTTTTCCTTGCCTCAAGTTAAGAAACAACAAAAAATACCGGTTTATATATCGTTCACAGTATAAAATAGATTCAGATCATTTTCAGTACTCAGTATTCTTCGCATCAATAATACAATTGTTGGCAGGTTTTTTAACGTTGCAACGTTTTGTCGATTCGAATCGTGGTTGAAGTAACGGATAGTTTTGTAAAGGTTAGGTGGCAGGTGTATTATTCTAAGTTTGGCAAACCACTAGCCAGTTTGTACTCTAGTTTGTATGGTAAATTGCTTGGACCATGCCCTATATTGAATTGGGAATCACATTGCAATCTACATGCAGTCAATACAATTCAATTGGTTGTATTGCAAGTGACTGCTGTTTTAATACAGGCGACTTTTTATGTTAGTAGTGCCAATACGTCTTGCAAGACAATCAACCAGCAACGTAAGTGGTTTTCACTATTTTTCTTTATTCTATGTGTATGGCATTTTTTTCTTGCCACCACTTGCAATGCTAGAAATAAGTGTTTCATAACTTTTGCACTTCCACTTCTCTATACACAAAGTCGACCGTATCAATCAATAAAGTTAATATCATTAACATTAACCTGTAAGTCTTCCAGTTTGTCAGGGTTCCCTTGCCTCTCCCTTTATCCACCGTCACATGATATGGCTTTGCCGGGTGGCCTTTCTAAGTGACTTTTCCATATAACCCTCGATCTGCATGGGTAGCTTATTGCTATTCACAAACCTTTTAAGGGCTTCATTTGATACGACCTTCGTTTTTTCATTAGTCAAGTTGTTCTTGGCATCGATTTTTCCAAAATTTTCAATCTCCTACTGTTGAAGGTTTTGTAAAGAGCTATCACATCAATCATTAATGATTTTTCGTTAGATATGCCGATATGAAAGACTCATTCGAATATGCTTTATAAATTAGGGTAAAAATAACGAAAATAGGTGGAATCTTGAATTATTTGGCTATAATGTTGAAAATTTCCCGCATAAAAATTCACATATCAAAACTTACTATTATATTGTAAACTTTCAAAACAAATACGTTTCTTGTACTCTTAATGTTTTTTGTAGATATCTAATGAACTAAGTTGCTGGTAATGGTAAACTGGTAATCTTATAAGTTGTCCACATTAAAGATGATTATAAGTTATCTGATTTGTAATAATAAGTTGGTGTTATTAGTTGAGAGAATATTTAGAAAAATTATGAACTTATCATTGAATAGATTAATAAGAACTATGTCGATTTATTGGTTTAAATTATTCATCTTCCACATTGGACGTTCATTTTCAAGATCACAATCCTTATAATTAATGTTTTGAATCTTTATTAGAACTAATATATTGAAAAATGCTTTCGGCTAGTATATAGTTTCTATTTTAATGCTATGAACGGTATATTCTTAATATCGCTAAGATTTAACAACTTTAACCTTATCAGTTTTAGCTGAACTTGTTTCCTACCTCTTTTAGAGAAAGCTAAGGTATTTGGTATCAATATTATCAACACCATATATACAAATCGAAGATCTATTAAATTCCAGGTATCTGATTCAAGCTAAATTTTTAATTGGCTTGAAATTCCGGAACTTTGAGTTCTTCATAACACGTAATTTTATTAGTAAAAAGTTGAAAATTCCGATGAAAGATGTATCGTTAATTTATATACCAACTTTTCCAAAATCATTTTAATCCGTTTTTCGATATTATCAAACACTATTTATAAGATTAAAATTCTATACTAATACTTAACTTGAAGTGAAATTAGTAATTCAATATCTATTGAATATATATTTATACCAAACCAAATAGCGGTTGAACATATTCTATAAACATTTTTCATGAATATTTATCACGGAATTCTGCAAGCAACTTCAACAAAACAATCCTTTATAAATTAGTGGTAAATTGCGTATACTTTTGAGTAATATTAAGGCTATTGAAGTTGAACTATTCATTATTACCTGCCCTCAAACTTGCGACCAAAATGATCATCAGTTGTTATAAAATCTTCGATATTATTTAATACTATGTGAATATTTAATTTTTTATTATTGTCCCCTTGATATATTTTCCTAGAATATTCTTATTCTCTCTTTATGGTTTATCACTTGAATTCATAGGCTACTTTTAACCTGAAGATGGTAAAGTAAGAATCATAAAGTTGGAAATCGCATTTTGGTATAAACTATATCGCTCTTCATATAATAAATCTATTCATCTCAACTCTATTGCTTTTTTCGAAAGGTTTACCCGGAGTTTTCAACATTCTTTGTAGGGTTAACTTAATAGATAAAGTCTTTTTTCACGTTTCGTTTCAATTTAAGTAGTTATAAATAACTCTATAAACTTTTATTAATTTTTTTCGTGATTTACTATCACTGGGCAGTACCCACTATATGGTAAATATATTGTGACTCTCGCTAATTCATAAGGTAAATATCCTAGAAAAAAGTCCCCTAACTTGAATATTCCTACCTTACAATAACCATTATATTCAAAAATTCCTGTTTTCAATTTATACTGCGCAATCTGTTAGATAAACTATTGTAAATAAAATCTATATTACTAATTAAACAAATATAAAAGGTTAAAAGCCTAATTATATATACCGGTGCCTAATATTTTAGCAATATGTTACATATATATATTAAATACTGATAGGGTTATATAATTAACCGTATTGACCTCTAATGCGTATCAAAAACTTAGTGTAAACTACAATTATCAACCACATTTGTATAAGTTTTTCCACGTGCCACGTAAAAGACGTCCAATACTATTAGTTGTTTCGGAAAAAGATTTCTGTAACGATCACACTAAATACCCGTGGGTATATAGAAGATGTCAGAGGGTTTATGTTATCAAGAAGGTAGCAGAGGTGCTGAGTGAACAATATCGCAACCGTGCAAGTCATGATCAAAGGTCGTGAGGCTATTCATAATATACTGAGACTGAATACTTAGATTGACAACTGAAGAGCTATGAAGAAAATACTATTTATGTGGTGATAGCCGTGTCCTTATATCCTATGGCCTTCATACCATCTTCAGTGCTGAGGCTCACCGGTACTCACTGAGGCTCACCGGTGCTCACTGAGGCTCACCGGTACTCACTAAGGCTCACCGGTGCTCACTGAGGCTCACCGGTGCTCACTGAGGCTCACCGGTAGCTCAGCTGCATGCTGGCCTGTTTCCTGACCCGCTAACGTGCTTGGGTCATAACGATTTCAACCAAATATATTTGTAAAGAAAGATCCATCGCTTGTTCAAACCTTTATTTTAAGAATAAAAGCACAAATGAAAAGAAAACTTTGCCAGTGCCAGGAATCAAAACTTAAGCCAGCCTTCTAATTAAGTTTTTAAGGTACTCCATAGTTTAGAGACTCGTAAGGGCGTGATAACTACACCCTTGACTGTGCTATGTTATATGGCAATCTCAGTCCCTGCTTGATGACTACTTTCATCGAAGGATCTGATAGCCCTAAAAGAGTTAAGGGCTTATAAAACATATATATCTTGGTCGAAATCCCTCGGCGGCGGGGAAAATATACTTTACAACTCGGTAGAAAAATCTCGAACCATCTTTTTGCCACGAGCCGCGAACCCAACAAGTGTAAGAGAATCATAAAATATGGTACACTACTAAGAGGGTATTGTTCCATGAAGAGTCTTTTTTGGATATCTAAAGAAAGGTATTTAAAATGAAGTCGAAGGCGTAAGCCCCGCTAAGCGAGTGGGGCGCCAATTTGAGAGGTAATGGCTTAAAGATAAAGAAATGAATAAATAGAACCGTTAAGTTCGAGTGTTTATAATAAAGGTTTCAAAGGTCTTTAAACGCAAAAGTAATCAAACTTACATTGTAGTACAAGTTCAAATCTGAAGAGCTATGTTAGCACAAGTAACGAGGGATGGAATCATTAGTTGTAAAGGCTGTTCTCTGGATGTACCGCTGCGCGGGCGGTGCGCCGAGTCGACGACGATCTCTATAGCCAAAAAGGGGTCGCCAGAAAAGATTCAAGTAGTTATGGGGTTGATTAGTAATATTATAGTGAAATAGGATACATGTAAAATGATGGTGTTAAAAGCGGCTAAACCTGATTTTTTTCTCGGAATTAGGTACTATTAGGGTTTATAGTGTAGGTCCACTATCTTCGTTAACAAAGTGGTTTGTGCACTCATTCCAAGAAAGTTGATGTAAAGTTGAAGATCTTTCATTATTTAATGTATTTTTCAATAATACCTTCTCTTGCATATTTCACTGCACTGTTATTACTCCATTGCTTTTTAACCATTGGCGGATAAAAAAATTATTATCTAATTCGTTCGACTGAAATATGTTCATCAGAAGTCACTCTAATGTAAGTTTGAACTTGGATCATGCTAAAATTCCTCAAACTATTTATAGTTTTAATTTATTTCTTTGTATTTATGAAATCAAAAATCTGAAATAGGCTATTATGTTTGCTTTATTCACGCTAAACGAGTATTTTACTTTTCAATGGCAAAGACAATACGTCGATTTTCAATGAATAATTTTTGGCGTTAAAGTATTATGAATATAAGGCTTTGTGAATTCTCCCAGTAATTGTTTTAAAATCTTACCGTAAGTTATATTTCTCTTTTTAGTGTTTCCTCATAAAAAAGTTTCATTTGTCAAACATGGATATATTTTTAAAACTATTAAGGTCTATACCAAGCTATCAAGGTCAACAATCGTCTTCAGACCCTTTAATTCCCATCAATAATGTAATTTTTGATTTATGAAGCTGCGGATTTCCAAAAAAAGGTTCTTTTAAGCTTTACGAAACAACGCATGTTTCCTTTCAATATTTCATATATTCCGATAGGTTTCAATTGAGAGTTATTTGCACTAAGTTAACATTATATTTATATTATCTTCAACCTTCGTTTTTTTCAAATTAGTGTTTACTTAATGAATAACAATATCTATCGTTCGTAGGTACGTCTTCATTTATAAAGTTATAAACGAGTTTAACACGTCGTTTTTCAACAACAACTTAAGAAACTTAACGTTGTCGGAAAATGTTAACGATGATGTAATATAAGAAATAGGTTTGTTATGCAAACATAGGACGATAACCATGGTTTCGTAATTAAAGTACTTGTTATTTTTCACAATGAACTTAAACCTTTAAGGTGTTTAGGTTTGGTTTTAGCAATAATAACATAGTTTTTCGATGGCTTCAAATACTGCGTATCTTATATTATTACGCTATATTGAGTTGGTGATTTCATATAGCGCTTCAATACTCTGACAATGTAACAATCGGTGTAACTAGCGTATTTTTAAATTTTTACAATTCATTAAGGTTATATTTCGTTACCAAAAGTAAAACTGTATGTATCTTCATTGAAAGACAGGGAGAAAACTCCAATTATACCTATCCAGTTAATTAATATTAATAATAATTCTAATTTGAAATGACTTTATATATATTGAATAAAGAAGTCAAGAGGAAGAGCTTTTGAATGTAGACACATTAATTGGTTGAACAATGATAAATATAACTATTTAGGTAAGTAATGATAGTTTTTCATCTATACTAAAGTCAAGTTTCACTTTAGCGAAATCTTAATAGTAAATATTCGTAAAAGTAGTAATTTACTATCGTATCATAATGTATTACGACAACCCTCCCGTAATATGTTTCAATGCCCCAGTATTTGATATAATCCTTTAAATTATATGTTTCACATAACAATTTCGAAAGTAAAACAAATGTAATCAATTGGCGTTTCAACTTTTTTCAACGATACTGTGGGTTTATATCCGTTAGATAGTACAGAAAAATGTGGTTAGTTAGTTACAAGGTTGGATTAAAAGTAATATTTTAATATCAGGCGACGTACTTCAAAATTTTATTTCTATTGTTTAACGCATATTCACTGTCGCAGTTTGCCACTCGTTTCCATAGTTTTTTTAGAAACAATAAGGTTTTAGGTGTGCTATATTACCTGTTTTCTATAATTTTTACCAATGAAGTTGCGACTTGAGTAATTACTTGGATTCCTATAAATGCACCATTTTTCATTAATATAACAACGATAATTTTAACTATCTTTGTATTCGTTTAAACTATACCATGTTACCAAAATAGTTTATAGTTCAATGTCTTTTATATAAGTTCTCAATAAGTAAACCTGCTGTACTTACGATTTATTTAATGCGTACTTAAAAGTTTATGATTGTTTTAATAGCGGAAACTCTCAACTTTGGAAAACATACTAACTGAAATTAGAATATATGTTATTACGTTCGCAAACGAAAACTGTAACCAACCAAAGAAGCCGTTATAAATATCAATTAAACGTTATAAAGCGTATCGAAACTCGTTAATGCTGTCAAAAAACTAAGCTAAGGCTGTTGCTTAAGAAGTTCAAATACTGTTCTTGATAAGGAAAATAGAAG
The DNA here is from genome assembly GCA_038502455.1 of Anisogramma anomala. NCBI lineage: Eukaryota > Fungi > Ascomycota > Sordariomycetes > Diaporthales > Gnomoniaceae > Anisogramma > Anisogramma anomala. The sequence goes on from JASMMZ010000002.1 coordinate 17,287,282, forward strand.
AGGAGAAATTTTTGCGACGTAGCAGCTATGAATACCAGTAGTGAATAGGTAGTGGGCTACGTATCTCGCAAGTATAGACAAATATGGTGTATATTTTCAAGCAGAGATGAAGCTAGTAGTTCATACGAATCAAACAATGGAGCTAATATACTAGGGATAGCTCCTTAGTAGGAACTAGGCAGGTACCAGCTTGTGACAAACGTTTATAATATTGGCTCAGACCTGCTCGAGTAATACAACTTCCCTAACGTGTAATTTCTTCATTTTCTGGTAGAAAAACAACAACTTATTCAGTATCTAGTTAAAAAATTCATTGGTATTTCATTCTTTCTCTTTTTGATTACTATTATTATTATTCAACGTATTATAACCTATTCCATATGATATTATGTAAAGTGAACGTTGTAATTGAAGTAACTTTACATTATGTTATATATTTTTTGAAAAGTATGTATCTTAGTGAGAAAGGTTAGGTAATAGTCTTTTGAGTATTCAGTAAGGATTACCAGAAACAATAAATGTTAATATAGAGATTAACCCTCTCTTTATTTACAGATATAACGAAATAACATTATCTTCAAATAAATCAAATTATATTGTTTCCCGTTATATTTGCTTACATCACTTCAAATCCTAGTAAAGTTCATAAGGAGTTTTTAATTGTAGATATTATCATATATCTCTATAGTTTGTCAGCGGCCATATTGCAGGTTGGACCTTTGCGGAGTGCATGGTAATATGCCACTCTGCAAGGTGCATTCCTGTAGAGTGCATGATAGCGTATCACTTCCTAAAAGGAGCATTAGTAGAGTGCACGGTAGAGTACACGGTAGAGTGCACGGTAGAGTACCACTGCCAAGAAGAGAGATTAGCAGAGTGCATGGTAGAGAGCCACTGCTCGAGTGAGAGCTTATAAGCTCCCACCTGAGGTGTGCACTCTCCAGATGCCTCTTCTCCCATGATTCTTACTATCTATCTACTTCAATATACACTAACAATCTTTATGATTACTCTTCTACTATTACCTTTACGTTAACATATTAGACCCTACCGATAGTAATTAATATTAACTGTCTTAACTGAATCTTGAAGGCAGGTTTTGATACTTATCACAATTAATTTTAGTATTTATAACAAATAATTCCGGTCGTGTTCCATCTTAATTTCGGTAATAAGGGAAATTACCAATTATTTGGCCTAATAGATAAAGTTTTGTAGTAAAACCTGTTATAGATTTCTACGTATATGCCTACATTTTATAAGTATTAATAAATCGATATGTTTTAAAGGTTTTATGTAGTTTTACCTTACGCGTTACCCTGATAACCTGGGTAATTTCGTTTGCGATCTTGACAATCTCTTTTAACTGAAAGTCAGATTACGCTGATGTTAATTTCTCGAACCATATTATCCGTCATTAATTAACGAGTTCATCTGTCTTTAAGCGCATACCCGATGCTACCGCATTGAGAGATTCAATTACTCAATAAATTAATTGGTTTCTTTTTATCGTCAAAAGGGAAGGAATCAGTATCTCAATGATTAGAGTTTCAACATTTTTCCAGATACAAAGTTTAACTTCTGGAACGTGTATTTAAAAGTCAATTGCAACTAATCATACTTTGACTTTTATTCTGCGGATCTTATATTTAAGGCTTTGATGTTGATGATTTTGGAGTGTTTTTTCATTTATTACAAATCCAACGATTTATTTAAAATATTAGCTCTTTTATATGAAATGAAGATTTCATAATCGCGAAGGTTCATCAATAACTTGAACTTAATCATTCTTATGATCCTCCTTAAATATATTCATAATCTAGTCGCTGAAGTATTCGAAAAAGTCTTGAAAGGTTTATATGCCCTAATTGATTTTTTTAGGGTTTCGATCTTGGATTCTTTGACTGATAAATTTCGTTAGGTACTTTTAGGTGGAGTTGGTAGTCGCGTCCCTGATCCCAAGGTTTTTATTGTAATACTTAGCGAAAGTCGATTTAATAGCCTTAATAATTTGGAACTTTATATTTTGCTATTATATTGACGTTTTCACTGGCAAGTGAACTTTAAGTTTCAATGAAAGGAAATGATTTAGCGATTTTATAGGATGTATCTAGTTGTTATAACTGTGTGATTTTTGTATACGATTGCCGTATTTATTGTTTGTTGCCACTTAACGATATTTGGTGGAGGATTAGCGTGTTAGTCATTTATTGAGACTTAGCGATCTGTCGTATGAATGTTTTGGGTGTTTTTTTGCACCTATTTACCGAAAGAATTCATAATCCTAGTGTTATTTGCTTGGAGGTTATAAAACTTTGTATAGTTAATTTCAACGCATTCCCGAAGATTAGTTTACGGAAATAATCGAGTAGCATCAATGACGTTGACGTCGTCACCTTGAAATTACCGTTAAATCCGCCGTAATTTAGAGCTCCTCCTTAAATACTGCCGTAAAACCCAACTCAACTTGTAAAGGTATTTTGAAAGAATCTTCCCTCCGCTTTGATATTGCGAAATTCTATGGGAAGTGGCCTCTTATTTTCCGTAACTCATCTATATTAAATTTACCATGAAATATTAATAAGTATCAATAATTTTTATGATGTTGCCAATTTTTTCGATTTAAATCGTTGTCAAAGTAATAGGTAGTATTGCGAAGATCAAGTGGTGGATGTATTATTCTAAGTTTAACAAACCACTAGCTAGTCAATAGACTAGTTTTTATGGCCAATTACTTGTACCGTGACCTATATTGAATTGGGTACCACACTACAATCAACTAGCAGTCAATATAGACAAATTCGTTATACTGCAATTGACTGCTGCTCTAATAGAAATTCCATTTTTATTTTTCAACGAATAGTAACTTTTATTATGTGTTTATCTTTTCTATATATTCGATTAAACGATCAGTTAAATCAATTCGGTTTTTTTTTCTTGGCTTTTTACTATATTAATCTATAATATTTGTTTTACAAAAGTGTAGAATTTCTTTGATTGGAAATAATGCAACCTATAAACTTAGAAGATCAAAGTTAAACTAAGCTTATTATATGCCAAGAATAGTCAGGTTCATATAAAAGGAATTTTCTATACAGAAGGAAAAAATGAAGACTAGAAATTGTCGCCGATGAAAGTCTGTACTGATAGTAGTAGGTTAATTAGTTTGGGTTCATTCCTATGATAATATCCCGTTGTAAAAACGCATTTCGCCCCAAAACAACCCAAAAATAAGTTCAACTTTCCAAAAACCTCATTTATAAAAGTGAGTGTAATAATTAATCATAAAAAGTTGAAATGTTTACTGACAAATATAAACAGTGGGTTGGGTAAAGATTATACAATAGATACTGTTAATTGAATCAAGGAAAGATTGAAATCATTATAGTGTTTTTAAACTTGGTATATAATATAGCAATTCATACATTCTCTATTAAGAGAACTCATTTTTTAATATTAAATAAAAATATGCGTTTAACTCTTAAATACGAATAATTAAGCCGGTTAAACTTTCATAACTATCCTAAAGCTGATTTATTTTTAGGTTTCAACTTTTTTGGTTTATCCTGGTTTGATTGTTATTCAGTGTTTGCAAGGAGTGCAATGGCATAATTCGGTTGTAGATTTTTTCCAGACGGATTTCAATAGGGTTTTCGAAATGTGTAAAATGGTTAAACGGGTTCTTGAAGTAGGCGGACGGATTTTTAACATAGATTTCGAGGTCAGATAAGATATTGTGAATTATATTCGAATTGTGGTTGATAAGTTAGATGTATCAGATTAATTTGAGTCAAAGTTTCAGAAGGAGTTCTTATATTTTTTGAATAGTTTCTAAGGTGTTACAATAGTGTATTTTTACATTTAGTGCCCAGGTAATTTTTATTTTCATCTTGGAAATATCTCGAAAATTTCCCAAATTTTTTGTGGGGGATTTGAAAGAAAACTTCATTACGATTCTATGGATATTACCATATATACCTATAGTTAGAAAGCGGCCACGCTGCGGAATACACCTTACAGAGTGCACGGTAACATATAACTCTACAAGGCGTATTCCTGAAAAGTGTATTATAATGTTCCACTACTTAGAAGTAGCATTTACAAAGTATACGATAGAGTGTTACTGCCTAGAAGAGAGATTACCAGAGCGTATAGTAGAGTGCTACTGCCTGAGTGAAAGTTTTTTAGCCTCTTACATGTGGTGTATACTCTACGAATGCCATTTTTCCATTTGACATTTTATTTTACTACTTTGACATATACCAATCTTTATAATTACTTTTTTGGTACGTTAATTCAATAGAAACCTTCCCAAAACTGATTTGTAGGCAACTCAGTTAAATACAGATAGTGTAGGAGAAAAAAAAACATAAGTTAAATACTTATAACAAGATGCTATAGCGGTCATAACTATTTATACTCCAATATTGAATTTTTATAAGAATTATACAGGATATTTACAAAGAATATAAAAGTAGGATAACTTTAAAAAGGATAACTTTAGTATGATATTATTAACCCGGTTGGTATTTTATATGTTAAAAGCACCATTACATTACTATTTACTCGGTTAGCGTTTTAACGTACCTAGGCACTTCTTGGAGAGCGTCTTATCACGTATTAGGTCACGTAAGCCAAAAACACTAATTTTTAAAACCCTTTGTTAGTACCCATCCGATTTCAATAGCATCTAAACCATTTACGAAATACCAAAGCGGCTAAAGAATAATATCTACATCGTTTACGAAACATAAAAGCGGTTGAAATATAGTACCCAAACCGCTCGCAAATAACAAAAGCAGTTACAACACATCATCTGAATCGCTTACCAAATGCGAACCGAGCTTGACACACTGGATTATATACACACACCTCTTTACATTTCCCCCCCTTTTCTATTACCCCGTTCGATTCCCTTCGCTTGCGCTACAACGCCTGTTTAAGTTTACTACTTGTGAATTTGAGTTTACTATTCGCTGAACTAATATAACGCTTGCAAAACACTAAAAACACTAATTTAAGACGTTTAACTGGCTTGTAATTACGCCTTATTTACACCTTATTTGGATTTTACCTATATTAATGAGCGTTAAATATATCACTTTAAGCGTTTTGTTACGCCTTATTCTTTTTGTATTTATACGCTTTTATTTTGATTATTTGAAACGAACCTCCTGAAATATTGTATTTTGAAACTACTCAACCCTTACTTATTACTTAAAACCCAACATTTACACCGTTTCAATTTTCTCAGTACACGAACAAAGCAATATTTCAACCTTTTAAAGATATGCTACACTTTCATAACCATAGACTTAACATTGATAACCCCGGAAAAAGTCAGTACTTACTTTGACCTCTTGGTTTTACATATAAGGATCATGAAGGTTATAATACACGAATTGAACCTAAGACTCTAGGATAATATTATCGATGTACCAGTTAAAGAATTAGATGCTTTTACGACAAATACGTACCTTTTAGCCGTAATTTTTTGTTATTGGGAGGAAAAGGCCTAAGGACTTGATATACTGGATAATTTATGTCAAAGTCATTCTGATGAGACAATAGAAATATATAATACGGTACATAACTCGATTTTACAAACTTTATGGATTTAATTATGGAGTAAAGGTATAAATATCTTAAGAGATAGAAACGCCCGCTTTATAAAAGCCTTATTCGATATAATAAGGCTTGCCGACTTGATATATTAAAAGAATAAAATCGTATATTGGACGGACTTCATGAAAGGATATCAAACAAAGAAATATAAAAACCAGGTAATATAAGATATGAGAATGAAAAGGTTATACGGAAATAATGTACGAATATAAAGCGTAAAATATTTTAATAATGTACTCAGGCTTTAAATAAGGTATATAAAGCTCGAGGAAAAGGAAAAACGGCTACGATTATTATCCCCTACACGGGTATAATATACCTCTACACCTATATATACCATAAAAAAAGATAAATACCGAACTATTTTTAAAAAAGAAATAATACCCTTTTTAGCCGTAATGAAAACTGTTGAAATACCGAAAATAACCCGCCCCGAAAATGTATAAACGACGTAAAACGCTAATACAAACCTTATGGACAAATACTTGCTAATCACGGCCCCTACCATAACGTTTTACCATACAGATTTCCTACTAATAGAAGAGACCTTACAAAGTTTACCAACTTTACCAAGCTTGAAAATAAGGACAAAAACTATAGCGGCGAAATATACAACATGCTCCATAACAATATATATATAATGTTAAACACGTATAAAAAGTTAGATATTAAACCGTCTCACTTTTATGTTATTTTTCCTGGTATATTATCCAGATAGTCTAAGGAGTAGTATATTTATTTTTACGTAATTAAACACATTTGTAAAGTATTACAACAACCTTTTACCGCACTTTAATTGAAAAAACAATTACTATCTTTATAATAAAAATAAATTGATATAATTTGAAAATTTTAAAAAAGCACTAACGCAAAAACACAGATAATAGGCTATAAAAGGTGTTTCTTACCTTATTAACAAAGTTCTGAAAAGTTTAAATAGTCTTCAAACCGGAATATAAAGGTGCTAAACTATTTATTGAAATAATAATTAAAGTATGCCGTAAAAATACTCATTTTAACTTTAACCTATTCAAATCGTAAAAAAAAAACATAAAATCTTTTTATACAAACTTCAAACCATTGTTCAAAACCCTTCTACGCCAATAGGCAAGCTTCAAATCGATATTTATAGCCGATAACACTAGATGCAAAGGTTAGATTACAAAGTTAAACCTTACCTAAACCATTTACCAAGTTTATAACTAAAGGTTTAAAATATACTTCAGGAAAAATAAACGCCCTAAATACGGTTACTAAAAAGAAAATGATAGGGAGGGGAGCCCCAGAAACTGAAAGTGAAAAAATTATTATTGAAAAAATATTTTATATCTAAGAACGAAACTTGAAGCTCTTACTATAATACTAGAGAAAACGTATATGAAGTATTACGGGTTTTTGAAAACGTTATAATATATATGATAAAATCAGTTATTGGTTTACTAATCACTTAGTATACTAATAAATTCGGACTAAACAATTGTTTTAAGCCGATTACCAACCGAAAAACCAACCGAAACCCTATTTTGCAATATACGTAACCGAATGCTAAGGCGTAGAATATGAAATTAACGTTTACCCTTACGAATATACGTTCTGAAAAAAGCACTTTAAAAGTAATAATATTTACCTGATAATTTAAAATAACGAGTCCGGCAAGAAAATTTTTACAGGATTATAAAATGCCTCCTTTTTATATAGTATAAGCCTGGACTACGAAAACAGCGTATTTAATGCCCATATGGCGTTGTATTTCACATTTTAGGATTGGTACAGAAACTGATTTCAGAGCATTATACCTGATACCGAAACGGAGGAAATATTAACCACCGGAAAACGGAAATTCGACGTGTTCGTAACGAAATTTTCAAAATTCCAGCTCGATCAAATAGGGGAATACCGGGAAATCTTATTTGGTAAAGGTAAAACGTCGTTACTTAACACAATCGTTATAAACACACGATTTCAACAGGTTAAGTTTTACGTTATAAAATTCGAACCGTTATTCTAATTATCTTTATCTAATATAAATAAACTCGAAATCGAGATCCAAAATACGACTAAACAACTTGTCTGTATTTTAAATAATATATTTATACCACTCCGGTTTAAATTCGGACATTTATAGTTTTTCCTCAAAATACGTATAATTAAGGCCATTTCCTTACGTAACCGTAATTACGAATATTATACCGCCGATTTGGCAACCTAATTATTAAACGACTTTTACGGCTATCTTATGCTATAAACCACATGGATACAGGAAAGGAAGCGTTTAAAGCAATTGAAAAGTTCAAACACGAATATCAGTTATATTTGTAAGTCATAAAGCAGTTTAAATTCCACCTTAAAAAAGATATATAAGTTCATTAAAAGGCAATTATAAATATAATACACCTAAACGACTGACTAATACTATATGTTGTCGATGCGACAACATTATTTTAAATTGTGAAGTTTAAGAGAAGAGTTTTTGTTATAGATTGTTAAAATACGCGAATAAATTTCTAGTTAAACGTCTATTTAAGGCCTTTCAACTCGACCACTTATGACGTAGATACTGCCTTTAATTAGATTGAACATCGTATTAAGGTTAGAATCGCCAGCAGTAAGTATAAACGAATACCGGTAAAAGTACTATAAGGTATTGAAAAAAGCGAATGATACCATGAACCGCTTGGAAAATCTGATACGATATTGACTAAGAAGATAAAAAGTACCGGTTTCAAGAAATTTATCCTATAAATAATAGTTAACGTCGTCAAAAATACTTTTGACTCGAATAGGCTAATACTTTCGTTCTTTGTTTTCAATACATACCTAAGTATCTATATAAATTTTACACTGTTGCTAACTACTTTGTAAAAGGAAAAGACTATAACGAAATTTATAATAGTATTGAATTCTATGCGGGTTAAAAATAATATTTCGAAAACATTCGTTATAAGTAACGGTCCACATAAAACCGGCGTTTTGGACTTACTATTACAATTGAAAGTCCTAATTCAAAACACTGTGAAGAGACAAATTAACCCTGAAAAACCGTATGTAAAGACCACGATATTGTCATTAACTTGCGAAATAATACAATTTTATTCCGTTGAATATTAATACCAAAGTATCAAAGGGAAAAGGTAAAGAAAAGCGGTTCGAAACTATAATCTGACTAATAGAAGCGACGAAACGACTTTCACTATAACAAACTTAAACCGCTCACAAATCTAATACACCCCCTAGATAGCACTTTCGAACCTTTATTATTATACGAAAACGGTTCTCCTATACTAACTGTACTAATACCTCGTCACCGAAGACACCTACTTAGCTTAAAAACCAAAATACGCCCTAAAACTTTTATCACTTAAAACGAAATATCAAATCGTAAACTTAGCTTAAAGATCAGCCTCGAGGGCATCATTACTACTTTAGGTGCCCCGTTCGAACATTTTATTCAAACCTAAATCTCTACTTTAATCGAAAAAGGCGCTTTTTGTTTGAAAAAGTTTCAACAAACGATTTACGTCGTTTACATGATTTTCCCTATACGTTTCGTAAACAAAATTGAATATAAAACCGGAAAGTAAAATTAAAAGACTTGTCTTATTGTAAAAAAGTATGATGATAATAGTAAAAAGGATATTATAACCTAGTGGCTCACTTTATAACGGGTAAACCACCGCTTAATTTTTACATCTACCGCTTCCTTCAATACCCCTTACAACCTATATGTTAAACTTCGTAACATTGTAGAAGCTTATATATAATACGAAAAACGATTTAAACATCGTATTTACGCCAATATACTTATGGATCCGGAAAAATTCTAGTTACCCGGAATGATCTTATGTATTATAAAACCGCTTTATGGCCTACCTAAAACTATTATATACTGGTATAATACCTATATAAGGTACTATAAGGAACGGATCAAAATAGTTAGCACGACCTTTGAATCATTTTTATTAGTCTTAATAACACGTTTTAAAGGTTTTACATTAACTTATATATAAACGGATAGTACGTTAACGTTGTGAAATATTTCGTCTTCGGTATTTAAAAAAAAAACTAAGCTTTTAAAATCCAGCTTACAATTCAAACCCAAGATATACCAAACTAAAAACCACATGATCAACTTAAACGACGCAACAATCACCTTTATGAACAATTTTATAGGTCTCACGAAAGAATGGCAATTAGATAAATATACCACTATTACTTGATATAACGTAAAGCGGGCTGACAAAAACAAATACCAGCGCCTATGTGATGCTTGAATTATTTTAATAGTATAACTGCAAGCGGCTTCCAATCTTTCAGTTGCCGCGTAATACTAAATCGCCTTTTCGGACGATATATATAAAACGCTTAACAAATTATTTACGTAACAAATATATAATTCAAAGCGCGGTTTATAATTTGTATCGTTTCATACGTATTACAAAGTTATTTATGTTTATTCACGACTCCTTCGCTCAAAATAACGATTATATTTTGTAAATGAAGTTCGTTCTTATTTTGGATAATGAAACACCAATTCAAAGGGTGTTTACGGTTCGTAAAAAAATTATTTAGTTTAGCTCGATTGAATATAAACACGTTATTCAAAGAATTTTAGCCTCGTAAATTTATGATATCATTCAAGATTTCAATTTGGAAATCACTATAATAATCGCGATACAAACAATTATTTTAAACTTTAATTCGAAATCTATACCTTTTATCATTTAAACTAACTATTTTTCTCTTTACGAATCCCTATTTAAACTGGATATTATAATTGAAACAAGTTTCATAATCGATATTATAGCTTTGAAAGAATCGTATAAATACCGTAAATTCGAGTAAATATAATGAATCGATGAAAAGTCAAACTTTATAAATATAATAATTAAGGAAGCCCTAAATATAGAATTAAAGGCGCTTATATTAACGAGTATTCTTTTCGTTAGTATTTATAGAAAGGTTTTACAGTACCTTTTAGACTAAATATTATGCGCTTTACTTTTACCATCTTTATTTAATAAGATTGTACCGCTTTTAAAGTTTTAAAGCGGTACGAAATCCGCTATTTACGCCGCTCTCCGCATTTTACCATGGTACATATCTTTTATTTACACCGCTTTTAAAATATTTCCCTCTATTCAGATCTGTCATTCGCACATCTTTTAACATATTTTTATTCTTTGTTTCTTATATTTTGATATCATTGGATTTACTTTCACTTCTTACCTTTTACATTTATTATTTTCGTTACAATCTTTTGAAGAAGTAATTACATTACTATATAACGTACTATATCATAGTCAAGAGCAGCGGTCCGGCAAAGATAACAAGCTATTCACTACTAAAGGCAGAGGGAAAAGGCGACGTCGCATCATCATTCTCCTCCTCTCCGCCCTTCCCCTTCATGCTAGCGCTACCGCTATCACTGCTATCAACACCAATATCGGCGCCCCTGGACGGGTGGTCTTACGCCTTAGACTATATGCCTTTAATCAAAGACGCGAGGGGGGTTTTACCCTATTCACAATGACGCAAAATAATATCGTCGAACTCGCTTACATAATTTATACAAAAGCCTAGCTTCAAAACGGCAATAGCAATTAACTACTTTTTGGTCTACCTATTAACGCTTATTACTAATTAATATCGGCAAATTTTGGTTATTTACTGAAGTAATTGCTTTTGAAAGAGTTTTAACCAATATATTAATAAAAGTAAAGGAATTAAGTTCGTGGATAAAAGTATAGGTTTAAAGTAAATTTACTATGAAGCTGATAGGCACGTCATACGGCTTTAGCTTACGGCCTCCAAACCACTATAATAAGGGCGTATTTGCTATTAATTCACTCGTAACGGTAGGAATGAGCTGACCGACCCCCGATTTAGTAAAAATTGCCAATAAACTTATCTGCGGCCGTGGACGCCATATACAATACGTAAAACTTATCTATTAACAACCTGGAATTATAAACATAGGTTCACCGCTTTAATAACTTACGCGTCAAAAAGGTCTCGTAACGTACCTTAACGATACGTAACTCGAGGTGACAAAGGAGGTCCGCTTCGATCGTCTCGTTTATAAGGATATTATGAAAAAGGAAAGTACGGAAAGAATTAGCGATACAAACCGCATTACAACTTCGCCAAGCTACGTTTACTGCGAAGGGAGGTTCTTACGGGTAATAAGGTCTTTACTCGGGGGGAAAGAGTAAAGTCTATAGCCTTAAAAGCTTCCAGATTTTCCCCCTAAGAGTTGGTGAAAGGGGTAAAGGAAATAAAAAAGGAAAAGAAGTAACAGCTTCGGCGGCGGCAACACGAAAAACAGGGGAAAAGGCTGGGATGAAAAAAAGTGCTACACAAAAAGTTAAGTCTAGGGGTAATAGAGGTAGCTATGAAGGAGTGGATAGCGATAACGGCGGCGGCCTTTATGCTCTTACACTTACGCGCCAAACGGTGCCTAAGGGTTCTGTTTTTACGCGGTATCTCTTTAGAGGCGAAGTTATTATATGGAGTTTGCTTAAGTAACCTACCTATCAAAGCGGTTGAAAATAAGTGATAAAATAATATGTTAAGTTTATATACACTAATAAAATGGTAAAACCTTACGTTAACTATAAATAAGCGCCGTTAAAATTAAAAAGGAAAAAAGTTTTGCTTAAACCTATGGGGATATATCTTTTTATATTACCCCAAAATAGGTAACACCGTCATTACACCTACGCAAATCACATCCCTATAATACCTACGTAATCACACCCTTGTAAGGAATAATCATAACTGCCATTAACAACCATATTGCTACCGATTAACTAAAACAACCAGGACTTTACTATAATCACTGCTGCAGCCAGAAACTATTAGTTCGAACCTTTACAATTTTTACCGCAATTACATTGTCATTACTGAATTACGAATACGTATTATACCACAATTGAACTGTTATTACTATACCATGGATGCAGACAGCGCTACAAACTACATTATTATTAATTAACTACGAATATATACTATACCACAACCAGATTATCATTACTGAACCCCGGATATGGACAGTGATAGAAACTCCACTGACATTATTAAGTAACGAATACGGGCCGCAAAGGGGAAAAGAAAAGATTGCCTATGTGGATATTACCATATATTCCTATAGTTAGTAAGCGGTCACGTTGCGGAGTACACCTTACAGAATTCACAGTAACATATCTTTCTACAGGGTGTATTCCTGCAAAGTGTATGATAGCGTGTTGCTTCTTAGAAGGGAGATTAGCAGAGTGCATGGTAAAGTGCCACTGTTTGGGTGAGAGGTTTATAACCTTTCACCTGTGGTGTATACTCTTTGAATACCTCTTCTCCATTTGATATCTTACCTTACTACTTCAATATACACCAATCTTTATGATTACTCTTCTGCTACATTAACATAATAGAGAACTTACCGATAGATTCCTTCCCTTACTATGGGTGTTTCAATCTTAGTTTCGTTAAAAATCAACAAGTACATTTTGATTGCATTCATGATAATAATGAAAGTATAAATATATAAATAACCGTGAAACCCTTCATGCTTTTAGGTAAGTTCAAGAAGTGGACATCAGAATGTATTGAAAAATGGTATAAATGTTAACTCATTTGTCATGAAATTGACGAACAAATTTATTACTTTTCATTTTTTTCATGTCCATATCAAAACTATATCTAATATACTCTAACAGAGTTCCTCTCAATATTAACATTCATTTTTATGGTTTACAACTAGATTTATTGATCTTCATATCGATATGATACTGTAGTTGAATATTTTGATCATCATATCAACGAGAAGAAATTATTTCCATATTATTAGTTTATCAAAGTTTAGTTATATAGGTTTATTCTTTAATTGAAGTTGATCATTTCAATTTTCGAACAACGGTGATATATCAATGGGTTTCAAAATTGTTGGATTAGCAGTCAAATGCATTATAGTCAAGTCAACTAAACTGTCAGTTTAGTTGATTGCACTGACTGCAAAATTGACTGCAGTTTGTGGGATTTGACTGAACTGATTGCAAGTGCAGTACAGTAGGTGACCACTTCAAAGTAGGGTACAAGCCAAAGCATATAGCTATAAAATTAGCGTGCAGGTCGGCTAGTAGTCTTTAGAACTTAGAACTTAGAACTTATTCATTAGAACCAATTTCAACGCAGCACTAGTTGCTTCGACAACAGTGATTCGAATCGATTACATTACAACAATAAAGGTCTACCAACAGAAATCATAATATTAAAAGAGGATTTTTTTAAATTTATCTTTTTAATTTTACTATATGGATTTGAAATAATGAAAATATATAAATGTTATTTTACAATAAATTTCATATATCTTGTTGATTGTTCATTGCCCAACTGTAAATGACCAAATATTTGAAAGTTAGTTTTCAATGATTCGACAAATACCTTCAAAATTTATATGACTTTAGTCTGTTGATTAAACCTTGTAGCTTTCGTATCGTTATATCAATTGAAAATTTAGTTTACAAAACCGCCGGCTGATTCCTTCGTTGAAAACTTCATTACTAGAAACATGGAGTCTGTTTCAGTGGAATGATATTTAACAACGCAATATTTTACTATATTTGATAGCTAGCATAATATATCAGTAATGTCGTTTTGTAATTGACAAGTATATCGAATGAAGCATACAATACGAATTTTCAGGGTTGTGAAAAGTTAAGAAAAGTAGAACCGAATATTTTCGTATAATAGTAAAGTTTTCTGTAAGGTATTTATATCAACGTAATGTGTAAATAATTATATAGTCATTTTAGTAGTATCGGCAAGGTCTCCATCTAATTCACATGAACTTAAAAAAATAGAAGAGTAATCAGAAAGATTGGTATTGTAGTAGTAAAGATAGATATTTTCAGAAGAATCATTTAGCGAGTGCACGCTACGTATATGAGGTTATAAACCTCACATTCGGGCAGTGGCACTTTTGCCATATACTCTGGAACGCCCCTTCTAAACCACGCCACGCATGATGCACTCTGCAAGAGTGCAGCCTACAGCATGACACTTTATCGTGCACTTCGTAAAAGTGCACTTTGCAGTATAGTATACTGCCACTTGACCTACATGTACTATTTATTAGGATATGTAATAATATTTAGATAAGTAATCTTTTTTTCCCTCCTTTTTTACACGCTTTATATTAATGATCTAATATTAATAATACAGTTATAATAAATAGGTATCGGTATTTTTGTAGTAATATTATAATTATAATAAATCTACATTCGTAGTTTTAGAATAATAATATAGTTACAGTATAAATTGTGAAGGCTTAAGCTAATTGGTTCTATAGTAATAGTGTAGTTGTAGTGTCAATTGTAAAATTTAGAATTAATTATTTCTGGCTGCGGTAATAATCGTAATAAAGGCTTGGTTAATATAATTAATCAGTAGAAATATAGTTTTTAATGGCGTTTTTATTATTTTTGATAGGAACCTAATTACCCAAGTATTATAAATTTGATCATAAACGGGTAATGAACCGTTACGTGTTTTAGGTTAGTATACAAAATATATAGTTATCGGTTTAAGTAAACCCTTTTTTCTTTTCCTTTTTAACGGCGCGTACATAAAGCTAATACAAGTCTTTATTTTAATTAAATTTAACTCATTTTTCAATTAACCATTTCAAACCTTTTGAATAAATGGTTTAATCGACTAATATCTATATATTTACCTTGATTTTAAATAAATGTCGCATAAAAATAGGATTGTCTGGTGCTGTTTGGTACGTAAACATCGACGCGCCATTGTCGCCACTGCTGCTACCGCTGCTACCATTACTACCACCACCTATAGCCCCCCTTTCGTGGGCGCTATTACCTCTATCGTTGCCTAGCCCCCGGCCTTACCATCCACCGTCGTCGCCGCTTACACCTTTAGCCCCCTTCCTCCCCTTTTTCCCTCCTCCTCCCCTAGTTTCTAACGGAGGGAACGAGTAGCTCCTAAAGTTATAAACCTTACCCTTTCCCCACAGTTAAAAACCCCTTTGCCTGCAATGACCCCCTTACGTCGTAAGCGTGACTTGGAGAAGCTACGTTGAGATTAGTGCTTGTTAAATTCACCCGTTTATCTGCCTTTAATGTTTTATAAACAAGGAGGTCAAAGCGGACCTCCTCCGCTACCTCGAACTACGAATCGTTAAGGTGTGTCGTGAGGCCTCTCTAATGCGTTGTAATTATCACACTAAATACCCGTGAGTAAATAGAAGGTGTTAGAGGGTTTATATTAGCAGTAAGGTAGCAGAGGTAACAAAGGTGCAATATCAAAAAGATGTGTGTTCGTGCTATAGGATGATCATTAGCTGTTAGGCTATTTAGATATGTAGACTGAATACTTAGATTGATAACTGAAGAGCTATAAAGGAAATACTATCTATGTGGTATTGACCATGTTCTTATATCCTCTGGCCTTCATACCATCTTCAGTACTGAAGCTCACAGGTGCTCACTGAGGCTCACCGGTACTCACTGAGGCTCAATGAGTACTTGTGATCTAGATAACCCTAACCCTGGAGGGTTGCATAGTCTGGTGCTGATAAAGAGATGTTCCCCGCCTAATGTGTTGGACTTCAGGCTCTCGGTAGCTCAGCTGTATGCTGGCCTGTTTCCTGACCCGCCAATGTGTTTGGGTCATAATATGCGTAAGACGTTGAAACGACGTATCTGGGTCCGTAGCCTCGAGCTGTTAATATATACACCCTACGTATTGTATATCGCATTTTCGGCTGCGGGTAAATTTATTAACAATTTCTATAAAAGCTGGGGTCATTCGACTCTTCATTACTGTTACCAACAGATTTGTAACGGATACGCCCCTGTTTTTTTTTTTAGTTTTAGTGCCGTAAGACGAAACCGTATTACGTACCTGCTAGCTTTATAATAAGTTTTAAACGTTCCCCAAAATCTCTCTTTTTTAAAAAAAAAAATGTTTAATGCGCTTCTAAAAACAAATACGTTTACGAATAACCAAAATAAAACGATAATAATTAATAATAGGTGTTAACTGACTAATTAACGAGTCAGCAACCGCTATTACCGCTTGGAAACGGGGCCTAGATATATACTACATAATCGAGTTCGACGGCATTATTTCGCGTTGCCATAATGAGGATAAATGCTCTTCCGCGTCTTTGTCTTAGGGCATGAGACCTAAGGCGCGGGGCTACCACTTCGCTAGCGTCGATAAAGGTGTCTATAACGGTAATAGAGGTAGCATTAGAGAAAGGAGAAAATCGATAGAGAGGATAGTAAGGACGCAATAGCGTCATCTTTTCCCTTTTCTTCTGATAGTAAATAGCGTCCCTTCATAGTTGAGCCGGCGCGCTTGGCTAAAATATAATAAGTTATACAATTATTTTATTACTTTTTACAACAACAATTTAAGTGAAAACGCAGATATAAAAGGTAAAATAGGTATATAATACAATGAATAAAACGTATTTATGTTAAGAGCGATATAAAATTGTAAATTGAAATAGAAAAGGGTGAAGAGTAGGAAAAGCATAGAAAAGCCTACATATGTGACGTAAAGAATGATAATATATTGAAAGCGAGACGAACTATTGGGTTTAAATAAGGACAAATTCGTAAAATTGATATAGATACAAGTTGTTTACCGAGCTATAATATAGGAAACGACCTGGATATTTAGTTTCGAACCGTTTTAGAACGTTGAAAGTAGTAAAATAACGTAAAACAAAAGTTAAAATAAGACTTATAATATAAACTCTATTAGGGTCATTAAACTTTCCTAAAGATACTAATAAATGATATGCTAGTCTATATGAGCGCTTTTAGTGCCCCGTTCCAGGTTCCTTTAGTTATTGTGACCGTTTGGTTCGATCTTATATTAATTTATCTTATTATCTAGACTTCCCGGTAGTTATACAACTCGCGTAGGGTTATAATATCGATTATTAAACCTTTCTTGTTCGTAATACCAAATTTGACCAGATATTAGTAAAGCGAAAAGAAGTTAATATAAATGACAAAAGCAATGGGTTTTAAACTAAAGTTGAAAATAATTATCCGAACCGTTATTAATATGGTAATTCCCCAATTGAAACCTTTAACTATACTATAAATTTCTAAGGTTAAAACGCTCTTTATAACCCGCATAAATTTTGTAAAGCTTTTATACGTAATATTTTGACGAAATATAAAGAGATTTCAGACTAGTATTCCGTTATTGAAAACCAAAACGAAGCCTATTTACAAACTATAGTTGATATCATTAGCTGAAAAGTCGTTAATAGAAATAAATAGCTTTATAATACGTATATCTAACGGTACAAATTGTAAACCGCGCCTTGAATTATATACTTACTACGTAAAACGCTTGTTAAATGCCTTATATACATCGTTTAATGGGGTGAGTTAGTATTACGTGACGACTGAAAGATTGAATATCGACTCCGGTTATACTACTAAAAGAACCCATGCGCTACATATGAGTTAACATTTATATTTGTCTTCCTGTTTTACTCTATTTAAAAAGATAAGGTTAACTTTGTTCAGCTTCCCTTTTTAAATAATCTTCAAAACTCCGTTTCCAAAAGTGATGGTGATGTTATTAAAGTCGATTATATAATCTTCTGTTGATACGTCTTAGGTTTTTCCTTTGGACCAGCTTTCAAAAGTTTACTCTCTTCAAATACGGACAACGAAGAATTATATAACGTCAATATATCGTCTGTCTATATGTCCGTAAGTATAAATCCATTAAAACTGGTTGTAAAACAAATAGGCTGGAGTTGAAGGTTAAGTTAACTATTTCGAATCGTTCCTTATATTTAGTTTAGTAAGTTTTATACTAATAACTACCAAATTTAGTTAAGCTGTTAAGCGGTTTTGTAATACGTTAAATAGTTTTAAGTAGGTGTTATTTTTTTTAAAAAAAAAATACGTAGAAATATCTGTCAAGAAACTGTGGTTGGAGCTATTGCTCGTGTTTAGATTCTGTTTATAAACCTCGACAAAGAGGGAAAGGAGAAGTTCCTACCAGGGAGCTACTGTAGAGTTGAGGAGATGATGCAATCCGGTCATGTAACGTATGGAAGCGTGTTCCCAAGTAACTTCCTATTTGTTTAGGAGTATCGTAAGAAAGTGTATAACTGCCAGAGTTAGGTCCCTAGTAATACTACTTAGGTACTAGCCTATAATATTACCCCAAAAGACACCACAAAGAACCTCGCCCCCTTTTTTTCCCCCTTACTTCCTGTGCTGACATGCGAAAGGTACGAAGGTTGTCGAGTGTGTCGCTCTAGAGCCGTTTAGAAACGTCGTGGTATTGTGGGGAAGGTGTTAGGCCAAACAAATTTTGCGTTACGTGAAAGGTGCTTTAACACCCTCCCCCATATAAATAGTTCGTAGATTTCCTGTTTTATTCAAAAAAAAAAAATCGTTAACCTTTAACCCTTGTTTACAACATTATTAGTATTACAATATTACTCTGATTCCGAAAAGAATTTCCTACATCTGCTTTTATGGTCCTTTCGTATAATAAATCCTGAACTGGTTGTAAAGACTGAAAAAGTTATTAGAAATATAAATGAACTTTACTCGGAAATTGATTAGTTCTTATTAACAAACATGAGGTTACCTGCCTTACGGGCTATTGAAAATACTTTAACGAGACTCGTAAACAAATATGTTTTATGTATTTTTATAAAATAACGTATAATTCGAGGAAGTTTTACTAGAAAACCGCGGATAAGTACTTTATATAACCGCGAAAAAGCCTTTAATGAACGGTTAGATATTAATATTTGGTACCGCTTTCATTTCGTTGGTACTACGAGTCGTAATTTTAATTATTATTACATACCTTTAGACCTAAATGCTAATATAAACCGGCTTGTTAAGGAACTGTTCTAGGTTTATTTGGCGTTTTATATTCAATACCAAGGTAATTCAAAGTTTTAATAAGACTTTTTTAAAGTATTAACGAACGGTTAAATGTGTGTAGACTTAGGTGGTTGTTATTAAAAAGGTTATAAGAGTTTGGCGCATTCTATAGCGAAAGGTGGACACTCGAGTCGAGGCGGGCCTTATATCCGTTACAACTATGTATAACGACGACCTGTGGTCCGTATAACTCATGAATGAGAAACGTAGTATTTAAATATATTTTTTAAAATGAGGAGAAAATGAAACAATTGTGGTTAACAAGTGGTTAGAGAGCGTAATTAAAGGCGACCTAAAAGCTTGTTAAGGTTTTCCAGATTATTAACACGAAGTGATGCCTTATATACGTGAAGTTGAGAAAGCTGGTCGAGATAGGTAAGAAGTAATTAAGAAAAAAAATTAGATAAGGATTTTGAAAATATGTTCAAGTAGTTTTCTTCGTCTCTATATTTTTGTTAATACTAATACGTTTATTTGGTACCCGTAAAGTAACGGCTTATTCGTCGTTTTCTTTTATAATATAAAATATTAAACTCATTTATGAGCGGGACGTAAAAGCCTGTCGTTATACTCGGCTAATTTATAACTTAATTTAAAAGCATTCATTGTCACAATATTAAAACAAGCTTAAAAACGGTTTTTATATTAGATATATATAACTTACCTACTTTACTAACACCTGCCATTCCGGTTGATTATTAAGCCGAGTAAGTCAGACTTAAGGTTCGTTACGGGCCCGTAATATACCTTCGACGTGGTATTTCGCTTTTTTTTCGGCGTCGTCATCAATAAAATTTACGATTTGCGAGCGAAATCCGCGAGTTCATTAACTTAAAAAAGGATCTAAAGGGGTTCTAACAAGTTAATTCATATATAATTGAGGGCATTTTACGCCTAATACGTCAAATTCAACAATATGGAAGTCGATTATATTCTTTATACGATACTTATCATAAAGCCAGCTAAATTTTTTAAAATATTTATCCGGCTTGTAATTTTTAAAAGAAGTTAGATGTCGTTGACGACCCAAAAACAGTTCAGGGGGAAATACCACTTATTCACGACATCTTTTATACGTTATTATATAACCGCTATTATAGTTTATACGAATTTGGTAACTTTGCGAATACGTTAAAAAATTCTTCAGCTCGTACGCATGGTATTTTCATTAGAACAAGGAAATATTATACCGGTCATATAAGGTTCATGTAATAGCTGTAGTTTATAAAAAAAGGGATAATACTGATAGAACTCGTGTTTTTATTATTTAGTACCAATTAATAACTAGGTAATTAATCGCTCTAATTAAATTAGATATAATCGACGAAAGGACTTAAGTATGTTAAAACTTTTAAATTGACGTATTTGGTTTCGTCGTCGGTTTTGGGGTAAAAGGTGATTCTTAAGCGATGCTTTACCCCGGTTAAGTCGTAAAGTCTCTTTGAAAATCTATTAATTGAATTAAAAACACGGTCGTTAACGAACTTATTAGATAATTCGTAAAATAGCCAATAATAATTTCAAAACCGCTCCGCATAAGTTTCGACATTTATAATAATTATGGTTTTAAAGGTGACGGCCTTACTTAGGTGATTCCTAATAACCATAAGGTAACGTGGGTTACCGGTGCGTGTCTAAGGTAAATTAACTATAAAGTCGACAAAAGGCTCGTTACAAAGCCGTTCGAAAACCGGGAGGGGTTTGAAAAAACCTTCCAACGGTATTTCCAATACGTTATACGCCCGAAAACGTCGTAGTTACGGTAAACACGGCGGATTGCGTGATGTAAGCCCGGCTAAAAGTATATTTTGAAAAAAAAATAGTAATAATAATATCGTAACCTGGGTAACCAGTAAAAAGTGAATCGTAGGTGGCTTGAATTACTTCCGTAATAAACGGCTCGTAAGTAGATACTCAAATACAGTCGCGAAACCATAAATCCTGACCGTCGTTTACGGAATATTCTGAAATTTAAACCTTTAATACCTAGTCGTTATCTATAGGTATATCTGTTAGGAAAAATTGATCGTCTATACGTATTAAATTAACTAATCGGGAGTAAATGATATTAAGTGTAATGATAGCGTTATAATCACTTCAAAGGTCGATATTAGTAAAACATTCGCGACCTTAAAAATGTATTTGCCGGCAACGATTAATCAGGAGATATACGTACGCGAAAGTGGTTTGGAAACGGTTTATTTGAGACGTAACAGTTAAGGTTTTTAGCTTAAAAAACGAGAATCAGAAAGGCTTTTAGGGATATTTCAAATTCGTCATAATAATGTATTAGGCCGTATATAATTTACCACTTATTGTCAACCAATCGAAAATGAAATTACAAAAGGCGTTTGAATTAGCATAATTTTGGTATAAAAAACAGTCGTATGGTTATAAAAGTATTCTAGGTTTTTATAGTTTGTTAAAATCGTGAACAGGTATGAGGTACCCCTAAACTTCTCGTTTTATACTTTAAAATAGCTTATAATCTCGAGAAATTCCTTGTCATGAATTTCGTAATGATATTCAGTTAAAGATAAACGGCGAAAAAAATGCGTTACTAGGAATAGATTACCGCGGTCGTCGCATTAAAAAAGATAATCGCTCAAGGAATAACTGAAATAGTCAGCTTTTAAAAAGATTTGACGGTCCGGGTTTTATTAAACGAATACAAGTTCGAAAAGGAAACCAAACTTAAGCTGTTTAAAAACAGATTTTTTTTCCAGGCCTCTAATGAAGAATGGTTCCCTTATAAGTTAGCTGAAGTAACAGTTTAATAATCGTCGAGTAATTAAAATATAATTCCGGTAAAAGTGCGCGAATCACCCTTCTATAAGCCTTTACATGCCTTTACTTCAACTATGCCAATCAAACAAATAGCTATCATTAATTCCTCCACTTCCTAGCGATCTTCCAGTTTGCCAACACATCCCTGACTGCTATCACATGATTTAGGCTTTCCGGGTGGCCTATCAACGTAGCTCACGATACGTATAATTAGCATATTACTGTCTATAAACCTTTTCAAAGTGTTGGAATAGTATTGCATACAGTGCAGTAGGTCAACTTTACTTATAGTAAAGTTAATCGTACTGCAAGTGTATTGCTTTATGCGGACTTACCGCATTGGGTGTAAGTTGAGCACAGTACGTTGCACTTCACTCTAGGGCACGGGCTAAGAAATTGACCATAAAAATTACAGTGCAGAACGGCTAGCGGTCTGCCAAACCTATAACAATACATCCGCTATCTGACCACGAAATACTACTGTTACTTCGACCAATCGAATCGACAACGTGGAAACGTCTAAGACCTACCAACACAAAGCCTTATTTGGCACCGCCTTTGTTATAAAATTTATGGGATTGTCTTTGGCATTAATCTATCGGGATTCCTTAATCACTCTCATTTTGTAGGCTTTAAAAAGTGCCTTTACATCGATTATCAGGCGTTTTTCGCTAGTAATTCTGAGCTTTAAAGGGTATTCGAAAACGCTCCTTAAATTAGTATAAATTACTACCGGAATAGGAGGAATCTTGAGCTGCCTAGTAATAAGGTTGAGGGTTTCCCATAAGACTATACCTACATTAATGCCCGCCATTATGCCCTAAACAATTGAAGTCAATATACTTTTTATAATCCTTTTACGCTTAACGGAGGTCTAATAAATCAGGTTACTTATAATACTAAATTGGGTTTTCCGCCTATTTTCGCTAACGAGGGTTATCCAAAAGCCGATTAATAAAGACAAGTCGGTGTTATTTGTAAAGGATCCGTCCATAAAGATTATTAACTTAACTCTTAATAAGTCAATTAGGATTATATTAATCCCGCAGTCCAGGTTCTGCATTTACCACTCGAACCTTTTATTCAGCTGGTTAAAGTCCTTATCCGCTGGCTTTTATACTTATGCCGCGATAAAAAAGTCGTATAATACTTCCGGTTAATATAAGATGGCGATAAATCTGTTACGGGCACGTTATTTGAAGTATTATTAGGCCTTAGCTGTATTAGTCTTATTAATTATAATTAAAAAAATGCTCTAGCCCTTTTGGCGAAAGCTAAGGCCAGTATTAATACTAAGTATACGGATTGCCGATCCATGAAAGTTAAGTTAACTGCACTTTGTAAACTTCGTCACCGGTTTACAATTTCAAAACTTAAAGAGCCTCGTCGCCTGTTATTCCAATACTATAAAACCAGCCGTTTTAACGAAAAGGGTATTATTAGTTTCCATGCACATTATGCCGAAGTCTCTTTTCTATATTATCAGTAAGCATAGTTTATACGTTCAAGATTTTATCGTTAGCTATAATTTAAAGTGTAATC
Organism: Anisogramma anomala; assembly: GCA_038502455.1. Lineage (NCBI taxonomy): Eukaryota > Fungi > Ascomycota > Sordariomycetes > Diaporthales > Gnomoniaceae > Anisogramma > Anisogramma anomala. The sequence continues at coordinate 17,311,194 of JASMMZ010000002.1, forward strand.
AATAGGTTAAACACCAATCAACGCCTGTTTCAGGGTAGCTAATATTTAATTCATATAGTAATTTTAGTAATACGATCCATTATAGGCACATTGTTTATTACGTATAAACTTATATTATATTACCACTATTAAAAGTAAAGTTTCCCTTAATTTCAGTTAATAAGTTTATTGTTAAAGCAACTACTAAACCCTAATTAATTTTCTCAATTGTTAACGATTATATAAGGATCAAGTCTTTATCTTTATTGTTATGACTTTAAATGATTGAACGTGATTTTTCGTATGGCTGCTCTGTAATCTTACCTTTATCCTTGTAAATAATCTTTAACTTCAAAATCCTAATGTTTAGGTCTTAAAGGTTAAAATCGGTTTTCGATACGAATTATATTACCCCTTAAGTTATTAAACCGTTAAAAACGACCTTATCGCTTTCCTTTCAAGTTATGCCAAAGGTTTTAATAATTTCTTACGTTTGGAACTTTAATGCCCAGTTTTCGTTATCCTTCCTTCTTTCTCATTACCTAAGTAGTATTATAAATAAGTCCGGGTACGTATTCCTCTTTTTTAACGTTTCTTTCTTCGGGGGTCGTTGGCGCCAGTAGAATTGTATTGGCTTATCAATAACTGATAAAAAAGTTTAGTATTAGCTTGGTTGTTTGACTTAATGGTTTTTATCGTTAGTATTCCTAATAGAAAGATTAATCTAAGTTATTCGGAAAGATTTTGAATCGTTAGTAGTTTTAACAACCATATCGGAATTTATAATACTTAATATATTGTATAATCCTTCCTATTTTCCTGGCTCCCATTACAAAAGAACTTTACTTTACAACGAAAAAGTAAATACGCCGATTGTTATAGGTATATTCCTGGTGTGAGGGGCATTATTAATTTAGCGGAGTGCCGATTCTTTTCGTAGTTTCCTCAAAGCTTTTCCGATGGCTGCAAAACGTTTTTAAATATTTTCTGAAGGCGTAAATTCACCTCGTTAGGCGTGGGTACACTCTAAAGACCAGTTGCGTTAACACTAAGTCGTTAAGTTTTATAATATAGTCTAAGCCTTATACCGCTATTTATAAGCGTACTTTCGAATCTGTAAAGCTTTTAATTTCTAACGTAAGGATATTATACGTTCGGCGAAGTAGGGTGTATGCCGTTTTAACCTTTTTAATATTCCAATAAGCTTTTATAGGTACCTGTTTATACTGAATACCTATTATTTTATCGTATTCCTAAAACTCTGTCGCCACAAATTTAGTACTGATATCGTGAACGGCTTTAGATAGGCCTAGGTATATGTTAATTTACAGTATCCTCAGCGTTTTCCACGTATTTTTTACCGAAAGGGATTATGAAAACTTAGCTTCGTAAAAAGAAGTTGAGGAATCAACGACGAAAAAAAAAATAGGCTTATTATCTAAATAAAACATATTAACTAAGATCTCTCAATTAAATTCTTAATCATCTTTTAATATAAACTTAAATTTCTGGAAAGATTAGATACATATTTAGCAATAGTATCAAAACCTTTTGATAGCTTTCAAAACAAAATATTTCATATCTTTATGCCCTACAGACTTCAAAACTTAATACAGCCTATTAACGAATAGGTGATTAAAACGCCGGTATAATTAACGTATCTTCGGCTCCATCAAATTTAACTCCACTACTTCCGAGCCTTAAAGATGAAACCATAGATATTCTCATTTTAAGGCGAATAAAAACCTTTTACAGTTTTTAACCAATTCTTTTACGTTAACGTCGATGTGAACGCAGAGGGTCTTCATAATCTTTAAGTAAAAAAAAGGTAGGTAGCATATTTAAGGATATAAAACGTAATTGTTCTTATAATAATTTGAATTACTGTTATCTCTTGTAACGATAGTTATTTGCCTGGGTTTAAGCCAACTTTAGCTTTACCAACATCTAAACAATCAATCTTAATAGCTGTAATGTCTTCCCTCTGCAGTTCCACGTACTGCGAATAGCTTTCTGTTAAATATCTTGTTGCCCTTATATTTGTTATAATACCTTAAACGTATAGTCCACGTAATGATTGCGAAGGTTAAAGGTATATAAAAGTTTAAGGGCTTGGTTAAGGTAAAGGTAAGGGTTTCCACCACCCTAACGGTATAAAAAGACGTGGTCAGCTAATGATAAACCGCGTTAGAAGTAGTATCTTTATATCATTTAATCTACTTAAGGATATTATCGCTGGTAATTGGCATATTGACCTTAAATTTTGCGATCTGATTCACATTGCCTTATTTAGAAGTCGTAAGGTATTAAATATAATATATTATCTTTTCGTGACTTGTTCCGCAAAGGGTGCCAAGTAAATCAATAGCTAAACTTACCTCAAATTTAACATCTCTTACCATTATCACAATGATAATATTTATGGTGAACAGTTCTGCCTAAGTCTTGGCCTTATTGTTACCAACATAATTGCTGCTTCTAGTTTGTAGCCAGTAAGCCGGACCTTAAGCGTTAAAAACGCTTGTAACCGTATTTACGGTCGATGTAATTAACTACCATAAAGTTTTCTTCATCCACTTTAGGGAAATTACCAGCTTAAAAGTACATACCAAGCTAATTTGGTATACACGCTATTACAATGGTAAATAAGAAACGTAACTGGCTAAAAAAGCCTTCGTAGGTAGTATTTGGGCGTTTTAAGGTGTATTCGAACTCGCTAACATCTATAATTACTACCTGTGATTGCTTACGAGGTATAAATTCGTCAACGTAGGCTTTCCAAATTACTTGCTAGCATAACATTAACTTGTCAAACATCTAATTAAGTAATCTATTAGTATTTCCTCCTCTTTTTCTCTTCGTCATCATTATAGTCTACCGCGTGGTGGCCTAGTTTGTATAGTATTAGATGAAGTGAATATTGTATTCGAAGTGGCTTTTTATGCCATCGTAAATATCGCAGAACGTAATTGTTCAAAAAAATAAGGTTAAGTAATAGTCCCTAACGTTCCTTATAATGATTCCGTGGAATAATAAGTACAAACCTAAAAGGGAAATCTTTATTTACTAGCAAATATTTTAAAAAAAACATTATCTTGATATCAAGGAAGTTATTATAGACCTTCTCATCATACTTCTCTACATTGTTTCAGATTTTTTGGCGAAGGTTTCAAGCAATTTATCGTTAATATTAATAATATTAACAGGTTTTAGAGATATGTCACGATATTTATACCCGTTTTAATTAGTATTTCCTGGAAATTCAAGCTTTAAAACTTTTGAAGAATAGTATTAAAGGTAATTACTAATAGTTTAACCCAGGGGGTAAAGTCCTACAGTAGAACCTATATTAGGCTTTCGCGTATATGCAAACCTACCATTGGGAGGTTTTTAGGAGGCTTATCGATTAAATTGCTAGGTGGGGGGTAAATGTTTAAAAGTTTTTGGAAACCTAACGATCTTGCTTAATTAACTGGTGTAAAACGTTAATGTCAATACCTTTTACCCTATTGATAACCGTTATTTCACGCGCTTTACCTCCGCTGAAAACGTACTCCGCGCTGTCACATGGTAGTTCTAAGCTATCGAACAGGTTAATAGGTTCCTTATCGTTAACATGTAAAAAAGCTTAACTTAATTAAAGGTAAAAATAAGGTTCTCTAAATCGCGTATAAAGGCTTTAAGGGGTTTTAACACTTTTTCCCTTGGACTTTAGGTCTTAAAAGCATTCTTCAAACTGGGTTAAGTTAAACAAGGTCTTTACCAATTTAGTAAAACTCTTTTTTGGAACATAAATCCCTCGTCTTTTAAGTTATTCTTTCAACTTAAACTTAACAATTTTCTAAATTTTTTCCCATATATCAATAGTCTAGTCGTCGAAAAACTTACGATACTGGCGAAAAGCACGGCTACCGCGGTAAAAAATTTCGCCGCCGTCTCATTTAATGATGAAGTTTCCAACTAAGTTAACCAAGTATTTTTCGGTTAATTCTTTGTCAACGTCTTCCCTCTAAAGGTTACCTTTTTAATATTTAATAAAAGTAGTCCCGAGCGCCACAATTGTTTTTCGAGTTATAGGATCTATAATAACTTCAAAATGAGAGTTAGCGGTAAACATCTTGACGTTTTAGCCCTTGTAAGTCTTGGAAGACGTTTAAGGCGAGAGATTTGGCGATCTTAGATGTAGGGACTTGGTGTTTTGACGTAAAGTTGCTTATGAACTTGGAGACTTAGCGTTGGGGTGCATATCGTAGCTTTCTCGACACAACTTAGTGATTTTTGGTATTTTCACTCAAAACGGCGAACTTAACGATTGAATTAGCGTGGGAGAATTGGAAAAAAGTAAAATAGGAGTATAGATTCGCTATAAAAGGTAAGGTCGAAGGTCGTTTGTTATTATAAGTTATTTGGCGTGGGAACTTGGTCATTTTTACAGTAGTAACACCCGCAATAATACTGACTTAGATGTTTACCAACTTGCCAAACTTGAAGACTTTTGACCATCAAATTCAACGTCTTTAAAAAAATCCAATAAAGATTTCTTAGTGTTATTAAATATCGATACCATCACTTACTTTCAGATTGCCGTTGTGGACTAACGCAACCTAAAAATATTCTCTATTTTCCTGCCGTTTTGGACTAGCAAAATACTAATAGAAGCCTTTCACAAAAATCTATCCTCTACCCTAGCCTCTGTTGTTGACGTAAAGTATAACCAGAAAGTAGCTTCTTTTTTTTACTTCGCTAATCTATGCTTAACCTAACAAGAACCAAATAGTGTTAGCAGGATCTTAAATTGTTGCAACTTTGTCGATTCTAATCGTGGTCGAAGTAACAGTATTATTCCATTAGTCAAGTGGTGGATGCATTTTTTAGGTTTGGCAGACCGCTAGCCAGTCTGCACTGTAATTTGTATGGTCAATTGCTTGGCCTGTGCCCTTAACCGAAGTGCATCATACTGCACTCGACTTACACCCAATGTAGTAAGTCCACACAAAGTAATACACTCAACTTGCAGTTCAGTATAGTCAACTTTATTATAAGTAAAGTTAACCTACTGCACTGTACGTGGTACTATTCCAACATAAAGAATATCAAGTAAAGGGTGTAACAAATTGTTAATATACCGTTATAGGGAAATGAGGATACTAAAAAAGTTAAAAGAAGTAATAGATTATTCGAAAAGTACGAAACGTATACGAAATACAGTTCACCATTCGTCGTCCTCTTTAATATAGAACTTATAAAAATCATTTCTAATATCTAACTTGGTAAATCACTTAGTTTATAAAATATTCATAATCATTTTCTTAATAAAAAGAAACGGGTAACGGTCCGTTGTCGTAATAAATTTAAGACGGCGGTAATCAATATAAAAACGTAAGTTACCCCTGGATTTTTTTTAACGAAAAGTATGAGGGTATCTGTTAAAAAGCTAATCGTTAGAATAAAGACTTGGTCTAGTGATTCGATTGACTTTTTTCGTAATATAAAGAGTTCCTTACACGATATACCATATAACGGGCCTTACGAGACTTTTAGGGGTTAACTTTAATTATTGGTACGAAGGACAATTACGTAATTTTCTCCAATACGGTAAGAAGGTAATTTGTCGTTAAGGGACTTATTGAATAGAGGGGTAAATTCCTTAAAGTTATCAAGAAGTTTATCGTAAATTTTAACGAGCAGTTTCAGAGCAAATACCTTATTAATGTTTTCGAAGGAAACGGCGACAAGTTGCGTAGTAACGGCTGGGTCCCCGTAGGCTTTTCGTAAAATAATGTAAAATATAACCACACCGATCGCTTTCAACGTTGTTTATATGGGCGCGAACCTCTACTTCTAAACTTGATAATAACCGATTTTGTTTAAATGTAATATATGATTTCAAACCTCGTAGGTAACTTATTAGTACTTTATTGAAAATTTACTTAAAACAACGTTATATTAAAAGAATAGAATAATATCATCTCATATCTGGTGGCGGTATTAATTAACATCGATATTTAAAAAGGTTATAAAAAGATAATTCATAGGAAAAAACTGGGTATATAATATGTAGCTTTGTCGAGTCGTCGTAGTAGGATAAAAAAATACGCGGTAACTTTAAACGACTAATAAGTTGTTTATTCTCGGCGCTATAATTTTTACAACATATTTTCATTGAAACTGAAGAAAAATGAAGTAAATTATAAATTAAATTTACTATAAACAAGAAGCTGTTTAAATATTCAAACGGATTTATTAAATCGAATTAAAATACTGTTCATTTTATATGCGATTATATATCAAAGTTATACTTTTCCCTCCTAAAGATCGATAAGAGTTTTGGCCGAAGTAAAATGGATTTTTATAACAGCCTTAACGTTAAAGCTGCTCGATAGTTACGTCGGATTTAACGTGTAAGTACGAATACGATAACTATTCACGCTGTACCATAAACATTTGTAATGATCACACTAAATACCCGTGAGTATATAGAACGTGTCAGAGGGTTTATGTTATCAAGAAGGTAGCAGAGGTGCTGAGTGAACAATATCACAACCGTGCAAATAATAATCAAAAGCTGTGAGGCTATTCAGAATATACTGAGACTGAAAACTTAGATTGATAACTGAAGAGCTATGAAGGAAATACTATCTATGTGGTGCTGACTGTGTCCTTATATCCTTAATCCTTCATACGCCTTCAGTGCTGGATCATGTTGGATCGAAACATGATCTCAATGATCCTTAGTGCGTAACCCTAACCCTAAGTTTGCTGACATAAGAGATATCCCCACCTGATGTGTTGGACATCAGGTTCTTAGTGGCTTAGCCCCATACTAGCCTATTTTCTGACTCTCCAATGTTTTTGGATCATAACAACATTGTCTAAAGTCCTTACAACGAGAGAGCTCTAAGTGGTTAACTTAGGCGGCGCATCGCTTGGAAACGGTTCGAAAAGCGTTTACGTTATTTATAATAATGTTAACCCAACTATTCCGGGCGAGCACGTCGTTACTGCTATCTTCACTACGTGAAATACTCCTAGTAATAACACTAATATCTCTGTAATAAGTGCGAAAGCTGTAAAAGAGTTCTTCGATAAGTTAAATACAAACGATCCACTTATTTCAATCCGTGGGTATATTAAGGGGAAGTAACATGTAAGCAAGCGTATCATTCATAGCTCTTTGAAAAATAGTGAACTCAATGCTATATTTCTAAGCTATACCGCTAGGTTTCACAAAAGGGGCCTTTTGAACGTTTAAAAAATATAAAATCGTTCGTAAAATTTTTACTTTATACTTATAAGGCAAGCGATAATAGCTTTAGCTGCGATAAGTTCGTAATACTAAACGCGGAACATAGCTATAAAAGCGTTAGAGTTGTTAGTGCCGCCGTCGTCTTCGTTTGTATAATAACTTTTCATGACAATCTTTACAAGTTACTCTAATTATTAAACGATAAAGTAGAAGTAATTTTTTTTAATATTGATGAACTTCCGGTCTTTACGTAATTTACGTATTATCGTAGCTTTCTATAGTGGAAATTGTAACTTAATATAGGAAAATTTAACCAGATGATTAAAAAGCTTACGTTTAAGTTATTAACGCCTATTAAGTAAGGTACTAGTATCGTAGTCGAAGTTAAAGGAGTTCAGGTCTTTGTTATTTAAGAAGTTAATACAATTCCTAATAAAAAACGGCGTAGTAATTATGTCGTTCGTAATGTACGTAGAGGAAACTCCTTAAAGAGAGTATTGTACCAAAAACGTACGATAATCACCTCGTAATTGAAGTTGAAGTCGTTTTAAAAGCGGAAATTAAACCGCTTTAAATTTTGCAAATATATTGGGTATTTATAACAAAAAAAATCGATAATTTCAAATTTGTCTTTTCCTATATCCGTATAATCCGCGATGTAAAACAGTCGTGAAAGACGTTTTATAGCCAGGTATTTGAATCGATAGTGCAACATCCATAATTCTAGTTACGTTAAATAAACAGATTTAATCGTACGTATTTTGGGGAAAAAACATAAATAGCTGAATTTAAGCTAGAGCGGTACAGATACACTATTTAAGGCGTGGATAAGATAATTATTTGTATTTTTGACCTTTATTCCTAGCTTATTTATATTAATTGATAAAAGTGAAAATAACACCTTAAACTTTATTATGTAAAACTTAACCGATTCAAATTACGTGTTTATAACTACCGTCGTCAACAACGACGCTTTATCTTTACCGACTAAAACCTCTCGGTATTTTCCTCTTCGGTTAAGTTAAAACTTCGGAAATTTCGCTACGAGTACATCGAATTTTTGTTTTCCGGCCTTTAAGATTTCGGCCGCGCCGGTATTAGGTATAATACTCTGACATTAGTTGCCGTAATTTTTTTTAAAAAAAAGTGAATTGCGACGTTATATAGGTGTTTTACACTTTGTTTTCATAATCTTAGACTATACTATTTAGGAAAAAGGTGTTTTATAGGCCTATAAGAATGCTCTAAGCGATCTCGTCGTCTTAGATTATTAGATAAATATTATTACTTTTAATTTTTTTCGATGGTATATTCATAAGGGTGAACGTTGAACCTATTTTTTACGCTTTCGTACTCAGCTACGTATATTGAAAAATTATCTTTTAATCGGTCCCTCAGTACGTAATGGATGTAAAACTATCGTTCAATCAGAATTTATTTGTATATTGAGTGGTTAATAAACTAGTAGCCGATTTTTCCGCATATAATATAACGTTTTTATAAACTTGTAAGGCTTCGTATACCTTTTTATAATTGTTGTTATAACCACGATACGTTTCGTCCCTATCCATAAAATCTTCCTTAATAATAGCTGTTTTGTCTTTTATTTCCAAACTTTCCTCTCTAATACTTTTTTGTTAGTAGTTATATTTAGCGTGATTACTTCACGTTCAGTATACTTTAAACCTCTTATCTAAAACGTAGTAAATAGTTTCGATCAGGTTTACTTTGTTAATCCAACCCTCACCTTTAGTTTTATCGGTTATAAATACCTTTCCGAGGCTTTTTCATTAACGTATAAAGGTTTTAAACGGTATTTTAAACCTTTTATGAAAGGTTTTTAAATTCTTTTCAGGTTTATAAAGTATTAGATCGAGATTTGAATTTCCGTAATATGCTTTTACTACTATTTATAAAAATAATTTATCACTTCTATATTCCGGTTTCAAGGTTGCTTAATAATTTCGGATCTTTGGTAACAAGGCAGTAAATACCTTTTATAGGTTTTCATTAGCGTTTTTACGTTACTTCTTCACAATTTTCCAAGTTATGTTAATACAGTCCTCATAGTAAAGGTAGTGGTTGATTTTTATATCGAAATGTAATTTTAAGCATCAGTAACACTTTGCGAATGTGTTTATTTACGTAAAATGGTATATATATTACTTCTTAACTGGTTTCAGTAGTATGACGGGTAAGATAACATGGAATTTGGACGGTTTGATATTTAGCCTTCTTTGCGTATTGAACATTACATATATTTTGTTATGGAGTATATTATACGGTTCGTTACTATAGTTTTTGTTTTTATCCCAAAATCTGACGAAATTGGTAAATTTTATAAAGTCGTTCTTATCAATAGAAAAATGGTACGGTACAATGTTTCGATAAAGGTCGTGGTTAACGAGAAATAGTTCATAAGATACATATGAACGTTTTATACCGCTGTTTTTTTTTTTTTTTTTTTTAAAAAAAAAAAAAAAAAAAAAAAAAAAACGGGGTGTTTTATTTATTCTAGTGGCTTTTGTGGTGGCTAAGTTGGTTATTAACAGTATTCGGGGCGTATACTTATTTCGTTTTTTATTTAAAATTGCGTTTTAGGAAGGGTTCATAATTAACTCGCGTCGTAGATAATTTTCGCGGTATTTCCTTCTTTTTTTCGTCGATTTATTTACCTGTGTTTCTACTTCGTGGCGGGCATTCAACCTTGTTAAATGCCTTTTCTATTTTTGAGGAGGTTTTTTTCGTTCCTAATCTATCATTTCAAACAAGTGATCCTAACGCGTTTTTAACTAATATCCTCTTACAAATTTTATTTTTAATCCTTTATCGTTCATTTACTTTGGTATTTACATAAATTAGGACGTTACTAATAAGGCCTTTGTAATACGGTTATTATTTTTACCGGTCGTATTAATACTTTGACTCTGTACTTGTTTTTATAATATCATGAAGATTGTATTATCGACTATACGCCATATATCCGGTATCCAATTTATAAAATCCTTTTTGAAATCGTTGAATAAGTTGCGCCTTTGAATTTCGCCGCTATAATACTAGAAAATTATGTTAATAACATACGTATTTTCCGTAAAAAAATCCAAATACTCAACGAATACCTTAATTTCATTATCCTATAAGTTAAGGTCTAAATATTTCAAAATGTTACTACGAAACGACGTATTTGTAAAAAGATATTCTATATATTGGTAAACTTTTGCCAGGGTTCTTCTTAATATTTTCATAATCCTAAGTGGTGTAGGTAATTCCTACGTATACTTTTAAGATTAAGACGGTGTAAATTACCAATTTAGCGCCGTAATTAGAATTTAAATACGTAAATCGGAAGGAAATAAGGTATTTAACGTTTACTAATAGCAATTAAATTTTAAATAAAACGTAAATAAAACGTGACCACAACCTAATTGAGAGTTTTAAATTAGTTTTATTAACGATTATTAGCTCTATACTAGTTAAACAGCTGTGAAAACATAAACTTCATAAATACTAAATTTAAAACATGTGGTGTAAGGCGAACGATTGGGAGGTGGATAGGTCAAATAGGAAATGAAAAGGGAAAGATTAAGTGTATATGTACGAATCTGGTGTAAAAGTTTCGGTTCGGATATCGAATTGTAACCTCTTTTGCTAACTACGAATAGTTTGGTTATTCCATCCGTAGACGTTTTTATGTTTCATAAACGGTATATATATATTACGTCTGTAACCGCTCTTTTGTTTCGTAATTGGTTTAAATACTACATTCAGATTGGATAGTTCCTAACGAAAAGTTCTGAAACGAAGTGGTTTTGGTTTACGTCGTTTAATATGTAATAGGATGCTTTTCAAAAAAAAAAAAAATACAGGTACGTTTAAAAAGCTAAAACAAGTTAACAGTTAACGTAACGGGGTTTTTAAAAGACAAAACACTAATTAATCAATAATATCATACTAAAGTAGTCCTTTTTAAAGTCACTTCGGATCTTATAGTCTTACTACGCTTTGGGTTTTAAAAGCGCTCCCGGGTAATTCTACACTCTTATATGGTTTTTATAAGGAGGAATAGTAAAGTACAAATAGTTGGAACTTCTATAACATCTCTTTATAAGTATTTAATTTCGGTTTATCTTTTTTTCCATAGTTGTCCGTAATCTACTTAATCGGCTACTGATTAATATCGGTAAGGTTTTTGCCTGATTCACGTAAACGTAAAAGAGTAAAAGAATAATCAAAAAGATTGGTATTGTAGTAGTAAAGATAGATATGTTAAAAAGAAGAATCTATAGAAGTGTAAATCACGGATGAGAGGTTATAAACCTTTCATTCGGGCAGTGACACTTTTTATATACACTCTGGAACGCTCCTTCTAAACTGCGTCACGCATGATGCACTCAGTAAGAGTGTAGCTTGCAGCGTGACATGTTATCGTATACTCTGTATGATTGCACTTTGCAGTATAGTTCACTGCCATTTGACCTATGTATACTAACTATAAGAATATATAATAATATCCACAAGTAGTGTATTTATGAGTTATAATAGGGAAAAACAGACTTAGGAGAATGTACGCTTCGGAGCAAACTGTAAGCACTCTACTTCAACTTGCATACTATTTTTATGGTCCTCCAATATTCCTCATACATATTAATAATAATTATATTTATATTATTCATCTTTCATTTTATATTTTCACTTGGTTCAACTTCATATTCCCTTTCATTTATTTGATTATAATATTGTTTCATTTAACACAAGTTTGGACGTGATAGCAATGGTCATACTTTTTAAAGCCTACCGTGGCAATAAATTCAGTTATTGGGTCTTATATTATAAGGTTGCTAAAATTATCGTTTGAACGCTGCGTATTATAATGTTATTGTAATTATGATTTCTCATAAATTTGTCTTGTTAAACTTCATTCATGAGGAATCATTAAGATTGAAACTACATGGTATTTAAGCTTAGTTTAAAGGAAACTTTGAACTAAAATATATTTATATCACTTTTTTGTTGATATAATAATAATATTTGTACGTTCGTTCATAAATAATAACTCGTCTTTTCCCCACATAGAAACTTGTCTAGCATTTTCAACTATGATATCCTGTAATCGTTATCACCTTAATACGAGTAAGCGGCGGATTTACAAGCCTGTCTAGAATTACTCCATTTAATAAGCTTCTGCTATTACTCTTCCTGAAGAATAGTTCTCTTTAGATACTAAATTTCAGTCCATATCCCGTAAGCGGGGTGTCAACTGGTATTTAACCTGTATTGTTCCTAATACCTCTGCAGTCACTGGTTCTTTCTTTACCAGTTATTTTATCACCTTTAAAGTATATTATTCCCGAGTTATAACGCTATATATTATTCGTGGTTGTGTAATATGGAATTGGGTTAACTTTAGCATAAATATTAATAATAAAACCTAGTAGTTACGACGTTTCGAATTGAGCGGCAAAATGAAGTGTTATATCGGTATATTTGTGACACGTACCCTCAAAAAGATAACCAAAGAATATATTATTGGTTCCAAAATGATATGAATATGTATTACTTGTATTACTTTATTTAAAACAAGTAAGTTTTCTAGAATTGGAATCAAAGTATTGGTTTATAAGTATATGTTATATCCGTAACAAACTCAGTGGTAATATATACCCGTTGAGCCCGGCTATATTAGTACCAGTAACCAATGATTTTTCAAGTCGCGATATATATACAATGAATAGGCTATCTTATAATATATGTTTTTGGAAAAATATTCCTGTACTCCTCATAGTATATAGTAATAAAATATGAAAACCCATTATTTATATTTACGTTTAGGAGGTTGGTTTTTTGCTGTAATTGGTAAGCAAATATAACGCGTTATATATCAATAAACGAATGGTTAAAACAATTACTTATCAAATTATCTAACTTTATCGTTTGAAAAACACATTTTAAAAAGCTCAATCTAAGCTTCTTAGGAAAGCCAATTTCGAATTCGTTTATATGCGATAATGATAGCGAAGTATTGTAAGTAATAAATCATTAATATATTTATATTTTAGGCTCAATACCTACATATTTCAAGAATATCTAGGAGGTTATTTTGTTGCGTATATAGTTGGTGTATCCGCACAATATTCTAATATAATGAAAAATATAATATTTCTATATAGTAAATCGAAAGTTGAACGAGTGATAGAATGATATTACTATTAAGGTGTGATATTTCGATGTTTTATAATAATATAAATACGATTTCTGGATATAAATTGTAATTATTTGTGAACAATTCGTCCGTACAAACGAATTATTTCGTAATTTACATATTTCAAATAATAAATCATAAGATTTAGCGTGGGTTGTCAATTTTAAATTGGAAGCGCATGTTCATAATTTCATAGTTATCTTTTATTGCAATAGATTAAAACTAGGCAAAGACCGACTGGTTAAGTTCTTTCTCAAGTTATGTATCAGAAAAAAAACATACTTCGCACATACGTTGTCAATGGTATTCGTTGGCGCATTAATTATTAATAATATTTCATAACGAAAGATATACCGAATAGGGCCTTAAAAAGCTTTATGGATAGAAATGAGCTAATTATACGGATCGAGGTCCATATAAAGAGGTTACTTATTGAGATATTACGTGACAGCAGATAGGAGGTAAACCTGGGATAACTTAGCAAATTGAAAGGCTATTAGGTGATCGAGGCAATTGTTAATACGTAATTAATTAACTAGCATGGTTGAGTTGTATGTGTAATTGTGTTTGTTGAAGAATTGGAGTATAAAATTAGTATTGTACTTGTTAGTGGGATTTCAACTAGTAAGGAGTAAAAATTCTATACAAATGATAGTGGGGAAGATATAGGGAAGAAATTTTGTAGCTGAAAAGTTTTCGCATAAAACGTATTAGCACCGGCACTGACACTATGAAAAAAAGCCGTTAGTTTTGGAATTTCATTTAAATGAAGTCAAGTCAAGTTAATTACAGTGAATTATCGATTTCAAACTAGGGTACGAGCCAAAAAATTGACTATACAAATTAGTGTGCAGACCAGCTAGTGGTCTATCGAACTTGGAATAATATATCCACCACTCGACTACTATAATACTACTGTTACTTTGAATGCGATTCTAATCGACAACGTTTCAATGACTAAAGGTCTATCAACAGTAGTAACAATTAAATTTTGTTGTTTTTTGTTAGATACCGTAATGTATTGGGTTTATCCAAGTGTTAAAGATTCAGGTTCTCTATTATCGTTATCGTTGTTCATAAAAGACACATGCTATTTATTGGGGTCATTTTCATTATTTGATATGTTGATTACATTGTTTTTGGATTTTAATACTCATCCATCTCATGATTTCTTTCCAAATAGTTGATTTATTTTAATTTATCCTAGTTTTAGTTGTGTTTAGAGTTTATTATTAATGTAAAATGGTATAAGTTATTTGTTATTTTTACGATCTTATACATACTTGTTAAGGATTCAGTTTTTCTTTGGATGTTAACTTTCGAAAAAGGTTTTTTTTTGGTTTTAAAAGTCTTTTTAACTTTTTTGTTGCTGATTTATCTGTTTTTTCTCCTATGCTTTTAGTCTAAGCAATAAAATAAACTTATAATTCCTTGGAACTAACCCAATTTTCGTAAGACCAGATTCGTTAAGGAATCGTTCAATGTAATTTTTAGGTGTCTTTCTTGTAAATTACGGTGTAGCGTTGGTAATCTAAAGGTTGTGGTCGAAGTGTCTTTTAAAGCAACTTCCTATTTTGACAACGCGGGCCTTAAATTTAGCCTTGATATCTAGTTCCGCCTAAGTTTTTTTTTTTCTTCTATTTTTAAAAGGAGCTATTGATATATTGGCTGCTATATAGACTGTATTGTATATTAAATTTTCGTCTTTTATTATAGTTATCAAGTTGTGTTTAATAGGTTTTATCCGTTTTTTTATACGTTTTAGATCTTTCGTCAGTATATCCATTCGTTTTATAAGTATATAAACTTGATGTAGAGGCGTTTCATATTATAAATTGAGTATTAGTATCCATCTCAAAAATAATTCCCCAATAATTTTCAAGAATATGCTTGAAAACTATTAGGATCTTAAAGATAGTCCCCTAAAAGTTCCAAAAAAAATCCTTTGTCAAGTTCTTAAAAGGTTGTTTTTTTCTTCAACCTTATTAATTTATGGTTCTAGTAACCACTGATTCGTTTCGGTAAAATTTTACGTATGTTGATAGGCCTTCAAACGTTGCAACATTTTCGATTCAAATCGTGGTCAAAGTAACGGTAGTATTTCATAGTCAAGTGGTGTATGTATTTTTCTAGGTTTAGCAGACCGCTAGCCGGTTTACACACTAATTTGTATAGCTAATTATTTGGCTCGTGCCCTAGTCTTAATTTGGTATTCTATAGTTAACTAACTTGCACTTAGTAGAGTCAATACAGTTAACTTGGTTGTACTGCAATTAACTTGACTGCACTGCACTTTAATACAATTATAACACCCTATAAGGAAGGTATATCTTTCTATTTTCTTACTAATAAGCAGAAAAACCGTTCAAAAGAAAAGGTCAAGTAGATAATATTGAAACATAACTATATTATGTTATTGTTAGTCAGTGGCTCAGATATTTATACCTCTAAGAAATTGTGAAAATCAATCTTTATATGACTAGATAACCATTCCGTAAATAGTACAAGTTACAAATAGTTATCGTTTACTTGGCTGTATTAGTTAGACGGTCAGTTAAGTAGCTAGTTTTCGCTTAGATAGCTTTCATAATAACTTTTGTGAGTTACAATTGAACCAGCCGTTGTTTGCAAACGGCTAAGCTAAAATTAAATTGTCAATGTTAGATGAGGTTCAATTAGTTAATGCATATTAGTGCATTGAATATTCTAACAGTTTTTCTATTTGATGTTTTCTATAAAAAAAACCCATATATGCCATAAATTATATAATATACCTTTAATTCAGCTACAAAAAGCTATTAATTTTCTATAAAGATAGTATTTTATGTAACATATATTTGTAGACTTCTATTGTTATTTGATATCATTGAATCATATTTTCAACTCAATCAACCTGTTCGAGTTGCCGATTAACCCTTGATTATTCTCATTCATTAAACTTTTTCATGTACTAAATGAATTGCGACTTTGAAAATCCCACTTCTATACAATTATAATATAATTAGACGCTGGCAAAGTTGAAATTTTTGTTGTTAATATGTATTTTAACTTGAATAACGCGGTATTACATAATTTACGATGTGGAAATACTTATTTGGTAAACAAAATCGAACGATATTTATAAAGATCGGACATCGCAATTTTTCTAAAAAAAAATATCGATTACATTAAGTTAAAGTGAAATAATTTCTGATAGAGATTATAAGCTAACCTATATATATTTAAATGAAGGGATGAGTACCTAACAATATCACTACGAAAAATATTTAAAGTAAACTCAAATAACTTTCACATAGCAACTACTTTCAATATTACTGATAATCCCCGTATTTAACTTAGGAGTCTAGTATGTAATATATCAATTGAACTATAACAGTTTATATTATTTAGATCTAAGTTTCATTTTATAATTTATTTCCATTACAATTATACTGTGTGTTTGTTTATATATCTAGTAAACTATAAGAAACTACAAACTGTAAGTGTTATATTTTAAAGTTAACCTTAGTTTTTCTAATTCTAGTGTTCAGTAAAACGATTTTTCTTGAACTTGTTTTTTAAACTATAAATGTTAAATTCTAAGACGATTGTGTAAATAAACCATCATTTCATATGCGAGTATAACAAAATTTTATTCTTCTCATACCTTTTATAGATTCATTTACTCCATTTTATCCCGAATAATTTCCTATATATTTAATTAATTTTAAGTATTTAAATCAATTGAAGACTTTGAGGTTTGGCGTTACTAATAACTTGCGAATTTTTACTTAGTTAGAGGAAGAAAGTTGTTTTGAAGCCTGGGCTAAATTAAAAACTTTGTTATATCTCTCTCTATTCATATGATCTATTGTTTCAATTTTATTACCTGTTATTTGAGATGATACACTTCTATTATATGGTTTATAGTTGTTGCTACCTACTTTATTCCAGGTCACTTGGCTCCTATCTTTCATTATAGAAAGGTACTATACCTATATTAATGTTTAATGACAAACCTTTTTAACGTTTTGAGTCTCTTTCAATTGAGTAGATGTTTTTTTTTGTCATCGGCTTTTAAACTCCTGTTGTTAACGCCGTAATTTCCAAACCCGCTTTTCAAAATTGAAAGTAATTCCAAGGAGTTGTTCGTAAAGACCTCTGCAGAAAAGATTGCTTGCCATCCTAGCTTCGTCAGCAAGGTTACCGACTAGACTACCATCATCCAATCCAATCCACTAAATCTAAGACGCCTCAGGATCTACAGCGGCAACCGCACGTGTACCAAAGATAGCGGTGCTAAGCTTGACTTTGCGGAAGTCGATGGTTATGACACATCCTCCGGCACCAGAGATGGCCGCTCCGCCAGCGGTCACTGTGTGAGGCAAGCAGCATGACGGAGAGGTATCGGGACTTGGCTCTCCCACGCGGACAGCCCTGCTTGACCGGTGCCAGTTTGCTGTCTAGCGAGAGGCAAATGCTGCCGGACGGCCCCCCTTGCCTTGCAGTCGTGGACGAGGCTACTGCGGCGCTGCGTATTGCGCGATCGATGCAAAGTGCGCGGGGTGCAGTGGCGTCAGACACACGTCCAAGCATCAACTGCAAGACGTGCATCATGGACCTGATTTATTGTGGGAGGGGGGGCAACCGCAACCCAGTTTGCCTACCATGGCTGCTGTCGTTGGCGTCGTTCGGTACCGGACGTCTCTTTCTCCACCCTGATACGTGTCAACCGGTGCACGACGTACGTGGACCGACACCGCTAGTTGCGGCATCACGGAATATACCAAGTGGAGCGAACTATAGGTGTCTATTGGACAGCGTTTCCACCTAGTTGGGCCGACAAACGGTGCGCCTGCGCCGTGCCCACCAGAGTGTGTTCACGGCATCACACGGGCTTCCTTTATCTCTCTCTCTCTGCCCACGCCCGCACCCAGGTGGTCCAGTGCGGCGCGGCAACCGGGCGCGGCGACGATGCGGGCGAGCCGTCAGTCACGATGACCTAGCTGCAGTGCAACCCACCCCAACATACACACGCACCACACCACGGGGGGTTGGGGGGGGGGGAGGGGCAACAGCACCGCGGAACGTGGCTCGACTCCAGGGTGTCGCCGGGGTTGCTCGCCCGCTGCCGGTAGGGGCGGTCCGCCCCGTCGTCTCTGGTTGTGTTGAGGGGGCAAGCGAGCGCGGGGTTGTGCGTGTGCATGTATATATGTGTATATGTTTATGTGTATGTGCGTTCGTGTGTGTGTGTGTGTGTGTTGAACACCCGCATGCGCGCAAGAAGACGTCGTGTGGGGTGCAACGCAACGGACGCCGGAAGAGATGGTACGCGCACGGCACGCGTGGAGCAGGCGGTGCGGTGCGACGATGCCACGGCAGCACCACGCTCGGGATATATACTGTACGGTGCCTCAGTTGTGCTGTTGGGCTGCAGGTTGCGGCTCGTCGTCGGAGGGGGCGGGTGGTGGACGGGGGGCCGGGCGGGCCTATATATATATTGCTTCGCGCTCTCGGATTGCCATTGGTGGCCTGGGTCGGGCTGGCGTCCTTCTTCTTGTCGTTGCCTGCTTGCTTGCTTCCTGAGGTCCAACCTCATGGCCGCAAGGCCGTTCTCCCCTGAAGCACAATGGTCACTTGTCAGATTCCAGGCCACGCGAATAGCTACGGCCTGGGCATCCGGGTCGCCTTCTACCTCCAATGGTACGGCATCATCATCACATGTTGGTTTCTCGAGTCGGACGCACTCAACTTCCAGTTCCTCAACGGCCTCACCATCCTCGCCACATCCGTCGGCTTAGCTCTCAACATAGGGCTGCTTCAGCCAGCCGAGATATACGTCGTTCTGCTGCTTGTTTGTGGCACTCTGTATTTCCTGGTGCCCATGTATCTTTGGAGGCTGCTCACATGCTGCCGCCCATGGTGGGATACGGAGCGGTGGAACAGGATCAAGATGGAGTGGCTCTTCAGGACGGGCATGGCCTTGCTATTCGGTACCATGCTCGGTCTGCAAATATGGTTCTGGTGCACAGGCGTCTACACGAGGCCAGCGGGCACGGACACTGGCTGCCAGCAGTACGGCTTCCTCTTGGGCCAACTGCGGCTCGACAGCCCGGCTCTCACGGCGGTCAATATCGTCATCCATACCGCGATGCTGACATGGGGCGTCTTGTTGTTCTGCAACTGGATCGGCATGTTCGATGACTGTCGGTGGCGGCGTAGAAGGAAGAAACAGCGATGGAGGTAGCCGAGCCCTTCACTTTCTTTTTTCGCCCTTGCTATCCACAGCCCAGCGTTTTGGACAAGTAGGTCGGAGGCTCACAATGAATGGGCTTGGCAGCATCACCCACGCCCGTGTCGAGTCACTGCAGCAGTTCCGCACCATCTCCGACGCGCTCGTCGCGGCCATCGTCATCACCGCCGTCGAGCTCGTCATCAGCTGGAACGAAATCAGCGGCGTCAACACGCTCGACTCGGCCGCCCAGTTGCTCCCGCTCGCCGTCAGCGCCGCCTACTTCCTCCGCAGCACCTACGTCTGGCTGTCCGGCCCCGCGCCCACCGACAGCCACTACATGGACTTCCCGTACTTTGGCCCCACCGGCGGCGGCGGCGGCGGCGGCGGCGGCGGCGACTTCAGCGGTTCGTGGTCCTACCACGCCAGCAACGGCGCCGGCCACCCGCGGCGGCACCGCCACCGCCACCGCCACCACCACTCGCACCGCCCCCGGCACCGCCGGAGTGCGTACGGCCCGGGCACGGGTGAGCCGGTCGTGTCGACAGCGTACAGTCGGCGTGTGACGATGGTGGACGTCCCGGACGAGGGCTTGGCCGCTGCGCCTGCGGCACAGGTTCCCGAGCCGCAGCCTGTGCACGAAAGTGCATGAAACATCCGAAGGCAGGTTTGGCACGTGTTCCGCTTGCCCTCATTGCAAACACAGTGTGTCTTGTGTTTGAGTGTGTGTGTGTGTATGTACTCGGACTGATCGATCACGCCCCGCAGGTCTGCTCCAAGTGCTGAAGATGGAGGCGGGAATGCAGCTGCGTCAGCCGCCTTCAAGGACGTTCTTTGTTTGACATGTAGCGTTGTGGGGTAGATCAACATAGAAAGGTTTAAAAAAAAAAGGACTGAAGAAAGAATGCACATGCATGCACAAACCCGGAATCGAACCGGGGGCCCATCAATGGCAACGATGGATTTTACCACTAAACAATTTGCGCAGTCCAGTCTGTTTTTTGTGTCAGGCTTTTGGAGGCATTTATATAGCATCAACCAATCGAGGCTGGTACAGAGTGTCCGCCCGCCTCTCGTCTACTTATTCTCTGTGGAAAGGGACCTACCTACCTGCTTTGTATCTCCCATTCTGATATTACGTACCTGCGCTGTACCTTCGATTCCGCCAAGCTACTTACTATGGTAGCATGCACAATGTGTTTGGCAAGTGGACCGAAATACTGCGTACTATTATAACATGACAAATTCACAGGTGTGAGTAATTGTTGTGGATGCGAAGAAATTACGGTAGGTTCACGGATTCGTAGTTGTTTTTTGTTTGTCTTCTTGAATACA
Organism: Anisogramma anomala; assembly: GCA_038502455.1. Taxonomy (NCBI): domain Eukaryota; kingdom Fungi; phylum Ascomycota; class Sordariomycetes; order Diaporthales; family Gnomoniaceae; genus Anisogramma; species Anisogramma anomala. The sequence goes on from JASMMZ010000002.1 coordinate 17,332,164, forward strand.
AAATCAAAATACAAAATCATTAAATCTCACAAAAATGACAAGTTGTAGCTGATAAAAAAACGGACCGATTGAAATTGAAATCAGTGAAGATTGATTTGGATTAGCAAATATTCAAATGGTGGCTTGAATGTGAATAAGCGGTTGACTTCATTCATCCCCTGGTGCAATGCGCGCTGAAGCCAGACGTCGTGCGCTCAGCTCCATTCACACCACACAATCATACATGTACGCCGACCACTTCAACATGTACAGTACACGAAACATTGTACATACACAGTACTGAAGTTATACGCATCCCACCCATAACAGACCCGCCCCCTCATTTCCTCCTCCATGTTTCCCAAAACCTCCCCACCAAACTCCTCCTCTTCCCCCTGCCACCAGAGCCCCCACTCCCCTTCGCCGTCCCGTCCGAAGAGAAATCATCTTCCTCCTCCACAGCCCGCAATAACCCCGTAGCCGTAGCAGGCCTCCTGTCCCCGGCCCAGCTCGACCTACTATTCCTCGCGACCCCTCCCC
>JASMMZ010000002.1:17333307-17488608 GCA_038502455.1 Anisogramma anomala
GACCGCCGCGGCCGCGTCGCGCGGCCGCGGGTGCGCGCGCGCCGCCTCGCGCAGGCAGTACTGCCGCGCCGCGCGGTTCGCCTCGGCCGCCGTGTAGTAGAAGCGGCCGCCGAGCGGCAGCGTGCTGGTGCCGTGCGTGTCGCCGGGCGCGGCGAAGTCGCGCCGGTGGACGATGTAGATGATGGAGAGGTCGACCTGGAAGATGAAGTCGATCATTGTATTTTTTTCTCTTTTTTACCCTTTTTGAATTTTTTGAATTTTTTTTTTTCGCTTCCTGCTTTTCCCCTTCCGCTTCAAGCCTTGCCTGTGTTGTTTGAGCTTTCGGGCAGCGGGCAGGCTTCTTCGACCACTGTGGTTTGTGCGATCGTTATGATAGGTTTTCTCGTGCACCTGCGGACGAGGAGGGAAATAGCAGTAGTGCCAAACGACAGACAATTTGCACCGGAAGTTTTCTTTCGGTGAACGCGGTGATCTTGCTTGTATTTGATGAGGTTGTGGACGGGCACCCCGCCATGAGACGCATAGTCTCAGGCAAAGTCAACAAAGAAGCGATCCAGATGAGCGACACTGACAGACGCTAGACAACGCACCACGTTACGCCCAGATTCAGGTTTTCCGAAACGCAACGTAGATTTGTACCTCCACACGCGTGAAGTCACATGCAAGGCTCGTAGTGTATCACGAAGATTCTTGCGTTGGTGCCCGCGCGTGCGACGTACAATGGTTAGGGATATATGGATTTTCATCGGTAGCGCCACGCTAGCATTCATCACTTGTTTTGTTTGGAAGAATTGCTGGTAGAGAATTCAGCGCCGAGCTACCCACAGTATGTATCCCTGACTTGTAGACATCCCACACACGTGGCAAGCTTCGACCCTCGCATACGAATCCCTGTATTTCATTACCACAAATTAGACAGCGAGTATTGTTGGCATAAGGCTGCGGTTTTTCCGTATGGTGTCAGGCAATAGGTTTGTTGCTTTGAAGATGACTTGAGTTCTGCAAGATGAGACATGGCGGAGCAAATGGGCTGACAGGAGCATCAGAACACACCGGCCAAATCGGCTTTCAAAGGTCACCCTCCGTGTCAAGTGAGCCAAACAAAGGTGGCTTGAGCGTGCTCTTGGCCGGAGAAGAATCAACCTCCTCAATAGGGTCGCCGCAAAAGTTGGGCAGACTCCGTATGCTCGCCCGCCCGTCTCCAGTGCGCTTCTGGCGGCGCCAGCTCACACCCTTGCCTCGGATTTGTTGAGCGGACAACGCGATCTGGCGATCCTCGTCGATTTGAATCTTCCTGCCTGTAAAAGGCTTGGGACGCGCAAATTTGAAGGTAGCAATTCGATCGTCTTCAATGCGCAAAGACGCCGCCTTAGATGAGCTTGATGTGCCTTCGGTCGCTAGATCGGTCAGGGTCGCCGTGTATGGGTGTGCCGGGCTAGACTCTGAGAAAGGATCCAGCGACGAGCCTCCATAAGTGCCCATATTGCTAATGGATTTCATGACACTGGTGTCGCTCGAGCACGGTTTTGGTAGAGTAGTGAAGCTTGGCACGCTGAGCTCGGTAAGAGGGTCCGGCGACGAGCCTCCACAAGTGCCCATATTGCTAATGGAGTTCACAACACTGGTGTCGTTCGAGCACGGGTTTCGTAGGGTTGTCAAGCTCGGTACTTTGAGCTCTGCACGAAAGTCCGACGAAGAGTCTCCGAGTGTGGCTTTGTTGCTGATGGCCGCGGTAGCAGTGACGCTGGTCGGCGACGATTCGTACTGGCTGGCGAAGTTTGATCCGTCAACGGCATGGGCACTGCTCTGCGATGCAGCCATCCACGAAGGCTCTGCGTACAGGCCACTATCTCCACACATCTCATCTTCCACCAAGCTTGTAGAACCCGTGCATCTAGGCGGATCAGACGGACAGAGATTCTTTGCTGTCTGCTCGCTCACCTCCATGAATGCTGCCTCCAGATTATCATCAGACTCCCCAAAGACGAACTTCCTCCACATGTCATTCTCATCGTCAGTATTGCAAGGCTTGGAACTCGTCTCTCGGATTTTCTGATGCTGCTGATGAGTTTCAGCAAAGGATACCTTCTGCTGCTGCGCAGACTGGATGGGCTGCCCAGGCGGAGAAGGACCTGTTGGCGACGCGGTCTGCGGCTGCTCGGACTGCATGGATTGCTCGGGTTGAGAAGAACCTGTTGGCGACCTGGGTTGGGCCGTAACATTCTCGATATCGTCCGGTACATTCACGAAGTTGTGAAACTGAGAAACCGGGTCCTCTGAGGCAGGGCTGGAGGAGGTAGGCAAGGCCTCCTGAGAAGCCTCATCTGAGGCCTCGGAGATGCCAGATTTCCTGCCAAGTACTATTTCATCTTCGGGCCACACAATCTCCTCGGGTCGAGGAGGGCTGGAGCCCAGGCTTGAGAAGTCAAGCTGCCGAGAGACGAAGGCACTGCCATTCCCTGGTGTTAAGTCCTTCCTGTTGTCAATTTCCGGTTGAACGCACTGCAGAACGCTCGCTTGCGCAGATCCTTGTTGATTCACACTGGCCGTGTCGCTCGTGTGCAGTGGCTCATGGACAGAGTTTCGCTCCCTGTCCGAATCACCAGCATCATTCGAGAAAGCAAGGAAACTGACGCCAGGTGATATTGCCCTCTGCACAGAGTCTTGGGCGATAGATGACTGCAATTCACTAGCAGCCTGACCATGCTCGGTTCCGCCCACAAAGTTCCACCACGCGTTGTTCTGTTCCATTTGGGATGGCGGCACTTCCGGAAGGAGTACACCTACCCGAGCCTTGGTGCTGGCTGCATCGTCGGGGTTGCTCGACTGCGAACGAAGCAGTGATGGCAAGAAGGGGCGGTCTGGCATGGGGTGTTGGAGCTCTGGAAACTTCGAAGTCCACTTGATATTCTCAACGTTCGTACGACGCTCTCGTTCTTTGCCGTGTTCCGTTTCAGATGCTTGGGCCGCTGATGACCAACCAGAAATCAGACCAAGATTCGTGAATGCATCACAAGTCAGCGTGCGCATACCTGGAATCCGATGGCTCGACTCGACGTCTCTGCAGGTCCGGCTGTGGGGACTGGCGTTGGAGCTGCCACCCAAAGCTCTCTCTCGGCTACCAACTCGAATTTTCAGCTGGCTAGGAGAGATTTGAAGCCGGTTCATGGCCTCAGGTACAGACTTGCACTTGATACCAAGTAGTCGTCGCAGTCTGCTCTTGGAAGATCTCCGATGACGCGACTCCGGCTGGCCCCAAGGGCCACCCAAGGGCGCTCGTGGTTTCGAGAACTCCATAGCAATGGGCTTTTGCAGGTTTGTTCCGGTCCAGTCGCCCTTCAGGAGCAGCTTGCGTCTCTTCTGGTGGAGAACCTCATCTTCAGCCTGTTCTTTCTGGAACTCGGCGGGAGTTGGAAGCTGCAGGTCAGCATGTTCTTGGAAGTAGAGACTGCTGTGGGGCGGGCCTCTGTCTCGGCCCCGCGTCCTGGAAGAGGACGAATGTCCAGAGGCGTTGGACTTGGAAGAACAGTGGCGGGCCGGCGGGGAAGATGCATGTGCCGGATGGACGAGAAACAAGATGGACGGGGGGCTGGTCTTGACATTGGCATTGAGAAGAGCAGACCGAGCCTTTGCGAAGTGTTCTTTCTGCCGCAGCAGGACAGTTCGGCCTTTGCTGGCACGAGAATGTCGAGCCAGTCGTCCCTCGGTCCAGTTCATGGTGAAGGGCGAGGACCGTGGGATGATGCGAAGGTGTGTCCCATGAAGAGGCTGCCGAAAGGAGATGGAAAATGGCTCAAAAGAAAGGCATGGAAGATCTGGGCGGGCTCCATCAAATAATCAGGAGGAAGGAACCGGCCCGCTGCCATCATCAGGAAGGAGCGACATGCGCATGCGAGCACTGGCCAGGCAGCATCATCTTGGAGCGCTTATCTCGAGACCTGGCTGGTGTCTACATGTATGCCATGGATTTGATTATTCAAGTGAAGGATGACAGTAAAGGAGATCGTTCGAGTTCGAGTTGTACCGCCGATAAAGCTCTTATCGCTTCGCAGCCAAGCTTCTCCCTCACATCGGCAACCGGAGCGGGCCCCGCACGCAATCGCTCAACATCTTGCCCCCTCGAAAACGATGAGAGCTATCCAGCGAACTCTCGCAGCTCGAGCAGTACGACCGCGTCCACTCCCTCCAAGCTACCTTCGCACAATGGCCACCGCCACCACCACCACCACCAACGCCAGCCCCCTGCTCAAGAAGCCCGTAAAGCTCGCCTGCATCCAACTCGCCAGCGGCACCGACAAAGCCGCCAACCTCGCCCACGCGCACGAAAAAGTCCTCGGGGCCGCCGCCGGAGGCGCCAAGATCGTCGTGCTGCCCGAATGCTTCAACTCGCCCTACGGCTGCGACTACTTCCCCGCGTACGCCGAGCAGCTCACGCCCTACCCGCCCAGCGCGGCGCAGAGCCCGAGCTACCATGCGCTGTCCGCCATGGCGAAGCAAGCGGGCGTGTACCTGATCGGCGGCTCGATACCAGAGCGCGAGGCGCGCGACGGCACGGCCGGCCAGGACGCCCAGGCGAAATACTACAACACGGCGCTGGTCTTCGGGCCCGCGGGCGAGCTGCTGGCCACGCACCGCAAGGTGCACCTCTTCGACATCGACATCCCCGGCAAGATCGCGTTCCGCGAGAGCGCGGTGCTGGCGCCGGGCAACAAGCTGACGCTCGTCGAGCTGCCCGCCTTCGGCCGCGTCGGCGTCGCCATCTGCTACGACATGCGCTTTCCCGAGCTGGCCACCATCGCGGCGCGCCGGGGCTGCTTCGCGCTCGTCTTCCCCGGCGCGTTCAACCTGACAACGGGCCCGCTGCACTGGCGGCTGCTGGGCCAGGGCCGCGCCGTGGACAACCAGGTGTATGTGGCGCTGTGCTCGCCGGCGCGGGATATGGGCGCGAGCTACCATGCGTGGGGGCATAGTTTGGTGGTGGATCCCATGGCGCAGGTGATGGTAGAGGCGGAGGAGGGCGAGACGATCGTGACGGCCGAGTTGACAGCAGAGAAGATCGAGGAGACGAGAAAGGCCATACCGCTGCAGGATCAGCGTAGGTATGATGTGTATCCTGATGTAAGCCAGGGCAAGATACGGTTCACAGACCCAGGCCAAGAAGGATGAATCACAGATTTTCAGGGGTATAATGCTTCTTCTATTGATCATCATTTGCCAGCAGCCATGATGCCTCCAACCTTGTCTCCAACCCTGTCTCGGAACACTTGGCCCACTTGCGCTGCTGTTTGCTTCCTTGGTTTGCCATGCCTGCTTGCCGTCTCAAGCCAACCTCTTCATGCCCAGCCCTCATTGCAAGGCCTTAGCAGCAAATGTGGGCAAGATAAAGGAGGCTTTGTGGATGTCCGCATTGTAGTACCGGCACAGCTTGTCCTCCTCCTCCTTGGTCCATGACCGCAAGGGCACCTTTACATTGGCGTTGGGGTCCTTGCTGCACACCATGAAGCCGATCTGGCCTGAGGGGTAAGTTGGGATGGTGGTGTAGGCATACTCTGCCACGGGGAAGATCTGCTTGCAGTCCCTCTTGAGCTTGGTGATCAGCTCCAGGTGCAGCCACTGGTTCTCGGCTGTAAATCATCTGTTAGCAGAAACTCACTTACATGTGACATGACCTGGGAAGGGTGCTAGTATGTTTGTCCCGACGGAGGAGTTCGTGTGTGACGTTGGAGGGATGGAGTAATGTGGTCAATGGCCATCCAGCGTTGTCTTGTGCAAGGCATCAACTCCAGCATATGCAGCCTTGGGACAGCCTATTCTCTCTCAGGCATCGAGCTGAGGCACCAACTCCAGCATATGCAGCCTTGGGACAGCCTATTCTCTCTCAGGCATCGAGCTGAGGCTCTAAGCAAAAGGTTCAAGACGTTTGGAAGGTGTGGGTGGCAGGGGGGGAGGAGGGAGGGTCAGGCACGCTGTATTGGCCTGCGTGAGCATGTCTCTCCAGGATCTGTGCAAGGACATGAAGAGAACATACAACCTTGGGTGGTGATGACGCCTCCCTCGCGCAGGGCTGCATGCAGGAGCTGGAAGTAGGGCTTCTGGAACAGGCTCTCAGCAGGGCCCTCAGGGTCGGACGAGTCGGTTATGATGACGTCGAATGTATCCTTATAGTCGTCCAGGAACTTGAAGCCGTCGCCGACGTGCACCTTGACCTTGGGGTGCTTGAAGCCCTCTGCCATGCTGGGAAGATACTGCTTGGACAGGCGGATAACGGCCTGGCACCGTGTCAGCATGACGGAATACTGAGTACTGGAATGGACACTTCTGGTGGGCAAAGGCTTGATGTTGGATCCAGACTGACCTCGTCAATGTCACACAGGGTAGCCTCCTCAATTTCCTTGTGCTTGACTACTTCACGCAGCACCCCGCCGTCACCACCACCAATGACCAGGACTTTTTTGGGATTGGGGTGAGAGTTCATGGCCAGATGAGTGATCATCTCCTGGTACGAGAACTCATCACGCTCGGTGCACTGGATGACATTGTCCAGGACAAGGACAGTGCCATGGTTGGTAGATTCAAAGATCAAGACATCCTGGTACTTGCTCTTCTCATGGTGAAGGACCTTCTTGACCTTGAGGGTCATGGCCTGGCCTATGGGTGATACAACATCAGACACCACTAGCTATATAGCTGCTCATCCCAGGAACTTGGTTGTGTCTTGGATCTGACTTACCAGGCCACATGTTTGAGATTTCCCGGAACCATCCATCTAAGACACTGAGTTAGCCACATGTCCAAGTGAGCTCATATCAGGGGGCAACAACAATAGGCCAGCCTGTACAGGTGCAGGGCCACAAAGTTCGTAGCGGGGCTGCGATGGAGGGGGGTGCAGAGTGCCATGACCATACCTTGGATGGTCGGATGCACAATTTCAGCCATTTTGGACTTGGTAGTGAAAGTGTATCGAGGATATTTCCAAGACGATAATACAGATCTGGCAGTGATATTGAGAAAGTTGCACTTGGTGATGTTATTTTGTATGTTGCCAAAGCCAACAAGGTGTGGTGTGGAGCTGTGGAAGCTTGTTGGGAAAAATTTTGCCCGATCGACAAGGTTGCCAATGGCAGCAGAGCAGCCAGCGTTCACTCCAAGTGTGGCTTTACCCCTCGACAATTCACAGGATACATACATGACTAATCTGGCTTTTGCTCCAGGCATTGTTTGGTAGAGATATTATCTTCATTCACATGTTGACCACCCGATTATACGACTCACATTGGCCTTGTATGACATCACCGGCAGTCTGTTGATTGTTGTGAACAGAAGCCAAATGGACATTGCGCAGTGCATAGTGGTTATTCCCCTCTATTCCCAGGGCAGGGGGCTATGGCCCAGGGGCCAGTCCAGGGGCAGCGCCCCTACATGGTATGCCTGCTACAGCCTTGCGGCCGCTCAGTGCCAAAAGATTGACTACAGCGTACGTACACACATACTAGTACAATACATAGAAGTAGTACACTGCAATGAATGAAAGCTTCCATTGCCAGACTTGGTTTCTTTCTGCATAAACAGTATACAAGATGACGGCTTCCGTCCTGCCTACTGGCCTACAGCTCCTTCACCATTATACCCCATTACTATGTATAGACTCATTACAGAGTACCCAACCGTAAACCCTGTCTACTTCCTAAGACGCCGGACCGATTCTTTCAGAGTTGACCTTTTTCAGAACCTTTCTCGGTGGATATAACGGGAAGACAAAAATGACGAGCAATGGATCCACCCGCATTTGACCCTACATACTAAAATTGACACAACTTTACTTAAGGTGGGTCCAGGTCCAGTGAGGTCATTGTTACATGAAATTGCCGCCAAAAAGTTCGTATATCCCTATAGCAACACTAGTAATTAATGGTAGTTATTTAAGGAAGAAAGAAGGCAGGTGGGGAGAAATCTGTACTTAGTGTTCCCATTAAACTTCAATATGAGTCACGAAACATGTGCTGGGCTTGTCATTTTTGTCAACCCCCTTGTAGTGTGTGCAAGGGGGGTGCATGTGCAGCCTGTTCCTAATTGAACCCCTCTGCCCATATGACTAAGGCTGCACAATCAGGGACTATCAAGGCAAGAAGCAACACGCCAACAAATAAATCACGCATGCAACAAATTACACATGTTGTCCAACACGCCCTCGCTTCGGAGTGGCACTGACCAAGCGAGACACCTCGCCATTGCAAGACTGGGGCTGGGAAGTCTCACCAAACTGGAGGGAGGTACTGACCATGATTGCGGGGCAACCGGAGGGCAACCGGAACCCGGGGAGCAAGGCTGCTGCAGCCGTCTGCACGCCCCGGAGCAGAGGCTGACATCGCACCGGCTGATGCCCGTGGCGTGTTTGCGGCTGGATGGACGGATGGCTTTGAGGGATGGCGGTTGCCAGCGCCACCGGTCGTCTGACGTGCATGATGAATGGATGACAACGGCCTGACACAAGACGCTGATTCAAGCGGTCGGTAACCGCTGCAGCCCTGTGCGACACAGGTCCGCCGCTTTTGCGTTGTGGGGTTGTGTGAAGAGCGACGAACGTCACCCACCGCTTGGGTGGGCAAAGGGAGAGAGGTCTTCTAGAAGCAGCTGGGCAACACCGGTGTGAAACGTGTAATAGTACTCGGGATCGTCGGCGGTATGTTCTGCGGGTATCTACTTCTGGATACGGATTACAGAGCGAAGGCTCTGCGGAACGTGTCAATTCAAACGACGACAAGGAACTCGCGTGGCAACACGAGTCGATATGTCGTAGCAGCGCAGCATGTGGTCGGTCCGCAGTGGATTGCTGACGAAGGATGACGAAGGATCCGTGCTTGCAGCAGAGCTGGCAGCAGCTGATCCTTCTGTCAGAGGATCGAAGTGTTTCATGCGCCTGGTTGGATACTGACTAATGATACTGCAGAAAACACGCATACATACGAACTATGCGGAGCGACTAGCATTCATGGACTGGTGTTTGTGGGCCGGATCGCCGCAGATGGAGAGTATCGCAGGCAAGGAGGCAATCACCAGCCTTTGGCAGCTTCAACGGAGAAGAAACAGCCGAGCTGGGCCAACGCAAGCTTATTATTAAAGTTTGTGTGCTTTGTGGCCAGCTTTGCGAAGCAATCATCACTGGCCACTTGGAAGTGATCTGTACGAAATCGGGATACGTGTGGTAGTGTGGTACGGTAGGTACTGTAGTGATACACAGCTCCATAGGCGAGATTCGACCATCCCGGCACCATAGGTCCATAGCATGGCCTTTTCCATCAAAATATCAAGCATCAAGCAAGCACTGTCTGACTATCCAAGGATATAATAGTTTTGTGAATCTATATTGCATAGGTACAGGAAGTCATCGAGCACGTCGCATGGCACTGGCTGTTGCAGTTTGCGGGATCGGTAGAAAATTGAACTTCTCGGTATGCTATAAGCAGACGGAATGGACAGAGTGAGATCCCTCCCCTCTTATTTCCCGGAGGCTGTGCCGTCTCCGAAGCGCGCGTGACAGCTGACAACGTCGGAGAGCCGTACATCGTAGCAACGATGTGAGAAAGGCACATGATTGAATTCGGAGTGCACAGCGTGCCCACACGTCCACTGTAGACTCATACGATGATGATATTGGAGACGGCGATGAATACGTTGTCGCGCGATAGCACTGCACATCGGAATTTTGACTCGTTGAGGTTGATGACGCGAGATCGATCCTGCCCCGAGCGCTGAAACGGATCGGATGTGGCCTGACGGTGACAAGCCAGCAAAACCTGGGAACGTACACAGTATGCCTACACAGTATGAGCATTCCGCGGCTGGACGATGGGCGGAGGGCGCACAGGCATCCGGCTTGCATCGAATCGAAGCACGGGGATCCACATTCTCATCAGCGCCACCGTCAGCCGTTCCTTTTCTCCACCGTTCATGAAAGTCCACTACCGTGCACTATCAGATATCTTTGCATGCAGTGTCGGGAACGTGAGCCATTCGGGGCTTCGCATCCTTCCAACAGTCGGAACATCCAAGGTCCGTTACTATGACACACAGTACATAAATAATATTGCAGTGATGAACCAGGTCGATACATCCCTGGCGAAACCGAGCTTGTGCCAGCTCGTCCGTCTCCTTCCAAGGTTGCTGCCAGCTCTAGCGACATTGCAATTTGGAATTTGCCCTGTCCATTGCATTCTTATTCGTCCTGCTCTTGGAAGGAATTACTATGTACCTCTCAGCCGACATTTATCCATGGAAAGCTGACCAGTTCCCACCCAAACATTCGTTGCTGATTCATGCCCTGAACCAACCCAACCGGTACCCTCGACCGGTTTTCGAGGCGCTGACCCGCAACTGTTGATTGACGTTTGCTTCGCAGTGGGCAGTCCGCTCCTCCACTTGGCTGCTCCTTTGCCTACAGGCTCCCCTATCGTTGATCACAGCCAATCGAACCGTGTCCCGAGCGCGCGCGACCCTCGACCTCAATTCCGTCTTTGACCGTGCTGACAGACTCGCACTCCTCCTAAACCGTCGACGCCACCCTCTCCCGGGCCGCATTTCTTGCTCCTTGACCACTCGTGGGGCACCCCAAGCCACGGAAAACACCTCATTCCTTGACGACGCAAGCAAGGCTCACACAGGCGCCGTAACCTGCTCTTCGTCCGCGGCCCACGCGACATCGACCGTTAGCAAAGGGGCCCAGTGTGACGGGTGCGTCGGACTCCACATCGCCCACCATGTGCTGCGGCAGTCGCAAGAAAGAGGAGGTCGACGCAACGCGGTCCAAGGAGCTGGACAAAATGATCAAGGCAGATGAAAAGCGCATGGCCAAGGAGGTCAAGTTGCTGCTGCTGGGTAACTAGCCTCTGGCCTGCCCCCATATGGCCCGACCATGAATTGACTGACCCTGTGTCTGTCCCAGGTGCCGGAGAGTCTGGAAAGTCAACCGTCTTGAAGCAAATGAGACTGATATACGCCACCGGCTTCAGCAAAACCGAGAAGTTGGAATGGAAGCCTGTTGTCTTCAACAATATCGTCCAATCCTTCCGCATGATCCACGATGCCATGACGGAGTTTAGCATCCCCTTCGAGAAGCCAGAGAGCGAAGTTTGTCTCGCCCTCGGCATCCCCTTTCCTTGGCTTCCTTTCCCATGGCCTAGTGCTGTGAGCTGACCACGGTCTTGTTATCTACAGAAAGACATGGAGCAAGTGCTTGTCGAATACGAACTCAGCCCGAACGACCACTTCCCGGTGAGCTTTTTGCAACCTCTCAAGAACTTGTGGGACGATAAGGGGGTGAGAAAGGCGATAGGCAAGGGCAATGAATATGCGCTGCATGACAATCTGGAGTAGTAAGTAGACAAGACAATCTGCAAGCAGTATATCTGGCGTGGAACTAATGGAGGCAGCTTCTGCGACGACTTGGAGCGCTTCTTCGACAAGAATTACGTGCCAACAGACCAGGATCTGCTGCGATCACGACTTCGGACCACAGGAATCACCGAGACAATATTCGACCTCAGTCAGTTGACATACCGCATGTTCGATGTTGGAGGACAGCGGTCAGAGCGCAAGAAGTGGATTCATTGTTTCGAGAATGTGAATTGCCTCCTGTTCCTCGTGGCCATCTCAGGCTATGATCAGTGCTTGGTAGAAGACAAGGACGGCGTAGGCACCCCTCGGACTGTTCAAGACTTTGGCATCTGCTAACACATGTGCAAAGAATCAAATGAACGAGGCTTTGATGCTGTGGGAGTCGATCGCAAATTCGCATTGGTTCCTTAAGTCGGCGCTCATCCTCTTCCTCAACAAGATGGATCTGTTCAAGGAGAAGCTCCCAAAAAGTCCAATCACGCAACACGGTTTCACAGACTACCACGGGAAGCCCAACGACTGGAAGCAGGCCAGCAAGTACTTCATGGATAAGTTCAGGGCGCTGAACCGAAACCCAGAAAAAGAGATTTATGGCCACTTTACGAACGCGACCGATACGAACCTGCTCAAGATCACGATGGGCTCGGTGCAGGACATGATCATACAGCGGAATCTCAAACAGCTGATCTTATGAGTTTGAGTGCGGTCCGACAGTCCGGGAGCCGTAGGGTCGGCGGAGGCCCCTTGTCGATCCATGGAGATAACGCCTGGGATCGAGGGAGACCTAGGATGACCCAAAGCACTCGAACGCGCGGAAAGTCTCACCACGAGTACGCAGTCGATCAGCGCCGTTTCTAAGACAGAGTCGTCCATAATTTTGGGTGTTGGTCACCCAACAACTATCAGCATGTTCACGGCGGCGGCGGACTACTTGGCATCTGACTCGGAATGCCGCCGAGAGACAAAGACGGCGGAGGAGACACAAGACGTATAATAATTGAACATGCGATGCCGCAGCACGGGCGCTAGCGGGCCTGACTGCTTTAAACATTCTGAAGCAAGGACCCGGGGATGAGAGACTTGAATATCGACGTGGGCAAGAGCGAATGCACCGCTTACGACAGGCAGGAATCTTTGCATCTAGCATCCAGGAAAGCGTTGTGCAATTTGGAAACAGATGAGCTGCTTTTTTTGAAGGGCAATTTTCGGCATGGCAGAACCAACTTGTGGAAGAGCTGGCCTGTGCCGGTAGATTGGGCCGAGGAGGCAAGGCAAGTATCATGGTGAATGCACTGGCTGGCCCGGCAAGAATGATGAGGGCTTTGATATTGATCATCGCAGACAGCAGCACAAGCCACATCGGCGGTGTTTACGAGGCTGCATGTGCACAGCTTAATACGCCTTTTGTTGCAATCGGTGGCGTCGGGCCTTACCGCTAGATCTGTTAAATCAGTTGGAGTTTACAACGTAAGCGGGAAGTAACTGTTTTTAATGTAATAGTTATGCGAAATGAGTGTTGACTTTAGCAGTGGATACGTATTAGTATTATCTTTTAGAAAATAGTTAGGAACCAATCAACGGCTTTTATAATTTAAAAGTTGTATCACAAGAACAAAAGTTAGCACGGGTAAAAATGGAAGTTAATGCGGGTAAATTAATTTGGTATGTTTCAATACTTTCATTAAAAAAGAATCTGTAGCTTGAGCGCGCGCCACCTTTATTAAAAAAAAAATCACCTCCATATATACATGCGCTTATGAAGAGAACGGAAGTTTGCATTGGCAAAAATAAAATTTCGTATTGGTAAATAGAATTCTGCATGAGTAAATGAAATTTCGCACTAATAAGTAGAATTTCACATTATTAGATCCCTAATAATATACATTTTTATAGAAAGGTGGGTTTAGTAAACAGCTTATAAGGTTACTTTTATTTTGATAAGGTTAGCTTCATCAAAAATTCTACCTTTTTACTTTATACATCTATATATATGTAACCGCTACTTTATTCTTTCTATGATTATAGTTAAAGCTTTATTTTAATCTATATCCGTAAATTAATGATATTATAGTTTAGACTATGATAGATATCCAAGTAAGTGTTGGTACGCAGTAGGAGAGACAACAATAGGTTGAATAAGTGGTATTTTTAGGATGAAGAGAAAAGAGAGAACTAAACTAGAATTCAGTTAGAGCTAAACATATAAGATATGTCAGGCACAGATACGTACCTTCCAATTCTACGTACCAATCTAGGTTTTTCATTATATCTATGTCTATGTATGTATAATGAGTTCCCGGAACTAAAAAGAAAAATGATAACCTCATTATACAAAACAACTCGAGATGTGAAATACGAAATATAAGACACGAAACGTGAGATGTGAGACACGAGATATGTTATCGTAAACTCGCCTTATATTCGTCGATAAAGTCCTAGCAATAGTCAAGATTTTCCGCGGCTTTCCATTTTTTATCTTTAACAGTGTATCTCTTTCAATAAACCAGGTATTGGATTTGTTTTCCTATGCGACGGCGACGATTTAGACATTTATCGACAATTTCTTAAACATTTTATTTTCCTCTCCTTAAAGGCCTTTTTGTAACATATAACCTCTGCCAGTGAAGGTATGCGTGTAAAAGTACTATGGGTAAAATGGAAAAAAAAGTGTTTTGTATTATATGTTTACTATAAAATGAACGCGTGAATTAACAGGGAAATTGAATATATAAATAAGGTTTTTTACACGCTTTGATACTATATAAAAACCTAATTGCAACAACGTTAACTTTTCCTATCAATATAAAGGTTTGTAAGCATTTCCTGTATGTAACCATATACAATCTTTAATATCAAATTCCATGTAGCGGTGATTTTTATTATAACTATTGAAACAGTAGTAATTGCAGTGCAGTCAGTCAATGTAAGTTGACTGTATTGACTATAAAGTCAAGTATAGTATATGCACAATTCAGACAAGGGCACGGGCCAAGCAATTGGCTATACAAATTAATATGCAGACCAGCTAGCGGTCTGCCAAACCTAGAACAATATACACACCACTTGATCATGTAATACTATTATTACTTCGACCACAGTTCGAATCAATAAGATTGTAACGTCTAAAGGCCTATTATACAAGATCTATTAACATTAATTAGTGCTTATGAAGTTAAATACAGATTAACTAGATAAAAGAAGAGGCTACTTTCCTATTACACTTTGCATCGTATTGTAAGATAAAGGAAGAATTTTTCTAAAGGATCCTATTTCTACGTCTATGGCTTATAGGTAGCAAAAAGGAAGACTTCTAAGTATATTTGTAGCCTATAGGTACTTAGAAGTAGCAACGATATAGCTATTTCTAAAACCACCAAGAAACCGTTATTAGACCTTTTTAAAGAACGTTAAGATTGACCGTCAAAGTTTCAAATCATTAAGAAAGTGATTACTAAGTTGCCAAACATTTTAAAGTTGGTAAACGACTAAGTAGCTACTACTATTGCAGGTATTACTACTACACACCTCAAATCGCACATTCTAAGACCCCTATAACAAGCAACAACTTGAATAACAAGCAACCTTCAACTTTACCCTCTATATCAAACTTTGTTCTTTGCACTACTCTTTTACTCCTACATTACAAAATCGTTAATCAGACACATTAGCAAACAATTTAAATTCGTAAATTTGAACAAAAACACCAAGAATCAATATACCGCATCAAATAGCTAAGTTACGTAAAAAAAGTTATGTCATGTAACTTCACATTGAGTGGTCAAATCCCTTTACCTAAAACAACGAGTCCATACGTTTCCAAATTGGCAAGTTTCCTGACTCAAAATATCTGAATCGCCAAGTTTTTTTACTTAAATTCCCAAATCCTATCTAAATTGATATCAACTTGCCAGCTAAAACTTCAAAATGGCAACGAAAAACACAAAAATGAAGGCTATCTAGGCGTTTGGATTCCTTTTCATCAAGTGCTACGATAAAAAAAATTGTTTAAAGATGTTAATACTAACTTAATGGAAGAACATCTAACTAACTTTGTCAGCTTATTGTTAGTACGCGTGTAGGACAGCAATGTAACGTTGAAATAGTGTATTATTCTGACATGGAAGAGGAAGAAACTAACTAGAAGCGAAGCTCAGCAGAGCTGAGCAATGTAATAGCTGCTGTAAAAGCGTTCCTTCTCTTGCACCCCCGCAAGTAATATATAACAAGTTCTTGAAATCAAAAGAAAATGCAATATCCTCATTGCGTAACATACATGTGAGTTGTGAGATACGAGATGCGATATGCGAGATGTGAGATGCGAAACACGAGACGCAAGAAGCGAGACATGAGACGCGAGGCGCGAGAAGCGAGACATGAGACGCAAGACGCGAGAATCGAGACATGAGACGCGAGACGCAAAAAGCGAAACGTGAGACTCACTTCTGGAGACCTTTTTCGTATACCTCGATTAGTTCCCTACAGTTTTCCAATTCCTCCATAGCTTTTCATTTATCGTCTTTTAAAGTGTAGCTTTTTTAACGAACCAAATATTGAATTTTGTTTCCTATGGGACGGCGACAATCTAGGTGTTTGTTTATAATTTTCTCGATTTCACATTCATCTTACTTTAGAGCTTTTTTGTACAATTCTAGTATAGGCAGCGGAGGGATACAATCGAAAGGAATATCCTCTGGCTTATTATAAGGAGTGGAGTATTAAACGTTGATTGTAAGGTAAACTCGTAAATTAGTGGAAAAATCTAGTATATACATAAGTTTTTCTACGTGGGTTATTATAGTAAACAAACTTAGGTGTAAAGATAATAGTTTCCTTTATCAAGATAAAGGTTTATATACTTTTCCAATACCAAATTAAACGCAATTTCCTACATTAAATACCATTTAACGGTAATATTTTTATAACGTCATTTTGCTTTACAAGTTACGACGTTTATTATAAGTTAAACGGTATAACAAAGATACTCTTTTTAAATAAGATTTTTACCTATTATGGCAGCAGGAAAAAAATTAAAAAAAATTACAATATCTTATGATTCAAAGTGAAATAAGTTTTAATAAAGACTAATATCGGCAATAGGAAAATAACATTATAAATATTTTATTATAATGCCAGAATACTATCAGTTTACACCTATTCTAGATATTTAACGATATAATATCGTAATGCAAATTCGATGACTAAGTGTTTTTCTTTTAGCTTATTTATTAGCCTCGAAATAATAGGCTGTTATTTTGTAAAACTTGGTATCAAATCCTTTTTACAAAGCTTATTAAAAAGCGAAAGGGAAAAAGTCGTATCTCGATTAGAAATAATTTGTCATGACCCAGACAGCGGTTAGGTCAGGAAAACAGGCCAGCAAGGAAACTACGCCACTGACGCCTGAAGTCTAACACATCAGGCGGGGAACATCTCTTATGTCAGCAGACCCAGGGTTAGGGTTAATGCCAAGGATATGTTGGATATGTTGGATATGAGGTTATCCAAGCTATCCACATTATACAGTACTGAAGACGTATGAAGGATTGAGGATATAAGGACACGGTCAGCACCACACAGATAGTATTTCCTTCATAGCTCTTCAGTTGTCAATCTAAGTATTCAGTCTACCCTGAATAGCCTCACGGCTTCTGATCATCACTCGCACGAACACAGTCTTGATATTGCACCTTTTGTTACCTCTGCTACCTTACTGCTAACATAAACCCTCTGACATCTTCTATATACTCACGGGTATTTAGTGTGATCATTACATAATTTCTCTCGGATAAATTAAATTCAATAATAATAAGTAACGGTATAAAATTTCTACCTAATACACTACTATATAAAGTATATACCTAGGTGTTGGTAGGCTTTTATCGTTGCAACGTAGTCGATTCGAATTACTGTAGTCGAAGTAACTGGTATTGCATTGATATTGTTGATTGATGTGTAAGTTCTAAGTTTAGCAGACCGTTAGCCGGTCTGCATACTAATTTGTATGGCCAAACGCTTTGGTCTGTGCCCCACTTTGAAGTGGGCACCTACTGCACTGCACTTGCAGTATAGTATATCCAAATCCCACAAACTGCAATCAATTTGCAGTACGTACAATCAACCTTACTACAAGTAAAGTTGATTTGACTGTACTGCACTTGACTGTCTTTCCAACACTGGCGGCTTTTTGTTTTGTGTTTGCACGCCAGCGTAGCCTGCCATTAATTGGTGGCAACTTCTGAAATCCCTCCTTAATCCACAAGCCAGACCCCTGTCAATTCCAATCAATTTGTACTAAAAACAACCTTAATTATGGCCCCTTGTAGCGTTTTTGCTCCACCCTTCCGAAATCTCCGTTCCTTAAATCCCGTCCACGGATCCTTTGCTATAAAATTATATAAATCAAGTATGTTACTAATTGGGTACCTTTTACCAGTAATTTAAACTACTATTATTATTACCTTTACTATCGCTATTATTGCTCTGATGGTTTTTTAGTTTGCTAGAGAAACGCTATTTCTTTACGTTACGTACCAGGTGGTTTGCGTATCTTTTGATTCGTATGGTTAGCATATTTCTGTCCATAAACCTTTCCAAAGCGCTATTAATAATAGCCTTAGTTATGGCATCGGTAGAATTATTTTTGCCGTTGATTTATCGAAACTTATCGATTTCCCAGGCTTATTATACCTTCTTTAACGCTATTACGTTTATTATTAAGCGTTTTTCATTAGTCGTACCTAATTTTAATAAGCATTCGTGAAGGCTTCGGAAATCGGTACATACCACTATAGGTATCGGTAATAACGTTGGCTATTTAGTAATAATCCTTAATGTACCGTTAATAACTATGCTGATATTAAAGCCTACCATTATACTATAGACTTTGAAAGCTAATATACTCCGGGTTACGCGTTTACATTTGACGAATACTTAGTATATAAGGTTCTAGTAATCGTAAATTGCCTTTTAAATTTATCCTTATTAATTAGTATTATTAGGAAACCTATTTACGATATAAAGTTAATATTATAGGAAATGACCGGTTTGTAATGATTATTAGATTCACCTTCATTAAATTTACAGAAACTATATCAATTCCTTTTTTTACGTAATCCATTTACCACTAAATCCATTTATTTCACTTATTAAAATTATCGTCCTATGGGTTTTATACTTGTATTATAATAAAAAGATCGTACTATACTTTCGGTTAATATAACGTAACGATATAGGCTGTAAAGGCCTTTTACTTTGAATATCTTAATAATCTTATCACATTGGTTTTATCGATAATCGTTAAACTTGTAACTTGCCTTGTTTAACATAGGCTAATATTATACCTGTATTATAATTAAAAGATCGTACGATAATTTCGGTTAACATAACGTAATGATATAGGTTGTACGAGTCTTTTACTTTAAATATCTTAATAATCTTACCTCGTCGGTTTAATCGATAATCGTTAAACTTATAACTTGCCTTTTTTAACGTAGGCTAATATAAGTACCGTTTTTAACCTTAACACTATAAATACGGATTAACGATTTATTAAAACCACGTTATATACCTTTGGCTAACGTTTTAATTAGTTTATACTTTTAAAAGCCTAACTCCTCAACAACACATTATTTCGCCGCTTTAAACCCAATATCGCCGAGGAAAAGGGTATCGTTAATTTACATACTTAGGATACTAAAGTCTTTATTTTTTATAATTTATGGGTACAGGTTAAAGGTTAAAGTCTTTATACCTAACCTATTTTTAAAATGCGCCTTATATGTTAAAAACCAGTTAACATTTATCCCAGCTAATCCGTACAAAGACTTAATACATCGTATTAACGTATTATCCGGAAACTTATTCCTTGGTGGTTTTTGGTAATTCAAATAATATAATCCGTTAAAAATAGGTGGTAAATTATATGTACGTTTATGTAATGTTCCAGCTATTAAGTATAAACCGGCTCTTTATACTAGTAGTTAAACTAGCTGTAATGACGATAATTGAACGCTAGCTAATCTTTTAAATTATAGGCGATTAAGTAAAGGTTTAGTCCTTACCTTTATTACTGTATCCTTAAACAATTAACCGTATCTTTTCGTACAGCCGATTCTTAGTTTTACTTTTAACATCGTAAACTACATTCAACTTAAAGATAGTAATATCTTCGCCTTAAAATTACGTTAATAATACAAACTATATAACCCCCTGTAATAAAAAGCCATTAATTTTCACTTGGTTACTCTCTTTAAAAATTTTGTCTGGTATATTGATAATGCCTTCCACATGCAATTTAAAATTGACTTCTCTATTAAACTTCTATTTTTAAAACACCTATGTCGTTATATATACCCTACCAGGCTTATAGTCCCTATCTCCATCTTCATTTTTGGTGTATATCCTCCTTTTAAGTCATTGTCTACGCTGCCGACGTTTCATTAACTTATTAATAATCGGCTCAGGAAGGTTATATTAACTAGTTCGTTCGGCTTAGAGGTCATCAACGTCAGGATCATTATCAAACTTAAAAGGCATGAGTGGTCTTCGATATAGATTAACCCATGTAACTCGAAAAGTTACGAGGATGTTAATAATTTTAACGACCACGTTTAAGTTGGTAATATTTAAGATTTTATGAAGCTTATCCCATTTTCCTGGTTCATTCCACGTAAAAACTTCAGTTTAAAAGGGGAGTAAAAGTATATTAGTTATTAAAAGATCCATTCTTGGTATCAAGGGCATTATTAATTTGGTGGCGTACTAATTCCTTCCTCGGTTCCTTTAAGGCTTTACCATATACTATAACATGTTTCTAGGTACTTAACATGGATGGCGATTCAACTATTATACTTAGGTAAACCCCAAATACTAGTAAAATTGATATAAGTTTGTTAAGTCTAATAATATCGTTAAAACCTTTTACCAACATTCAAAGCCATACTTTTTAGCTTATAAAGCTTTCGATTTTTAATATAAGGATATAGTAAGCCCTTCAACAAAAGGCATATTCCTTTTTGACCTTAATAATACCTTAGTAAACTTTAACGATGACTTATTTATATTAAATTTCTATTAACTTTACATTAACTTAAAACTTCATTATTATAAAGTTGGTACCAGTATCGTAACCTAACACATCTAATAGGCTAAGGTACGTGTTAATCTACAAAATACGTAATATATTTCATAATTCCTTTACCCTCATGGTTTTCAATAACTTAACGCCATAAAAATCCGTAGCGAAGTTTACAACGTATAATATTAGCTTACCGTCCAAGTAAAACACGTTTATAAAGATTTTCGAATTAAATTCTTAATCTTCTTTTAACGTAAACTAAAACTTTAAAAGGGCTTAAAATTATATTGAATAATAGTAATAAAGGTATTCAACTGCCTTTAATACTAATAATTCCATGTCTTCATAACCCGTTTCCTTTAGAACCTTATAAAGCATATTAGTTACTAGATAGTTAAGCTTACGATATAATTAACGAATTTTTTCCTTCATCAAGTTTAACACCATTACCTTTAGCCTTTAAAGATAAAGCCAACGGAACCCCTATTTAAAGCCAAATGAAAACCTTTTGCCGGCTTTAACTTGTATCAACTCGTTGGTCTAAATATTAAAGTTAACGCCAAGGTTTTTTATATATTCTAGACAAAAGAAAAAGGGTATAAGGGATTTAGAAACATGGAAAATAATAAAAATAACAATAATTTCAACTGTCGTCGATTCTAATAAAAATAGCTCTTTTCCAAGGCTAAATCTAACCTTAGTCTCATTAGTATCCGCGTGGTTAAGTTCCGTAATAGTATTAGTATCCTTTTATAACGCGATATATTACGAATAACTTCCCATTAAATACCGTGTTTCCACCGTATCTAGGATAATCACCTGAAAGACTTGCTTTGTATAATGGTTTCAAATGATAAAAAGATGTATAGAGCCGAGGTCTTTATCATTGTGGCGGCAATAAGGGTCTTTACTTATAAAGCGGTATAAAAAGACGTAGTCAGCTAGTTATTACGTTGCTTTCGGGTTAATACCAATACGAATATTTTTGTATTAGCCGATAACCTTTAGCTTATCTTCCTTTTTTTTATATTCACTTCCTTTAAACTATATAACTTACTCGATATAATCCTGATTAAAAATGAAAGAGAATGAAATATAATATATTATCTGCTTTACTTTACGTTCGGCGACAGTGTAACGTATTAATTAACAACTTTATTGCCGTAAATCCAATATCTCTTAACTCCTGATATAAATTTATTCAGCTTATTTAAAAACCTTTAAGAAAAGGAATACCCTTTTTCATAAGTAAAGGTCTGAACTTTTTGTTAACTATATTGGCCGGGCCTTCCGTACTATCGATTAATGTAATACTAATTATTAAGATATCATTTTTCATTACTGAATTTCAGAGCTGAAAGGTATATACCAGTCGAGCCGAAAACTCAAGTAGTTACGGTCGCCAGCAAGGAACGCAATTGGCCAAAAAAAACCCTTTGCAGGTGGTATCAGGGTATTATAAAGCGTATTCGAAATTTTTATAACCCGTAACTGCTTTCCAGACCTATTGACGTAGGGTACTTTCGCCAGATCCTACGTTCCCTATTAATTGTTAACAAAGCATTAATTTGTCAAACATTTAATTAAGGAGGTTTATCTTAATTTCCGACTTTTTTTTATAATATAACATTTAAAACCATTTAATAATATTTCAATCGGTTTCATACTAGTTATCATTAACATTTCATTCGAAATAGCCTTTTAAGCCATTATAGATTTCACAGGAAAAGGAGTAATTCTCTAGGTATTGGAGGTAGTAATCCTTAGCTTAACCGGTAAGGATATTGGGAAATAACGAGTAAAAACCTGGCCATTTATCCCTTATTTAGCGGCAAATGTTAAGAAATAGGCGTAACTTAATGTTGAAGAAGTTATACGGCTTACCGTTATACTTTTCCTTTCCTCCCTAAATCTTAACGAACGCAATGATTACTGTATAGTCCACATCCTCCATAGGAACACGTCGAAGGGAAAAGGTAATGTACTAGTCGTAGAAACCTTTTATATATTTTAACTAGGGAAAAAACTAAGGTGATTGGTATTAGTAAACAAGATAGTTAATTTTGGATAAATTTATAGAGAAAAAGAAAATAGTAGTAAGCTTTTATATCAAGCCGATTATTCTTTAATTTGGTTACTTAAACTGGACGTGTTAAATAACTTAGAGGAATTAGGTCTGGGGGTTTCCGTTACGGGGAACTTAACAATAACCCTCTTGGTATTAAGGGGTCTATCAAGGTTCCTACTTAATTGACTGGTGGATTTAAAGGCTTACTTAGCATAAATCAACTAGTTCTTTATGTTTGCTTATTTGGGCTTAGTCGGGTCTTTGTAAACGTGTATGTAAACGTTAAGTGTTACTATTGTTAGCAATCTCTTTAACTTTGATTAAGATTCATGAAGGGTTTTTATCTATGACGCATTCGTAAAGTAAGTTAGTCAAATTTACCTCCTTCCCTTTCTTCTTAGGGAGTTTAATTCTTGGAGTAAAAAATTCAACCTTTAGTCTTATCTTTACTTGCCTTTCCGCCCTTTTTCACATATATAAACTCCAGTCATAAAACTATTCTTAAGAATTATAGAGGGCTATATGTTTACGGCAAATTCCAGTAGTGTTTATATCGAAAATAAAGTAACCAATTACGTTAGTCAGGTACTTTAGGGTAAAATTTTTAGTAACTTCGGTAAACTAAATCTTGTTATCATAGTTCTTTTCAATGATAGCATTAAGTTCCTTAATTGCCTTTTTTCGATCGGGATCAGTAATGGCTTTGAAGCGTATAATTGCGATAAACATCTTGGCGTTTCGGCTTGTGTAGAACGTGTGGGACGTGTATAGCGAGGGACTTGGTAATCTTTAGCGTAAAGACTGGCGATTCGGAGGTGTGTAGACTTGGCGTTTTAACGTGAAGTTTCTCTACGTGGCTTTCTTGGCGCGAGTAGGTACTCGGAGCAGCGATCTTGACAATTAAAATAATATAAAGACTAAAAAGAATAAAGTAAGGGCAAAAGTTCAGTATAAGTAGGTAAGATTGAAAGTCGTTAATAGTGGAGGTTATTTAACGTGGGTATTTAGTCGTTTTTCTTGTAGTAATAATACCTATAGTAATACTAACTTAGCCGTTTACCAACTTGCCGAACTTTAAAACTTCTGATAGTTAATCTTAACGTCTTTAAAAAGGATTAATGAAGATTTCTTAGTATTTTTAAGTAACGATACCGTCGCTTACTTATAGACTGCCGCGAATGACTATATAATCTATAAGTCTACCCTACTTGCTGCTACGAACAACTACACAACGTATAGGGGCCCTTTGTAAAAACCTTTCCTTTACCTTACCTAAAAAGGACAAAGTGTAACTGAAAAGCAGTTTTTTCTTCTACTTAGCTAATCTGTGATTAATCTAATAAGCACTGATCAGTATTAGTAAGCCTTTATCTTTACAACGTAGTCGATTCGAATCACTGTGGTTGAAGTTACTAGTGTTGCGTTGATATTGTTGATTGATGTGTAAGTTCTAAGTTTGGCAGACCGCTTCCGGTCTGCACACTAATTTATATGGCGAAACGCTTTAGCTTGTGCCCCACTTTAAAGTGGGCACCTACTGCACTGCACTTGCAGTATAGTGTATTCAAATCCCACAAACTGCAGTTAATTTGCAGTACGTACAATCAATCTTACTGCAAGTAAAGGTGACTTGACTGTACTACACTTGACTGCTATTCCAACACTAGGTAATAAAATTGTACATTTTAAAGTTTTATAGGTAACCGGTATTATGGATATTATTATATATATTCATAGATATTATATTTAAGTAGCAGTACATTACGCTATAAGGTACACTTCTGAAGTATGACACGATCACGTGTCATGCTACAGGCTGTACTCTTGCAGAGTATATGATCACGTGTTATGTTACAGGCTATACTCGTGTAAATTATATGATAACATGATACGTTGTAGATTATACTTATGCGTAGAGCGGTTTAGAAGTAGGTATTCCAAAATGGTACGCTCTAGACGAGGGCTTATAAGCCCTCACCTGTGGTATACACCTCTGGATGCTTTTTCCTGATCATCATCATCTTTTAAACTAAAAATACTAATCATCTTGATTACTCTTCAAAGACCTTATATTGACGTGAATATTCTAGGCTTTAGACCTACTGACAGGTATAATAGCTTCGAGCTCATTATAATTCAATAATATCTAAAAAATGTTTATTAATAATAGTAATTATAACGCAATGATAAATTTTATGTAAACGATATATATAGGCTCCTTTGGCGATTTGATTGGCTAAAGTCGCCTTATGGGTTTTTGATTTTCGTTACGTATTTAAATATAAAGAACGTAATATAAACAATATTATTCCATTAGCTTACGTTTATATCTAATGTATAAGCTATTAAATAAAACTACTATAAGTTTCAACCCACGATAACATTTATCTTGATAAGTATCCCAAAAAATATAGGATGAGTTTGGTAAAAATAACGAGTTTTTTACAACCATTCACGTCTCGATTATAAAAGAAGCGATTGACCGAATGGAAAATATGACTTCCTTAAAACTATTAATAATTACCATATAATTCAATCCTCCTTGAACTAAATTTAAAATAACCTCTTATTAATATTATTTTGTCTATTGGTTAATCTTTAGACGTTTTAACGTTGTTGATTCGATTGGTTCAAGTAACAGTAGTATTGTATAGTCAAGTGGTGGATGTATTGTTTTAGGTTTAGCAGACCGCTAGCCGGCCATCGCAGTAATTTGTTTAGCCAATTGCTTGGTCCGTTCACTAGTATGAAGTGGTGCCATGATTCACTTGACTTGCAGTCAATTACAGTAGGCCTGCACAAAACAATACACTCAACTTGCAGTCAGTATAGTCCACTTTACTGTAAGTAAAGTTGACTTACTGCACTGAAAATACTACTATTCCAACAATTTCCTGGTAAATAAACTAAATCTAAGAGCGTATATTCTTAGGTAAAACAGCTTTCTCGACGTATAATATGAGATTTATTTTGTTAGAAATCACTGGAAAATCATTCAAAATTCAATCGAATATGGGAACCTTTTTAAACAAATGCATCCTTTCGTCCGCTAGCATTAAAAGTTGCGATGAAGCATTGAAAATCAAATTAATTTATTGAAGAAGATAAATAACATCTAAATTATATATATTTTGATTAATAATAATATTAATAAGTCTTTTATTTATCCGATCCGTATAAGTTGTATTTAGCAAAGTTCTATCAATAATATCCATCATAAACTTATAGTCCGTAAAAACGACGATTGTGTATAGGTTTCAGACTAAGGTAATCCCAAAGCATTTATACGTCCAGAAAAGATAGGCTACCTTATGTTTTGAAAGTCCGTAATATAGTTGGACCTTGGTAAAGAATTAGCTGATGAATATAACAGGTTAAATAAAGTCAACAGGATTTCATTTATGGCGTTTTTCAATATACTCAGATTTAAATTGGAAAAATATAATGCTAAAGCTTCTCTCCAAGCTTTGAATAATTTTAAAACAAGTGGCTGAAACGGGTTTATATATTACAAACGTATTTTTTATATAAATACTTTTACAATGCCGTGAAGAAATCCTTTTTTTACTTAATGGGCATATATTTTGTAGTTTAAGTGTATATATATGTTTCCAATAAGCATTATTCTTAATTATTTTGGCTTTATGATTTAAGGTTAACAAATAAGTTTTTAACTTTTACAATAGCTTAGATATTTACATAAAGTATAGAACTATTAGATGTAGAAAACTAATAACTTTCAAATAAGTTTACAACTCTTAAAACACAATGGGCAACGAAATATTCAGAAACGCTAGAGTACGCTTCGGAGTTATTAAAAAACCAAAAGCTTCTACGTAAAATCCGAGTAATTGAACAAATTGAAATCCTATATACGATTTCTTTAGAGATGAGGAGATTTTAAGCTTAATTGATAAAGAAGACATTGATGCAAAACGTTTTGAATGGTCCTCAAAGTTATAGAAGAAAAAACAATATTATTGATGAAGACTCAAATATATATATATATATATAATTTAAAAATATAGTTTATAAACCTTTGTTTGAACGTTGATCATTTTCTAAAACCTATTGGTATTACTTTTTATCATTTGAATCTTCGGCAATTTACGAAACTAAATCAATTTCGGTAATTGAAATATACAAGTTATCGAAAAAAAACTTCAGAACTATTGAAATAGCATTCAAATGCAGTACAGTCAAGTCAATTTTACTTGTAGTAAAGTTGATTGTACGTACTGAAAATTGATTGCAGTTTGTGGGATTTGAATACACTGCACTGCAAGTGCAGTGAAGTAGGTGTCTACTTTAAAGTGGGGCACAAGCCAAAGCGTTTCGACATACAAATTAGTGTGTAGACCGGCTAGTGGTCTGCCAAACTTAGAACTTACACACATCAATCAACAATATTAACGCAACACCAGTTACTTCGACTATAGTGATTCGAATCAACTACTTTGTAAAAATAAAGGCTTACTAACACTGATCAGTGCTTATTAGTTTAAGCACAGATTGGCTAAGTAGAAGAAAAAGCTACTTTCCGGTTGTTACGCTCTATGCTACGGCGAGGGTAGAGGAAAGATTTTTTCCAAAGTCCTTTATTGTTGCGTCGGTTTCAACGGCAGTAAGTAAAAAGTATTTCTAGGCTTCTTCGGTTTTTAAAGAAGCTTAGAGGTAGCGACGGTATCGTTACTGAAAAAACTAAGAAATATTTATTAATCCCTTTTAAAAACGTTAAGATTAACTGTCAGAAGTTTCAAAGTTCGGCAAGTTGGCAAACGGCTAAGTTAGTATTACTGCGGGTGCTATTACCGTAAGAAAAACGACTAAGTCACTACGCCAAACACCTTTTAAATTTCACCCTTAACCTATACTAATAACAACTTTCGACCTCACCCTTTATATTAAACCTTTACCTTACTTTACTTCTCTTTACTTTTTGTACCACTTCAATCGTTAAGTTATCTGCTTAGAGAGAAAAACTCCAAGTTTCGTTAAGAAAACCATATCGCGCGACCTTATGCCAAGCCGCCAAGTTACTAAGTTCCCACGCGACTTTACTCTGAAAATACCAAGTTCTTACGCCCAAGATTACCAAGTCCCTAGCTTTATACGTTTTACACGACTTACATAAACCAGAACACTAAAATGGCTAACTTTAACGAGTACTTTAAAGCTATTACCGACCTCGTCAGAAAAGAAGCAATTAAAACCTTCGGTTTCCTATTAGCTAAACATTATAACTACAATCTCTAGGGATAAGACGTTTATAAATACTTAACCGAAAAACATTGAAACAAATCTATCAACTGTTTTATCTTGAAATATGTCAACGACAAAAATCTTGAGAACGTATTTCTTAAAGTCCGTAAATTTTTCGGAAACTGGATAATTGATATATAAATGGCAACCCAAAAGATCTTTAAGTCAAAATTAAGGGTTGAACTTAAACAAAGAGGGATTTAGGTGTTGGAAGGAAATGTTATGGGGCTGGCGAAAACACATTTGAAGTTGGTTTAATTTAAAGAATATTCTTAACATCTATGGCCTAAAAGAAATGGTATTAAAAAACTTTAACGCCCATACACACGTTTTAAAATACCTCCCCTTTACTTTTAGCTAATGTAAGCCTTTTTACGTGCTGGATATAAAAGACCTGTTAATCTATTTGGCAGTCTAACACTTTCACTTAACAGTGCAGAATACGCCCTTAGTAGCGGCCGAACGCGTAAAGTAAGGGCTGTCAACGCGACAAAAGGTATTGATATTAACGCTATATATTAATCAATTGAACAGGAACCTCGCTGGACCCCTTAATACTAAGAGAATTATCGCCAAGTTCCCTGCAACGAAAACCCTTAAGTTTATTTCTCTTATACTTTAAACATGTTTAGTTTCAACAACCAAATTAAGGAAGGAACGGCTTTACACGCGAGCCTATTGTAAGCATGACCACTAGCTTTCTCCCTCCAAACTTAGCTAAAGGTAACTATCCGGCCCATTAACAATAACTTTAACTTTTTCCCTAACTAAGAGATATAAAAGCTCCCTACAACTAGTACATTACCCTTCTCCTGCGACGCGTCCCTATAGAGGATACAGACTGTACGGAAATTACAACGTTCATTAAAATCTAGGAAGAAAAAAAAGTATAACGGTAAGCCATATAACTTCCTCGACGTCAAGTTACGCCTATTTTTTAACATTTGCTGCCAGATAAAAGTTAAGTTACCAGATTTTTACACGCTATTTTCCAGTATTCCTATCGGCCAAGCCAAGGACTATTACCTCCGGTACTTAAAGAATTATTCTTTTTTCCGCGAGATATATAATGGCATTAACGACCACTTCAAATACAATGTCAATCTTACCCAATAATATATAAATTGAAATATCATTAAGTAGTCCTACATATTAGATTACAAAAAAGAGTTGGAAAGCAAAATAGATTTTATAAATTAGATACTTAATAGGTTAATGCATCATTAATAAGTAATAGGAAACGTTAAAGCTGGAGAAAGCACTTTATGCTAACAGGTTAGTTAAAAAGTTATGAGTTACAAAAAATTCTAATACGCCCTTTAATGTCTTGATGCCACCTATGAAGGGTTTTTTAGCTAGATAAGTTCTTCGTTAACGACCGTAACTATTCTAGTTTCCGGCTCGACTGGTATATACCCTTAAGCTCCGGAATTTAGTAACGAAGAAAAGAACCTTCCCTATCCATAATATATTAATCGAAGATACGAAAAGTCCGGTTAGTACAGTTAACGGAAGGTCTGTACTTTTACCTATGGATAAGGGTACTCCACATTATTAAGGTATTTAAACCGATTAACCAAGTTTATGTCAAACTCTAAGAAATATTAAATTTACATTAAATAAAACTATTGGCTAATACGTTATACTGCCGCTGAACGTAAAGCAAAACAGGTAATACACTATACGTAATACTCCTTTACCTTTAATGAGGACTATATCGAACGAATTACGTAGTTTAAAGGAAGTAAAACTAAAAAGGAGGAAAATAAACCAAAGGCTATCGGCTAATACGAAAATACTAATACTAACACCGATACTGGCCCGAAAGCAACATAATAACTAGCTTTCTACACCTTCTTATACTACTTTACGAGTCAAGACCCTTATCGACAATATAACAATAAAGATCCTAACCCTATATACCTCTTTACTATTTGAAACTGCTACATAAAGTAAGTATTTTAGGGTATTATGCCAGATACGGGGGCAATACGGTACTCAATAAAAAGCTATTCGTAATATGTCGCATTACGAAGGGATACTAATACTACTACGAAACTTAACCACGCAAATGCTAGCAAGGCTAGAGCTAGCTTTAGCCTTGGAAAAAAAACCATCTTTACTGGGATTGACGACGGTCAAAACTATTATTAACCCTATTGTTTTACACATTTTAAAATCCCTTACCCCCTTCCTCTTTTGCTGAAAGTATATAAACAACCTTGGCGTTAACTCAAATATTTAAACTGAAGAACTAATATAAGTTAAGGCCGGCAAAAGATTTTTACCTGACTTTAAATAGAAGTATTTCTGATTTTAGCTTAAAGGTTTAAAGATAATGGTATTAAACCTGACGAAGGCGAAACTTTGTTAATTATATCGTAAATTTAACTACCAGGAAACTAATAGGCTTTGCAAGATTTCGAAGTCAACTAGCCACGAAGATATAGACCTGCCAGCTTTAGAAGCAGTTAATCGACTTTACCATCATTATCAAACACACTCTCAAGCCCCCTTAAAATTCAAGTTTACACTAAAAAAACCAAAACTTTAATTCGAAAGTCTTTGTGAACGTGTTTTACTTAGACGGTAAGCTAGTATTACACATTGTGAACTCCGCCACAGCTTTTCACGGCGCCAAGTTTCTCAAAACTATTACGGCAAATAAAATATAAAAGACATTATAGGCTTTGTAAATTAATACGCACCATAGGCTATCAAATATATTAGTTTACAATACCAACACCAACTTTGCTACGGTTAAGTTTCAAATTATTATAAAGTTAATAGGGATTAAATGGAGATAAATCCACTTTAAATCCTATTAGGGTATTAGCAAGGTCGAAAAAGCATACGTATTTTTACGAAAGGCCTACGATATCCTTACACTAGAAATCAGAAGCTTTACAAGTTAAAAATAACAGCTTCAAATAACGATAAAAGGTGTTTTGCTGTGTATACGTACGAACGTATGGTGGTATTCTGGTCTATATTTGAAGTTGAAGACTAAGTAAAAAGGAATCTACCAGAGCATAAAAATAAGTACTCATGAGAAAGATGACTCATAAGAAGAGAAAGCGCACTCGTAAGAAGGTGTACTCATGAGTAGGCAATCTTGTAAGAAGGCACGAGACTGCCTCCAGGCTTGCAACCCAGGCTTGTAATTGTATCAGCACCTCCTCCGTAATACAACAAATGCCGAGGGGCCAAAAAGAAACAATGATGTCCTCATCATTCAACCCGCAATATTTCCATTATTCTCTGCATTCCTCTCAAAAGCCTTAATTAATTCCGGGTAATTCAACTTTGACACCGGTTTCTATTCATCATCACGAGCCGTAAAGCCTTTTCATCTAAAAAGATATTAAATTTGATCCCCTTTACGGCGACATCGATCCATTTTTTTAGCTTATATACGTTTCACCTTTTAATTTTCTATATCTAATCCGTCATCTTCGTATTCTACCCGCTTGAGCGGTGGCGTAATTTTGTTAAATAGGTCGTTTATTAGGTTTTAATAAGGTAATAAATAAGCAATACTAACAGTTAGGTAAATGCATAAATTAGGTGGAAAGTTTAACGTAAAAGCCAAATTATTAATCTTTTTTACAATTGTATATAGCCTCATACGCAGCGGTAATAATTTTCCTTTTTTATATAGTAGTTTATAGGCTTTTCTCAGCTTTAGCTACACTTTATCGCCCACATTAAATTCATACCAACGATAATTTTAATCGTATCTTGTTTTTGCTATAACAGCCACAATATCTATCGTCAATTATACGTTTCATCGCAAATGTTCCCGCCTAAAGCGAATTTCTGCTTGTCGGCGGGGTAAAATTGTTATAAGAATATCCACTAATGTTGTAAACTTAAATCCAAACAAATACTGATATAAACTGGTTTTCAAGGTACGTAAATAAACATTATTAAAGTTTAATTACAAAGTTAGTACAACATCCACCTAATTTTATTTAGGATATTTTGCAATAAAGTAGTATAATACTAATTTAACTAATTAATTTTTCCTTTTTACTTATCCATCACTTATAAATAATAAGCTATCATTATAATTAAAAGTTTTCTAATTCCTTTTTACAAATTTTACCGAAAATCTAACATAAACTTAATATCTTTATCTGAAATGATTTATCGTGGATAAAGCTAGTCGTATAATAGAAATTGTCAAAACAAAATAACTACCTAATTTTCGGTTGTATACGTCGCACAGCCAGGAATTAGAAACATTCGTTAGATATTTTACATATAATAAGCATTATACAATCGAAAAATTCCCTACCAGGTAATATTTAAGGAATACCATTAAAAGGCACTATTTTTAATACGACCAAAAAGTCTATACGAATCGCATATATTAATTACTTAGGTATTTATATAGGTTTAAGATAACCAAATGATTTTTGATTATCGTTACGTAGATCTCTGTAATGCATGTAATTCTTAATATATACTTCCATGAGCTTACGTTTCTAACAAAAATATATCCTGTTCGAGGTAGCTATTATTCTCTTAAGTCTGAAATGTTATTTTTTATCTTATACCTCGGCAAAAAGCTTCTATATAAGTATTACAAAAACCATAATTTTTTCATAACCGTTCGCATCGTAATTATATAACAAGTGATTGACTAATCGAAATAAGTATCTAAACTTAAAAGCATTAAAAGTCATGTCCTTATAGGTTTCATTATCTACAAGATCTTATAGAATTCCACGTCAAACAATTTCCTTATAATAACCAATACAAAAGCGAAGTCGTATATCGTCGGGTATTTACGCCTTAGCAAGGCGTATTATTCAACCTCAATAATTTACCATCGGCAACTTTTTAAAAATTTAATTTAACTCCGGTATATTAATCTTGTATAATTATCGGTTCTTGTCTAAAGGAAAGCTACTAGAGGTATCGGTTACCATATTAAGGTGTTCCAGTAAATAAATCATATTGAGTAAATATAAATTAAGATAAATTAACGCGTTAACTAATCGTCGATTTTCCTTGTCCGTAAATGTCGTATTTAACGATATTTAGTTTATAATACCTCGAGTAACTTTATAACTCGTCAAAACAATAATTGGTAAAAGTTTACCAACCAAGGTAATTCATAAACGTTTACATACCTATATAAGATATATAGCCTTATATTTAAAAGAACTATAATTAAGTTCAGCTCGAATTGATCGATACCTTCAAAATATTACTAGTTCGATGATAATTGCTAAAATAAGTTAGCTACGTTACTAAAAATATCCTGTTTTTAGGTAAAAAAGCGTAATACTGAATCCGCGTTTAAAACTTACGTTAATTGAAAGAAAAAGTTAACGTATTGGATTTGAGTGGTATAACTTAAGTTATTTATACATATAAGCTTATATAACTTTAAAATACTATTATTATTTAGTCTTGAATTGAATAAAATTCAACTACGTGTAATATAATCTCTTTTTTCGGTTACAAATTTAGAATTATCTTTGTTTTTTCTTCTTATACTCATAAGTTTTTTTTAAGTTTTTAAAATAAACCTGACAATTAGGCTTAATAGGGTATTATTAGCTTGAAAACCCCTGTTACCCTTAGATACATTTTGAAGGCTTTTAAATTACAAAACAAAAAGATTCTGAAAACGGTGAGTTTTCTCCTCAGTAGTTAAAAGTCCAAAGGCGTTTACATAAATTCCTAAAAGTTCTACTAATTAAAAACCGATATAAGATTTATTTATTAACAAAGCAACGCCTTCATTGGTAAAAAGCTTAAATAAAACTTCCAAATAAGTAAGGTATTCCTCGAACGTATTGGAAATATTAATAATATCATTGCTAAAAACGCGATAAAAGGCCGAAATTATTTTAATATTCGATTTATAAAACGTTAAACTTAAGAAAGGAAATTACGAAAACCCATAAAAATACCTTTATTTTGTTCGAATCCACGGTAGTTAACGAAAGTAAATCGGGCGCGAAAATTTGGATATACCAAAAATTAAAAGAAAAACCTGGTAAAGTTTATAATTATAATTTATTCTTTATCGTAAATATATTTAATTACATCCTTTTACAAAGGTAATAAATAGCATTTTAAAATAAACTATTTATTGAATAGTCGTAAATCCGTTACCATTCGACCTTTATTTACTCCTTATATATATTTTTTACATTACAAATACCGGTAATACACCTACTAAGATATCGTTTGAAACTCTACACGTTATTATTCATAACAAATATATAACTATTGATCGAGGAGTTTTTGTTTCGTTTAAATAACGAATAAGGGTAACAGTTAAATTTAGTATATTTCTAACCGTTAATTAGTAAAACCTTCATTATTTAATTTAAAGGTATTTCAATTAAAACAATATCCTTCCACATTACTAGGTATCGTTCGTAAATACGTTGTAGTTAAAGATATTACCTCTGGTTAGTGGCGTTAATATAAGTCCCGTGTATGGTTTGTATTATAAGTATATTTTCGGGTATTCTTATGCTAAAGAAAACATCTCAATAATATAGTTTTTCGTGAAGTTTAACGAAACCTACTTTTTCGTTAGTAAAGTTTACCACTTTAGGAATCTCAAATTCTTAAATTAAATACGCTATTACGTCTAAAATAGGGGTAGTAAAGTAAGACTCAATAAAGGCTATAGTAAAAGAAGACGAACTCGCTAGCACGATAGTAATACATAAAATTGGAAAATCCAATTAAAATTCGGCATTAATTGCAGAAATAGAGGTAGATTTATTTAAGGGTTTAAGAAAATAAAATGAAATTAATAGTTGCCAATTGCTATTTAGATAGGTTATACTTTTACAGATGATACGTTACCAATGCCTATAGCCTATACAAAGGCTTACATAACTCCTATCCACTTCGTTTAAAAATAAGTATTATTTTCGTATTTTAAGATAGTTTCCAAACGCGTATACTTAGTAAAACACATCATCTTAATAGTATGAATATAAATTTATATTATATAAGGAATTATCACGTCGATCAAAGTATTAAAAGTACGTAAATACTAAGTTATAAATTGACAGAATCTGCCTTTGAAAAGGGTAATATACTCAACTACAACGTATATAGTTTATTCAGGTCAAATAACGACCTAACGGTCAAAAGTATCCTGACAAACCACAGGTTATATAGCAACTTTATATATGAAAAAAGGAATCTCGAAGTAGCTATTTTTTAAAACAAAATATATTCTTCGACACTAACATATTTGTATTATAAAGCTTTATCTAATAGTTTATTAATGAAGAGCCCGTATTCAAGCTATCGATAAACCAAACTTCATCTATTTTTTATAATGAGGCAGGAGTAACGTTAAATTTATGCCCCGGGGTATAAAATATCCAACGTATTCTAGTTGTAAAATAAATAGGAAAACCTATTACTTTACTAATAGTTTTACGTTTATTTATAAATACATTTATCTTAATATAATCGGTAAAGTTTATATTTAGCCAGAATTTAGATACGAAATCTTTACTTATACCCGTGTCGAGATAAAACGTATGATTTTTATCTATAGGGCTTACTCGCACGGAAATTTGTAGGTAGCGATAGCTATTGAAAACGAATTCCACCTCTTCGTTAATAGGCTTAGCCATAATAATATTAAATTATTCGTATTATTTACGATATTATTCAAGCCGATTATAATAGCAGGTTATATACGGTCCAGCTAACGTATACGCCTCTTTATATCGTTAAAAAAGCCTATTTCTTCGGGTATAGGCCTTTAAATACTTAAACAAGGCATTACGCGAACCGTATTTCTTATTATAACACACGCATGCAAGTACGTCGGTTGAAAGACGTATAAGTAGGTTTTATTATATAACCTACTTTACTGATCAAGTGGTATGAGTTTATTCATGAGGGAATTCGTAAGTAATTAAAATAATTCTAATCTAAATGGTTAGCATCGTTTTTTCTAAATTGTGTATTGTTAACTTTATATTTAGGATTACGTTTACGATTTCAATTTCGATTATTATAAGGACGGCATTCATTACGTTTTTGCTTATTTCGACTACGGATTCGGTCAGCATACTTACGAAAACAATAATTATATCGCTTAAAATTATATTCCTATGAATGTAGTTTTTCGTACCTTTTAACGTTTTTTTCGGGTTTACGCGACTAGTACTCGTCCTGAAGAAATTAATATTCGTCCTTCCAAAAATACCGCGAGTCGTACCATTCGCATAATTGTTTTGACGGAAGCAAATAAATAAGATCACGTCGAATTGTTACTATCAATAATACGGTTTTCGACTTTTCGACTTTACCTAAGTATTCCTTTATAATTTTCTTACAATATTGAGACGGAAAGTACTATTAGATGCTTAGGTCTAATACGGACTAAATGTCGATCATAACGTTGTATTAATTATCATTATAACAATTTAATATACTTATAGCTTTTACGTATTGTATTTTAGTTTATATATATTTACGTAACCTATACTTATCTTTTAATAAGTCGCGTAACAAAAACTTGGCCATTTAAAACTTTGTAGTAGCTCGTTGAAGGTTTATGGTAGAACGATCGACAAAAATATTTATAATATAGGCGAGGTTGCAACGAGATATTTTTCGGCGCTTGTAAAAAGTAACCTCGGTATTTCACCAGTATACAATCGATTCCTTTAACAAAGTAAAGAATATTTCCACGATTTACCTTTTTAAGGTTTAAAAAGTATTTACAAAGGTATTTAAACGTTGCTAAAAGCTTTACACATTGGTAAACACCACGTTTTTACCTACTATAATAATACCTATATCTTAAAAATCAGGATACTCGGGGTTAAATATTCCAATCTCTTTACGTTTTAGGCGGAGAGTACCTCCTATCAAGTATTAGGTAGCTATCGAATTCGGGGTTCAGAAAGGATCGTGAAGGCGTCAAAAAGGCTTGCGGTGGCGAGAGAAATCGCGACGGTCGCGGGAAGGCTCTCGGCGACGAGATAAATCGCGACATTCGCGAAAAAGTTTGCGGCGGCAGCTAGAAAAAGGCTTGCGGCGACAGAGAAAAGACTTACGTTCCTTCCCTTTAAGCGAGCGATAACGGCTACCCTTAAAAGTGTCCAAGGGGATTATGGAAATAGGCGAAGGTTAGCGATAATAGCGGCGAGAAGAAAGTTCGCGGTTACGAAAATAGCGAATTTCAACCATTAAACTGTCGAAGCGCCTTAAGACGGCGTTATGCTCCACACGTCTCGCAGCGTCGCGTTCCTCAAACTCGCGCCGTAATTTTACCATAAGTTCCATAGTTTTAATGTTGCGAACGAGGTTAGCTGCTAAGGATTCTACTTCTAACTCCATGGTAGTAAAAAGTAAAAATAAAGAATAGTTTAAAAGGATATAACAACGTAAACTTGCAAGCGAAAATATTATAGGTAAAGGTATACGTGTAGGCGAAAGTAGGGCTTTTGACGGATGTAAAGGGAAAGTAACAGTTAACTTTAGTGTCAATTATGCAGATTTTTTCGTACGAGTTTGCTGGCGCGTACGGCGAGGGGTTTGGGGCTTGTTTGATAATGTGATGCCTAACGCTTATAACTTTCGCTAGCTTATATGGCGAGATTCAAGACTAGTATATTAAGCTTAACGAAGATAAATTAAAGTAAATGTAGAAATAGAGAAAGATAGGAAAGATTGTTACTTTTTTAGTGGTAAAGTCATATGGTTACAAGTCTACGCTAGTAACTTTTCAATTACTTCACAACAATTAATTGGTTTGATATCAAGCATAATTTTAGCTTACAGTTCCCATTTGTTATAATATATGTATGTACGAACGTACAATGGAATTTTGGTTTGTATTTAATGTTGAAGACTAAGTAGAAAGAAATCTATCAAAGTATAACAATAAGTACTCACGAGAAGGATAACTTATGAGAAGAGAAGGCGCACTCGTGAGAAGTTGTACTCATAAGTAAGAAGTCTCGTGAGAAGGAACGAGACTGCCTCCAGGCTTGCAACTCAGGCTTATACTTGTAACAGCACCCCCTCTGCAATACAACAAAAGTTCTTAACAATATTATTAGCCTTAACGAATTTATACCTACTTTGCTAATATTTAAAGCTTATCTACGCATAACAGCTAAGTCTTTACCCTCTTCAAATACCCAAAAATGCAATATGACATATAATAAAGCCCTAAGGAAATTAAAAAAGAAATCGGCAAACTGTTAGGTTCACGATACCCTTAAAACTAGGAACAAACCTTTAATAACAAACGATTTTTTACTCCCACTTTAAAGTAAAATCCTTACGTAACGCAAACCAAGAAAATGATATAAACCGTATAAGATCTAAAGTATTACTAACTTAAACGTAATGGTTAAAATTATTAACGGCACTGTAACTTTCCAAGCTATACAGGTTAAGCTGTACCGAAAACCCCTTAGACTATCTAAGTCTAATAAAGATCCTAACATCGATAAAATTAGAGTCGAACGAATTAATTAATACAACACTCGTTAACCGATTATTAATAAGCCAATAAAACATCGACGGTGTAAACGACCACCTAAAAAGTAGATATATACTAAAAAGGGGAACAATAAAGATTATAAGATCGATAGGGTATATATAACGGCTTAAGTATCTTTAAAGGAAAATTCCAACTGAAAAACTTGCTCTTAAGCTACGTATTAAAAGTATTATTAATACACTAGGCAAGTCCTTTAAGAAAAGTAATAAATTGGAAATTAATGGCTATATGTCATGGAAGATTATACAATGTATACCGTTAAAATAATTTGAAGACTAAGACTTTACTATTTTAAATCTAGAATAGTTTACGAGATTGAAAGTCAAACTATAGACCGTTCGTATAAAAAGTTACGGCTAATATCTTAATGATATAGTAATAAAAGTAAGGACTAAATCCTTACTTAATCGCCTACAATTTAAAATATTAGCTAACGTTTAATCGTCGCCATTATTACTAATTGGACTCCTAACGCAAAGAGTCAGTTTACAATTAATAGCTGGGATATTACGTAAGCGTATACGTAATCCATCACCGATTTTTAGCAGATTGTACTGCTGAAGCTATCAAAAGAATTAAGGGACAAGGTGCCGGCCGGCACGATAATACGATTTATTAAACCTTTATACAAACTGGCTGAGGTAAGCGTCCACTGGTTCCTAACGTACCAGGCGTACTTTAAAAATAGGCTCGGTATAAAGACTTAAACCTTTAACCCGTGCCTATTAATTACAAAAGGTAAAAACTTTGACATCGAAAGTATACAAACTAATAATACTCTCTTCCTCATCGATGTTAGGTTTATGGCGGCGGAACAATGTACCATTGAAACGTCAGGCTTTTAAAAGTTTAAGCTAATTAAAACGTTAGCTAAAGGTATATAACTTAAATTTAATGGATCGTCAATCTATATCCATAATATTAAGGCTAAAAGTACTTATATTAACCTATGTCAAAAGGAGTACTTTATAAGCCTAGTAACTATCAACAAAATCGATGGAGAAAGATTAAAAAAACACCTGGAGTAAAGGGAACGCACGGCCTACATCGTTACGTTATGTTAACCAGAAACGTCGTACGATCTTTCCATCGTAATAAAGGCATAAAACCCACAAAACAAAAACTATAACAAGTTAAACAAGCGGATTAAGTAACAAATAGATCACGTGGGATTTTTTTAACATAGTTTCTGTAGATTCAACGAAGGTGAAACTAATAATCTTCATAGACGTGTTATTTGCTAATAATACTAATTTTACATTGTAAATCGGCTTCCTAATAATGTTCGT
Organism: Anisogramma anomala; assembly: GCA_038502455.1. NCBI lineage: Eukaryota > Fungi > Ascomycota > Sordariomycetes > Diaporthales > Gnomoniaceae > Anisogramma > Anisogramma anomala. The sequence goes on from JASMMZ010000002.1 coordinate 17,372,919, forward strand.
TAATAATAATAGGTTTGAAAGGTATTTCACGACCACTTAAAACCTTGTATACTGAATATCTACAAAGTGTAAACGCGTAACCCGAAGTATATTAACTTCGGAAATTTACGGGAAAATTATAAATTTTAACAACGATATGGTAACTAATGGTACACTAAATATTATCGCTAAATAATTAGTTCTACCTTTGATACCTATAGTAATGTATACTAACTTCCGGAATTTCTACGAATATCTATTAAAACTAGGCACGACTAATAAAGAACGCCTAATAATAAACGTAATAGCGCTAAACGAGGCATACGAAACCCAAGAAATCGATGAGTTCCAGTGAATCAACAGCAAAGATAACCCTACTGATAACATAACTAAAGCCACCCCCAATAGAACCATGGAAAGGTTTGTGGATAGCAATACACTAACCATACTAATTAAGGGATACGTAGATTTCCCAGCACGTGATATAAAGGAACAGGGTTATACAAACAAACTGGAAGATCGCCAGGGAAATGGTAGCGATGAAAAAGGTAATAATAACAATAGTTTAAACTACTATCAAAAGGTACATAAATGGTAATGCACCTGATTTGCGCAAGTCTATAGCGAAAGATCTGTACACGGGATTTGAAGAACGAAGGCCTCGAAGTGGTAAAGTAAAAGGGCTTAAAAAAGCCGTAATTAACGTCAATTTCAATACAAATTGATCGGAATTGACAGGGGTATGAGTTGTTGTTGAAATGAAAATTGAGGAGGGATTTTAAAGGTTGCTACCAATTGATAGCAGGCTACGCTGGCGTACAGGCGCAAAACAAAAAGCCGCCAATATTAGAATAGCAGTCAAATTCAGTACAGTTGAGTCAACTTTACTTGCAGTAAGATTGATTGTACGTACAACAAATTAACTGCAGTTTGAGGGATTGAAATACATTGCACTGCAAGTGCAGTGCAGTAGGTGTCTACTTCAAAATGAGACATAGGCCAAAGCGTTTGGCCATACAAATTAGTGTGCAGACCGGCTAGCGGTTTTCTAAACTTAGAACTTACACACATTAATCAATAATATCAACGCAACACCAGTTACTTCAACCATAGTGATTTGAATAGACTACGTTGCAACGATAAAAGCCTATCAACAATAATATTAACCACTGAAATATCGGAAAATTTTCGCAAAAAACCGATAAAGTTGGCTTAAAAAAGTAGTAGGTAGCTATTAAGGATAACGCATTTATTAAAAGGCCTAAAATCAACTATTATACGACCTTTTCAATACAATGAAGTTTCTGTTGAAATAGCAGTCAAATGCAGTGTAGTTAAGTCAAATTTACTTGCAGTAAAGTTGATTGCAATGACTGCAATATTGGCTACAGTTTATGGAACTGCACTGTAAGTGCAGTACAGTAGGTGCCCACTTCAAAGTGGGGTACAGGCCAAAGCGTTTGGCCATACAAATTAGTGTTCAGACAGGCCAGCGGTCTGCTAAACTTAGAACTTACACACATCAAACAACAATATCAACGCAGCACCAGTTACTTCGACCACGATTCGAATCGACTACGTTGCAACGATGAAGGTCAACCAACAGTTTCCTCCAAATTACGAAAACTAACACAGCGAATAGTAAAACTTTATTTACGAATTTTAGACAACTATAGCAGTATAAATCTTTATAGTATTAATTTAAAAAAAATTCGTCTCGCCGAAAAACTGGGTAACGATTACGATTAATTTTCGTATTTTACAAGCCTTTTACAAGTAAAAATTTCATAATTTAACCGAAATAAAACTTGAGAGACTAAAATTATACTAAATCATGGAAAATTTATCATTAATCTTTACGAATTTGGAGGCCTTAAACGTTTTCACTACGTTAATATAAGCTTCGTACTTAGCTTTTAACATTAGTATATAATCCGGCGTTTTAATGCTGAATAAAGCCGGAAATTCTTTAAAATGAGGCTTATACCATGAATTAATAAGGTTCAGCTCTCGCTAAATATCAGTGAATCTTCGCGCAAGGTTCTAAATAAACCTAACAATAATATCCAAAAATAACGTCTTAAACTGTAAGTTGACGAGAATTTCAAAAAAGGGAGAAACTATATTTTTTTCGATATCTTATCAGTATATGAGTCCAATTGAAATTCGGCTTCCATGGGTGGAGTTTCGAAGCCTTAATTGCCTATAAAGACGAAAGTTACTGAAGAATTTTCAATAGCCTTACGAGTAGGGTAAGTAATTTCGAAGGCCACATTTCCGATTTCTACTATTCACGACAACGGTAATATGGCGCCGTGTTAACTAATGTAAAAATAGGCTTTATTTTTACACACTGTAATAGTTTCGATACGTATGTATATGAAAATATCAACAGCTATAACAGTAGTATCATAAAGCTAAATAATGTAAATCGTATTTCAATTAAAATTACATTTAACGCGTATATATATTAATCTGTAAATATAATTTTTTTTTAAATACTTAACATACTTCACTGAAAAATATATCATTTACCCAGGTAATACTATTATAGCTACGGCCTTAATAAGAACTTAATGTACGATTAGATTCGGGTCTGCCATATAAACTAATAAAAATACTTTAAATGGCTTTTTTTAAAGCAAATAACGTTCTTCAATATGATAATATCCGCCATACGAGTCTTGAGCTAATTATTTGAAAAAATACGTCAGTATTCAGTCGATTTACTAAGCAAGATTTAGCAATTTACTTAAAAAATCCAGGAGTTTTATCAAATTTATAGTCAAAAGCCATAAAGATTGAGCGAGTTTTGGTGATAAGTCGTACAAATAATTCCATAACGCCTAAAATCATTTTGTACTTAACTAACAAGGCGTCGGTCTTAATATAGTAAAAAAAGTATTTATCTAATGAAAATTTAACCCCGAGATTTTCACCTACACCTATATATAGGAATAATGTATAGTTTTACCCAAAAAGTATATTACGTACGGCTACCTATAAAAGGCGATAACTATTAATAAAGTCGGCGACCTTTTCGTTAACCGGTGTAACTACGACAATTTTAAGATTTTCTGTAAATAAAGCAACGTTTTTAAAGTCCAACGTTAAGTAATTTATGAATTATATCTTTGTTTTATAACTCTCAAGGGTTAGGTCCCTTTTTGCGAATGAAATTTAAAATGTTTAAAAAGGGTGGTAAAAAACCCGTAGATTTAACTGTAATAGGCGCATATTCGACAGTCTAAATGCGTTTCGCTAACGAAGTCAAGACCTGATAACTAGTTTATAAAGTCCACCTTGCTCTTTTAAAAGGGCGAGCAAAAACTCTTGAACTTGCTATCAATTTATTCGGAATATTTAGTATTTAATTTCGATTAAACGTTATTAACTCGCTTACGCTAGCGAATACGTTAGCAGTGCCAGCTACGTTCGCGACGACCATCACCATCGCGATGGCGACCATCACGGTCGCCGCGACGATCATTGTTGCGACGCTCTTCGCGAGACTTATGGTAAGCCTCGCGAGGCTCACGATCGCTCTCGCGAGTACGATAACAACTTTTGCCAAGTTCATTATTATACCTCTTTCTATATTTATACAAGCTTACATATTATGGATTTTTTTTTTAAAAATACCGCGAATTATACTTCTCGCGACTATCCTCAATAACAAACTAATGATATAGGTATTTGCGATTTATGACCGCCAGCAAAATTGTCTTGTATTTTTTAATTTGACGTATATACTTGCGAAAATTTCATTTTTAGTTTAGTAAACAAAGGTTTTATTCAATGTTTAGGTCCAGAAAAAAATATTAATTATAACTCCGTACAAATTTTTATTACGCCTATTGAAAGTATATATTACTCGTACGTACCTGAACTCGGTTTAAATATACTTTCGTAAACCGTATTAGTCTTTTATAAAGTTTTGAAAAGTAAAGGTTAATTTTCGAAACTTTTTGGTAACTCAACACGAACCTATTTCAAAGTGTTACTTGAATTTGCCAATAATAACTTTCAAACCTAAAGAGGTCAGCTTTATACGATCCTTGTCGAAAATCTCTGTATTTTACCAGAAAATAGTGAGACCTTATAGTAAAGTGTTGAATATAAACACGATCTGGTCTTTTACCTTAGAATTAAACTTAATAAAGCTTTTCAAACAAATCCAAAAACTTTAAACATTCGTAAAAATAATGTTACAACTTACCATAACAATACCTATATTGAAAAGATTGTAATACATCGGGTTATAAACGTCAATTTTTTCCCGCTTTAAACGGAAAATTTTAGGAATTAAGAACTAAAAAAACGAAGTAACACGATCACTACGAAAACAATCGAGGTTATAAAGACGAGGCAGAGGGCTATGAGAACGAAAAAAAGGATTATAAGGATGAGTTAAAAAGCTGTAAAGCCGAAAACAGAGGTTATAAAAACAAGGATACTCGTTTCTTTCCCACGTAAAAGCCTCAAAAATACTTGCCTTAATCATCTAATAATTTTTTTTTTATTTCAAGCTTGTATTAACAGTATCAAAGCGCTTATTCAAGGTTGTACTTATGTTAGTCATCTGTTTCTACAAACTCCTAGCCTCTTTTAGCTCAGAAAAAGGATATATAATGAAGCGATAACCGGTGGGCGTATGGTAGCGAGGAGAGGCATCTAACGAAAGAAAAGTTAGCAAAGGAATGCTTGTGATGGTAATCACCTTATTAATCTTATTACGGGTACGACGTAGAGTGGCAAGTACGTTTATAAAATCTAAGGCAAAGGCACACAACTCGCGTTTACTTATCAGCGACAAAATAATAACGGCGATAAGAAATAATGACGGCGTTAGCGGCGTCGGCAAAAAGTAGCGGCGGCGGTAGCGGCAGAGGAAACTACGGCAACAGCTGTTACAAGGAGGTGAAATAACGGCAAGAAATAACAGCTATAGCCTTAACAGCGATGATGAGGGGAAGAGGGGGGTCAGTGAAATAAAGTAGTCATGGTGGTATTAGTGGGAAATAAGTTGTGGATATTAAATTTAAAAAGTGGGAAAAAAAAAAAAAGGTATAGATTCAGTGGGGGGGAGGAGATTATTGAATTTGTTTTCACTGGGTAGCAAAACTGGTCACACTCCTTTCGTTTTATCTTATTTAAACTAGTGAAAGGTAGGTCTGGTGCTTTTCAACTCTTTTGTTTACAGCTAACAATTATTGGTACGCGTGTAGGGTGGCAACTTAATTTTAAAATAGTTTAGTATTCTAATAATTTAAAAGGAAGAAACTAATTGGAAGGGAAGCTCAGCAGAGTTAAGCAATGTAGTAGCTACTGTATAGGCGTTCCTTACCTTGTCTCTCCCCCTTCTCCCCAAGTAATGTACAATACTAATTTATATTTGGTCTAGATTCTAATAGGATTAATCGAGAGACCGAAGATTTTTGAGAATTTTGCGAATACTTTTAGGATTAAACTATTTGGATGTGGAATAAGATACTAAGAAAAATTAAAAGCAAGTTGAAATTGAATCTTTTAGATCATAGGATTTTTATCTCAAGAAAGAAAAAAAACTTGTTACATACTTTTTTAAACCTAGTACAAATGGATAAATTTCATAAAACCCCTCCAAACCAAGAACTAGAGTGTAAAGGAAAGGCTTTTAACAAATATTGTTATCACACACGTTTCAAAGAACCAGTTCTATATTTTTCATTGATTTAATTTTTCATTCTTTGGCTTAAATAACCTGTCAATCTGTTAGGTAACTTATTTCCAGTTCTTGCACGTAAAAATGCGAAATACTCACTTGATGAGAGTTAAGCGCGTAAAGTAACGATTGTTAACGCAGTAAGAGAAATCGACGTTAGCTTTATCTATTGGTTAATTAAATAAGATTATCAATTTCATTATGCCCTTTAAAACGTTAATTCAAATAGACAAACTATCTGAACTTCTCAAAGTTTTCCCCAAAATCGTTAAGTTTCTTAAGACGAAGCTTTCCATAGCACGTAAATTTATATATGTAAGCTTGGTATAGGCTTTACAATATGACTTTACCCCTAAGGCCAAGAAAATGACAACTACTTCCACTATAGATACTCTAAAGATTTAAGACTTAGGTTAATAGAAAGAAATACTATTAACGATTGAGACGATTATCGTGATCTTCCAGCCAATTTTGTTAAAATGTTAATATTAATTACAAGCTCATTATTAATTTCGTCAAAATTTGGAATAATATAGAGAATTATGATAGCAAAACTTAGAATGTACGTAATACGAAGATAATACCTTTTCTTAACATTTACAAATAAAACAAGTTCCTCTTTCATGTTTTTACTTATTATTCCCAAAAATTCTTATAAATACACCTGGAATTATTAACTGAACTTATTATCAGGGGTAAATAATTTCTGGAAAATTTACGATAAAATAAAAAGTTATGTCAAATACGAAGTTTATATTACGTACCATTATACGAATTAATTTAGAATAAGGTAAATAACGATAATAGTTAAAAAAAGAGTAGGAAACATTAATAATATCCTTGATCGAATGTTTAATAAGTTGATGTTATGTTTCGGGCAATAAATAAAGTTATTGTTAGCAAAGTTATATTTTACGAACAGGTATAGGTAGTTATCACGGGCATTAATGAGTTTGAATACGCTTTATAACGCCTAAATACCACCTGTAAAAGCTTTTCCAGCCAATTGCTGTTTTTTTTAACGATTATTATAGCCTTTATACCAAACTTAGTTGGTATGTACCCCTAGGTTAACAATTTTCGCGACTGGGAGAATTAAAATCGTGTGATGATATATTACATTGATTGTAAATACGGACGTCTCTTACGCCTAAAATCAGGTATAAAATCTTCGAATCGGAGGCTATAGCTACATTAGAAATAGAAATAAGCTTAAAATTTAAGTGGATTTAGAAACCGCAAAAACTATCGTTATGATAATGGTAAAATGTATTAGATTTGTGGGACATACGATTGTTAGTTAACTTGCTACCTTCCGGCCAAGCGTTATAAATAATAGGTGATATATTAAACCTAGTTGTTACAGGCTAGTTCTTTGGCTAATGGTCTCCAGGAATCTAGCCCTAGTAGTTGCCATCCATGTTCCCATGGTGTTTTAAAGCCATTTGGAAGCCGTATAGGAGTATGCACTCTACCCATTATGTGCTCGAGTTACTTTTTTATAGCTTTGTAGTAGCTTCTTAGCAGGGGTTTCTCCCTCCTTTTTCATCGAAAATTATAAACAGAATCCGACAACCTTAAACGGTAGCTTTGGCTTTAGTTCTTTGACATATAATATTCGATTTTTTCCCGATAGTATTTTAACTGTTTGCTAGTAGTTATTGTTTAGGGTTATGTTTTTCTCTTTCGACCCTTCAAATTTAGACTCTCAGGCCTTAAAATTGTTTTAAATGTATACATTAAACAGTAAACTTCAAGCGCTTTGGAAGCTTAGTATTATTATTCTATTATTTGATACGAAGGTTTTATCAACGTTTTACATGTATAGCTCATCGCGCGAGACTAAGCCATTCTCGAATACATTTTACGCTAAAAATAACGAAATATTAACGTATTCAATGCGTTGATGAATATGATTAGGTAGATCTAAGCTACCGGTACGCCTACGTTTTCGGAACAAATCCACCTTTAAATAATTCCTATTACGTTACCTACGAACAATGTAGTTATTATGTCGTTCCCTACCGGGGACCGCGTTAACTTTTTCGATGAAGAGGACACGGAATCCTATAATTTTGATTACGATACCGGCGCCCTATTTAACAGGTGTTAACGACTTAAACGTAAACCCCGTCACTAGCTAATTAAATTTTACAGTATTAAATTTCGATTTTTAGTATAGGAAATTACAACATTAAATAAATTACATAGGGACCGGAAGTTTATTAGTATTAAAAAGTTTGCTTTTAAGTTATCTTTTAACAATTAGAAAGCCTTAAAACAATCGTCATGGAAAGTTATTACGCCTGTGGTGGCAATAGCGGTATTAGCGACCTTAATGCTTTTATAGTTATATTTCGCGCCCATTACTACGATTTCAATACGGCTAGAGTCGTTATAACTCGACTTAAGAGTATAAAATAGGGATCCCGCTAATATTTTTACGTCATTTTTAACGTTTGGACAGGGTTACTTGTAGAGGTTGGTGGTATAGCCTAGGAGTCTGCCACTAAATTCGTCATTTGAGAGGGAGCTATTAACGATATGTTAACTAATAAATTGCTTCCCCTCAATATACCCGCGGATTATAACTAATAGGTCGCCCGCATTTAACTTATTCATGGGTGCCTTTACAACCTTCGTATTCGGCACGATAATACTAGCTACTCTGACGTTAATACCAGAGGTACTTTACAAAGCGGAAGCAGTAACAGCGACGTGTCTACCTGCAATAGTTAGGGAGATGTTATTATGATTGAGGTAAGCGCCTTTTTAGCCGCTCCTAAGCAGCGCGTTACTTAGGATAATTACTTCGAAATTTTTCGTTGTAAAGATCTTAGGTTATGTTTATGGTATAGTACGAATGGTTATCATATCTATATTTGCTTATCGAATTCAGCGTAACATTCTAGCGGCTTGAATATCAAATTTATTATAGGTATTTACCTTATTTTGGCCGAAGATTTCATTAAATTTTAGTAGGAACGTAACTTTTGTATATAGTCGCGTATAAAAGTTGGTAGGACTTTAATTCGAACCGGTGGCTTCACCTCAGCTTTGAAATAAATTTCCGCTTATAGTAAATTTACTTTTTGGTAAATATGGGTTGTAAAATTTTATAACGTTATGAGTCAGTAGTTTACAAGCCGACTAAAGTTATCGCGTATATCTTAGTAGGCATTTATTGTTGCAATGTAATCGATTCGAATCACTGTAGTCGAAGTAACTGGTGCTACATTGAAATTGGTTGTGAGTTCTAAGTTCAGCAGACCTCTAGCCAGTCTGCACACTGATTTGTTTGGCCAAATGCTTTGGCCTGTACCTCACTTCAAAGCGAGCACCTACTGCACTGCACTTGCAGTACGGTCCAACAAACTGTGGTCAATTTGCAATAAGTACAATCAACTAGACTAACAGTTTAGTTAACTTGACTTTACTGAATTTGACTGCTATTCCAATACTGGCGGCTTTTTGTGTTGTGTCTATAAAACAGCGTGGCCTGCCATTAATTAGTGGCAACCTTTGAAATCCTTCCTCAATCAATAAGCCAAACCCCTATTAATTCCGATCAATATATATTAGAATTAATATTAATTACGGACCTTTACTTCCAATCGCCGAGCCCTTCGTTCCATTACTGCCGTAAACAGGTTTTTCGCTGCAAACATATACGTATTATGTATTTGACTACTTATGTACATGTTACCAGTAATTCAATTTACTAATATTACCATTACTACCTTTACCACCACTTCTATTAACATCACTACCCTAACAGTTTTCAAATTAGTCAGGTTCTCCCTATTCCAACAAATTACGCACCGGGTGGTCTACGTAGCCCTCGATTCGTACGATTATCATATTGCTATTCATAAATCCTTTCAAACCGCGATTAGAGTTAGCTTTAATTATAACGTTAGCGGAGTTATTTTTACCATTAATTCACTAAAACTCGTCGATTTCCCGTACTTATTATACCCTTTTCAGAGCTTGTACGTCTACTACTCAACGTTTCTCATGAGTCGTACCTAATTTCGATCGGCATTTGTAAAAGCTTCGGAAATCTATATATATTACCACAAATATCGAAGGTAATATTAGCTATTTGGTATTAATTCTTAACGTATCATTAATTATTATACCTATGTTAACACCTGCTATTATACTGTCAACTCCTAAAACTAATACGCTTCGTACTATACGCTTATATCTAACGAATATTTAATATACGAGGTTTCCGGTAATTGTAAACTGCTCTTAGGACTTTTCCTCGTTAACAAACATTATAAAAACCCGATTTACAATATGAAGTTGGTGTTATCAACAAATAACCCGCCCGAAAAAATTATTAACTTCTCTTTCGTTAAATTCACCGAAACCATATTAATACCTTATTATCAATAATTCAATTACAACTAAGTCATTGTATTTAACCTATTCAAATTCTCGTCTTATAAATTTTATACTTACGTCGTAATTGATAGGTCGTAGGATACCTTCATCTAATATAACGTAGTAATATAGGCCTTACGGGTTTTTTATTTTAGATATTCTAATAAGTTTACTGTATCGGTTTTATTAATATTTATCAAGCTTTTTACTCTATCCTTTCAACTTAAATAAATATTAATACTAGTTTAATCCTTAATATTATAAATACAAATTAACGATTGAATCAAGTTAAATTATATACTCTTAATTAACGCTTTGATTAGTTTATATTTTTAAAACTCTAACCTCATAATAAAATACTATTTTTGTGTTACAAACTAAATATCTCCAAAAAAGTTATAGTGTTGGAATAACAATCTAATGCAGAACACTCAAGTCAAATTTACTTACAGTAAAATTGGTTGTAATTATTGCAAGTTGACAGCAGTTTGTGAGATTGCACTGCAAGTTCAGTGCAGTAGGTACTCACTTCAAAGTGGGGTACAAGCCAAATCGTTTGGCTCTACAAATTAGTGTGCAGATCGGCTAGCGATCTGTTAAACTTAGAACTTACACCTCAATCAATAATATCAATATAGCACTAGTTACTTCGACTACAGTAATTCGAATTGACTACGTTACAACAATAAAGGCCTACGAATACTAACCAGTGCTTGTTAGGTTAAAAACAGATTGGCTAAGTAAAAGAAGAAGCTACTTTGTGGTTGTTACGCTCTATATTATCGTTATAGTAAAGGAAATATTTTTTTTCGAAGGGCCTCTGTTAGTACTGCATTAGTCCAGAACATCAGAAAAATAAAGAAAACTTTTGGATTACATTAGTCCATAACGGCAATCTAAAAGTAAGCGACGGTATTACTACTGAAAAACACCAAGAAATCTTTACTAGTCTCTCTTAAAAATGTGGATATTAACTGTTAAAATTCTCAAAATTCTGCAAGTTGCAAAATGGCTAAGTTAGTACTACTACGGGTACTACTATTGTAGAAAAACGACAAGTTCCTACGCCAAACAACTTACAATCTTCGCCCTCTACTAACAACAACAAACGACCTCCAACTTTATCTTTTACATCAAATCTTTGCCCTATTTTACTCTTTTCACTCTCTACATCACTTCAATCGCCAAGCTTGCTGCTCTAAGCAAAGAGACTAAATTATGCTAAGAAAGCCATGTTATGCGATCCAACGTCAAGTCGCCAAGTTCCCACGCGATTTTACGGAAAAATACCAAGTCCCTACGCTTAAGATCACTAAGTTCCTCACCTTACACGCCCATTAAACTTTATACAGGGCGAAAACATCAAAATGTCTACCGTAAGCGCCCACTTTAAAGCAATTACTAACCCCGCCAAAAAAAGCAATTAAGGCGTTCGAAACTTCTTTTACCAAGTTTTACGACGAAAATCTTTAAGCGTTAAATGTTAACAGAAAATCAACGGAAAATACCTTACTAACTACGCCGGCTACTATATTGTTCAATACTATAATACTAACGACTCTAATAACGCCTTTATTCACTTTCGTAACCTTTTTAACCATTAGACCATCAACATGTAAACCTTAGTTTAAAAAGGGGCTAAAATAAAGGTTAAAATGAAACGTAAACGCCAAAAGATTTACCTCCTAACTTAGGGTAATACAAAATTAGCATAAAAACTTTTCGATCTAACTTAGCTTTAGGAATACCCTTAAGACCCAAAGCCTATAGCAAGGATATTACAGAGTTCTAACGCCTACATACGCGTTTTAGGAGACTTTCTCTTTACACTTAACTAAGTTAAACCTCTTTACGTACTAGCGATAAGTAACCTGTTAACCTGCTCGGCAATTTAGCATCTTTACGTAACAACGCAGAGTACGCCCTTAACGGTGAAAAAACACATAAAATAAAGGCCGCCAACGCAGTTAGATGTATTAACGTTGACGCTCTACATCAATCAATTAAATAGGAACCTCGAAGGACCCCTTAATACCAAGAGGATTATCGACAAATTCTTTGCGTCGAAAACTCTTAAACTCATTTCCACTAAGCTTTTTAAAACATCTAGTTTTAGCAACCAAATTAAAGAAAAACCAGCTTTACGCGCGAGCCTACTATGGGTACGACCACTGACCTTTTCCATTTACATTCAGCTAAAGATAACTATTTAGCCTAGTAATACTAATAATAACCTTAGTCTTTTCTCCAGCCAAAAAATATAAAGGTTCTTACGACCAGTATATTATACTTCTCCCTCGATGCGTTCCTTTGGTAGATAAGGATTATACGGCAATCACTACGTTCGTTTAAATCTGGGGAGGAAAGGAGAAATATAAAGGTAAGCTATATAACGTTTTCGACGTTGAGTTATTCTTATTCTTTAACATTTGCCTCCAGTTAAGGGTTAAATTGCTAGGCTTTCACTCGTTATTTACCAATATCCTTACCCGTTAAGCCGAAGATTACTACCTTTAGTACCTAACAAACTATTCCTCCTTTCGCGAAATTATAATAACCTAAAGCGCTATTTCGAATACAATATCAATTTTGCTCAATACTACACCGATTAAAATATTATTAAGTGATCCTATATATCAAATCACAAGAAAAAGTTGAAAAGAAATATGGAACTCCTTGATTGAATGCTTAATAGGCCAATTCTTTCCCAACAAGCAATAGGAAACGTAAAAGTTAGCAAAGGTACCTTACGCCAATTGGTCCAGTAAATAATTACAGGCTATAAAGAGTTTAAATACGCCCTTCAATACCCTGATACCATTTACAAAGAGCTTTTTAGCCAATTATATTCCTTGTTAACGGCGTAACTACTCGAGTTTCCAGCTCAACTGGTATATACCCTTAGGCTCCAAAATTCTATGATAAGGAAAAAGACCGTTCCCATTTGTACTATATTAATCAAGGTACGGAAGGTCCGGCCAGTACGGTTAACAAAAGGTTCGGACTCCTTCCTACTAAGGAAGGTATTCCTCGTCCTCAAGGTCTTTAAGTCGGCCAAATAAATTCACATTAAGCGCTAAAAAAAATTGGATTTGCGGTAAACAAGGTTATTAATTAACACACCATACTATTGCTGAATGTAAAATAAAGTAGCTAATATATTATACCAAATTATTATTTACTTTCAATTGGGACTACATCAAGAAAATTATATAGTTTAAAGGAAATGAAGACAAAAAAAGAAAACAAACCAAAATTCATTGGCTAATATGAAGATATTAGTATTAACACAGGCACTAGCCCGAAAGCAACGAAATAACTAGCCGACCACGCCTTTTGGTACCGCCTTACAGGTGAAAACCACTATCACCGACATAACGATAAAATCTTTAGCTCTAAACACCTCTTTACTATTTAAGACCGCTACGCGAAACAAGTCTTTCAAGGGATTATACCAGGTATGGGGGCGGGAAAGTACTTAATAGGAGGCTACTCGAAATACATTGCATTACGAAGGGATACTAATACTACTACAGAACTTGATAACGCGGATGCTAATAAAGTTAAAGTTGACTTTGACCCTAAAAAAAGCCATCTTTATTAAAACTGACTACGGTCAAAATTATTGTTAACCCTATTATTCTCTATATCTTAAAATCCCCTACCTTATTCCTTCTTTGCCTCAAAAACATGAAAAACCTCGGCGTCAATATTAATATTTAAACTAACGAACTAATTCAAATTAAACCCGGTAAAAGGTTTCCACTTAACCTTAAATGTAAATATCTCTAGTTTTATCTTTAAGGACTGAAGTCAGTGGTATTAAACCTAACGGAAACGGAACTTTGTGAACTATATCGTAAATTCAACTAACCAGCAATTAACAGGCTATAAAAAGTCTTAAAAACAATGAAACACAAAAATGTAAACTTAATAACTCTAAAATCAGTTAAACGGTTTTACTACAATTGCTAAATATACTCTCAATCCCCTTTAAAGTTTAAATTCACGTTAAAATAAGACCAAAAATTTACTTAAAAAATCTTCGTAAACGCGTTTTACTTAGAAGGTAAGCAAGTATTACACGTTGTGGACTCCGCCACTGCTTTTAACAACGCTAAGTTCCTCAAACCCATTACGGTAAAGGAAACATAAGAAACACTATGTATTTTGTGGATTAACACGTACCTTAGGCCACCAAACGTGCTAATTTACGATACTGATACCAACTTTATTACCATAAGGTTTTAAGTTAACATAAAATTAATTGGGATTCAATATAAACAAGTTCCTGTTAAAGTTTATTAAGGTATTAAAAAAATCGAAAGGGCATACTCCTTCTTACTAAAAGCTTATAATATTTTTACACTGGAAATCGGAAACTTTACAGACCAAAAAACACGGCTTCAAACAATAGTAAAAGGTCTTAACGATATATTAATCCCAATGGACTTGTACCAACTTTTCTGGTATTTAAAGCTTACCCACGTATAAAAGTTAAGTCGCTATCATTATTAAGTACCCAAAAACGTTCCATAACATACAGTAAAACTTTAAAAACCCCGAGAAAGTAATCGGCACGCCGTTAGCTCAACAATACCATTAACACTAAAAACGAATCTACAACAACAGATATACTATTACTCCCTCTTTAAATTAAAGTCCTTACGCAACGCGAACTAGGAAAATAGAATAAACCTTATAAGATTTTAAGTATTACTAACTTAAACGTGGTAATTGAAACTGTTGATGACCCCGTAACTTTCCGAACCATATAAGTTAAGCTCTACCGAAAACCCTTCGAGGCCCTCAAATCTGATAAATATCGTAATGTTGATAACCTTCGAGCCGAGCGAATGAGCCAATACAACCCTTCGAAACCGATAATTAACAAGTTACCAAAACGTTGATGGTAAAAATGACCAACTAAAAGGAGGATACATATTAAAGAGAAAGACAGAGATAAGAATTATAAACCCGAAAAGACGTATATAAAGGCGTGGATATCTTAAAAGGAAAAGTCTAACAGAAAACCTATCCTTAAGCTACGTACCGAAAGCATCATGAACACAACAAGAAAGCCTTCTAGAGAAAGTAAACAAGTAAAAATTAAGGGCCTCCTATTAAGGGAACAAATACAATTTATGCCGTTAACGTAATTGAAGAGCCAAAACGTCACAATTTTCAATTCCAAAATAAATTACGAGGTTAAAAGTAAGACCATAAACCAGCTATACGAAAAGTCATGGCTAATTGCTTAAAAATTCAGTAATAAAGGTAAAAACTGGATGCTCACTTAATCGCCTACAATTCAAAAGATTAGCTAACGTTTAATCATCTCTATTACTACTAGTTTTACTACTAACGTAAAAGGTTAGTTTACATTAAATATTCGAGATATTACGTAAACGTATAAATAATTTACTACTAATCTTCAATAGATTATACTACTAAAACTACCAAAAAAAAACCAAAAGATAAGTTTCTGACTAACATAATAATACTTTTTATCAAGCCTTTATACGGATTGACCGAGGGAGGCGTCCACTAGTGCTTAATGTACCAGGCGTACTTTAAAAACAAACACGATATAAAAACGTTAGTCTTTAACCTGTACTTGTTAATTGCAAAGGGTAAAGACTTTGGTATCATAAGTATATAAATGAACGATACTCTATTCCTCGGCAATATTAGGTTTATAATGGTGAAATAAAGTATTAACGAAAAGTTAGGTCTTTAAAAGTACAAACCAATCGAACTGTTGGCCGAAAGCATATAACTTTACTTTAATAAATTATTACTCCGCATTTATATTGTTAAGGCTAAGAACGGCACTAAAATTAGCTTACGTTATAAGGGGCAATATGCAAGTTTGTTGATTATCAATAAAACCAACGAAGCAGAATTAAAAAGGTATCTAAAATAAAAAGCCCATATTTCCTATATCGTCATTTTATATTAACCAAAAGCATTATATAACCTTTCCATTATAACATAAGCATGAAACTCATAAGAAAAAAACTTAAATAAATTAAATAAGCGAATTTAATAATAATTATACAAAATAAAAGAGGAATTAGCATAGTCTTTGTAAATTTGACGAAGGCGAAAATAATAATCTTTACAAATAAGCTATTGGCTAATAATACTAATCTTACATCGTAAATCAATTTCTTAACAATATTCGTTAACGAAAATATATATAAATGGTAATTCATAAATATCGGACACCTCATATACTGGATATTTATCAAGTATAAACGCGTAACCTAGAGTATACTAAACCTCGGAAGTCTACGGGATAATAGCAGGCTTTAATATTGGTATAGTAACTAACAAAATATTGGGTATTATTACCAAACAGCTTAGACTACTACTGATACCTATAGTAATATATAACGACTCCTAAAGCCTTTATTAATACCTATTAAAGCTAGGTAAGACTGATGAAAAACGCCTGATAATAAATTTAATAATGTTAAGAAAAGTATACAAAGCCCGGGAAATCGATAAGTTCCTGTAAATTAACGGTAAAAATAACTCCACCGATGCTATAATTAAGGTAACTCCTAATAGCGCCCTAAAAAGTTTATAAATAACAATACATTAACCATACGAATTAATGGATACGTAAACCGCTCAGCACGTAATACGGAGAAACAAAGTTGTCCTGGAAAACTGAAAGACCGCCAAGTAAATGGTGGCGATAACAATAGTTTAAACTACTGGCAAAATGTACGTAAGCAGTGGCGTACCTAATTTGCGCAGATCTATGGCGAAAAACCTATGTACGGAATTTAAGGAACGAAGGTCTCGAAAGAGTGGAATAAAAGGGATATAAGGGGCCGTAAATGAGGTTGATTTCAATACAGATTGATTGGAATTAACAGGGGTTTGGCTTATTATTGGCTTACGGATTGAGGAGGAATTTCAAAGGTTGCCACCAATTGATGGCGAGCCACGCTAGCGTACAGGCACAAAAACAAAAAGCCGCTAGTATTGAAATAGCAGTCAAATGCAGTACAGTCAAATCAACTTTACTTGCAGTAAAGGTGATTATACTTACTGCAAATTGACTGTATTTTGTGGGATTGCACTGCAAGTGCAGTACAGTAGATGCCCACTTCAAAGTATGGTACAGGCCAAAGAATTTAGCTATACAAATTAGTATGCAGACCGGCTAGCGGTCTGCCAAACTAAGAACTTACACCTCAATCAACAATATCAATGCAGCACCAGTTACTTCGACCACAGTGATTCGAATCGACTAGGTTGCAACGATAAAAGCCTACCAACATATAGTTAATTTACATACCTACAATACTGAAGTTTTTATGCTTTGTAATTAATAAACACGGATTTAACGTAAAAATATTTATACCTAGCCTATTTTTAAAATACGCCTAATTCGTTAAAAAATAATAAACGTCTACTTCGACCAATCCGTACAAGATTTAATACAACGTATTACTATACCAACTAGAAACTTATTTCTTGATTTTTTTTAAAACAATTCTAATAATACAATCCGCTACAAATCAGTTATAAATTATATATACGCTTACATTATATCCTATATATTGGATGTAAATTAATCGCCTATATCAGAAGTTCAACTATGATCAATTGTCATAATCAACCATTAGTTTATTTTTGAAATTATAAACGATTAATAAAACTCGAATCCTAACCTTTATTACCGTATTGTTAAGAAATTAGCCGTTAATTTCCGTACGACCGATCTGTAGTCATACCTTTAACCTCGTGAATTATCCTCGACTAAAAGATAACAACGTCTTACTTTTTAAACTATGTTAATCGTACAAGTTAAATAATTATTCGTATAGAACACCCGTTAATTTTTATTTAATCCATTCCCTTCAAAGATTTATATGATATATTAATAATATTATTCATTGGTTACTTCAAAGCAATTTCTCAGTCAAAACATTTTTAAAAATAATTATACACGATGTTATATATGCCTTTTTGGGCCTATAGTTCTCGTTACTATCCTCCTTTTTAATATATTTCCTCTTTTTATATAATCTTCTACGCCCTCTATATTCTATTAGTTTATTATTGATAAGTATGGGAAAATTATATTAGCTTATTTAGTTAACTAGGAAGTCATCGACATCAAAATTTTTATTAACCTCAAGTTTTTTTTGTACGGCTTCACCGGTATAATTTAAAAAGTAATAAAGCTATTGATGATTTGAACCACTACATTAAAATTAATACTAATTAAAATATTATACGACCTATTCCATTTACCTAACTCTTATTATGTAAAAATTGTACTATTGAATGGGAAAGATAACATGTATATTATCGATAATCCGTTTATTATATTAAAGATATCATTAACTTAACGGCGTGCCAGTTCCTTCCTCAGTTCTTTTAAGGCTTTGCTATGTACTATGACGTGTTTTAAGTATTTAGTAATAATAGAGATTTGATTTTATACGTAAGTAAGCCCTAAATACTAGTAAAGTGAATATTAATCCTTTAAGGCCAATAATATGGTTAAGGACATCCATCGCAATTTTAAGCCGTACTTTTTAACTTATAAAGCTTCCTATTTTCATAGTAAAAATAGCATAAACCCTTCGTAAAAATGCGTAGGTCTTTTCGACCTTACCAGTACCCTAATATACTTCAACAGAAGCCTATTTACACTAAATCTTTATCGATTAAATATTTACTTAGAACTTTATCGTAATAAAATTAGTACCGGCATTGTAATCTAATTCGTTTAGTAGCTTAAAGTATGTGTCGATTAACAAAGTACTTGATACCTCTTATGTTTCCTTTACTGTAATGGATTTACGGAACTCGAAGCTGTAAAAAGGCATAACGAAATCCACAACGTAAAGTACTAGCTTGATATCCAGGTAAAACACGTTTGAGAGAACCTCAAGATTGAAATCTAAATATTATAACGTAAAATGAAATAGTAAAAAATTTGAAATTACGTTTAGCAACAATGAAAAACCATTAAATTACCCCCAACGTTAACAAGCCCATATTTTCGTAAATAAATGCCCCCAAAACCTTATGAATCCTATTAATAGTAGGGTAATCAATCCTACGATATAATTGACGAAATTCCGATTTTGTTAAATTTAATACTACAACTTTTAGCCACTTAAGGTGAAACTAGAGATACCCCTATTTAAAAAAAGTGAAAACCTTTGATTGCTCCTAACTTGAACAAATTCATTAATTTAAACGTTAACGTTAATTCCAAAATTCTTTATATCTTTAACAAAAAGGAGAAAAGGGGTACAGGATTCTAAGATATAAGAAATAACAAAACCATAGACAATTGTAATAATAGTCAATACTAATAAAAAATCTTTTTAACAAGGTTAAAGCAGACTTTAGATTTACCAGTATCCATATAGTTAAGTTCCGTAGCCGTATTTATATCCCTTCGTAATACGACGTATTCCGAATAACCTCTTATTAAATACCGTGTTACCCCAGTATTTAGCATAATAACCTAAAAAACCTGCCTTGCGTAACAATCTTAAATAGTAAAAAGATGTATATCACCAGGGTCTTTATCGTTGTATCGGCAATAAGGGTCTTCATTTATCAGACGGTACAGAAAGATGTAATCGGTGAGTTATTACATTACTTTCAGGCTAATATTAGTATCTTTATACCAGCCGATAACCTTAGGCTTATTTTATTCCTTTTTAATATTCTTCCACCTAGAATCTGTAACTAATTGATGTAATCCAAATGAAAAGTAAAAAGGGATTATATATAATATATCAGTTACTTTAATTCGTGTTTTATAACAATATATTGTATTACCTAATAGCTTTACCTACAAAAAATCCAACATTTTTTAGGGTTTGAAATAAATTTGGTTAGCTAGTTTGAAAACCTTTCCAAAAGGAATACCTTTCTCCATACGTAGGTTAGTTACGTCCCCAGGTACAGGCCTTCGATCCACTATACTATCTGGGCCTTTTTTACTTATAATCGATATAATACGCGTAAAAGGGTTTTCTTTCGTTGTAGTTAAACTTTAAGGCTTAAGGGAAAATATTAATCGGTATTAAGACACGAGTTGTTATAGTTGTTAGCGAGAAGCATAACAAATTAAAAACCCTATAAATATGGAGTTGAGACACTATAAGGTATATTTAAACTTTTCATAAGCCGTAGCCACTTGGCCAACCTTCTAGAGGAATATAACTCCACCCGTTTTCACGTTACCGATTATTTATAAACAAATCATTGACCTATTGAGCATCTAATTAAGAAGATCAATTTTATTTTACGTTTTTTTTAAAAACTTAAATATATAGGACTACTTAATCATATTTTAGTCGGTATGGTATTAGGCCATATCAATATCGCATATGAAGTAACACTTTGGTATATCATAGATTTCGTGAAAAAAAGAATAATTCGTTAGGTACTAGAGGTAGTAATCCTCGGTTTAGCCGGCAAAAATACAGGAAAATAACTAGTAAAAGCCTAGTAATTTAACTTTCATTTGCCGTCAAATGTTAAAGAACAGGCGTAACTTAACATCGACGATGTTATATAGCTTATCTCTATGCTTGTCTTTTCTCCTTCAAATCTTAATGAACGTGGTAATTAATGCGTAATCCGTATCTACTATAGGGATGTAACGAGGAAAAAGGGTAATGTACTAGTTGTAAAAACCCTTTAAATTCATTAGCTAGTACTAGAGATAATGTTAGTAGGCTAAATCATTACCTCTGGCTGAATTTGGAGGGAAAAAGCCAGTAGTCATACCCACCGTAGTCTCGTATAAAGCCGTTTTCCCCCTTATTTTAGTGGTAAAACTAAATTTATTAAGGGGCCTAAGGTAAAGGAACTTAAATATTTCTGCCGAAAAGTACTTAGTAATACTTCTCTTGGTATTGAGAGGTATATAGAGGTTCCTATTTAATTAATTGGTGGAATTAAATGCTTATAACGAAGATTTTGATCATTTTTCACAGCCGGTAGCATTGAACCATTAATATTAGGAAATAAGGTCTAAAAAACTTACCTAAACTTAGTGAAAGCCTTGTAAATGCGTGTCAAAGTATTAAGAAATACCATCGCTAACAATAACTTTGACCTTAACTATAATCCATTAGAAGTGTTCATCCATTACGCATTCGTAAAGTATGTTCATCAAATTTCGTTGCCTCTATTTCTTGTTAGGGGGTTTAACTCCTTGGTAGTGTAGCTTAGTTTTTATTTTTATCTTAGCTTATTTATTCGTTTTTTTATATCTTCACAGTTTAGATACCAAACCATTTCTAAAAATCGTCGAAAGTGATAGGTCCTTATTTAGTTCTGGTAAGTTTCATGTCGAAAATGAAGCGGCCAATTACGTTAGTAAAGTGTTTAATTAGGGAGACTTCGTTAGCTTTTGTATAATAAAGGTATTAATTATAGTGTATTGTAAAGAGGGTGCCGAGATCTTTGATTATTTTTTTCAACTAAAGTTGTTAACAGTATTGGTTTTAAAGTATTTTAAAGCTATAGTAATGAAAATTAAAGAATAAAAAAAATTAATGTAAAGTAGTGCGTTATGAAATTTACTGTCAAATTCAGTGTAGTCAAAAATTGTAAGATTAAGTCGTTTTTACGATTTGTAGTGTTAGTACCCGTAATATTATTAACTTAACCATTTTTAAATTTACTGACTTGTTAAACTTTAAGACTTTTAGGTAGTCAATCTTAATTCCTTTAAAAAGTATTAATAAAGATTTCTTAATATCTTTAGTAACGATACCATCGCTTACTTATCAACTTCCGAAAACAATTACACAACTTTTAAGTCTTCCTTATTGGCTACCGCGAACAACTATACAGCTTATAGTGACCCTTCACAAAAATCTATCTTCTACCTTACTAAAACAAAGCGTAACAACCAGAAAGTAGCTTTTTCATCTACTAAGTCAATCTGTAATTAACCTAATAAAATCTGATCAGTATTGGTAGACCTTTATCATTGCAATGTAGTTGATTCGAATCACTGTGATCGAAGTAACTAGTGCTTTATTGAAATTAGTTGTGAGTTCTAAGTTTAGCAGACCGCTAGCTGGTCTGCACGCTAATTTGTATGGCTAAATTTTTTAGCCTGTGCTCCACTTTGAAGTGTACAACTACTATACTGCACTTTCAGTGGAGTCGAACAAACTTTAGCCAATTTGTAGTAAGTACAATCAACTAAACTAACAGTTTAGTTAACTTTAATTTACTGCATTTGACTGCTATTCCAACAGTATCCATATTTTATTCTGGCAACTCAGCGAAGCTATGTGTTATGTACCTGTCTTCGTCTTACGATTTATTTTTTATGAATTTTATCGACTTCTACCTTGATAAATACCTGTGTAAGATATTGATATACGTTATTTATTATTTATAATACAATATTATTTTGTGTAAACTCTAAATAGAATACTAATAAATAATTTACGTCGCTCTAGAGTACGTATTACTACTGAAACGAACAGTTAATTATTATATTTAAGATCTTAGGCCTACGCAGATGTCAAAGGCGCCTAGAGGAGTTAAAGCCGTTATCTTTACATTATTTGACCAAAATTCCAAAAGTATTAACCCTTTATTACGCGGCTCGCCGTTGTTTTCCCTAAAGATATTAATAACGCGTTTACTCCGAAACCACTCAGGTTTTTTTTTTTTAAACAACAAACTCCCTGACGCCATCGAATAGATCGCCCACTTATTTCATGAGGATTTTGGGCATAAGATGTTTCCTTAACATTCCGAAGCCGGTTACGAAATTAATTTTTAGAATGATAGTCAGGGCCAGCTTTTGGAGGTCCTGTGGGGCTCATTGTATAGTATGTTACGGGAAGAGCTTCTCATGTTAATTAGAACATTGATGCAGTTTTTCGAATAAGGTTAAATTTGCATGAGTAGCTTTTTAACGGGTGCCCCCCGATTTTTCGTTAAGAAACCTCGAGATGACTTATGTTTTTATGTTGATTACCGTAAATTCAATGTTATTACGAAGGTGGATCGCTATATTTTTCCGCTGATTAAAAATATGTTTACGAATATATTCCAAAATAAATGGTTTATTAAGTTGGATATTAAAGCCGTTTTTCATAAGTTCCATATTTAGGAAGGAAATGGATAGAAGAGTGTATTTTGTATATGTTTTGATCTCTTAGAATAACCAATTACTCCTTTTGGCTTCTTCAATATACCGGATACCTTTTATCAAGTTCCATATTTAGGAAGGAAATAAATAGAAGAGTGTATTTCGTATATGTTTTGATCTCTTAGAATGACCAATTACTCCTTTTGGCTTCTTTAATATACCGGATACCTTTTAACAGTATATTAATAATTTTGAAGCCCCTCTTTCGATATTTTCTATTGTTCTTCCCTAGATGATATTTTTTAATACGCGAATGGTACTCTTTATAATTATAATATTAGTGTTGAATATATATTAAGCTCCTTAAGTTTTATACACCTTAATTTGAATATTTTTAAATGTGAACTTGGTATTTAAAAGATTAAATACCTGGTATTCGTTAAAGAAGTTAGTGTCGACGTCCGTATGTATTTATAAAAGCTGCGCGTTATCTGGGAATAGGCTGCTTTTACGTTTGTAATATGACTAGGGTTTTTTTGGGGGGGGGTTGCCAATTTTTACCAACATTTTTTGCTGGATTATTTTTCGATTATTGATCATTTCATTTGATTGATTCGAAAAGGTTTTTATTTCGTTAGGGAGCCGGAAAAAAACCGTTAGCGAAAATCTTAAGTTTAGCTTCCTTTTTGAATATATTCTCGCTTAATAGGATTCCCACTGAAACTCTATTTTCGAAGCCAATTGCTCTGGTTAGTCCTTGGGTAACTGTCTATTTTATCGCAGTAATTACGGTAACTTACCTTCAGTAATATATTACTGTCGATGTTTGTTGTCCGCTGAATGTAATTACGAAATTTACAAGGAATTACTTGCCATTATAAATTATTTGGAAACATGGAATGTGGAGCTTCAAAATACGGTACTCCTATTTGTTATTTTTACGGATAATACAAACTTAAAGTACTTTATAATTATACGACGATTGTCCAAACGACATATTTATTGGTTCGAAAACTTTGGAAGTTTTGTTTTAAATTAATTTATAATAAAGGGGCTATGTAACCTAATATATTATTTGAAAAAAACGAGGATATTCCTAAAGAGGTTTTTGACCTACGCTCTTTTGGCCGGGAACTTTAGTTTTCAACCCCTGAATAAGCCGCTTTCGAATAGCTTTTGCATACATATGTCTCCGGGCTAATCGTTGTTGGCGAATTTAACTTAAAAAGTAATAAACGTTTTACTAAGATCAACCTCTATAGTAGTTACGAAGTTGTTATTACCCATAACTTTATTTACACCCGATAAATTCGTATAATATATGTAGGCGATCAGAGGTTTTTTATTGATATTTGTATTAATAACGACTTAATGTTCTACGTCATAATTTCGAAATATTTGATAAAAGACAATAGTATTTTGCGGTTTCGTAACCGTATTTGCGTACCCGTTCACGAGTTGTTCATCATCGTGTTAATAAAAGTCATTTGGAATTTTCTTCTTACTACCTACATGGGTCGCGAATTTATCATCGTTATCTTTTTTAAAACGTATTTTTGACCTGGGTTCTATTGCGCGGTCCGGTGCTTTTGCTGGAATTACGATATTTGTAGGCGTATAAACTATTGGAGTTATCGTCGGAAGGGTCTTTCTAAGCCTTTAATAGTTTTAAAGCGGTTTTGGGGCGAAGCTTTTGTTGACTTTATGGTAGATTTTCCATAAAAACGTATTGGAAACTTATATTACCTCATAATTATTACCGATCGTTTAAGTAAAGTTTTTACCTACGAGGTTATAGATATTATAAACTTTTAAATTTATACAGAACGATTTTCAAGTTGTTATTGTATATTTTACCGTTTTTATCGTATACTTGTTAGTAACCGAGGTTTAAATTGAATTGATAGATTTTCAAAAAGACTTTACTATTTAACAGGAGTAGAGTAACACCTAAGTATTGCTTTTTATCCCGAGACTCACAACAAAACTAAACGTATAAATTAAGAACTCCAAACGTATTTCTTTTACTTAGTTGTTTATACCTCATTTAATTTAAACCTGTTATCCTCTAGTTAATAATTGGCGTCAAATAATAGGGATACTATTACTATCGGTTTTATTTTGTTTTTTTAACTATTGTCATTATGTGTATTTCGTACAATACGTATAATTGTTTTTGTCCTAGTTACCAGTTTTTGTGCAAGGGCTGTGAATTTCGTTTAATGTATTCGTAATGTTATAAAATTCGCGTAAATTGTAATAACAGCTACGTAATGACGTATAGAGAAACCCTTATGTAATTAACATTGATCTTTGATACGATTTTAAGTCGATAATAATGTGGAATCTTTTTTTTAAAAAAATTATAATGTTTTTCAAAGAAAACTAAACTAGCTTCATAACAAATTTCGTGAAATATACATTATTAGGTTTAAGGTAATCTAATTTAACGTTTTGTGTGGAAAATATTTCTGGTTTTATATGAATTAATTTATCTGAGCGGTTTTGGACCCGTTTCCAAGCTAACGAACCCGTAATTTTGGACTATTAGCTATTAATATTATCGTTAACAATGGTATAATGAAATTGAAGTATTGAGTCTAAAGTATTTTACAAGCCGGAAATAAATTCTAGGTAGGCAGACCTCGACATAACGATCCCCTGGAACTATAGATATCGATTAAATATGTGGGTTATATACCCCCAATTTAAAAGCCGTTTTAAAGCTTTTTATATATAAAAGCCTTTGAAGTTTTCGAACTATATTATAAGTTGACTAAGTATAACGATGGGCCCTTCCACCCATTCAGTAAGCGGGCCTAAAATATTATACTTCATGTTACTAAGCGGCGTAGAAACTGCGATTTCTTGGGTACGAAATATAAACGTAATTCACATTAACGAAACAACCAATCTACTTAAATATATACTTATACTCTATATTCTTAGAGCGTTCACTTGATAACTTTTTACCTATTTTTATCAATTTACCTAAATTCTCTTTAATACGACTTCATTTGTTATTAATGCATTTCAAAACTTTGATAAGTTATTTTGTTGTTCTAAGTAACGTTCTCTACTTATCGGTTAGTTGTAATACTCACAATCCTTTTTAACGTATTAACTTTTTGAAAGCCTCGATTCATATTGAGAATCTATATGGCCTATAAGCCAAACGACCGGATAAGAGTAGCAGGTATTAAGATTACCGCGTTATACGTGTCAACTTTTCATTAAGTAACTAGACGAAGTTTTATAGTCTTTTTGGTTTCAACGACCTACGTTTGCACGTTATTTAGCCATTCGACAATATTTAAAAAACTGTTTCTAAACGAATAACGCAATTCGGTCCTAAGTATTAAAAGTTAAATAAACTTTAGATGGTTTCTTTACTTCCTTATTTATATCGGGATTCGAGTTTATAGACGTATAAGTAGAACCAAAACTGCTACATAGAGCTTTAATAGAATAAAGATAATAACTAATATCATGAATAAGCCGTTTGTTAACAGTTTGCTAGCATTTATTTAAATTGAAATTACCTTTGGTCTCCCGGAAAAACTTCCTAAAATCGTACGTTATCCGGTAAATAAATTCGAAATATATTTTCTAACATATTATATTTAGTCATATATTTATAAGACGTATAGTATAAAACTATACGCTTGTTATCAAGAACGAAGTAGCTTCTCAGTATGTATTCTTACGTCTTTAAGTCCTTTGTTAATGTTTACAACTAGTTACAGGGTAATTTAAAGTACTGTTAACTGAAAAGATAACAATAATAATAATAAACCCCAATTTTTAATTTTTTTGCTAAGGGGGAACTTATATCAAAGTAATTTTTATAGCAACTGTTACACTGTTTATATGGGAGGTAGTTGTAGGAGGAAAGTTTGTATTTCTTGGATGGAGGGCTTACAAACCTATTTATAAGGGGGGCGGCAACGGCGCCTTGTATACATTGCCAAATCGTTCGATAGCCTGAAACCTTTTACGCGAAAATACGATGTTACAAGTCACTTTGAAGCGTTTGTTTCGTACTTACCATATCCCTCGGTTCGCCAACACTTTTTGGCACCTTCCATACCACGTCATAAAGGTAAAAAAGGGAACCCCCAGGGGGGGGGGGTTATACCGAGATATAATATTGCAAGCTGGTACCTAGGCTAATGTTTACCAGTGATTTAGCACTGGTAGTTGCTATCCATATTCCTAAGGTATTATAAAGCTGCTCGAAAGCCGTATAGAAGCATGCCCTTGACCTGTCACATACTCGGGTCACTTCTTTTCTACAGCTCCGTAGCAGCTCGCTATCCAGGGTTTCTTAATCCTTCTCCATCAAGGATTATAAATAGAATTCGACCTCCTTGAGCGACAGCTCCAGCCTCAGTCCCTTTACACTAGTACCTCATTGCTTCCAGATAAGATTACTTGGATTGTATCGTAGATTGTAAGGGAAAAGAGGCTGTTAATGATGACGATACACCAAAGCAAGTTACGAGGCATGAAGATATTTCTTTTGGAGCGGTCCAGTGACTAGCTAACCATGATTTTTTATGATATTTAAGTGGCGAAGACACTTGCATTTGCCATGATTAGATACGTGACCCTTTATATATCTTTAAATTTTGCGATCGTTACGTAAACCACACGTTTCATAGTATAATTCTAGATATAGGGGGGATAGAGTAATTAATGGGATGTTATTTTCAGTATTTGGTATTGCTATGTGAAAGTAATATTATTATGGAAATCAATCATAAAGATATGAGTAAAGTTAAATTTTGTTTCGGTCGAATTAAATAACTATCGTTAATAAAATTAACGATTATACAAATACTTACTAGACTAATTACGTTTCACATCCTTCATTCCCTTTCTCTGTTCCTCCTTTTTTTGGAAGATATAAAGATTATCAAGGTTAACTTCAATATCAACGTTGACAAATTAGTTGATAATAGTAGGAGGTTTTCTCTCGCCTCTAAATAAGGGCATATTTGGTTCCATTTTAAGGCCTAAAGATAACGGTGTTAAATTTAACGAAGTACGATATACGTTAACTATATATGTGTTTCAATCACGCAATCATTAACGGGTTATATAAATTCTCTAAGTCCGTAAGTAACGCAAATACAGAATATTTTGCTTTGGAGGCCGTTAAAAAGCTTCCCCCTTATTTGTAAACATGTGTTAAAACCCTTTGAAAATTCAAGATTATATTAAAAGATGATAACGATTTTAATTATAAGATTTTCGTTAATGTGTTTGACTTGCATAATCAGTATCGGCAAGGTTTTAGACGTTGCAATATTTCCGATTTAATTAGTAGAAGTAACTGTAGTATTGCAATGGTCAAGTAATGAATGGATTGTTTGAAGTTTGGCAGACCGCTAGCTTGTCTGTACAGTAATTTCAATGTCCAATTGCTTGACACGTACCCTAGTATGAAGTAGGCGTATACTATACTTATCTTGTAGCGCTAATAAAATAGGTCCACAAATAATACACTCAATTTGAAGTCAGTATAGTTAACTTTACTGTAAGTAAAGTTGACCTAGTACACTACAATTACTACTATTTCGATACTGGTGGCTTTTTATTCTGTATGCATACGCGCATGTAATTGACTAAACTCTCCTAGTTACTACTAAATAACCTTCTCGTAAACTATTCAAACCCCCGTCAATTCCAATTAACTTCCATATACAAATTAGCCCGAATTAACTTTATTTGCCCCACAACTCCGAACCCAGACTTTACTAATTCCCGTGAACAAGTGTTTTATCACAAACTTATACATATTAGCCTACTACTACCATTAATCGTATTAACTCACGTAAGTTAAACCGCTTACAACTTCAATAAAACCATATAAATTAATTAATCCATTACTACCCCTTCTATCACTAATATTGCTAGCTAGTTTATTAAACGTAATTTAAACTATCTATTAATTTTACTTTACCTACATAAATTAATTAACCTAGTACTACTATTAATTTAGACATATCATTCAAAAAATTGTTATCTTCAATATCATTTCTTTTTTAATTGTACAGTTTGCTAATGAATCCTTATTCACCAACACATAACTTGACTTTACCAGGTGATTTATCCAAGTAACCCTTATTTCGTATAATAAACCTATTTTTATCCTCAAAACTCTTAAAATATCGATTCTACGACGTCTTCATCATAACATTAATGGAATTATCCTTACCATTCATGTATCGAAACTTCTTAATTTCCCTACTTTCATAAACTTTACGAAATATTATCATATCAATCATCAGCCGTTATTCCCTAATAATTCCGAGATTGAAAAGGCATTTAAACAGAGTTTTGAATCGGTACAAATCACTACCGGAATAGAAAGAATCTTTTATTGTTTGATAATGATGTTAAAGGTTTCTTATAATGTCATACTTATATCTAAACCGGCTATCATACCATAAACTTTTAAAGCTAATACATTAAGTATGATTTTCTTATATTTGACGAAATTCCTATAAATATAGCTTTATGTAATACTAAATTGGTTCTGTTAACAGTTTTTATTATTGAAGTTAATTAGGACACCGATTTATAACGACAAATTTTGTTATTTATGAAGAGGTCATCCGTAAAAACAATCAACTTAACCCTCGACAGGTTAATCGAAATCATATTAATCTTTCGGTCTAACTTCCATATCTTCTATTCCAGCCTCTTATTTAATCAAATAAGTTCTTTATTCACTAAGTTCTATAATTTTATCGCAATTGATAAGTCGTACAAAGACTTGAGTTAATATAAAATAATAACATAATTACCACAAGCGTGTTATTTCAAGTATTGTTAAGCTTTAACCACGTTGATCCTATTAATTATAGCCAAATTAATACCCTAACATTTTTAGGGAGAATTAAGTTTAAAATTAACACTTAACATATAGATTAACAATTGGTTAAAGTCAACTTGATTATCTTCCAGTAGAATCGCGAATGACTCACAATTCCAAAACTTGAAATCTTGAATCGTCTACTATTCCAAAATTATAAAATCGGATGTTCCAAAAAAAGGGGTATCTTTAATTTACATACCTACTAAACCGAACTTTTCCTATTACATTACCAATAAACTCGAGTTATATATTAAAATTTTTATACCTAGTTGTATCGTCAATTACAACGAATAAACGAGGAACGAATGAACTCTTGCTTTAGCTAATCTGTATCATAACTTAATATATTGTACTATCGTTTTGAAAGGGTACTTATCATCTAATCATTGTAGTAATTCTAGGAATTCAATCCTTTGTAAATTGATTGTTAACTATATATATATTTACGTTGTGTCGTGGCTATTGGAGGTCAACTTCCTTTTAATATTAACTAAGAACCCTTATTACTAAAACAACTATGAAAAGTGAGCTCATATTTTAAATCGTTTGTAATTACGTAAGTATTTAATCTTTACTATTATTAGCGTATTCTTAAATAACTAAACGTAAATTTTTATATAGCCATCTCGTGATGTTACCTTTAACTTCGTGTATAATCCTCGACCTAAAGATCATAATATTTGGGGTTTAAAGGTTAAAATCGGCTTTCAACACGAATTATACAACTTTTCTTGTTAGGAATCTGTTAATCTCAATCTCATTACCTTCCTCGAAAGGTTTGTTGAAAGTTTTGATAATACCTTATACCTGAAACTTTAAAAATAAATCATAATCATCTTTTTCTTTTCTACTTACCCAAAAAATATTATTAATACGAGCAAGTATGTATTCGTCGTCCTCAACGTTTATCCTCTTTAATAGTCGTCTACGCCGACAACGTTCTATTAACTGGTATATAACATGAGGAGAAAAATCGTATTATCTTATGCTTAGCTTCAAGTGTTTTATTTTTATCGTAAATCTTGTTAATATAAGGTTTCACCTGTGTAATAAGAAACTTCAAAGGATTGTTAACAGTGTTAAAAACTACTTAAGGGTTGGCGATATTCAAGATTTTATATAGGCCATCCTATTGAACTAGCTTCCACCACAAGAGAACTTCACTCCGTAATGACTAGGCAAGCACATCGATTATTGTAAAGCCGTTTATGGTATTAAGGGCATTATTAACTTAATACCATACCAATGATTTCTGCAATTCCTTCAGTACTTTGCCGTAAGCCACAACTCTCTTCTAGTTATTTGCTAATAATAGAAATTTAATTTTTATACGTAGGTATATTCCAAAAACTAATTACGTTAATACTAGGTTATTAGGACCTACAATATCATTTAGGCCTTTTACCGCTATCTGAAATCATACCTTCTAATTCTCAAAGATTTCAATCTTCAACGCGAGGATATCGTACACTCAGCAAAGTAACGCGTATACCCTTTCAACCTTCCTAATACTTTATTAGGCCTTAATTGGCACCTATTTACACTATATTCCCATTATCTTAACATACATTTAAAACTCTACCGCCGCAAAATTGATATCGGTATCTTAAACAACGACGTTACGTGAGATCAACTACTTACTAATTCATAATATCATGAACGTTTTCTACATATCCTTCGCCTACCAGAACTTCAAATACTTAATCTTATAAATAACGTTACTAAGTAAATAACGTAAAAACAAAATTATTACTCAAAGAAAATACGTTAACAAAAATCCCGATATGAAAGTTTGTATCATCTTTTAATATAAACTTAAATATTCGAAGGGCTTGAGCATACGTTTGGTAATAGTGGAAAAGCTTTTCAATAAATTTTAAGGCAAAGTAATCCATGTCTTTCCATTCAAAACTTAAGAACTTCATATAACCTATCGATGACTAAGTAATTAAGACGCCGGTATAATTAACGTATTTTTAAATCCATTAAATTTAATACCGTTGCCTTCAGGTTTTGAACACAAAACAATAAATACTCACATCCGTAGGTGAGGGAAAACCTTTAGCCGTTTTTAACAAAATTATCAACATTAACATTAACATTCACGTCAAGGGAATATCCTC
The DNA here is from genome assembly GCA_038502455.1 of Anisogramma anomala. NCBI lineage: Eukaryota > Fungi > Ascomycota > Sordariomycetes > Diaporthales > Gnomoniaceae > Anisogramma > Anisogramma anomala. Next base: position 17,405,123 of record JASMMZ010000002.1, read on the forward strand.
CAAATAAAATAAAAAAGGGGTAAAATACTTGATTAAGTAGAATATAATCGATTTATTAACATTTTGGATAATCGTTATCCCCAATAACAATAGTATTTCTCTTAGGCTAAAGCTAACTTCAACCTTACCTATATTTCAACAATTAATTTCCTTAATAGTATTATTTTCTCTTTATAATCCTACGCCTTGCGAATAGCCTTATATTAAAAGCTTTACTGCCATTATATCTAGCATTATACATTAAAACGTATAATCCATGTAACGGTTGCAAAGATCAAAGGTATATAATAAATTGAAAGCTTACTTATGGTTAAAATAAGGGTTTTCGCCACTTAAACGGTACAAAAAGACATGGTTAACTAATTAAAAGTCCGCATTAAAATTAATATCATTATGCTACTTAATTTGCTTCAAAATATCGTTAACATCAACGTCTTCTTTACCCCCGTAGTCTACATTGCGTTCAAAGTAATTTTGTTCGGTAGTAATAGTGTATTAAAAGGAATATAATACGTATTATTAATAAAGCTTGCAAGAGGGTGAAGAATCAATTGATAACCGGATTTACTATAGATTTGATATGTTTTACCACTATTAAAACGATAATTCTCACGGTTAACAGGTCTGCTGAAATCTTGCCTTCGTTAACATAAGTATAACTGTAGCTTTTCATCTGAAGGTTTGAGACTAAATCATGAACATTAAGATTTCCTGTACTTACAATCCACATAATATATCAATACGAGGTGATTTTATCTACATCGTGAAAGTTATCAACTTGAAAATATATACGAAGCGAATTTGGTATACATACCATTAAAGTCGCGAACAAAGACCTTCATTAACTTTTTAAGCTCTTAAAAGTGGTATTTAAACGTTATAAAGCGTATTTAAACTCGCTAACTCCAGTAACAGCTACCCGTACCTATTAGAAAAACGTGGCTTCACCAGAGTAAGCTTTCCCCATAGCTTATTAATACAATATCAGTTTATTTAACATTCAATTAAGGACTTCTATCGGTATTTACTCCTCCTTTTTTTTCATTATTATCGTTTACCTTACAGTAATATAATTTTTATAATATTATACAAGGTAAATATCGTACTCCTTATGGTTTTTCATACTATTATAAATCTCTAGACAGGTTTTTGCCCGCGTTAGAAAGGTTAGATAATAGTTCCTAACGTATCTTATAAGGATTCCGGAAATAGTACGTGATAACTAGAAATAGGGACATCTATACACTTACAGATAGTCAAAAATAGTATCATCTTCATGAAAAAGAGGTTGTAAAGCTTCACTTCATACTTCTATACACCGTTTCAAATTTTGACTAAATCGATGAAAAGTTTAAAATAAATGTTAACCATTTTAACAAATCGAGGAGAAAGGTTACAATAATTTTCCTAATCGTTAATGTTATTTACTATTAATTTAAGCCTTAAAGCGTCCAAATTGCGGTATTCATAGTAATTATCAATCGCCTAATATGAGGGGTAAAGTCTTATGATAGTAACAATAGTGGGCTTACGCGTAAAGGCGTAACTGCCATAGGAAATTCTCCTTGAAGGACTTAGCGATTCTGAGGGAATGATTAAAAGATAAAGAGGACTTAGCTATAGAAAGGATTTTATAAAGTTTTATGGTCTGGTTTAATTAACCTATTCATAGCGCCGAAATTAATATCTTTTATCGCGTCAACGGCTGCTACATCATATGCTCTACCGCTATTAAAAGAATACTCTATATTATCATGAAAAGGTGATAGACTGGCAAGCAAGTCAACAAGGTTTTTATTGTCGAAGTATAAAAATCTGGTTTCATTTGGTAAGTTAAAGGCTTAACCTTACTAGAGATTGAAAGGAGGTTCCTTTCAACGCATATAAGGATGTTAAGGTTCTTTAACTTCTTTTACTTTAGGGTGTAGGTCTTAGAGGCATTCCTTAAGTTAAGTCAACTCTAAAAAAGTCTTTACTAGCCTGGTAAAGCTCTTTTCTAACACGAATATCCCTCGTCGATCAAGTTCTACCTTCAACTTAGACTTAATAACCTTCTAAATCTTCTTCCATATGTTAATGGTTCAGTCGTTAAAAAACTCACGATACTTACGAAAAATGCGGTTACCACGGTCAAGTTCTTTGCCTCCATCTTATTTTACAATTAAATAGCCGACGAGGTTGACCAGATGCGTTTCGGTTAAGTTTTTGTCGATATCCAGTTCCCAAAGATCCTTAATATATTGTTTAGAAAAGAGAGATCCGAGGGGTTTGATTTAATTTCTGAATGGCGTAGTATTTGGTAGGTGATAGACGTAGTGATTCAGCGTGAAGTCGCACGATGTAGCTTTTTTAACGCTATTTGGTAGTTTTTGGTTTTTTCGCTTGGAGTAGTGATTTGAACGATTAAAATTGCATTAGTGAATGACAAGAGTAAAGTGAAGTGGAAATCTTTATGTTTAGGATAAAGGTTTATTTTTAAAGGTAAAGTCGGAGGTTGTTTGTAATTTTCCGTGAAACTTAGTCAGTTTTATAATATTAATACCCCCAAAAGTATTCATTTAGTCGTTTTATAACTTATCAGTTTAGAACGATTAACGGCCAATCTCAATGCTTCTTTTCAAGAGATACATAAACATGTTTCAGTATTTTAAATAATGATACCGTCTCTACCTTTAAACTGCCGTAAAGACTGGCGCAGACTCAAGATCTTCTTTAGTTACTACCGTAGAAACTAACAAAATAGTAAAGGCCCTTTGAAAAAGTTTTTCCCCTACCCTAACCGCCGTTTAACGTAGAATTTAACAAGAAATTAGCTTGTTTTTCTACTTAGCCTATCTTTACACAATCTAATAATTACTGATCAGTATTGTTAGGGCTTGAGATGTTGCAACGTTGTCTATTAGATTAATCAAAGTAATAGTAGTATTACAATGGTCAAGTGGTGGGTATATTATTTTAGACTTGGCAGAATGCTAGCCGATCTATACACTAGTTTGTATGACCAATTGCTTGGTCCGTGCACTAGTATAAAGTGGGCGCATACTGTACTTGACTTACAGCTAATATAGTAGGCCCACAAACAATGTATTTAACTTGCAGCCTGTATTATCTACTTTGCTGTAACTAAAGTTGACCTACTTCTCTGAAATTACTATCATTCCAAAAATGAGTTTGTTTTTGACGTTTTATACTTCGCTACCTTTTTTCAGAGGGCACAGTTTTCTATGTTCTTATTGGTAAAAATCCCTGGAAAAGGTTTAGGATGCTGTAGATTAATACATATTTAAGCTTACTAAACTTTATTATTTATAATACTAGTATAACTTGGCAACGACGAATTTTTAACAGATACCAACAAAATGGGAATTTAATATAAATAGGTGTTTATCCAGGGTTATTAGATTATTGGAAATATTGAAAGGGTATACTTACTATTTAGTAAGGCGTATCACATTCCTACGTTGGAGATTGGAAGCTTGAAAGATCAGGACGCATAACTTTAGATAATTGTGAGTGGTTTAAACGATATAATGGACCATAACGGTTTGGTGTTAACTCTATTGATTTTTGAAATATATCTTCGTTCAACTAATAAATTTCCATTATAAGTAGGTACGTAGAAGATGGTTGTAGTGTACAACGAAGCCTTAAGATAATTACGGAAGGAATGGAAACAGCTTTAAATTAATGATACCATTAGTATGAGGGAAAACTTAATAACGATCGACGTGTTATCTTTATCGTTACAAAGTAAGGTTTTTGCGTAATAGAAGCCAGTCAAATGTAATAGCTCACTCAAAATTTTAAGTATCACTAACCATAAAGTGGTGGAAAATTTGTTTAAGGATTCTAAGACTTTTTGTATAATTGAGTTTAAAACTTTTATAAATACGATTGATGGTAACTATGATGATAATGATGAAAATCTTGAGGTTAAGCAGATTAGCCATAATAATCCTCCCCTTATGGTAATTGATAAGTCAATGAAATATCGACGGCGCACCTAATTACTAGAAGGGAGAAATACTGAGGATGAGGAATATACACCAGTCCGAATCTATAATACTGTTTAGGTTACTAGGATAGAAAAAGATGATTGAGACTTATCTATTGAGTTCCGCGTATAAGGAATTATCAAAACTTTAAACAGGCTTTTCAAAGAAAGCAATAGAATTGAGATTGATGAAGTCCTTACTCGAAGAGTCGTATAATTTATTTTTAACCACAACTTTGAACTCAAAACCTAAATATTACGATTTTGAAGTCGAAATTTTTATATTAAATCGAAATTAAAACCATATGCAGGCTGTATGAAAAGTTATGGCTAATTAATTCAGTATATGGTAATAAATGTAAAAATTGAATCTTACGTAATCGATAACGATTTACACAATAGGTTTATATCTATTAGTCATATTAATATTAAGTTTGTGAATTAAAATCAATATGATGTTTACCTTTAATAAACACAATATTACTTGTATGTATATGTATTTAATGATACATTACAAATAATGGTTTTATTAAAGTTATTACGAAAACGTTATAATAAACTCTTTCCGGGAACGGTAATGCTATACGTTAAGTTATTATAATGATTAGCTGAAATAGGTATTGATTCGGTTTTGACGTATTAATTGTATTTTAAGTTGAAGTTGGATATGAAATCTTTAACTTACGAGCTGTAGCTATCAATCACGTAAGATGAAGATTTTGAATCAATAGATATATAGATTAACGATACATCTTTTGTTGTAATTGCTATCTTTGTGGCATCGGAACAATAGGTGATTGAAGATTCAAAGTTTTAGAATTATACGCCGGTTGCAACTTTAACAAAGGGTAAATATTTAGATTTCAATGGATCGTTAATCCGTAAATATATTGTTAACGATGTTGATATTTACTCTAATTTCCGTTCAAAGTGTTAATGCACTGACTTGTCCATAATTTATAAGATCAATGTAACTAAAGTTTAAAGATTGTAGCAGCTATATTGCAACACTATGCCAATCGAAAGCTTTTCGAAACTAGAAATAACTAGCAAAAAATGCTTTGTGATTGACGTAATAGTATTACGCGAAGCCTACAAAGGTAGGAAAATGAAGGAGTTTAAATAGAATCAACAGTTAAGATAATCCGGCTAATGTAATAACCGAATTAGTATCAAATAAAGCATTATAAAGATTTGAGGATAGAAATAAGTTAATTATACGTATTGAAGATTAATTTGAAAGGTTGCCTAATAAAACCATGTTATGTGGCAATCAGTAGGGAAGTAAGTAAGGGTACCCTAGCAAATTGGAAAATTAATAGGGAAATAAAGCCTGCGATTTGATTGATTGACATGGCTAAGTTATAAATTTGTATAAGTTTGTGGCGAAAGACTTGTGTATGGGAGTAATTAAGGCCGTTGTTATAGACTCAGGCCATTGGTTAATGAGTTTATGGGCCATGTGACTGTGTACGTAACGGGATGTGCAGTACTCAGGCCGGGCGCGGTTTGGGCGCGGTCTGCAAACATCACGTGCGAGGGTATGTGATGGACCGTGCACGAACCGTACATATAATTCTTGCATGAAAGACCTCTGCAGCCTTCTCTAGTCTTCTTAGTGTCTCAATTGTTAACTGTATTTGACACCTACTTGGCATACCTTTGTAGGTTGAACTATAACAGTCATAACTCGAAGTTGTAGAGCGAAAAAAGGTAATTAGTGTTCATTTGAGTGCGGAAATGATAGGGGTTTAGCTAATTGACAAAGAGGTACTTCGGAGGTTAACGGAAATAATTAGTAAAATATACTGGCGTAAGCGTATGAAATAAGAAGCTACCAGTGTTGAAATAATAGTGATTGTAATACAATATACTTTACCTTTTGAATTACAGTCGTACTTTTTGAAATCTAAATTTACCTAGTATTACGAAGGCATTTTAAAACCACGCGAACTTTCGCTATATGGTTTTATTTGATACCAAAAAGAAGACCAAAAGGTTGTTTGGGTAACTTGTAACAAAATCATTTAAAATATCCACTTTTATATGATTGATATATCGCTGAAACGGCGCCAGTGTTTCCGCTAGCTTGAACAAGGTAATTAACTACTTAAATAAACCTAATCGTATACGAAACGCCGTTAATTTGTTTTGTTCGTATATAAACTGAATACGGTAAAAGGCCGTTCGAATATTAGGTTTCGTAAACCACGTAAACTTCAATAACACACGTAAAGTTTTGTTATTTAACGGTAAAGGAAACCTATTTTGTTCATTAATTTTATTTAATGCCTGGTAATTAATATAAAACTATTATTCCCCCCTTGGCTTCAAAATCAGCAATACCGACGCCGCGGCTGATAAGGAATTTGCCTAAACCTAACCTTTATTTATTAATTTCGTAACCGAACGTTTAAATCTGAAAAGTTGATTTTACAACATTAAATGCAATAGTTCTTAAGGACGTTTTGACAGAAATTTATCGTTGTTTAGTTTAATATAAATATGGTAATCGAGTTTTTCCTTTTATAGGAGTAAATCTATGACTTTATCTTTATCAAATAGGTTGCAGAATTTTGCTAATTTGGGTGGAAAACGTAACTAATCCTTTTCCTTCTTTTGTAGTATTCGGCGTCGTTATTAGCAAAATACGTGTTATTTCGTAACGACTTTTGACAAAAGCCAATGACAACTAATATACCATACGTTATATTATCCGTTACTAATAATTTACCAAACCGATAGAAACCAATTTTACAACGTTTTATTTATCCTCCAACTTGAGAAGTATCATTACCATATTAATAATTAATCCTCCTTAACTATAAAGTACTAAACAGCTATAGTTAACGTTTAAAATTACCAAATAGTATCGTATCCAGGGTATTCTAAATATTATATTTCGCGTTATTCCAGGAATAAATTGTACCAATATCTGGCTTAACCATTGATTAATATTTATACGAAACTTAGTTATTTAGGTAATACGCGTATTTTACCGTAATCCTAATATTATACATAGATTTAAAAGATGTAATAACTGAATTTTCTTGAACCTTAAGCGTTATATTAAAGCCTCGTTCATAATATAATAATAATTATAATCAAAATCGACAAGGGACTTAAAAAGTAGGTATTATTAAACAGTAAAAAGATAAAGAATAAATACTAAGTTATACGTATTTCAATTAAATTTAACCTCTTTTTACTCGATTTTGTAATTGCGCCATTGAGGTTATATAACCTCTAAACGAGATTATATCTAGGAATTAGGCTTTCCCCATCACCATTAATGGGAAACCTTTTTTAACTTTTTGATTTGTACCGCATATACCTATATCGGAGGTAATGCCGGGCGGAATTCTTAATTACGTTGGTAGTAATCCGTCGAATCACAACGTAGGTAACGCCCTGTAACGGGCTTAATTCGGCGTTTTTTAGCTGTTATCTACGTCACCCTACGTTTTAAGTTTTCAACGCGTACCGAACAGGTTTTTTAAGATAACTAGTTACGATTAATACAATCATTTTGAAAAAAATTAAAAGGTATAAACTTTAGTCATAATTATATTTTTATTCGATCATTATATTTGTACAGGTTTTCCCAGTCAATAACTGAAGAGTCATTTTAAATTTGAAAACTTTAATTCGTCAGCAAATTTGCGGTATTTTGTTAAAGCTATGGTATAATTTACCTGGTTTACGTTTCTTATTATAAATTTGTTATAAATACGTAAAGATACGCAAGAGCGTAAGTAATTATACTTTAAGTCTAAAAGTTCAGCTACTTATCCCGTTTAAACTGATAATATCTCGAACCTAATGGCGAATAGTATCTATAGATCTTTGTTGTTTATGAGTAATTCCTTTAATTCAATTAAAACTTTATCCGCGCGATAAGGGTCATTGAGGGTATTTTTAACGTGATTAAGGAATTTACCTATATCTTATATACCCTTATATCTGCAGGCTTCGTAAAAAATTGTAATAACTTGTTTTACCGTTGTCGTATAACAATCATATATGTAAAGAAACGTATATCGACCTTTCCTAATTCTCATTTTATTCGTCTCCAGTATAAATTCGATTATTTAGCGTGTGAATATTTACGTAAAAGCCGATTGATCGAATTTTAGTCATTTATATCGTTTTCGCCAACCCTAAATCGGTGAAAATATAACACGAATTGCCATTAAATCGGCTTCAAGTTGTTAAAGCTTAACTATAATCTAAGCGAAATTGGATATATGGTTGATAATCGAATTTGATTAACCTGGTTATTACAATTACTTTACAGTAGACGCGATATTGCTTATAATATCTTATAAACGAGAAATGTTGTCTTAAGTCGATCTCGAAGGGGTAGGAGGTATATTTATAAAGGTAGAGGACTAAGTATTTACCGACGGCCTATTCACCTTGATAACGTTAAAGTATAGCATAAAATCATTGATATTTACCATTCATTTGTCTATTATAAATCATATTCCATATAAAAAATAAAAGAAAACCTTAATAATATATTATAATATTACCTATAATAGTAAGTCAAGTAAGTGCCAAATAAGGTTTACTACTAAGGTATAGCAAAAGATCAGAATAGGTTATCGTAACCTATCGTATATGACCTATAGGCATAGCCAGTACCTAATCCGTCACGTGCTCTCACTCATGCCGTACATGGACTGCACCCGAACCAAGTACTGCATATTCCGTTAATTATACAGTTACGTAACCTATAGACTCAATAGCCAATAGCCTGAGTTCATAATGAAGACTTTAACTGATTAAATAAGAGGTTAGGGTAGCAAATACAAAACTTGAACCATGAGATTGATATAGTTTCAATCGACCTATCGAGTGCTAAGTTAAGAATTTTCACGAATAGATGCTTTGTAGATAACACCAACCTATCATTATAAATAGGCTTTCTAACAACCATCGTTAACAAAAATAGGCGGGAAGATCAGTTTGACATTATTGGCAGCCTAATTATTGGACCTTCGTCAAGTACAAAAGGATTACATAAAGTGTGCTAGCCTCGAAGGTTTACGGTATAATGGCAGGTTTTAACGTAGGTATCGCATTGTGGACAACCTTTAGCCTTATTACTAAGTAGCTCAAAATTCCTCTTTTCTCAGTGTTAATTTATACCGAATCGAAAAGATTATTCGAATACCTATCGAACCTCGAAAACACTAGTAAAAAACGCCTAATAATCGACTTAATAGCACTTCGTAAAGCATATGAAGGAAGATAAATTGAAAAGTTCCGATAAACTAACGGCAAAAACAATCCTACAAATGCCATGACGAAAGCAATACCAAAAAAAGCCTTAAAAAAGCTTATAGATAATAATAAGCTAACTATACGTATCGAGAGCTACGTTAATGAGCCGCCAGATAAATCCAAATTACGTACCAGCGACCAGGATTATACCGGTAAACTGAAAGATTACCAGGGAAATAAAAGCTACAATGACGAACTATTTAATTATTATGATTAAAGTGGAGGATAGTTAAAGTAAAGGCCTGTAAAAACTTGTAGCGAATAAACTTTTTTTTAGGAATTGATAAACCCGGACCTCGAAGCTATAAGACAATTTGTATGTAATTGGGTGCAATTTGGTATAAAGGTTAATTGGAATTAATAAGGGGTTGGCAAGTTAATAAGGTGGTTATTTAGTACTAACCGGAAAAGATTGGTTAACCACACTGGCGTATACGTACACACTAAAAAGCCTCCAGTATTGGAATAGTACTACGTGTAATACAGTAGGTTAAATTTAATTACAGTAAAGTTAACTATACTAACTGCAAGTTGAGCGTATTGTTTGTGTGGACTGACTGTATTAGGTGTAAGTCGAGTGTAGTACGCTGCACTTTACCCTAGGGCATGAACCAATCAATTGGCCATACAAATTTCTGGGCAGACTAGCTAGCGGTCAACTAAACCTAAAACAATCCATACATCACTTAACCAATTCAATACTACTGTTACTTCGACCACGATTCGAATCAACCACGTTGCAACAATCTAAGGCCCTACCAACAAAGATTTTTTTTTTTTTTTTGATATTTTAATTATATTCACTCTTGGAATACCTAGGTCGATTCTACTCATTATTATTATTATAGTATAAGCGATATTTTGGTATTACAATTCAATTTAAAGTAAACTCCGTTATTATGTTTTCGCAGTTTGAGCATAATATTAATATCATAACTGAATATACGTATGACATTTATAGCAAATTTGGTATAAATATTGATAAATATTTGAACCCGATGTTAGTATATATTATTCCCAGAACAGAGCATGATATAAGTTCAGGTATATTATGGATTCAATATTAACAAATAATTTTAAACGTTGGCAAGAATCGCTTACTTTCATACGCTTGTTCCTGAGGTAATAGTCGCCAGGTATGTAGCACTAGCAGTTTCCATTCGCTACGATGCTCTGGAGTCATCTTGTTACGTTACTGGGCCACCTCTTTTTTGTAACTTATATCAGCTCTTTAGTAGAAGCTTCTTTTTTTCTTTCTCTTTATACAGAATAATAGATTATATTCGACTGTTATAAGCGATAGCTTTAGCCTAATCCTTTTACATATTATTCTATGTTTTTTTTCAGCGGTGTTTTAACTGTTTTTAAATGGTTATAATTTATGGTTATATTTTCTGCCCTTTTAAACCTGGACTTTTTAGCTTTGGAATTATTTGTCGACGTAAGTGTTTGGAACTAGCTATCAAACTTTTTGGTAACGTAACAAGATTAATTGATTGCTTAATATGAACGATTTACCGAAACTTCACGTGCGATGTTTACTGAGCGGAATTACTCCGTGTGCGAATATGCTTTATGGAAATACTAATGTACTAATTACGATAAACTAATGTAATGCCGATATATTAGTTACGTTAACTAATATAATACGGTAGCTTAAAATTTTTGTCGGTACGCTTACTTCTTCAAAACTAATTACTCGTTAAAGGGGCTCTGCTTACACGTTACTTACGAAGAACATAAGTACTACATTGCCCCCCGCCGGAGTCTATACCGACGATTACGACAATCCGGATTTTTCTAACTTCGATTACAATATTATTGGTTCATCCGATAAAGTTGATCGTTAACGAATTAAACAGAAACCTTTTGAATGGTTAATTAAGCTTTCAAGTATTAAATTATGGTTTTTAATATAAGAGCTTATGACATTATATAAGTTGCGTAAAGATCGTAAATTTATTGATATAAGGAAAGATTACTTCTTTTTTAATAATCAGAGGGACTCGTATAAACCTCTATAGAAAGTCATTACGTTCATATTAGTGAAGATGGTAATAACAGCCTCGACGTTTTTATAACGATGTTTCGCACGTACTATTACGATTCGAACGAGGTAAGAGCCGTTATCTCCCGATCTACGAGTTTAAAATAAGGGGTTTGAAAACGATTTTAAGTTTTTTTCAACGTTAATGGGGTTTTTTTTACGAAATTCAGCGGTATAGCCCAGTAATCCGCCATTAATCTCGTTATTTTAGAAAGTGTTATTATCGATATACTTGCTAACACCTTACTACCCTTTGAAATGCCCACGGATTATAGTAAGTGAGTTTCCCATACCTAATTTATTGATAGATGATTCTATAACCTTTGTATTCGGTATGATAGCATTAGTTACGTTGGTAGTGTGGGTACCAGCATTGGAGTTTTTAGCGGAAAGGGTAACGGCGACGTTCGTGTTTGCGATAATTAGGTAAATATTATTATAACCAACGTTGATGTCTTTGAAACAAGTACCAGAAGGCGTATTTCTTAGGTTAATCATTCGGAAATCGCTTGTTGTAAGGATTTTAGCTTATACTTACGATATGGTGTCGATATTTATTGTATTTGTATCTGTCTATTAGATTCCGCATAACATCCAAACAATTTTGGTGTTAAGGCCAATGTCGATATTTACCTTATATTTGCTGAATACTTGATCAACATTTAGAAAAGAAAAGCGTAACAGTTGTATATAGTCACATAAAGAGGATAAAACGAGTTTAATTTAACCTAGTAACTTACTCTTAACTTTTGAATAGCTTTACGTTTATAGTAGATTTACTGTGCTATTTCATTTAATTTATGAACAGTCTGACAGATATGAGTTTTAAATGTTATAGAATTGTGAGTAAGTAATTGATCTATTAATCAAATTTACCTCGTATTCTAATTTTACCTCGACAACTTAATGAAACTACTTATTATGTATTTGGAACCGGCTTATAGCTCATTTTTACAGCATATTTAATCGTGAATTTTTATAAATACAGGTATCAAATTTAGGTTAATATTATTTTTAACTTTCAATACTACATTCTTTAGGTAAAATTTGAATGGAGTACAAATATTGAACTCATAAAGTTTCGGAATATATGTTATTTTTGATATGAACGGGAAATTATGGCGTATGGAAATGGGGTTTTACTCTAGCGTAAGAAGAATTTAAAGGTGTCGTTACCGTTACCTTTTATGTTATATTTCGCAAAGCTCGGAGGGATATGACCATTTCTTCGCAGGTTACTACCGTTTCCCTCGATGATATTAATGAAGTGTTAACTTTCAATATATTCATTTCCGTTGGTAATAAATTCCCCAATACCTTTGAAAAATTTGCGCTTTTATTTGACAATACCTTAGGAAATGAATTATCTCTTTACCGCTTCGAAGCTGATTGCTAAATATTCTTTTAAAATACCAATTTTAGATAACCCTTAGAAGTCCTAAAGGGACCGTGGTACAGTATATTACGAAAGGAACTTTTAGTATTGCGAAAGACGTTAATCAAATTGTTAAAATAAGACTATATTCATACAAACAACTTTTTAGCGGGCGCCACCGTATTTTTCGTTAAGAACCCTGGAAGTAGATTATGTTTTTTCAACGATCAAAGTAAATTTAACGTGATTATATAAATATACCGTTATTGCCTTCCGCTAATCAAAAAATATTCTTAAATATTTTACAAATTGAATAGTTTTCTAAACTTATCATTAAAGACGTATTTTACGAACTACGTATTAAAAAAGGCGGCGAGTAAAAACCTGCGTTCCGTATACATTTTGGAATTTGAAATAGCTTATCAGCTCATTTGTTCTTTCTAATATACTTATTACTTTTTAATGGCATATTAACAATTCGTTACAAATATTTGTCGATATATTTTACTTTATTCATTTCCACTATATCTTGGTGTATTTCAATAGCACTTTAGACAACTCTAAAGTTAAGGTAAGAAAGTATTGAACGCCTTAAGAGTTGTGGGTCTGAACCTCGATATATTCAAATATGAGCTCGGCGTTTGAAAACATATGTATTTGGGATTCATCATCGAAAAGGGAATCGAAATAAATATAAACTTAGAAATTATATGTATTATTCAAAAATAGACGTTTTTTAGGTTTGTATTAGAAATACTGGCTTTTTTTAACTTCATAAATTTTTACACGTATTTCATTTGGGATTACTTTGTTATCATCAGCATTTGAATTCGATTAACTAGACAAAGCTTTGTTTTTTGTTAGGAGCTCGAAGAAAAAGCTGTTTTTAAGCGGTAATACTTTACTTTTTCAAATCAATTTTCGCCTGATGAAAAATGATTGGAAAACCCTTTTAGAAGCTGATTATTTCCGTTGAGCCTAAAAGGGTAATTTATTTCAATAGGACAATTACGGCATTTTACGCCTAGTAAAATATTCATTTCGTCGTTAATTATTTACCTAACATTATTACGTGATTTATGATAATACATTACCAGGGTTTATAAGCTTTTTAGAAGTATAGAACGTAGAACTCTAGGTTACGTTCCATCTGTTTATCATTTTTACGAATTATAAAAACTTGGAATATTTTATGACTACTTAACTATTTTCCGAAGAATAAGTTCGTGGATTGGAATATCTTTTCCAATTTTATTTTAAGTCAATTCAAAATAGAGGTGTTAATTATATATGACCTGATACATTATTCCAACGAAACCAGGATATTTCCCGAAGCTTTTCTGACCCCCGCTTTTTAGGCCAGTAATTATAACTGTTAAGCATTGAATATATATTTTTAAAACCACCTCCACGTATATATCTTTTCCGACTTACTATCGGTAACAAGTTCATTCCGAAAAACTATGAATCTTTCATTAATGTATATCATCAAAATAATAAAGACTTTGTTATTATCCGGAATTCTACTGACCTCCATTTTGTTCGTGCGGTAAATATAGGCGATTAGAATTTTCCTACCGATATCCATATTAACAACGACTAAATACTTAGGATTTTTATTTTTGGAATATTGAATAGAAGACTATATTATTTTTCGGTTCCATAACGGTATTTTGGTCGCCGCTTACAAGTTGTTTGTTACTGCATTAATTTAGGGTATTTACAACTTACTTTTTACCGCCTATTCAAGCCGCGACATTAATATCTCTATTTTAACCAGGATATATTTTTCACTTTGGCCACACCGTGCCATCCGACGTTTTTACCGGAATGAAGATGTTTATAGTCGAACGATTTATTAACTATATTATCGCAAAGAATTTCTTAAACCTTAACAAATTTTTAAACGATATGAAAGTAAATTTTTGGTTACATTTATGGTCAATTTCCCTTAAAAAGAAACTTATGACCTACGTTATTTGATAATTATTACGAATCGTTGAAGTAACGTTATTACTTTAGAAGTAATGAATTCTATGGACGTCGAAGTTTACCTAAAGTGGTTTTTAAATTTTTAGTCACGATTATACGAGTTTCTTCGCGTTATGATAAAAGATAGAGGTTTTAATTACATGAATTGATTTAAAAAACGCCTTTACGACTCGAGGGAATTAAAATAACATTTAAATACTATATTTTACCCCGAAAAGAATGGTATTACCAAATTCATAAATTAATAGGTTTTCATTTACTCATATTTCTTTACTATTTACCAATAATTCGATTAAAACAGATTAGTAGTCTTTTTCCAATTGAAGTTAAAAAATAATGATAATATTACTATTATTATTAACCCGTCTTCAATAATATAATATTATCACGTTAAACTTCTACAACCTATTTAACGTTTACTTATTCCAACCACAAAACCTCGCATAAAGACCGAAGCCTTCGTTCATCGTATTCGAAACGTCATAGAATTCATACAAGTCGTAATGCTTGTCACGCAATATTGTATAAAGAATACCGTTAATAAACAACTTTTTCCTTTGGAATGGTTTCGGGTCGGGGATAAAGTTTAACTTCTTCTGAAAAACCATAAGTTTGATCAATTTTCGTGAAAATAACTAACCAAACTTTATAATAAATACCGCATTATACGTATCATCGATTCTTATGTCGTCTGACTTAATACTCCGGGCATAAAATACCCTTGTTTTTATGTTGACTACCTTATTCAAATCGTTTAAACCCCATTTTCGAACCAACAAATTTGCAATTATTAGCTACCCGCTATTAACTTTATGTATGATAATAGTAATAAAGAACCTAAGTTCTAAGTCAAAGACATTTTGCAAACAAAGAATGAGCTTTGGGTAAAACTATCCAGTATCAACGACTTACCCAAAAAATAAGTCTTAGTTAAATGTGTAAATTATATACACCTAACGTGAAAGCCACTTTCGAACTTTGTAAACACCGTGGTTCTCAACGCTTTCGAATCCTATTACGGTTCAAACAAAGGTAACAACGAGCCTGCCCGCCAAACCTGCTAGCAGAATTTACTTAATCTTTTCCTTTACCAATCACCAAGTTATTCTCAAATACTATTTCATAGCTTTCTAATAGGAGACTAAATTAACCTATAAAATTAGTAATAAAATTACTAATAATAGTCAGTTAGTTAACTCATATAGGTTGAGTAACAGAATACTTGACTTAACCTACATTAATTAAAATAGCTAATGATAACAATGCCCATAATAGATTGATTAACTCACGTAGGTTAAGTAAAGTAATGAACGGCTTGACTCTTATTAATTGAAATAGCTAGTTATAACGCTAGGCTATTTTACCTAATTGAGTTAAGCAACAGTAGTAGACAATTTAACCCACATTGAGTAAAAAATCTAGTAAATTTATATATATAAATAAAACAGGAGGAGGGGGTAAGGGCTTCAGGTATAGGGATACTCCAGGGGTGATATCATAGGCTGCTGCCTAGGATAATGGTCCTCAAGAATCTAGCCCTGGTAGTTGCTATGCCATAAGATGCCCTAGGGTCATCCTGTTATGTGACCGGATCACCCAATTTCTGTAGCCTATAGCATCTCTATGGCAGAGGCTTCTTTCTCTCCCTCTCTCTATCGAAGATAATAGAAAGTATCCGACCTTTATAAACGACAGCTCTAGCCCAGTCCCTTGATACCTACTATTTCAAAGTCAGGGAAGATTAATGATCAATACGATAATAATATACTTTATGTGAAAAGATAATCGGAGTATTGTGAAAGTTATCTATATTAGATATGTAATCCGAAGGAAACAGATAATTAAGCGTATTTGGAATTAGTCGTAATTAGCTATTACTTCAAGTTTTTTTTAAAAACGCGAATTTTACAGTCTATGACGTTAACGGTTATAAAAGAGAATGAAAATTGGTCTCGTTTTCCGCCCGAATAAACGAAGTTTTGAGATTTGTTTAATAAAAAATGTAGATATTATTAGATATCTCTATAGTTAGAAAGCGTAGGAAACCACGCTTGCGGAGTATATGATAGCATACTACGTTGCAAGATGCACTCTGGTAGAGTATATGATAGCGCGTCACATTGCAGGATGCACTTTTGCAGAGTGTATGATAGCGTGTCACGCTCTAAGATAGACGTTGACAGAGAGTATGGTAGAGTGCTACGATCCAGGTAACAGCTTATAAGCTCTCAACTGAGGTGTGTACTTTCCGGATGCCTTTTTTCCCTCTTTGATCTGATAATTTATTATATTACTACTCGAAATCGTTTCCTATTTTCTTTTTACGTTAACTTAAAAAGACCTGACCAACACTAATCAGTATCGGCTCGGTCGATTGTAAATATCTTAGGAAAAAAACAAAAATGTTGGTTAAATACCTATATAGGGATTTTGTAGCGGTCCCAATTATTCCGTATTCCGATACTACTATTTACAAGAAATATACGAGTGTAAAAAGACTGTAAAACCCAGAGTAACATTGAAAATGACAACTGCGGTACGATATTATTAACTCTATTGGTACTTTTTGACTATCAAAAGCCCTGTTACGCTATTCTTTAACTCGGTTGGCGTTTTAAATACACGCGGATACTTTTTGAAAAGCATCATATTACGTATCGACTTCGTAAGCCAGAACCATTAAGTTTTGTGCACTTTTACTGGGACCTATCCGGACAAAATATAGTATTTAAACCGCCTACTCATACTTCGCAAGCGGTTAAAATAACTTTTGAAGGGATTCGGCAAACTTTGAAAGCGTTTAAAACGGTTTCCGAAGCACTCCTATGATTACCCTAAGCCTCGAAAGCAGCTTCCAAATCGCCTATGCAAAAATCTACCAAGCGCTCCGGCATATTTCGCGAGCGCCTAAAATAGTATTCGAAGAGTTTACCACACTGAAATCGCCTAAACCAACACCTGGTGCTCCCACACCATTACAATTCGCCCTTACATACTATCTTAACCATTATATACAACCCCCCCCCTCCTTCTAATATCCAACTCTTTCCCTCCGTTCGAATCTCTATACACCGCTTATTAAAGTTGTGACTTGTAAAGTTTGAGTTTACTAGTCCAAGCTTTAAACAACTAATTTAAAGCGTTTGATTAGTTTTTGATCACGCTCTATTTTCCTTTTCATTGCATATTACAAGCACCAAACGCACAATTTGAATCGTTCTATTTTGAGAACTCTTTAAATATATCATTTTTAACGTACTCGATCCTTATTCACTACTATATTACTATATTAAAACCACTTACGTATATTTCGGACACCGTTGAAATAACTTGTAAGGCGTATACAACTCTGCCTTAAAAGCTTGAACTAACTTTCGAAACGCTCCGATATATTTTATAGTCTCATAGTCATAATCTTACTAACAAGATACGGTAAAGCTGGTCAATAATTAAACTTTTCTTCCAATATATAACGCTTTCAAAAAACGGTTTGAAATTTGTTGATTGGAATTTTGGGGATATCTTAACCTTTATGAAAGACCTGAACCCGTAAATTATAAATATGTATGTTTTAAACGTTGTATTTGGCGATTGGAATAGAATTCTTGAAGCGTTTAATTTATTTGAGGATTTCCGTAAAGAGGATTTTCGTTAGATATTGATAATATGGCATTTAGTGAACCATTTAATATCGAATGTATTACGGGTATGATTAAGAAGCATGGATATTAATACTCCTATTAATAAAAACGGTCGTATCATAAAAGCGATAATTACGATAACCTAGTTTGATTGAATATTAAATTAGATTGATGAGGAGATATTAGAAGTATATTTTATAAAAAGAAACTGGTAAATTTTACATTAGGAAAAGTTTATTAATCATATGTTTGAACACACATCGCCTACACAAAATAAAGAACTTAAGAAAGAAAGTAATGTATCGTAAAAGTTATTATCCACTCGGCTTTTAAAGATGGAGGCGTCATAAGGGCTATCTGATGCTTGAAGTTAAGAGGAGGAAGGTCTAGAAGTATTATTTTTACTCGAGTTTAAAAAGAGGATGGAGAAAAATGGTTATTCTTTATGAAAACTTAAAGGGAGTAAGGGTTGAAAAAGTTATCTTTTACTAACGGTTCATTAGACTACCCCAAAAAGGAAGAATTTGGTATTCATAATAATGTTTACTTTTTAATATAAACGATAACCATTTCAGCCGAGAAGAAAGCGCTCAAGAAGAGTAAAACAAGTTTTCCCAAGGTATAAATAAAGTGGTAACCCTTTAAAAGGGTATTTAAAAAGAGACCCTCTAAACCGTAACCTTCATAAAAGTGCTTTAGATAAGAAATTAAACGCTATCGAGGGGTATATAGAAAACTCTATAAAAGATAAAAAAAATTTCGACCACGTTAAAGGCGCCTTGAAGGAAAAAAACGGCCTTTCCGGATATATAAAAGATGGCCCACTATATCAGAAAAAGAGTGCTTGGAAAATAGAAATTAATTTCTCAATGAGTATATGAAAAGAATCATAAGAGTTATGCCTTTTTTAAATTACGTTAAGAACACCTTAAATATAAATAATAGGGAATTTAGTATTTATATTGATACATGTTTTCTAGCCGAGAAAAATAGCGCTTTCGGTAAGGTTAAAAGCGCCCCAGATAAAGGAGGTGGTATTCCCGAGAGTTATATAAAGAATACCCTTTCAACTTGTAAAATGAACTCTTTAAAGGAAAATGATGGAGTTCTCGAAGGATACGATGAAGATAAAAATACTTTGAATAAATGGGATAACATTTTGGAAAGGTATAGTGATAACAATATAAAATACAGCTCCCCCTAATTACGATATAAGTACTCCGGAAAAAGTACATTAAGTTTGCGATAGGTATATAAAAGATAGCCTTTTGGATCGCGATAAAGACGTTTTAAAACAGGGAAAAAACTTTTTGGAGAGAAATATAAAAGTTTAATAAGCCAAAAAAAGTATTAGAGGTAAGGTAAAGGAGCGGCGCTACTAATAGCGTATTCGAAGCGAGGCCAAATCAGAGAATTCCATATATCGTATTAAAAGCGTTCGTACCAAATCAAGGCGCTCTAATTAGTATATTGAAGGTGCCTCTATCGAAGTAGCGTGTTCCATTCAGCGTATTATAGGAGCTTATTTTAACTACTACTCCTTCTATCAATATCATTAGACAGGTTTTGTAACTTAGTTAAAATAGGCTACATTTAATTTTTTTTACTGGTTTTTTGCGAATTTCGCTTTTTATTTCACGCCCTCAATTAATCATTTGCCGTTTGTATTATACATATCACGTTCTAATTGAACAATTTTCCGCTTTACTAGTACAATATTACTTTTTTTATTATTAATTGGTTACTTGTTGTAAGAATTTTCAAAAAATATAATTTATATGTATAATTATTTATATATAAGCCCGTTCAAACTCTATAACATAAAAACATTGAAGTTAAAGGCTGCCAAACGAAGAGGGAGCGGAAAAGCCGGTAACATTATCCTTCCCGTCGTCTTCGTAGCTGTTGCCCTTACCGTAATTCTCTCCGCCGCCGTCATCGTTATCGTCGGTCGTTATCGTTGTCGTTACTAACGCTACTGCCGTTTTCGACGACGTTATCAGCGTCGTTTCCACAAAAAGATCTGGGCACCACCCGTACTTTGGGCCATATACCCTTGGGTAAGGGGTAAGAGACGGCTTCTCTATTTTTACAACGATGCAAGATAATGTCCTTGAACTTACCTACGTAGTATATACGCAATCCCGTCCGCCAGGCGATAATAATGGTTGTCATCTTTGCCGATCTCCAGTTAGCATCTAATAAGAAATTTGCTCCCGTTTTATTTTGCGTTTTGTAATGTGAGATAAGGGAACCCCGGAGAGCGTATTGAAATAGCAGACATTAAATAAAGAGGTCTTGAATAATGTATTAAAAATGTATATTGGAATAGTACTACTTGCAGTACAGTAGTTCAACTTTACTCACAGTAAAGTTGACTTTACTGAATTGCAAGTTGAGCATATTGTTTGTGTGGACTTACTGCATTGGATGTAAGTCGAGTGCAATATACTGCATTTCATACTAGGGCTCAAGCCAAGCAATTGGCCATACAAATTATACTGCAAACCAGCTAGCGGTCTGCCAAACCTAGAACAATACATCCACTACTTAACTAACACAATACTATTGTGACTTCGACAGCGATTCGAATCGACAACGTCACAACAATTTAAGGCCCTACTAACAAGGTATATATTAAGTAAATAAGCCTTAAACAACGTATTGAAAATGTGGATAACGAATAATCGGGTTGAAAATATGTGAAAACAAGTAATTAAGCCTTAGATTACGTATTGAAGGAGTGATTGTTATTTTGAAGAGCACCGAATAAGGAATTAAAGGAATGAACAATAAATAGTCGAGTCCGAAATTACGTATTATAAGAGTAGGTAACTTACCGTAAGGATAGTGGGTGTGTAACAAAGCCTCAGTTTACAACCTTAACATTATCGAAACGTGGGCGTATTCATTATCGCTTTGCTTATAGCGGTGATAACGGGAAGAGGTATCTCCGCTTTAATAATAATCGTTAATAAACTTACCTACGGCGGTAGACGTAACGTACGGTACGTAAGGCGTATTTATTAGCATCCCAGGGATACGAACTTAGGTGTATCATCTTAGCTCTTTACGTACTAAAGAGGCTTCGCGACGTACTCCTAAATGCTGCGCTTTTAAACGGCGGGTTCTCCATGTCATTTCCGCTATGTTTAGCGAACAATGGTATAATAGGATTTAAGGGGATAATTCTTACGTATCGTGTTACAGCTTTGTAATATTTAGCTTACAGCGGCAGGAGGTCGTTATAGTTAAGAGATATTTTAACTTGTAGTGAAAAGGTAAGTTTTATAACCTTAGAAGAAGATTACCTTCGCCCTTGGAGGGTAGGGGAATGAAAGGGGAAGAGGGGAGGCGGAAAAAGGGGTATGGCGGCTATAGCGGCGGTGGGTGGAAAGCGGAAAATAAAGGTAGGGATCGATAACGTGCTGCCGTGTTATCGGAGCTGGTGTTGGTAGGGCGGCGTGTTAGGATTGTAACGAACTTATTGAGGCACCTTTGTTGCATTAAACAGCGTCTTTAGGAATAGTTTTTTCGTGGCATTTATGTAAAACAATTAGGACATAGCATTAAGTAAGTAATCAGTATATACGGGAACACCGAATAAATAATTGGAAATTGGTGGTTTAGGCGTACGGATGTCGAGTGACTAATTGAAAGCGGGAGGTTTAATCGTACAAGTGTTGAATAGCTAATTGAGGTCTTATCTTAAAGATAGATGCGTTTCGTTATGGAAGAAAGAAAAGAAGTTTTAGTTAGACCAATAGCTATATATTTTATTATACTGACTCCAGAAGACATAACCTTTACAATCACACCTTTATAAAGATTACCAACCTTCTAATACGATCTTTCAAAACCTATACCACTACTAATTTCAAATCTTACATTACTGTTACTACTATCTAACTACTTAAAAGCTTCAACAAATTATACTGTCACTATTAAATAACTGGTTAAGGGCTTAAAGGAATTGTATTGTAATTACTGGATCATAGATACAGAGCTTCCTAACAAAAAAGAAAAGATTACCTATATAAATATTAATAGATGTCCCTTTAGTTAGCAAATATAGGGGACCTCGTTTGCGGAGTGCATGATAACATGACACGTTACAGGATGTAGTTTTGCAGAGTGTATAATAGTGTGTCACGTTACACTCTTACAAAGTATATGATAGCATATCACGCCCTAGGAAGGAAGTTGACAGAGTGCATAGTAAAGTGTCACGCTCTAAGTGAGAGCTTATAAGCTTTTACCCGAGGCGTGCACTCTCTGGATGCCTCTTCTACCTCTTGCATCCAATACTTTACTACTTTACTACTTGAAATACTATACATTTTTCTTCTGTTGTTGACTTACAAAGATCTTACTGATAGAAAAAGTAACTACTTCGCCCTTGTATAGAAGAAAACTCGACTATTACATTCATATCAAGCCAAACAAAAATGAATTTTAACCGGATAAATTATAAGAGCTATTATACTTAATGTTACAAGATTAACCCTTTGAACTCCGACTTTTGGTCACCGAAAGAATCAATAATAATTAGATATAGGTAAATTTTGTATCAGCCGCGACGCCGATATTATTAATTTTGAAACCGAAGTGGGGGGCAGCGATTTTATCTGTATTAACGGATTTTCAACAAGATTATCGAATCAAATTATTTTCCCTTTCCTTTAATTAAGAAAACCATATATACGTTATTTAAATCAACGTGATTGATGAAACTAGATATTTGTTATGACTCAACATCTGCAGGGCGCACCAGCGGCGGCCCCGCAGCAGATAACAAAGGAAATCGGTTGGACACAGCCTCTCGGCAGGCACCAGGGATCCACAATAGACACACCGTACACAAGGGTTAGGGTCAGCATGGTGTGAGACTCGATGGACTCGGTATCGAGCCAGTCGAGCCTACACTGAAGACGTATGAAGGCGCGGATATATAAGGACACTTTCATTACCAAGATAGATAGTATTTCCTTCATAGCTCTTCAGTTGTCAATCTAAGTGTTCAGTCTACCCTGAATAGCCTCACGGCTTCTGATCATCACTCGCACGAATACAGTCTTGATATTGCACCTTTTGTTACCTCTGCTACCTTACTGCTAACATAAACCCTCTGGACACCTTCTACATACTCACGGGTATTTAGTGTGATCATTACAATATTCGGGTAACTTTTTATCATATTTGGATTACATTAGGATAAAAAGAATTAACAGTTTTTCGTGTTTATTTCAACTAATTCTAAAACTTCATTACAACCTTGAAATTAGCGGAGGCGTAAGCAACATTGTATCATTACATTAATTATGCAATAACGAATATCCTAAATAATTTAGTCACAATTTACCTCAACAATGTTTTAGGTTTTGTAAACTTTAAATACTTTTATATAACGAAGATTCCCGAGGTTTTAAGACGGTTTTATAAAGCATGGATGAATTTAGACTCAAAGAAATGTGACTTTGTGGTAAAAAATGTAAAGTACCTTGGTTTCATTATATGACAAGTGAAAATATTTAGGTTAATTTTGAAAACTTTTTGGCCGTTTACTCATGAAAATTCCCTGTATTATTTGGAAGTTTATGAATTTCAATTGTGATTGTATTAAAAGCTGTATCGACCAAGTTCATTATGTTATTCAATTTATTAAATAAGGAACAAAGTGGTTTTAGATTTATTACGAAAAATAAGCCTTGAAAACGTTAAAACATTCCTTTATTACAATTTCGATTTTAGTATATCAATACATCGACTGGCTAACGGTAATGAAAACAGATTTTTCGGGGAAAACGTTAAGACGTTGCCTTTTGTACGAGAATAAAAATGACATTTTCAAGCTGGTTATTTACCATTCCGTACAATTATAGAACATGAAACGAACCTATACAATTTACGATAAGGAGCTCCTTATGATACTGTTATACCTAAAAGTAAGATTATCAAAATTACGTATTGTCCGTGCCTTCTTTACCATTTTAACGAATTATGAGGGATTGAAGTTTTTCTACCCCGTTTAATATAGGAATATTAAACCCGCTAGGCTGATAAGCTGTCGTCTTTTTATTATCATTTATGTTACTGATTGGTAGCTTAAAAATGTTTTTCTTAAAACATTTAACCGCAAGTTATAAAATAAAACCGTAGTTAAGAAACTTTGTACATAAGTTTTCTAATTTAGTTTTATAATTATGTCGAATATCATGGCAATAGACTTATAAATTTTAAGAACGTATATTGCGATGGAGTATATGAATCAATGCGTTGAAACTTTGGTTTAGTTATTCAATTACAATAAGCTTAGTTTAAGGAGTTGATCAAAGGGTAATAATATATCGACAGTTATAATAACGTAATAGGCCCGGTTTGCTCCCGCGCTACCTACCTTTTTATCGCCGGATAATTATCTAATTTTTGGGTCGGGAATTTGAATGGAGTTCTATGATTAGGGTATAATAAATAACCCGTTATATTTAATTCAATTATGAGTGGTTATCGAAACATTTATGAAGTTCCCGTTAAAGCCGGATATCTGGTATAAATTACGTATTATAATATCAATTTAAGGGGTATTGTTGGAATAGCAGTTAAGTTCAGTATAGTCAAGTCAACTTTACTTGCAGTAAGGTTGATTGTACGTACTACAAATTGACTGTAGTTTGTGGGATTTGAATACACTGCACTGCAAGTGTAGTGCAGTAGGTGCTTACTTCAAAGTGGGACATAGACCAAAGCGTTTGCCCATACAAATGAGTGTGCAGACCGGCTAGCGGTCTACCAAACTTAGAATTTACACACCAATCAACAATATCAATGTAGCACCAGTTACTTTGTCCACAAATATTCGAATCGACTACGTTGCAATAATAAAGGCCTACAAACGGGTATATTAACTTCCCGTGATCATCTGTAGTTGTCGAATTGTGAATTATTTTCAACGAAAGTTTTATAATAAATCCATAACTTCATTACTATGAGGTATCCGAGTAAATAGGTTTTATTCTGGGTTTTTTAATATGATAATTATTGAGTGGGATGAGTCTTGATATTCAGAGATTATATCGAATATATATGTAATTTAATGTAATGGTACAAAACCTTGATATACCTTATGATAAGGACTACTTTATTCCCCTCCTATTCGAAACCATTACTAATTCTATATTCTAGTAGATTTTATAATAGATTTACCTATTATCGGTAACGACCTACGATATTTATTCGTTTTTCTAAATCGACAATTGATTTTTATTTAATTAAAAGTAATATAGTTTATAATTGATTTTTTTTTATTTACTATCACCGAATGGTACCCACTATATAGAAAGTATAGTGCGGCCCTCGCTAATGTTAAAAGTACATATGCCGGCGGGAAAGCTTGCAATTTCATTATTCCTATCCTACAACAACCACCATATAAGAAAATTCATGTTTCCGAGTTATACCGTACTATCCGTTGAATAAAATATTACATTTAAAGGCCTTGTTCCTCGCTAAATATTTATATAAAGTTGAACCCCCAATCCTATAAAACTGTACCCAATTTTCCAGCAATATGTTGTACATATATGATAAATTCCAATGGGGTCTTAAAATGAACCTCATTAGTACTAATTGTGTGCTATAAATTTATGTGAGACTATAAATATGAACCATATTTGTATAACTTTATCCACATATCACATAAAGAAGTGCTTACATTACTATGTGTTTCGGAAAAAGATTTTGATCCAATATATCTATAAAGAAAATTCTATCGCCCTATATTTACAACCTTTGCTTATAAAAAGAAAAAGAAAAATCCTTTCCCAATACCAGGAATCGAATCTTAAGCCAGCCGTTCAATTAAGGCTTTAAGGTATCCTATAGTTTACAGACCCGTAAGGTCATGAAAATTGTAGCCTTAGCCAGGCCTTGCTATGTTTCCATTTCAGTTCCCATTCGACTTCTACTCGTATTGAAGATCTGACAGCGTTCCTAAAATATTAAAGGACCTGTAAAACACTTATATCTTGGTTGAAAGCCCGCGGCGATGGAGAAGATAAACTTTACAACTCGGCAAGGAAAAAAATTCTAACCCAACCCACCTTTTTACCACAAGTCGCAAACCTAAAAAGTTTAAAAGAACGTAAAAAAGGATATATTACTAAGCGGGTATTGTGCGATGAAAAAAAAATTGTGGATAGTTAAATATCCAATGTATAGTGGAAGGCTAAAGCCCCATTAAGGTAGCCGGGCGCTAGTTCAGGTAGTGACGGCTAAAAAAAAAAATAGATAAATAAAGCCGCAAGTGTGAGCGTTTATAATAAAGGTCTTTAAGGCCTATAAATGCAGAAGGAATCAGACTTTTGGTTGTACCTTAATACAAGTCTGAAGTGCTACGTTGGTACGAGTAATAAGGGACAGAATCGTTAGTTACAAGGACTATTCTTCAGATACACCGCTATGCGGGTTGTGCATCGAGCTGACGATGATCTTCACAACCAAAAAGGGGTCGCCGAAAAATATTCAAGAGGTGGTAGAGCCGATTAGTTATATTGTGGTGAAATAGAGTACATATGAAGTGATAGTGTTGAGAACGATTGAACTTGAAATTTTTTCTTGGAAGTAGGCACTGTAAGGGTTTAGAGTATAAACCCTCTACCATCCTTAACAAGATGGCCCGTACACCTATGCCAAAAAAGTTGATGTGAGGTCGAAAATGATTTATAAGGATTGAAGCATATAAGGAACATTATCGGGATATAAAGTAACGTTTTTATAAATTTCCTATATTTATTATTAACGACCGCAGCTCGAATTAATTAGTTGTTATTAGACGATCTTATTTTGGTAATAAATTTTAAATAAATTTTATTAACCATATATCAATTTGAAGTAGACCAAAATATTCAATAGGTAAATTTAAAGGTTTACAAATACTTGCGAATTATCGTCGCCCTTTTATAATTTAAGTAAATATTACCTTTCCCAAATTATTGATTTATATTAAACAATATCAAGTTAACGATTACCGAATTTCATACGAATTCGTTAGTTAACGAATGAAAAATGTTTTTTCTTTCTAAGGTAAATAAAAATACGAAGTTTTCAACCAATGCGGTTAAACGAGTCATTAAATTTTTCATATACTGATATTAAGGTATGGAATTAATTCAAGTTACTATGATATATGTTTAATAATAGATCAAAAAAACCGTAAGCGTCGGCGATTTTTAGCGCAAGTAATATCGTAAAGAAAATTAGTTTTATACAAGTTTACGTAATATTAAGAAGAATATCTCAAATAACAAAAACTCACCTTACTTTATACTTAATATCGTGTAATAAGTGTTTCAAACCCGTCGAATATCGTTTGGAATATCTTCGATAAACACCCTATATTTTACGTAAATTCAGTTGAATACGCGATTGAAAATCTATCCGCTTCATAATTTTCATTTAAAGCTCTTCAGAACCCTAGCTTCATGGTAGAAAATATTAAAAATAAGTTATAGAGGAAATTTAAAGTTGATGAATTTTAACATTGAAAATTGGAAAGGATAATATCCGTTATTTGTTAGTAAAATAAAATTGGTACGATCAATTCAAATAGGACTTACTAGAAAATTGTAAATATATTATAGAGTTCGATAAATTTAAGTCGAAGTTGGGGGATATACGGTTTTATAAGGGCTCAGCGTTTCAACGTCGACGTCGGGTACACCCTATAAAATTTATTTCTGTTGTTCTGTCTGTATATACGAACGTATTGTGGTGTTTCAGTCTGTATTTTAAGGTAAAGACTAAGCTAAGGGTTTGATTCCACTAGATCATCATAATAATAAGTACTCATAAGAAGTATGAATCATGAGTAGGCAGTCTCAAGAGATAGAAGTCTTGTAAGAAAGCACGAGATAGTAGGTAAGTACCCGCTCCGAGTATAACAAATGCCGGGTGCCAAAAGAAATACTGATTTCCTTATTATACTTTAAACCAGTAGCAAACATTTCAGTATTTCCTTTTTCGAATGCATTAATTAAGTCCGGACAATTCAATTATGATATTGGTTTCCATTCGTCGTCGAGAGCTAAAAACCTTGTTTATTAAAGAAGATATTAAATTTAATCTTCTTTGCGATGGCGGAGATCCGCGCGTTTAGCTACTATATATTCCACCTTCTAATATTTGATATCTGATGTATTTTTTCGTATTTAATCAGCTTAGTTTATGGTGTAGCTTTGTTAAATGGATACTTTGTAGGGTCTCAATAAAGTAACAAGTAAGTAATGCTAATGGTTGAGTAAATATCCGATCTGGATAGAAAGTCTAAAGTGAAAGCCAAATTATTGACTTTTTCATAATTGTATATGGAATTATACGCGGTGGTACCAATTTGTTTTGTTTGTAAAGATGTTTGTAGGTTCTTCATAATTTTAGCTATATTTTGTCCCATATAGCGAATCATACCAACGATGGTTTTTATTACATCGGGGGTTTTTCTTTTTTTGCCTTAGTATTGATAATATTTATCGTTAATTGTGCGTCGCGTGGTAAATATTCTCGTATAAACCGAATTTATACGTGTTTTCGTGGCAGAATTATTGTGAAAATATATACTAGTATTATGAGTTTGAATTCAAATAGATATTTATAAGGATTGGCTTCAAATGTATACGAGTATATATTGTTGAGGTTTTATTATAAAGCCGGTATAATACTAATTCAATATTATTTAGGGTACTTAGCTACGAAGTGACGTAAAGCTATCTCAACTTTTTCATTATTTTCTTCTTATCTATTAGCTTATGGATAATAAGCTATTGTTATTATCAAGCGCTTTCCAAATCCTTTGCATAAACTTTACCTAAAGGTGGACTTAAATTTGATGTTTTTATTTAAGATAATTTGTTATAATTAAGGTTAGTCGTATAATATGAATTGTCGAATTAAAATGGCAGCCTAATTCTCTATAGTATAAGTTGTGTGGCTAGGAATAAACAGTTTTTTTTTTTTTGGAAGTTTTGTATACAACCGGTATTATAGCGATAAAAGAATCTTTGCCAGGTAATATCTAAGATGTGTTTCCGGATGGTATTATTGGTAATACGATTAAAAAATCCATGTAAGTTATATATATTGGGTTTTCAGGCGGTTCAATAAGCTTAATATGGATATTACCATATATTCCTATCGTTAGTAAGCGGCTACGCTGCAGAGTACACTTTTGCTGAAGTGTATAGTAACGTACCACTCTGCAAAGTGCATTCATAAAGAGTGCATGATAAGGTGCCACTGCTTAGAAGTGGTATTTACAAAGTGCATGGTAAAGTACCACTTCCTAGAAGAGAGATTAGCAGAGTGTATAGTAAAGTGCTACTGCTTAGGAGAGAGGTTGTAACCTTTTACCTATAGCGTATATTCTACTAATGCCCTTTCTTCTTTTAATAGCTTATCTAATTCCTATAATAATAATCTTTTTATTACTTCTTTGTGAAGTTATCGTATTAAAGACGTTACTGATAATAATTAATAACCGATTCGGTCGATTACAAATTTCCCAGAAAAGAAGGGATAAATATAAGTTAAACACCTATAATGGGATGTTATAGTAGTCTTAACTGTTTGTACTTTAATCTTACTAATTGAAAGACCTATAGGAGAGTATAAAATTATACAAGAACGTTTTTGAAACCCAAAGCATAACAAAATTGTAAGATCTGGAGTGACTTTAAAAAGAATATCTTGAATGCGATATTATTAATTAGTTGGTGCTCTGTTTACTAAAATCTCCGTTACATTATCCTTTAATTCTCTTTAACGGTTTAAACGTATTCGAGTACTTTGGGGAAAGTTTCCTATCATGTAATCAACTATGTAAGCCAAAACCACCAAGTTTTAAACCCCTTTGCTAGGACCCATCCGATCAGAAAACATCATCCAAACCGCTTATATACTTTGGGAGCGGCTTAAATACAGTATCCAGTCCGTTTACACCCACCGTTTACGAATGATAAGAACGGCTATAACACGGAATCCAACCCGTTCACAAAATTTAAAAGCGATTAGGATAAGATATCGGAACCGCCTACTACATACATTCGAGACACCTTTACGATTTTCCCCTATTTCTACTAACCTATTTATTTATTTATTTCCTTTTTAAGTTATGTCCCTTTCGTTTTTTCCTGTTCGCTTTCCCTTATTCACATCAAAAGCATTCCATTAATTCGAGTCTATTATTACAAAATATAAGTTTACTAGTAATTTGGTTGATAAAACGTTTGCGAAGCGTTAAATGCTAATTCAAAAAGCTTAAATAGCTTATAGTAACGCCTTATAAACATTATACTTAATCTCCGTTAGTACTTACAAACGCTAAAACGACTTATTTTATACGTTTTGCTAAGTTTTATTTACTTTTATTTAGACTGAACCCCTTTAAATACTATATTTTAAAGCGTTTACAAATCCCATTCACTACGTAAAACCAAATTTTACACCGCTTCAACATTTTTGTTACTGGTATAATTAAACTGACAAACTACTTTAATATACATTTTACCGTTTTAAATATAGCTTTAGTACTAATAACCATAGATCAAGCCAGATAATACATGGATTGTTTTTTTAAAAATACATTATTTCGCAAATTTCTCTTTAACTACTTAGACTTCAACTTATGGGATGGCAAAATCTATGATTTAGTAGAGAATTTAGACCCTTTTACGGCAAATACATATACTATAAATATGATTTTTAACTATTATAACGGAGATATTAAAGGAAGAGATCAATTCATAATTTTAAAGAATACTTTATAAACTAGACGCCATAAATGTGGCGTACAGTAAACGGTATGATTTTAAGAATTCTGCGTAGAAAATTTCGGAATAGAGATATTAATACAATCGATAGTAATAATAGCCATATCGCGAATGCATTGTCGATAATAGCCTAGCTTACTCTAATATCAAAATAAACTAAAGATGAATTATTGAATGTGAAATTCGAAAAGGGATACTAATTGAAAAAAAGCCAAAAACTAATTTTAAAAATGAACGATGAAAACTGAGAAAAAGCTTGGCAAATATAAGAAATAAGTTGTTTAACAAGGCTAAACTTACGTCGAAAAATGTAAACAAAATAGGAGGAATCAATGAAAAAAGACGAAAAGCTATGGAGATTGTCTATTACGTAAGTAGACTACAAATCCTCCCCAAAATGTATTTTCGACCAGAGATAGGAATAAAACCACTCTCCGGATACGGCAAATAACCCGTTTTATAAAAATAAAAGCAGTCCAAATAAGGAAAACGACCCGCCCAATAATACATTAAGTGGCGTAAAATAACAATACAACCTTTACTGATCAATATACACCAATTATGACCATTACCGGAATCTTTTACTATAACGCTTTCCAATCGACAGAAGCAATCCGATAAAAATGACCAACATCGCCAAATTATAGGATAAAGACGAAAACTATAGCGGTAAACCATCCGACGTTCTCAACAACAAAATACTTATAATGCTAAAAATGTGTATAAAAAACTAGATATGAAGTCGTTACAATTCCATATTATATTACCTAATATATTATTTAATTAAGTTAAAAAGTAATATATATATATATTACTTTACGTAAGTAAATACATATATAAAGTAATATTACCGCTTAAAATTAGACATAGATAAGGAATTTCACTATAGATCTTACCATAGGAATTAAATTAACACTACCTAGAAATCTGTATCAAGTTAGCATAAAAATACTAACAAAAGCCAATAGGAAGTATTTACCGCTTTATTAACGAAATTCAGAAAATGTTGAACGGTCCTTACACCAGAATATAATGGTAATAAACATTTTATCCAAATGGTTACAAAAACATACCATAATAATCTAAACTTCGACCTTACATTATTTAAGGTCGAATAAAACTTGCAATTTTTTTTATAAAAACTTTGAAACATTATTAAAAACCATGATACGCCGGTAAACAAGCATCGAATTAACATTTGTAACCGAAAAAACCAAAGGCGACGCCCAAATTACTAAAATAGACCTCGCCGAAACTATCCATTACGTTTTGAACCGAAGATTTAAAGTATACCTGAGACAAAATAAACGTTTTAAATACAGTAACCAAAAAGAGAAAAATTAAGGGAAAGCCCCAAAAACCGGGAGTAAAACGACAATTATTAAAGACAAACCTATAACTAAGGACGAAACTGACTACACTTATAACAATACCTACCAAAAAGTATACAGAGCTTTACAAGTTTACCAAAATTCTTTATTATATGTGGTAAGGTCGTTTATTGGGTTATTGAACACTTAATATACGAGAAATTTCGGATCAAACGCCAGGTTTAGGCCAATTACTGACCTAAAAACCAAACGAAAGCTAATTTTCCAGTATAGGTAACCAACTACAAAGGCGTAAAACATAGGCTTAATACTTACTCCTACGAATATACCTCAGGAAAGGAGGATTTCAAGGGTAATATTATTTACATATCGGCTTAAAATAATAAATCCACCCAACGAATTTTTACAAGTTTACAAAATACCTCCTTTTTATACAACGTAAACTTGGACTATGCAAATAGCATATTTAATACCTACATGGCTTTGTAGTTTAGAATTTTAAACAGGTACGAAAACCGATTCTATGGTATTATACCTAACACCGATGCGGCCGAAATCTTAAGCGCTGGAAAGCGATAATTCGACACGTTCGCGGCGAAATTTCCGAAATTTTAGCTCAACTTTACTGAAAAATATCGGAAAGTTCGATTCGATAAAGGTAAATCATTATCACTTGAAGTGGTCGTTGTAAATACATGATTTAAACCGGTTAAATTTGACATAATAGATTTTAAAACACCATTTTTTTATCGTTAGGGAGTAAAAATAAATTGGGAATCGAGGTCCAGAAAATGACTATTCAATATATCCGCGTTTAAAATAGCGTATCCTTATCGTTCCGATTTAAATTCTCACACGTATAGTTCTCCCCCGAAATACGAATAATTAAAGTTGTTTACCCAACGTAATCGGAATTAAAGATATTATAATGCCGATTCGATGCTTAAAGGCGAAACGAATTTTACGGCTGCTCTACGCTGCAAGCTATATAAATATAGGAAAAGAAGCGTTTAAAGCCGTCGAAAAATTCTGCCACGAATACCAGGGATATTTGTAAGCCCCACGATAATGTAAATTCCGTATTTAAAACAATATAAACTTTAACTAAGAGGTAATTATGGATAAAATAAACCTTGAAAGCTAATTAGTATTGTACGCAGTGAACGTAAAAATATTGTATCAAACCGTGAAATTTATGAGAAACTCTTCATCATAAATTATTAGGACACTTTATTAAATTATTCATTGAACTTTTACGTAGAACCTCTGGACTGTATTACCCATGACATAAGCATGGCTTTCGAGTGGACTAAATAATCCATTAAATTCAGGATTATTATTAATAAATATAAGCAAATACTGGTAAAAGTACCATGAAGTATTAGAAAATATAAACGGTACCATAAACCGTTTTAAAAAATGTATATAGTATGATCCAAAACACTAAAACGTATTAGCTTCAAGGAATTTTTATTAAAAAGAACGGTAAATATTATAAATATTATATCCGGCCCGAGTAAACTTATTTTAATATTCCTTGTTTTCGATATTTACCTTAAAGTCTATATAAATTTAGCACCGTCATTAACTATAACGTAAAGGAAAAATGTTATAACAAAAGCTATAGTAACACTACGTTCCCTATGAGCCAAAAGTAACGTTTCAAAAGCATTGGCCATAAGGACGGCCCGCGTAAGACTGGCGTTTGAGATTTACTATTATAATCTAAAGTCTTAATTTGAAAAACTAAACACGTAGAAACTGATCCTAAAATAAGGAAGGGGGTTTAAGGCTACAATATACTAGTAAACTTACCAAATAGTATAAGCTCGATCCGCTAGATAATAATACGAGAGTTTTAAATAAAAACGGTGGAAAAAAGCGGCCCGAAAGCGTAATTTAACTAGTGGTACCAATTAAGCTACTTTTAGGATAGCGAATACAGACCGCTCCCAGATTTAACATACCTCCCGAATACCACTTCCAAATATTTACCACCACATTAAACCGGCTCGTCTATACTAATTAAGCTAATACCGCGCCGCTGGAGGCGTCCACTTAACTTTAAAAACATAGAACGTTTTAACACCTTCGTTGCAGACTTCTTTATTACGTAAAAGTAGATAGTGAACCGTAAGTCAAACTTAAAAATTCTCCTAAAAGGCATTATTACTACCCCAGGTTCACTGTTTAAGTAGTTTATGAATATGGAAATAACCACTTTAATTGAAAAAGGTGGTTTTCGCTTTAAAAGATTTAAACTAACGATTTATAACGCCTAGAAAAT
Source organism: Anisogramma anomala (assembly GCA_038502455.1). Classification (NCBI taxonomy): domain Eukaryota; kingdom Fungi; phylum Ascomycota; class Sordariomycetes; order Diaporthales; family Gnomoniaceae; genus Anisogramma; species Anisogramma anomala. Next base: position 17,439,897 of record JASMMZ010000002.1, read on the forward strand.
CTTTTCTAAATACTCATTCCACGAAGTAATACACAAGGCCGAAAAGACTTATAAAAAAGGTCGCGTTATTATTAAAGGATACGATAATACTGGCAAAAAATATTATAATCTAATCACCTACTTTACAAAAGGTAAAACATCTTTTGATTTTAGTATTTGTCTCCTCCTTACGTACGCCCTATAACCTTGATATTGAGCTTTGTAATATTACACAAGTTTATACACAGCGAAAAAGCAGCTTCAACGCTGTATTTACGCCTATATTCCTACGAAGCTTCGGAAATACCATTTACTCGGAATGATTTTTCGTATTATAAAACCACTTTACAAACTTATTAAAGCTGGTATACACTAGTATAACATTTACCAAAAATACTATAAGGAATGGCTCAGAATAGCTGCTCAACCTTCGACCCTTATCTGCTGGTTTTAATAATATGTTTTAAAAACTTTGTATTGACGGGAATACAGGTAAATGATACCCTAATATTATGTAACGAGTTGTTTTTCGTATTTCAAAAAGGAAAGCTTTTAACGGCCGGTCTAAAAGAAAGACTTAAACGTACCTGACGAAAAATCGAATAATCGATTTTAATAGCGCGATAATCACTTTTTGGAACGGCGTTCTAAACCTTAAGTAAAAGGAATATTTTGGTAAAGTTACCGTTATCTCCCTAAATTACGTAAAACGGGCCGACAAATGCACATGCTAGCACGCATGTAACGCTTGGATTATATTATTTATATAACCGAAAACAGAACTTAACGTTTTAGTCGCTGCATAATATTAAACCGATTTTTCGGACGATGTATATAGAGTGTTTAGCAAACGTTTTACATAGCAAATACATAGTCTAAAATGCGGTTTACTATTTTTACTGTTCGATATACTTACTATAAAACTCTTTGTTTTTTTAACGGTTTTGTGGTTAATGATACTGATTATAACGCGTAAATAGAATTCGTTTTTATTTTCGGTAACAAAGTACCGGTTTAAAACAAATTTTCGCTTCATAAATATATTATTTTTTAAAGATCGATTATATAGTAATGGATTACAAGCAAATTTTCAACCCCAGACATTTATAACAGGGTTTAAGCTTCGATCTTGGTATTACTATAATAATAACAGTCGAAATAATTATTTTAAACCTTAGTTTGAAGCCTTTCATTTTTTTCGTTTAAATTAATTTTTTTCTTTTTACGAATTCCTGGTTAAACATGTCATTTCGAACGAAAAACGCTTGATAATCGACAATATAGCCTTACGCGAATAATATAAGCACCGCGATATTAAAGAAACAAGAAAAATTGACAGAAAGTTAAACCCTACAAATATAATAACCAGAGGCGCCCCAAATAGAGAATTAAAGGCGCTCGTATCAACGAGTAATCTTTTTGTTAGTATTATTGGAATGGAAAGGTTCTACGACCCTTTCTGGGTTAATACTTTCTGCAACTGACATCTGTTGTTTTCCTTTTATTTTGCATGTTTATACTGTTTTTGATATTTTTCTGCGGTCCGGATTCATCATTTACACCGGTTTTACAAAACTTTGGTCTGTTTATATTTACCATTTCCACCGCTCTTATAAGTTTTTTTCTTTTTTAATCTGCCATTCGCACCACGTCTCATATATTACTTTTTTTTCTTGTATTTCGACCCTATTTGAATTATTTTTACTTCTTACCTCTTATATTCATCACTTACATTACGAATTCTTTTTAAACGCGATTATATTACTATATAACTTACTGCACTATAGCCGAGCGCGCCGGACCGGTAATAAAAGCAGTTATTCGCTGCTAAAGGGAGAAAGAAAAGCCGATATCTCGTCCCCACCATCCTCTTCCTCGCCGCCCTGCCCTTCTATGCTGGCGATACCACTATTACCGCTATCGACGCCGCTATCGGAACTACCAGAGGGGTAGCCTAGCGCTATAGGTCGCATACCCTGAAGTAAAAGCGCGAGGGGTTTTCTAACCTTCTTACAGTAACGCGCGATAACATTATCGAACTCGCCTACGTAATATATACGTAGGCCCCGCTTCCAAACGGTAAAAGTGGCCGCCGACTCCTCAATCCACCGGTTAGTACCTACTAATAATTATCATCAACTTATTTTGGTTATTTATGAAAGTAATTACTTTGGAAAGCGCTTCAATCAATATATTTATAAAGGTAAAGGAATTATATTGGCGATTCAAATCATGAATTTCAAGTGAACTTATTATGAATCCAGTGGGAATATAATGCGGCCTCGTCCTTCAGATTTAAAATTACTGAAACAAGGGCGTATTTGTTGCCAATCCATTAATAATAGTGACAACGAGCTAACCGACTCCCGTTTTAATAGTAATCATTAATAAACTTACCTGCGGCCGCGAACGCAATATATGGTACATAAAATGTATCTATTAACGGCTCAGAATTATGGACCTTAGTACGCCGTTTTAATGCTTTACATGTTGAGGAGCCTTCATGACGTATATTGATGATATTTAACTCAAGGCAACAACAAAGATCCGCCTCAACTACCTCGTTTATAAGGATATTGATACAACGAAATATATGAAAAGAATGAACGATACGAATCGTATTACAACTTCGCTAGACTACGCTTACGGCAGTGGGAAGAGGTCCCCGCAGGTAATAAAATCTTTACTCACAGGGAGAAAGTAAGGTTTATAACTTTAAAAGCTCTCTGTTCCTTCCCCTAAGGGTTAGGGGGAGGTGGGAGAAGGAAAAGAGGGGAGAAGGGGTGGCGACTTTGACGGCGGCGGCGGGAGAGGCGAAAAAAAAGGCCGGAATGGAGGAGGTGCTGTCCGAAAAGATGGGGCTAGGGGAGGCAATAGTAGTAGCGTCGGCAGTGAGGCAGGCGGCAACGGCAGCAACTTGCTAACGTTTGCGCTTACACGACAAATAGCGCCTTACAAACCTGTTTTTACGCGGTATTTATTTACGAGATGTAAATATATAAGAATTAGCTAAATAAATTACATATTTTAGTGGTTTGAAATGGATAATTAAAACAATAAGTTCAATATAATATAATAATTAACTAGTTAAGACTTACGTTAGCTATAAGTATACGCTGTTAAAGGAGAAAAAAGTTTTACCTGGATCGACGGCGATATATCTTTTTATACTAACCCTAAAACAAGTAATACTGTAATCAATCCTACGAAATTACACCCCTATAATACCTACGCAATCACACCCCTATAGGAAACAATAACAAACGCTATTAACAGCTATATTGCCGCCAATTATCTAAACTAACCAATCTCTTATTACAATTACTACCGCGGCCAAAAACTACTAATTCAAACCGTTACAAATCTGTACCACAACTACTGTCATTACTAAGTAACGGATGCGAACTGCATGACAAATTATACTGTTATTACTAAATTATGGATATGGAATTTGTTGTAAACTACACTATTATTACTAAACCATAAATATGGACTACAATACAATTAACAATATAATTACTAAATAAGAAATATAAGCTGTAATAGGGGGAAAAAAGATTAACTATTTGTATATTACCATATATCCATATAGTTAGTAAGCGGCCATGTTGCAGAATACACCTTTGCAAAAGTATATGGTAACATAATACTCTGTAAGGTATATTCCTGCAAAGTGCATAATAGCGTGCCACTGCCTATAAGTGGGATCTGAATAGTGTATGATAGCGTGAAACTTCCTAGAAGTAGTATTTGAAGAGTGTACGGTAGAGTAACTTTGCTTAGAAAGGAGATTAACAGAGTGTATAATAGATTGCTACTGCTCAGGTAAGAGATTATAACTTCTCATCTGTAACGTTCACTCTCAGAATGCTTCTTCTCACTTTAACAACTTATACTACTACTACAATACCAATCTTTTGATTACTCCTATGTTAAGTTAATGTATTAGAGATCTTACCAATACTCAAGGCGGCTAAGTATTTTTTGGTTATCGTTATGTTGTTTTTCGTATTGCATGTAGTTTCCAACTTATACTTCCATAACTTTATATTTCTAGCGAAAATGTATTTTATCTAACGTTACTATTATTCTTTTGAATCCCAAATGGTATTTTTATTATGTGTTTTTTGGTGAAAAGTTCCTGTATGAATGTTGTAGAAATTACAAGTTTTTCGACATTATTTTGGTTGTGGTTGAACTAGAATCAATTAACTAATCGACAGGTTTAACCAAATTTAAAAGTATTAAAAGGTATATCCTTACCATTTTTGTTGCTTGCAAAGTCGTGTAAAGTTCTATATTAGATCGTATCCTTACGATAACCCGTTTAAAAGAAAAGTCGTAAAATATTATCTATTTGCGTCTTACCGAGGTGTATTGTAATATAATGTTAAGTTTTATAAATGGTTAGCAATTTATTAAAAAAATTAGTTTAATACTAGTATATCTGTCCTATAAAGTTGTCGGTCATCGTCAAAAAGCAAGTGTTTTATCTTCGAACTTACATCAACTTTCTTGCTATGGTTGCATGGACCACTTTTTTATGGAGGGTAGGGAGTCTACACTATATACCCTAATAGTGCCCACTTCCGAGAAAAAGTTTCAAGTCTAGCCGCTCTTAACACCATCACTTTATATGTATTCTATTTTACCACAACATTTCTAATCGGTTTTATTACCACTTAAACCTTTTCCGGTGACCCCTTTTTAGCTATAAAGATCTTCGTCAGCCTGGCGTAGCGCCCACGCAGCGGAACATCCAGAGAACAGCCCTTATTACCAGCGATTTCGTCCCTTGCTACTTGTGTCAACGTGGTTCTTTAGACTTGAACTTACACACTATAAGTTTGATTTCTTTTACGCTTTAAGGTCTAGAAAAGACTTTTATTATAAGAGCTCGCATTTTACGGCTCTATTTATTTATTTGTTTTTAAGCCGTCATTACCCACACTGGTGCCCTACTCGCTTATCAAGATCTTTAAACTTGGACTTGCACTGTAACTATATTACAAGTTTGATTCTTTTTGCGCTTCAAGGTCTTGAAAAAAGACTTTTATATCAAGCTTTAACGCGTAATGTCTTAATTTATTTATTATTCATTTATCTGTAAGCCATTGCCACCTATACCCGTGCCCCGCTTACTTAATATGGCCTTCGACTCTACCTTAGATACCTTTTTTTTTTTTTTTTGGCTATTCACATAAGACTTTCTTCGGTACACCACCCGCTTAGTATTATACCCTTTTTAAGATTCTTTTACGCTTCCTGGACTTGCGATTAGAAGTAAAAAAGTAGCTCCAGTCGTGATTTTTCAACCAAGATGTAAAGTACGTCCTTCATCAAGTTGTAAAGTATATCTTCTCAACCGCCACGAACTTTCAACCAAGATATATGTGTTTTATATATCCTTTACTTTTTTGGACAGCCGTTAGATCCTCGATGCGAGTAAGCGTTAAGCAGGGACTAAAATGGCCGTATAATACGTCCCGGCTAAGGCTATAGTTTTTACGCCCGTATAATATTACGGGTTGTTAAACTGTGGGGTGACATTAAGGCCTTGATTAAAATGCTAACTTAAGGTTCGATTTCTAAAAGGATTTATTTTTGTTTTTATGCCGATTCGTTTTTTTAATAAAGGTCAAGGCGTTGGATTTTTCTTTACATGAATATTTGTTTAAAATCTTTTTCCGATACACTTAATGGTAATAGCCTTTTTTACGTAGCATGTGGATAAACTTATATAAATATGGTTTATATTTGTAGCCCTTATATATTTGTACCATGCAGCAAGGACTAACACGGTTAATTATAGGACTCCAATAGCATTTAACACATACATATAACACATTACCCAAAAATTGGCCACAGGTATATAATATTAGGTTTTCAACCTTATATATTTGTTTAGTTGGAGACGCGTTTGATGGTTTATTTCACTGATTGTACGATACAGTTTGGAAGTAACAGGAATTATCGAATATAATGGTTTTTATAGATAGGAATACTTGGTTTGCGAGCCTTTCCATCGGTATATGTATGTATTTTAGATTAGGAGGGGTCAAACTATACTAGTAATATAGTGGGTACTACTAGGCGATAGTAAATGAAAAAAGCAGGTGATTAAAAGCGTCTGGTACTAGATTAAATCGTTCTGATAAGTAAACTATATCAAAATAATATGAATTTAGGTAAACTAACGTATTAATAAGTCGTCGATTCGCCTTGTCGATACATTTTGTATTTAGTAAAGTTTGATTGAGAATATCTTATATAGCTTTAAAGTCAGTGAAAATAATAGTGGGCAAAGTCTCACCAATTAATATTATTTGCAGGCGTTTTTATACCCATACAAAATAAGCGATGCAATGTTTTAAGGGGTTATAATTAAGTTTAGCCCGAGTAAAACGGCGACTTCAACACGTTATAGGTTTGATAATAGTAATTGGAATAAGTTGTTTTTGTTACCAAAGAAAAGTCTTGTTTCAGGTTACTAAATATAATTTCAAATTCGCGTTTAAGGCCTTTATTAATCAAAAGAAAAAGTTGATGCGTTGGATTGACATAATGTAAGTTAAGCTGTTTACTCAAATAGGCTTGTATAGCCTTAAAATATTTTTTTTGTATCTAAATGTGTGATAAATGATTATATATTATCTATAACGTAGTTACTTTTTACGATTACCAACTTCAAATTATCTTTGTTTTTTCACTATATTAATAAATTCTTTTTAAGTTTTAAAAGTCGACTTAATAATTGTACGTAATAGGGTATTATTAGTCGCAAAAACCCCGTTACTTCCAAATACATTTCGAGTGCCTTTAGATTTTGAGTGAACAGAAGATTTTGAAAACCTTAAGTTTTCTCTTTAATAATTCAAGGGATGAGAGTATTTATGTAAAATCTCCAAAGTTTAATTGATTGGAAGCTAATATATGATTTTTCTAACTATAAGTCAACACCTTTGTTATTGAAAGGCTTGAAAATAGCTTTTGTATGTGGGTGGCGTTTTTTTTAACGTATTGAAGAAAATTATAATGTCGTCAATAAATGTACGGTAACGACGGTGAAATTATTTTAATACTTGGTAAATAAATAATTGAAAGTAAGATGGTAAATTATTAAAACCTATCGGTACGACCTTATTCTTTTTGAATCCGCGATAATTAATAAAATTGAAAACATCTCTGTAGTTTGGATATATCAAAAGTTAAAAAAAAGTCGATAAAGTTTATAATAGTAATCTTTTTCTTACCATGAATAAACCCGATAATTTTCTTTGACATTGTTAATTAATACGTATTGGGAATGACACATTTGTCAAGTGGTCGTAAATTCATAACTACCCAATCGTTATCTACTTTTTGCATAGTTTTTCATATTACAAACACTGGTAATGCGAAGGGTAATATATCATTCAAAAATTCCATAAATTCTTAGTTATATTAGGTGTGAAAGTATTAATCGAAAAGCTTTTCGTCACGATTAAATATAGGATAGAAATAATGGTTTATTTTGACGTGTTGCTAATCATGGACGAGAAAAACCTTTATCATTTAGTTCAAAGGTATCTTAATCGGATCTATATCCTTTTAAACGGAAGGAAATCGTTTGCACACTAGTTATAATCGTATTAATTAAGCCGGATTCGTCGTATTAATATGTGCGCCTTAGGTTGTCCTTACTATTAGCACATATTTAGATGTTTTTATTGTTATGGTCCAACCTACGATGGTAAGCAAAGTAGGTGCCAAATGGGGTTTACTATTGAGGTACAGGCGGAAGGCTGGAAGAGGCTATAGTAGCTCTTCATTCAAGACCTATAGGTATGGCCAGTGCTCAGCCCTTCACGTACCCTCACACGTACTATGTGAGGACCGCGCCCAGTTCGCGCCCGGACTGAGTCCGGACCAGATATTACATATCCCGTTACGTATACAGTTACGTAACCTATAAACTTAATAGCTAATAACCTAAGTTTATAATATTCTCCTCTTTTTCCTTAAACGCTATAAAGGCTGCAGTATCATATTGTTAAAATATAAGATGCGAGCCTTGTCCGCCTAGTATACGAGTCAGGCGCAAGCCAGAAGCAGACCGGTAACATAACTTTTAACGCACCGTATAGCCTATCATCTGGTTTAACCTTAAGTCGCCGGCATCGTATAACGTACCCTTTAACGTAACGTATAACGTATCTCTACTATCGTTGATATCGTATAACATGCCCTTTAACGTATCGTATAACGTATTAGCTGATTTAACCTTAATCCGTCAACACCGTATAACGTGCCTTTTAATATGCCGTATAATGTATCGTTTTTATCGCCGAAATCGTATAACGCGTCTCTTTACCGTACCTATAAGGTATAACCCCTATCGATTCCTGTCCGTCTATATTTATAAATACGGCTTTTATCGTAGCCCTTAAAACTTACCTCTATTTTTTTACTTCGATAACTTCCCTTCGATATTGCCTACCTTACTGTATCTTTTATAACAAACCTATTATAACTATTGATATCCAAAACTCCTCCTAACCTTTATTTACTTATGAATACCTCGTATTTCGAACGTTTCCTTCATTGATATAACTAATATTTATAATAAATTTAACCTAAGTTATATCTTTTCAAACGCTTTGAGTGAAAACGATTGGCCGTTACATAAATTATATAGCCCTATTATATATGAATACCCTGTCATGAACTGTATTTTATAATTCCTTTGCGTTTTAAACAACCTATATCCTCAGTGATAACGAGGATAAAAACGAACTCCCCCCTTATAGGCGAAAAACATTTATATGTCCTATATTAACCGCCTATTTAATTCTTGCGTACCTTTTATATATGTCCAAATTTATAGTACGCAAAGTTATAGTACGTATCGAAAGATTTATAATAAATTAAAGTTAAAAAATTTACCTTATAGAAAACCCGTCCGTAAATGAACCCCTTTTTATATTATATTTTAAAGACAAATTTACTTATGGCCCCACCTCATTTACGCACATTATTATAATAATTGGTTACAATTATTCAAAACGAAAACAACATTCTATTTCTCATTCATAAATGGTAAGGAAATATTCCGAACTGTAAGCCCGTTTTACTTTCACGTTTTCCTAATTAGTTAACTAGTTTACTCGGCTTCAAAAAATTACCCAAGTTTCAAAAGTCTCTACCGTTTTAGTAATATAAGCTATTACCCATTTCGTCATACATTCCTGTCGACCCTTTTATTCGAGTTTGCTTTTCCCCAAAAATATTCCGTCGCCTTTTACGGTTTCACCTATTTACTGTAATAAGATTCTGTTGACTAATCGTATATTAGTACGTGATATTCTTACGCCGATTTCTTTTAATACCTATCGTATATCTTTTTGTCAGTTAAGCTTAAATAACCAAATGAAAATAATTATGTAAGCCATATATTTTATAACTGATATAGGTTACGGCTTATAATATGTAATAGGTAACGTTTAAAACTCCACCGTACGAGCTTCGTTTCTACCCGTATTTCGTTTACTCAACTTTATTAAAAGCGAGTTGATCGAGCTTACCGAAAACAGGTAAAAAACCATACCCGAGCCTACTACGTCGCCCGGGTACAAATTAATATATTGTAATCACTGGTATCTCACCTAAATGGTCGTTTTCTCCGCCTCTCTCCGCGTTAACCATTATCGTCGGCGTCCCCTAATACTCGTTCCTCTTAATTTTATCCGTTATCATCGTTATCGCTTAACATTCGCCCTGCCTTTTGCCAACCCCCTTTATCGACGTTAACTAATACCTGCTCCATCCTGTATCTCTCGCCCTTACTAAACTTTTATAATATCAGAAATTAATCGTAATGAAATACCTAACGTTAATAACGCTATTAGTCGTAAAAACTAAATAAGGATAATAATAACTAATAAATAAAACTTTGATGAATAATAGTAAAAGCCGTTTCGCAGTCGGGTACTTATTCGAAAAAACCGGGTAATCTATACCTAGCCTTATTTATCGTATTATACTATAATAATAAAATTTCCCTTTTTTATAGATATTATATTATTTCCGAAATAAAGGCCATTCATCCTATGTAAGTTATTTAGCATATACTTTAAATCGACGTCGAAATACCAGGCTATTATAAACTCGAACGTCCCCTTTTTTTACTTGAAACTTATTTAAGTTTATAATATACAAATAGTTTTTGAGTAATTCACACTCCGGCTCATCATAATCTTTTTACTTAACCAATATAAGGCGAATATCGCCCCGCCCCATTTTTATCGCAAGAAAATTTTAAATTTTAAATTCCTGGTATATTCCCTTTTTCATATCATTAACGACAAAAATTAGTTTCGTGTAAGTATCGGATAGAATTTACGAAAAAAAGAATTTGTCACCACCCGTTTAATTGAATTTGCGTAAAATATAAAGTATTGTTGGTAGGCTTTTATCGTTGAAACATGGTCGATTCGAATCACTGTGGTCGAAGTAACTAGTGATGCGTTGATACTGTTGTTTGAGGTGTGTGTAAGTTCTAAGTTTGGTAGACCGCTAGCCGGTCTGCATACTGATTTGTATGGCTAAACGCTTTGCACTATACCCCACTTTGAAGTGGGTATATACTGAATTGCACTTGCAGTGCAGTCCTACAAACTACAGCCAATTTTGCATTCAGTACAACCAACTTCACTGCTAGTAAAGTTGACTTGGCGTTACGACATTTGACTGTTATTCTAACACTGGCGGCTTTTTGTTTTGTGCCTGCACACCAGTGTAGCCTGCCATCAATTGGTGGAAACCTTTGAAATCATTCCTTGATTTATAAGCCAAACCCCCATTAATTTCAATTCATTTGTACTGAAATCAACCTTCATTATGGTCCCTTATGGTCTTTTTACTTCACTCCTCCGAGAACTTTGTTCTTCAAATCTCATATACAGATGTACCTTTTTCTAGCAGTTTAAACTACTACTATCGCCATCTTTATCATCGCCACCATTGCTCTAGCGGTGTTTCGGTTTGCTAGGGAAACCCTGTTCATTTTCGTCACGTGCCAGAAAGTTCACGTATAATTTAATTCGTATGGTTAGCGTATTACTATCCACAAACCTTTTTAAGACGCTATTGGGAGTGGCTTTGGTTATGGAATTAGTAGAGTTATTTTTGCTGTTGAGTTACCAGAACTTATCAATTTCCTGGGTTTATTATACCTCCTTCAAAGCTATTACGTCTATCATTAGACGTTTTTTATTGGTTGTGCCCAGCTTTAATAGGCATTAGTAAAGTATTTGGGAGTTTGTATATATCATTACAAGTATTCGTGGCAGTCTTAACTGTTTGTTAATAATCCTTAATGTGCCGTTGATTACTATTCAGATGTTAAATCTTGCTATTATACCGTAAACCTTCGAGGTTAATACATTTCGAGTTGTACGTTTATACTTAACAGATTTCTAGTATACAAGGTTTCCGGTGATTGTAAATTACCCTTTAAACCTATTCTCGTTAACGAGCATTATTAAAAAGTTGATTTTTTATTTAAGTTTCATATTATTGGTAAATGACCTGTTCGTAAAAATTATTAGCTTCGCCTTCGTTAGATTTACAAAAATCATGTTAATTCCTTTTTATAAAGTTCATTTATCACCAAATTCGCTTATTTAACTTATTAAAATTTTCTTTTTGTAGGTCTTATGCCTATGCCGTAATTGAAAGGTCGTATGATATTTTTGGTTGATATAACATAGTAATGTTGGCCATACGAGCCTTTTACTTTATATATCTTTATGATCTTACCTCGTTGTTTTTATCGATAATTGTTAGGTTTGTGTGTTACTTCTTTTAGTGTAGGCTAATGTAAGTGTCGTCTTTAGCCTTAATACTATGGATATAGAGTAACCATTTATTAAAGTCAAATTATATGCCTTCGGCTAACGTTTCGATCGGCTTACACTTTTAAAGGCCCGACTTTTCGATAGTACGCTATTTCGCCGCTATAAACCTAGTATCTCTGAAAAAAAGGGTATCATTGATTTATATACTTATGATGCCAAAGTCTTTGCTTTTTTCAATTAATAGGTACGAGTTAAATGTTAAAGTCTTTATACTAAGCCTATTTCTAAAGTATGTTTGATATGTTAGAAATTAGTTTACTTCTGCTTCGGTCAGTTCGTATAAAGGCTTAATACAACGTATTATCTTGTTAGCAAAAAACATGTTCCTTTATTCTTTTAACAGCTTTAACAGTATAATCCATTAAAAATCAGTGGCAAATTTTGTTTACGTTTACGTAATATACTGGCTATTAAATATAAATTAACCTTTTGCGCTAGTAACTAAACTGGTAATAATGGCGACCATTAGAGGCTGGCTGTTTTTTGGGTTATAGGCAATGAAGTAAGGATTTAATATTTACCTTTATTACCGTTTCCTTATGAGATTAGCCGTGACTTTTTGTATGTCCGGTCCTTAGTTTTTCCTTAACCTTGTAAACTATTTTCGACTTAAAGATAATAATATTTCAACTTTTAAATAACGTTAATGGTATAAATAATATGACTCTCTATAATAAAAAACCGTTAATTTACACTTGATCATTTTTAAAGGGTTTGTCTGGTATATTAATAATTATTTTAATAGGTAGCTTAAGGGTAAAATTTTCGTTAGACTTCTCCTTCTAAGACACTTATACCGTTTTATATACCCTGCTAGGACTATAGTCCCTATCGGCTTTTTTTCTTTAGTATGTATCCTCCTCTTGAGTGGTTGTTCACGCCGTCGGCGTTCCATTAGCTTATTAATAATCGGCTTCGGAGGATTGTATTGACTGATTTGCTTAGCTTGGAGTTTATTGATATTGGGATCTTTTTTAAATTTAAGGGGCTTAAGGAGTCTTCGGTACGGCTTAACTTATGTAATTTGGAAATTTACGGAGCCGTTAGCAGTTTTAACTATGATGTTAGATTTGGTGATACTTATGATCTTATACGTTTTATCTTATTTGTCTAGCTAGTACTTTGTAAGGATTTTACTTTAAAGGGGAATAATAACACGTTTTTTATCAAAGGTTCGTTCTTAGTATCAAGGGTATTGTTGACCTGTAGGCGTGCCGATTCTTTCCTTAGCTTTTTCAAGGCTTTCCTGTATATTATGACATATTTTTGGGTACTTATAGTGGGTGGAAACTTAGCTATTATACGTGGGTAAGCCTTAAATACCAGTAAATTTTGTATAAATCCGTTACAACCAATAGTATCATTAAGAAATTTTACCGATATTGAAAGTCGTTCTTTTTAGCTTATAAAGTTTCCGATTTCTAATATAAAAATATTGTAATCCTTTTGTAAAAATGCGTATGCCCTTTCGATTTTACTAATATCTTGGTAAAATTTATGGGAAACCTGTTTGTACTGAATTCCTATCAACTTTGTATTAACTTAAAACTTTATTATAGTAAAATTAGTATCGGTATCGTAAATTAGTACATTTAATGACTTAAGGTACGTATTAATCCATAAATTATGTTGAACCTTTTATATTTCCTTTATCGTAATTGTTTTAAGGAACTTAGCGTTGTAAAAAGCCGTAGTGAAGTTTACAACGTATAATAATAGCTTTCCTTTTAGGTAAAACATATTTACGAAGACTTCCGAGTTAAAGTCTTGGTTTTTCTTTAGTTTAAATCTAAATGTTAAGGAGGCTTAGGAGTGTATTTAGCAGTAGTAGAAAAGCTGTTATATTACTTTTAATGTTAGAAAATCCATATCATTATAATTAGTTGCCTTTAACACCCTGTGAGGCCTTTTAGTAATTGGGTAGTTAAATCTACGATATAATTAACAAATTTCTGCTTTCGTTAAGTTTAATACCATCATCTTTAGCCTTTAAAGATAAACCATAAATACATTTATTTAAATTTAAGTGGACAATTTTTACTGGACTTAACTTATATTAGTTTCTCAGTCCAAACATCAACATTAATGCCGAGGTTTTTTATGATTTGTAGGTAAATGAAGAAGGAGGTAGAAGATTCCAAATTGTAGAAAATAATAAGGGTAACAATAGTCTTTACTGTCGTCGATCCCAATAAAGAAAAATCTTTTCCAAGGCTAAATCTAACCTTGGCATTGTTAACATTCATGTGGTTGAATTCCGTAATCATATTAGTATCGTTTTATAAAGCAATGTATTACAAATAGCCTTTTTCAAGTATTATATTACCACCATATCTAGTATTATCTCCTAAAATACTTGTTTCGAGTAGCATTTTTAAATGATAAAGAGGTGTATAGGGCCAAGGTCTTTATTGTTATGTCGGCGGTAAGGGTCTTTATCTGTTAGGCAGTATAAAAAAGCGTGGTCGGTTAGTTATTGGGTTGCTTCCGTGTTAGTACCGGTTCTAGTATCCTCGTACCAGCCGATAGCCTTTAATTTATTTTACTATTATTTATCTTTACTTTCTTTAAACTATGTAATTTACTTGATGTATTCCTATAGAAGGTAAATGGGAATTACATATAATATTTTACCTGTTTTGCTTTAAGTTCGGCGTTAATGTAAGGTGTTAACCAATAACCTTATTTACCGTAAATCCAACATGTCTTTATGTTTTTTGTAAACTCATTTAATCGGTTTGAAGACCTTAAAGAAAAGGAAAACCCTTTTCCGTGGGTAAGAGTCTGAACCTTCCATTAACCGTATTAATCAAGCCTTCCTTACCGCCGATTAATATAGTACGAATGGGAAAGGTTTTTCCCCTTGTTATTGAATTTCGAAGCTTAAGGGTATATATTAATCGAACGGGAAACTCGAGTAATTACGGTTGTTAACGAGGAAAGTAATTGTCTAAAAACAACCCTTCGTAGGTGGTATCGGAGAATTCAAAGGCGTATTTAAACTTTTTGTAGCCCGTAACGGCTCGTTAAACCAATTAACATAAAGTTCATTCGCTAGCTTTAACGTTTCCTATTACTTTTTGGTAAAGAATTAGCCTATCTAGCATCTAATTAAGGAGGTACATTTGGCTTTCCAACCTTTTTTTATAATTTGGCATATAAAACTACTTGATAATATTCCAGTCAGTGTGGTACTAGGTAAAATTAACATCGTGTTCAAAATGGCCCTTTAGGCTATTATAGATTTCATGGATGTAGGTACAATTCGCTAGGTACTGGAGGTAGTAATTTTCGTCTTAGCCGGTAAGGATACTGGGAAACAACAAGTGAAAAACCTGGCAGTTTAACACTTATCTGGCGGAAAATATTGAAAAATAGACGCAATTTATCATTGAAGAGATTATATAGCTTACCTTTATACTTTTCCTTTCCTCCTTATATCTTAACAAACTTGGTAATTGCCGTACAATCCATATTTATTATAGGAACGCATCGATGGGGAAGGGTGATGTATTGGTCGTATGGACCTTTTATATCTTTTGGTTAGGGAAAAAACTAAGGTTTTTATTAATCCTAGTGGGCTGGATAGTTACCTCTGGCTGAGTTTGGAGGGGAAAAGATAGTGGTCGTACTCATAGTAGGCTCGCGCATAAAGCTGGTCCTTTTTAAATTTTTTTATTGAAACTAGACGTGCTAAAAAGATTGAGAGAAGTGGGCTTAAGGGTTTCCGTCGCGGGGGACTAAGTGATATTCCTCTTAGTGTTAAGGATTCTGTCGAGGTTTCTACTCAATTGACTTGTAGATTTGCGGGCTTGCGGAGTGTATGTTAACTGATTCCTTATATCTGGTAATATTGATACGTTAAGAATCCCGCGTAATAAGGGTTGAAAAACTTATCTAAGCATAGGCAAGTTCTTATAACCGTGTGTGTGGGCATTAAAGATTACTATCGCCAGTAATTCCTTTGCTTTTGACTTAGATTTATTAAGGGTCTTCATCAGTGGTATATTCGTAGAGTATGTTAGCTAGATTGCCTTCCATTTTCTTTTTTTATAGGGAGTTTGACTCCTCGAGTAAATAGCTTAGTTTTTAGTATTATCTTTACTTATATATCCGTCTTTGTCCACATATCTAAATTCTAGTCGTGATATATTCGTAGAGTAGGTTAGCTAGATTACCTTCCATCTTTTTCTTTACAGTAAGTTTAACTCCTCAAGTAAATAGCTTAGTTTTTAGTATTATCTTTACTTATCCATCCACCTTTTTCTACATATTCCAACTCTAGTCGTAAAACTATTCTTGAAGATCGTTGAAGGCTATAAGCCCACGGCTAATTACGGTAGTGTATAAGTCGAGAATAAAGAAGCCGATTGCGTTAACTAAGTGATCCGGAGTAAAGTCTTTAGCAACGTCGGTAAATCAGAGCTCTTCGTTATATTGTTTTTCGAAGATAATATTAATGTCCTTAATTATCTTGCGTTCGATATCATCAACAGTCTTAATTCTGGCGTGTTTTCAAGCCATTATGATTCTTTGGCTGTTGTAAGGCTTGGTGGTTAACTTAGCAATCAGGGGGCGTAAAGACTTGGCGATTCGGGGGTGTGTAGGTTTGTCAATTTAATGTGGAGTCGCGGGACGTGGCTTTCTTGTCGCGACATGGTGTTTTCCCTCGGAGCAGCGATCTTGACAACTAAATTTACGTAGGGAGGGGGAAAAAATGAGATAAGGTGGTGGGTTATAAGTTTACCATCAAAGTTAGTGTAAGTTAAAAGTCATAAAACTTAGTCGTTTTTACGATTTTCAGTAATAATACCTGTAGTAGTATTTATTTAGTCGTTTACCAAGTTACCAACTTCGTAATCTTTGAGAATTTTAGGCGGTTAGTTTTAACGCCTTTAAGAAGAATTAATAAATATTTCTTGGTATTTTTCGAGTAATAATTCCGTCGCTTACTTATAAACGATCGTGAACAAGTACATAGCTTATAAGTCTTCCCTACATTTTGCTACGAACAACTGCATAGCATATAGGGGCCCTTCGCAAAAACCTTTCCTCTACCTTACCTAAACAAATAAAGCGAAACCGGAAAGCAGCCTTTTCTTCTACTTAGCCAATCTGTACTTATCTTAATAAGCATTGATCAGTATTAGTAGGCTTTTATTGCTACAATATAGTCGATTCGAATTACTATAGTCGAATTAACTGGTGCTGCATTGATATTGTTGTTTGAGGTGTATGTAAGTTCTAAGTTTGGCAGACTGCTAGCCGATCTACACACTAATTTGTATGGCTAAACGCTTTGGCCTATGCCCTACTTTGAAGTGGGCACTTACTGCACTGTACTTTCAGTGCAGTCCCACAAACTACAGGCAATTTTGCAGTCAGTACAATCAACTTTACTGCAAGTAAAATTGACTTAACTGTACTTCATTTGACTTCTATTCCAGCAAGTATACACCAGGAAGATTTAAAACAATATTTAACGGGTTAAAAGTATCGACGATCTGGAATTAATTATAAAACTCATTGAATTTAACTTGAGTAATTGGTTTTAATATTAAGTAAGTCACAATAAACTTAGTTGCTTACCATATACCATTTCACTGAATGTTGCCGCCAATTTATCATCATCTTCATTTATCATTGAATATATATTATCGCCGTTTAAACTAACTTTGTACCTTCGTATAAATATATCAAAAACGTAACAGTTCTTACTGCTAAATTAGTCGATAACTCAATGTTTTTATTTACTTTAGGGGTAAAGAATCTTTTGTATTGATTTATTATCCAGTTCGTATGAAATCCGGTAATCGTCCACTCCCGGTTATTAAATATAAATTAATCAACAAGTAAATATAATACCTAATTATATTGCGAAAAGACGACGAAGATTCGAAAATACTTTTCAATTTTTTAGTTCATACGTTTAATATTACTATTGATTTATTTATAATACGTCTTCGATGAAAATCACTTAATATTTTTTAAAATATAGAGTCCTTAAAAATATGTTGATTCAATTCAAACTGCAGTGTTAATAATAAAAGCCAGAAAATTATAGAATTTTCCCGGCATATCCCGAAAGCATTTAGTATACGTATCGGCGGTTATAAATAATATAGCTTCGAGTTAAATAAACGTAAAAAAGCGGCTCGTAAAAAAACAATAAAGACCGAAAGCCGTTATAGGTAATTGGAAATTCGATTATAAAGTTGATAGGAATATATAAATAATATCGATTTGAAATGAAAAGGGGTTAAAGAATACTTTTTCGTAAGTTACGACGAGGTTTTATATTATTATATTACGTATATATTCGATATAAACGTGAAATATTTACGATTATCCACTTTTAATAATAATCACGTTAAAAAGCTTGAAATAAAACGGGTTTACCCGGATAACCTATCATAAGCGAATATTAAGTTGATTATAATATCTTCGTCGTAATTGGCTTTTAAGTCGGCAATTATAGTCCGTTACGGTAACTTAATGTATTGCGCGAATCAATCCCATAATCCGTAATTTATAACAAATATTTTACCTTATCTGAAAATCGTTCAATGCTTTCGAAAACCGCTCATAAGCGAATATCGTATAACGAATCGTTTATTACTTTTTAATTTTTCAATTCCGGTAAGGTACCCAAACCTAAAATAAGGTAAGCACTCAACGTTAACGAAGTTAACGGGTTTAATGAGGGTTGATTCCGCGATAGTATTATTAATACCGGCGTTTTAGTATCCCCCGGCATTATTTTAGTTAACAACCCGAACGCGGGCTCGGCTCGAGGCGATCCCGTTGATATCGATACTCTGAAATCTTTCGACTTTCTATTAAAAAAGGTTTTATCGCGATTGAATAGCTAAGCTTTCGTTTTGATAAATTTATCTATATATTTTACATAAATATATATTTTATCATCTATTCGTTTATTATTATTACATTAAATATATAGATTAAAATTGGCTCAAAAACTCGTACGCGGCGTTTTTGAACTTCAAGTTTATTTTATGATTTACGAGTAAGTGTTATGGACTCAAGCCATTGGCCATTAAGCCCATAGGTTACGTGAATATACACGTAACTAAATGAGCGACGCCCAGCTTGGGCCCGGCCCAGGCGCGAATAGGGTACGGTCCGATACGGTCTGTATGCGGCACATATAAGGGTACGTGATGGGCTGGGTATTAGCCCTACTTAAAGGCCTTATACTTTAGGCCACGGTAGCTTTTTCTAGTCTTTCTTCGTACCTTAATAGTAAATCACATTTGGTACCTACTTAGTTTATTATCGTAGGTTAGGTTATAATATGCTATTAAGGTTTTCTTTTATCTTTCCAAAGGAATATTACTTATCATAGGCGAATCGATAGTAAATGTTAATAATTCGGCGTTATATTTTAACGTTATCGAAAGGATAAGCCATCAGCGAATACCTTGTTTTTCACTTTTATGGATATACCTTCTACTCTTTCAGAGCCGATTTAGGCCAATATCTCTTATTTGTAAGATACCATAAGCCATATCGTGTCGTCTGTTGAACAATTGTAATAATCGGGATAATCGACTTTAACTATCATCCTTACATTAGATTTCGCTTAGGTCGTCGCGAAGATTTAATAACTCGAAATCTAATTGGTTGCGATTGACGTTAACTTCATACTGGTTTAGGACAAACGAAATGACATAACCAACCGAAATTTAATGGATTTGTTTCTGCGTGAACGGTAACACACCAAACGATTAAATTTATACTAAAAGCAGAAAAAACATAGATTAAAAGAGGTTAGCACGCATTCCTTTACGTATAAGAATATTATATAGCGGCGTTGAAATAGGTGGCTATGGCGTATTACGATACCGGAGAATATAAAGGTAATAATAATATAGGGAAGTTTCTCAACTATATCAAAACGGCTTTCGGTAACCTTTACCGTACGGATAAGGTATTAATCGAATTCGAAGGTTTAGTTATAAGTGATAAGAACCTATAGGTACTATTCTCTATTAGGTTCAAGATACTTCTAGTCTAAGTAGGCGGCTTAAATTATCTTTTGGACGTAAAGTATAATTCCATACACTTTTACGTATCTCTACGTATTTACGACAAATCTATTACGATAGGTATTAGCTGGATAGATTATATTGTGACCCTAAAGAAGTACTACTAACTCGCCAACAAGTTAAAGTTTTAAGATTTAAAGTAACGTTTTAATCGTTAACTAATGAAACCTTTTTAAGCCTAATAGCTAGATAATAATACGGTTATAATGGGAGTTTATGCCTTTTAAACGTCTTCGTTAAAGGGCTATAGTAATCGCGGCTAGTTATTTCGATATTATAGTTAATTATCTCAATAAACCTATTCGGTACGCATTTAGTAATAAAAACGAAAGGCGAAGTAGGCGATAATAAAGAAACGTTAGGCTAGGTTTATTTTAGGGTGTTACATACGTTAAAGATTATTGGACTATTATTAATATAGTTGTAATTTTCGGCCGCTATTACCTTTTACGTAAGTGTATACGGCCTAAGTCAAAGAGATAGAAAATGGTGTCCTATTAACGGCGATGGAGAAAGCCTAAATCCTAGATATAGTTTAGTTTAGGGGTTACATAACTTTAATAGAGTAGTTGTAAAATCGAGTAAGAAGGAGTTTAATTTCATTAAAATACGTATAAATAAAAACCCATTTTTAATTTTTATACTTTTCAATAACACCTACTTTTTGAATGTTTCAGTCGATTTTAGTTGTAATCGTTATTATATTATAAACGAGGCTTTAACATAACAGTTAACGATAAAGTAAATTCATTTATTATATTCACAAAATTTCAGTACAATATTAGGGTTACGGTAAAATAGATATAATGCTCAAATAGACAAGTTTCGGATAAATATTAATAGATAATGAAACCCAATACTAATATATATAATTCCCGAAATAATACGAGATATCATTTTTAGAATACTTTGAATACGATATTAGCAGGTAACCTTAAACGCGAGTGGTAATCGCTTAGTAATTTAAAGTTAGGAAAGTTCAGTTATTAATGTAATATCGATACGTTTTGGGACATGAGATATATAAGGCGTAAGAAGTTCGAGTTTTCTAGGATTAGCGTAACATTCATATCAAAAAGTATAACGCATAAAGGACCCGTTTCAGATATCTCATATTATAAGCCTTTAAAAAATAACACGGATTTCATAAGTTACGACGACGACTACGATTAAGGAGAAAAAGGATTAATTACGTTTTTTACCGGAATTAGTTATATTTCGCGACATATTTAATAAGGATAAAGTTATAGCTTTGCCTTTATATAAGGGAAACCTCGATTACCACATTTATATTAAAATAAACGAGGATAAATCTTTATTAAAACGACTTTAGGAGTCGTTATACTTAATATTAAAAAATTATTCCTTTAAAATTTAATGATAGGTTACAAAGTTAATAAATTAGGGTTAAAGTCGAGCGAATTTATTATCGGTAGCGGTACAAGAATTACTTATTCGAAAATGGGGGGGTAGAATAACGGTTTTATATCGATTATCGGATATGAAATAAAATTACAAAATAAGTCCGTTTTCCTTTGCCTTTAACTAAGGAGACCTTATATACGTTATTGAAGTCCACATAGTTTACGAAATTAGATATTCGAACGGCCTTTTACCGTATTTGAATAACACTCAGATAGGAGGAATTAACGGTGTTTTATACGCTGTTTGGGTTATTTTACTGATTAGTTACCACTTTTCGGTTGGCAGAAACGCCGCCAACGTTTTAACGATATATTAATTATATAATAGCGGATATTTTAAATGATTTCGCTATAACGTATTTAAACGACCTTCTAGTCTTTTCTTTAAGTATAAAGTAAGATTATATGACAAAATTTCGCGTGGTTTTAGGACGTCTTTGCAATACGTAGCTCAATCTAGATATAAAAAAGTGCGACTTTGTAGTTAAGGAGGTATAATACCTAGGCTTTATTATAACGGTTGGAATAAGTATTCGGGCTGACCCCGAAAAATTCCGAGCAATCCACAAGTAAAAGTTATTACGTATGGTTTGGGAGGTTTGAATATTGTTAAGTTTTACCAACTTTTATCGTAATTTTATTAGTAATTTTTAAAGCTAGCAGATTATTTCGTCTGCTTAACGAAGTAAGGTATTTATTAGATTTAAACGAAGCGGGAGAAATATATTTTT
Organism: Anisogramma anomala; assembly: GCA_038502455.1. Taxonomy (NCBI): domain Eukaryota; kingdom Fungi; phylum Ascomycota; class Sordariomycetes; order Diaporthales; family Gnomoniaceae; genus Anisogramma; species Anisogramma anomala. The sequence continues at coordinate 17,461,997 of JASMMZ010000002.1, forward strand.
TAAATTTTAAAGGATACCTTTATTACGGCTCCGATTTTAGTATATTAAAATCTAAACTGATTAATAATAGTGAAGATTAATTATTAGGAAACAGGGTTAAAAGGGTATATGTTGTAATGGAACGAAAATAATATTTTAAAACTAATAGCTTAGTACTTCGTACGATTAACAAATACGAAATATAATTATACTATTTACGATAAAGAACTTTTCGCGGTAATATACTATTTAAAGGCGTGGTTTTCCGAATTAAGTAGTATCCGTATAACGTTTACGATTTTAACGGATTATAAGAGATTAGAATATTTTCCTTTACTACGATTGATTTCAAAACGTTAACCTTAATCGGTCGAAGTTCTTTCCCTTTTTTAATACTACTTATGATATAATCTTGCAACTCAGATAGTTTGTCCAGATACGTTAGCCCGTGGGTTTTAAGATAAGCCCAAAGTTAAGGAACATCGCGCGCGAGTTTTTTAGCCTATTTTTATTATTATAGTAAACGTAGTAGTTATAGATTTATATATCAAAAGCATAAAAATTGCGGTAGGTTATGTAAAGGAGTTTAGCGAGACGGAGCCCTGGTTATTAGATTACGATAACATGTATTTTAAAAGGTGGTCGGTGGTTTTCGAAGGGTTATCGAGGGCGGTACCGCCCCAGGTCCGGCCCACGTCCGGATCGTTATCGGGGATAACGTTAAGGTATTTTATTATAACGGTACCGGCGGTGTCATTATAAGTCCGGTTCGCGTTAAGTCTGCTGGTATCGTTAACACTGAGTAATTCCCTTATTTTCGATCTGGGTACATTACCGAAATTATAAAATTAAACAGTAACAAACGACCTGTTATTTAAAGTTCGTCTTTTAATGGTTTTTGAAGGCGCTAAACGCTTTTTACATAAAAAAAATAATTAATACAAATTACAACCTATAGGATTAACTCGCGAAAAGTATTACGTTACTGTAATCGTTTATAATTACCGAATTAGAAATTATTAATAATTAAGATATTATAATAAGCCTACAACTTATTTATTATGATTTATCCGGGTACAAACATTTTATTTCGCGTTTTCAAAAAAAAAATACCATTAAAAAGGGATAATAGCAAATATTCGACGTTTATATCGAATATATATGTAATGTAACGGGATTAAACCTTGTCATACTCTACGATAAAGCCTCCTTTAACTTTTCCTTATTTCCGATCGGTATTAAACGTATATTTCGGTCTAATTTATAATAGATTTGTTAATTTAATAATGGCACTCAACATTTACTAATTATTACGGATTTCCCTTTTAAGTTTATCCAGCTAAAAGTTATATAGTTTATAATTGCCGATACGTACGCAAAGCGCTTTCGGGATATATAATAGATATTTTATAGGTTTACAACTTCTATTAATAGTTACTACGGTTCGAATGAGGTAAACGTATTTTAAACGATATTCTTTTCCTAATAGAAGTCGAATAACTTTCGTTTACACCGTATTATTTATAAATGAATAATGATATTAAATGGGTAAACTAAAAGATTTTAAAGTACTTACGTATCGTTATCGCTTTTTCGTAATACGATTAGGCTTCGCATTTACCTATTTGTTAGTTTACGTTAAATAACCAAAAGTTGACGGTTATTAAGTTTAATACAAATCGTTTAATAAATTGTTACGAAATGTCATTTATTTTAAAATTAAACGGAAATACATGGTCGTTAATTAGTTTAACGGAGCGAATTACTAAGTTTTTGGCTTATTTACGCGAAAAGACCAAATTAGTCTAGACGGCGATAACTTATATCCAATAATAAATGAAAACGGCGAAAAATAGCAGACAACGTCCGGAAAAGCGATATAAAGTGTGAGATTAGGTTTAACTAAGCTCTCGTAATATTAAAACTAACTGTCTGAATAAAAAACTCGACTAACTTTATAACTAATAGCGGGTAGTCGGTATTTTAAACCCGTTTAATATCGTTTTGGATATTCTTAGAAAATATCCGGTATTTTATATAGATTTCATTAAACGAGTGGTTTCGGACCCCTTTTTTTTGTAAGTTTCATCCGATATTCACCCGGGACCAATTTTAGTAGTTAATGATATAAAGGTTGGTAAATTCGGAAATTTTGAAGTATAAGATATCTTCGCGGTAAAAACGGGAAGAAATAGGGTTTATTGCATGTTGATTAAAAGGAAGGGTTATAATAAGTCGAAATAGGAATTTTTGGAAAATTGTTAATATATTATATCTTTAATAGATTTAAAATGGAATAAATAAATATTTGCATTTTCGATAACCCGATATTTCGACAATGACGTTAAACTTATATTAAACGATAGGTATGGGGTAAACCGCTTATACCCCCTAAATAACACTTTATTTATAAATAGAAAGGAGAATTGATTATTAAACGAGGTTATAATACTATAGATAGGGCCAAATAAATACTACCTAGCTATTTAGAATATGTATCCGATCATAAAACAACTCCCATTACATTTTAACGAAAATCCATTTACCTATTATTATTATCTTTATTTAGGTATAACGAATACCGGTTTTATTAATATTAGGAGCCTTATTATGACTAGCTCCAAACGTTAATCGATATTAGGAAAGAGGGACGGTAAAAAGTATAACGGGAATTGATAAGCACCGAAAAGGGAAGCTGGTAAAAAGTGGGACGAATATAAAACGACATTAAAAAGGGCGAATAACGAGAAAAGGAGCGGGCTTTAGGAAAAACCGATAGCGGATAATATGAAAACGGACGGACGTTAGGGGAGGTTAATGATGGAAGATAACGTTAAAAAGAACAGAAGCTAAAAAAAGCCGACGATAATGATGAACGAAAAGTAAGGCGAAAAGCGGGGCTGGGAGGGGGGGGGGGTAACCCTTTAAACGGGTTACCAGAGATTGTAATATGTTAGTTTAGGCTTGGGTAACTCGATCAATTCGGGTAAGATTTTACGTCCGCTTGCGGTCGACCTAATTAATTCGTTTTTATTTAAGGATAATAAAAAATATATAGGTAAAATTAGGGATCGTATAGTTAAACTTTGGACGTCGTTTGTAATATTTTATAAGCTGCAGCCCATATTAATCATAAAAGATATTACTTCGGTGGTTATATTATTTTGGCCCTTTAAACCAAAATTACAAAAAGTTATACGACGGTAACTAAAAGGGGCTGAGACAAAAACGTTACGCGTTAAAATCCGGTCGACTGAGGGCGTCCAGTCTTTATAAATAGGCGACATAGTAAAAGGCGATGAAAGGGTTTAGGGTAAGGACGGACCCTAAAGAAAAAAGCAGCATAAGCATATAACTAAAGAGTTAATAGCTTATACAGCCGATAGAGTAAAAATTCCCTACGCTCGAATGACATTATGAAGCCGAGTAAACTAATTAATTAACTTAAAAAAGGTAGGGGTAAAAACGGGTCGATAACTCGAAATATTTCCCTAACGCTTACGTATAAGAGATAAGATATAACCCTTATCCTTTACCGTAATCACTAATAAACGTGAAAGAGTACGTAAACCGGAAAAGGCCGTAAATAAACTTATTGTTTAAATATACTACGAAAAGTAGTTAATTAGCGGTTAGGCTTTTTATAAAGTTCATTTTTAAACATACTTTACTATAAACCTTTCGATATATGAGATACCATTATATCCGATGAACTCTAACGTAAAATGGAAAAACGTTAATTTTAAAAGGCGGTTTATATATAATATATAGGCATTTTTAGCCTATAATAAAAGAAGCTTATTTTTATTTTTATTGTTTTTGAAAACGAAAATATCTCCTATAACGAGAGGGGGCAATAACAGGTAATTATTAATGGGAAATTAGTATATTATAAGTTAATATACCTTACGAGAAGGCTCGTTATCCCTTTTGGGGACGTCGACGATAATGTAATCTAAGTTAAAACCATTATATATATCGGTTATGATAATAGGTTAGGAGAAAAGGCTAAAATACATTAACGCGAATAGCTAGCTAATATGTATATAAAAAAGTTAAAAGGGTTATAACGGAGGTAACTAACGAAATGGGTGGCGGTAGTATAAAAGGGGAAAAGGGGAAGTTTTAAAGACTATGTAAAAGCATCTATATTTATAGGGACTAGCGGACCGGATTAGGCAAGGGTTACGTGTTATACGGGGCGCGTTACACGGTATTAAAGGCGAAAACGCAACTTTATATAACGCGTTATACGGCGCTGGCGGTAAGAAGGATACCTTACACAGCGCGTTAATGGGTGCGTTATACGGCGCCGGCGGTAAAAGGATGCCTTATATGGCGCGTCAATGGGTACGTTATACGGCGCCGGCGATATAGAGTAGGCCGCTTAAAACGTTATACGATATATTAAACGTAGTGTTACCGGCCTACGCTTGACTCGTGTACTAGGCAGATACGGCTCGCATCCGGTGTTTATTTAAAAAGGCGCCGTAACTCTTACAGCATCCTGAAAGCAGGGGGTATATTATAGACTTAGGCTGTTGGCCATTAAGCCTATATGTTACATAACTATATACTTAACGGGATAAGCGACATCTAACCTAAGCTCGGCCCAGGCACAAATAAGGCATGGTCCAGGTATAGGCTAGATACGGTCCGTACACGGCACATGTAACGGCATGTGACGGGCTACGCATTAACCCTGCCTAAGGGCCCTACACGTTGGACCATGGTAGCCTCTTCTAGTCTTCCTCCACACCTCAATAGTAAATCCCCTTTGGTACCTACTTGGCTTACTATCGTAGGACGGATCATAACAGTAAGTTTATTCGGATGGGCGTTTTAGGTTACGAGCTGGTAGTGTAAATTATATTAGAAAAGAGAGAAAACTTCGACCTATTTAGCCTAGCGTTCCGAAGTCAAATGTAGTAAAAAGATATTTTAATGCCTTATAATCCGTTAAAATCGTAAACAGGATGTAAATGCTACATAGTTTCGAAAACTACATTTTTAAGTAAAATATCACCGTGAAAATCTCTTTATAGTAAATAATATAGTTATACTTCGCGTTTGTTATTCGTACGAAATATTAAAGCACTAGTTTTAAAATACCACTATAGTCCCGCTACAATAAGTACCCTTTTAACGCCGTTCCCGTGTAATCGGTTTTCACTACCATTAACCGATTTTGGTTTTAGTATACTAAAATTGAAACCGTAATAAAAACAGTTTTTTAAAGTTTAGAATATGTATTCCTTCCGCTTTATTCAAACCTAACAAATTCTTGATTTTATTGATCGAAAAGGATAATTAGTTAACTTAATATATTATTAATAAAGTTTCAATAAAAATTGGCAAACCCTCAAGAGCTTCGAATTTCTCTCATAGTACATAATAATTTTCATTTTCGTATTACCAGGACTTTTTCGAGGTCGGCCCGAATACCTAAGCTATCTGTTATAATAAAACACAGGTATTTCACCTCCTTAATTACGAAGTAACATTTCTTTCATTTTAGATTTGACCTAATATTTTAAAAGCGTTTTGAAACCACGCGAACTTTGGCTATTCAATTCTATTTGGAATTGAACAAAAAACTAAAAGGTAGTTTATCTAAGTTATAATGAAATTATTCCGAATATTTTCTATTAAACAATTAATATACCGCTAAAACATTGCTGGCACTCTCGTGAACCCGAAAAGAGTAATTAATTATTAGGATAACCCGAAACGTATATTAAAAGCCGTTAATTTTTCCTACCCGAGTACAGCTCGAATATGGTAAAAGGCTGTTTTAATATCCAACTTCGTAAATTACGTCAACTTTAATAACGTTTACAAGAATTTTCAAATTCAAGGTAAAAGAAACCTATTTTATTCGGTAATCTGATTTAATTCATGTTAATCGATATAAAACCGTTATTCCCTCCTCACGGTTTAGCACTTAGTAATACCAGCATTACGGCCAATAAAAATCTTACCCAAACCTAACCCTTATTTATCAATTTCGTAACTTACCGTTTAAACTCGAAGAGTTAATATCGTAATATCGAATATAATAATCCCTAAAGTCTTTTTAGTAGAAATTGATTTTTGTTCGGTTTAATATAAATGTAATAGTCGAGTTTTCCCTTGTATAGGGGTAAAGTTATAGTCTTATCATTATCGAACAGGTCGCAAAACTTTGCCAATTTTAATAATAAACGTAATGAATCCTTTTCCTTTTTTATAATGATCGGCGCCTTCGCTTATAAAATCCGCGTTATTTCATAAAAGCTTATAACAAAGGCTAATTATAATTAATCCTTTATACTTTATATTATCCATTAAAAACGGGTTATTAAACTAATAAAACCCAATTTTATAACGTTTTATATATCCCCCTATTGAAAGTATATTATTACTATATTGACGACTAATCATTTTGAATGATAAACTACTGAACGACTACCATGAACGTTTAAAGTTACCGATTAATATCGTATTCAATGCATTTTAAAAAATATATCCCGTATTTTTCGGGGAATAATATGTATTAATATGGGATTCGACTATTTATCAATTTCAATAAGAAACTTGGCTTTTTAAAATATACGTTTATTCCACTGTAACCCTAACATTGTGTCTAAATTTCAAGAATATAATAACTGGATTTTCTTTGTCTTGAACAGTTGAATTAAAAGTTCGTTCATAATATAATAATAATTAAAGTTGAAATCTATTGAAATACTTGAAAAATAAATATTATTCAAAAGTGTAGGGCTAAAGAATGGATCCTTATTTATGCGTATTTGAATCAAATTAAACTCATTTTTACTATATTTAACAATTACGCCGTTAAGATTATATAACCCCGCAACGAAATTATATTGAGGTATTAGGCTTCCTTCATCGCCGTTAATAAGAAACCTTTTTTTACCTTTTTGCCTCAGACTGTATATATGATATCAAAGGTAATACCGGATGAAATATGTAATTACGTTAATAATAATCCGTTGAATTATAACGTAGGCAACGTCCTATGACTTGCCTAGTTTAAACTTTTTTTCTTTTATCCACGTAGTTTTATGTTTTTGATTTTAAATACATACCAAACGGGTTTATTAAAATAATTAACCGTACTATCACAACCACTGGATAAAAATATATAAAAGGCATTAAATCCCCTTATAATTATATCTTGATTTAGCCGTTATACCTGTATGAGTCCCGTTAAGTATCGATTAAAACGTTATTTAAAATGTAAGGATTTTAATTCGTTAACAAGCCCGCAGTATTTTGTTAAGTTTACGATATAGTTGACCTAGCTTACGCCTCCTATAATATATTTATTGCGGATACGTAAGAAAACTCGAAAACATAAGTATTTATACTTTACAGCCAAAGGCTAATCTAATCCGCCCATTTACCAGTAATATTTCTAACCTAATAGTAAATAATTCCTATAGGTTTTTATCGCTTACAAACAATTCTATTAATTAGACTAAGGTGTTGTATACTCAAGAAGGGTTGATAAAAATAACCTTAATATAGTCGAAAAAGTTACTTATATCATATATACTCTTATATCCGCCAGCTTTGTAGTACGTAATAATAACTTATTTCACCGCTGATATATAAAAACCCTATATGTAAAGAAATGTAAACCAACATTTAATAATTTACGTCCTATTCATTTTCAATATAAATTTGATCGTTCAACGCGTCGACGCCCACGTATAAGCATATCCGTCGAATTACGTTTAGTTATATTGTTTTCGCTTACCTTAAAACTATAGAAAACCAATACGAATTACCGTTAAATCGGCTTCGAATTGTTAAATTTTAACTCTAACCTAAACAAAGTCGGATATAGGGTCGATAATAAAAGTATGTTAACCCGATTATTACAATTATTTTACAGTAAACGCGTTATAGCTTATAGTATTTTGTAAATGAGATATATTGGCTTAAGTCAACCCCAAAGGAATAAGAAGTATATCCATATAAGTAAAAGATTGGGTATTTTCCAACGGTTCATTCTTTTCCATAACGCTAAATTATAACGTAAAATTATTAACATTTATTATCTATTTGTTTATTATAAGTAATATGCCTTCTAAAAAAAACCCTTAATAGTATATTATAATTCGACCTATAATAGTAAACCAAGTAGGTATGAAATGGAGTTTATTATTAATGTACCTGCGAAAAACAAGAAAAGACTATAGTAGCCCTTCGTGCAGGATTTATGAGCATAGCCAGTACTTAGCCCGTTACGTCCCCTCGCACGTGTCATATGCAGACTGCGCTTAGTTCGCGCTCGGACCGCGCCCGGTTCATGCCCAGATCGAGTTCGAACCAAGTACTGCATATTCTATTACGTGCACAGTCACGTAATCTATAGACTCAATGGCCAATGGCCTGAGTCCATAACATTTATTCCAAATCAGATATCTTGGTAACATAGGTTATTGCGAGGTTTAACGAATCCCGTTTTTTTATCAGTGTGGTTTACTACCTTAGGGACCCCAGATTTTGAAATTATATATACCACCGCATCTAGCAAAGAGGATCCCGATTAAGTGTTAATAAACGCCTTAGTAAGAAAAAGGTGTGCTCGCGGGCGCGATAGTAACGTAAAGAGTTGGAAAATACAACTCGAATTTAACTTTAATGATAGGTATGGTAATAAATTTACCCAAAGTTTCATGGGAGTAAAAAAACTTAACAATTGCTAATAACTATTTCTATAGTTCAATTAGTAATAAATAATACGTTATCAATACTTGTAAATGAAATAAAGGTTAAAATAGATTCCTTGTAGTTTGTTTAAAAATAGACATTATCCTCGTATTTCGCAGTGGTTCCCAAACGCGTGTGCTTTACAAAGTACACTGCCTTCGTTGATAAAGTGTAAATTTATACTATATGTGGAGTAGTCGCATCGATCAAAGTATTAAAATCGTATAGATATTGAAAGGTAAATATGAATGATTTGTCCTTAGGAAAAGCGATGTATTGAACATCCATATATATTATTTGTCTAGATTGAATAACAGCTTTGATGTTGGGGGTAACCTTATAAATAATAGGTTACGTTGCTACTTTATATACTGAAAAAGGAATCTCGAAGTAGCTGTTTTAGGAATAAACTATATTCCTAGACATTAGTATATTTGTTTCACGGGGCTTTATACAGTGGTGTTGGTAGGCCCCTATTGTTGTAATATATTCGATTAGAATCACTGTGGTCGAAGTAACTATTTCTACATTGATATTGTTGATTAAGATGTGTAGGTTCTAAGTTTGGCAGACCGCTAGCTGATCTACACACTAATTTGTATGGTCAAACGCTTTGGGCTATGCTCCACTTTAAATTGGGCACCTATTGAACTGCATTTTCAGTGTAGTCCTATAAAAAACATCCAATTTTTACAGTTAGTACAATTAACTTTACTATAAGTAAAGTTGACTTAGCTATATTGTATTTGACTACTATTCTAATACTAGCGGCTTTTTATTTTCGTACCTATACGCCAACGTAGTTTGCCATCAATTGGTAGCAACCTTTGAAATCCTTTTTTGGTCCGTAAGCTAATAATAAGCTAGACCCCTATCAGTTCCGATTGATATGTACTGAAATTAACTTTAATTACAACTTCTTATGGCACTTTTGCTCCACCCCTCTGAGACCTTCGTTTCTCAAATCCCGTGCATAGATCCTTCGCCACAAACCTATGCAAATCAGGTACGCTACTACTTACGTACCTTTTTCCAGTAGTTTAAACTACTGACATTGCCACTTTTGCCACAATCAAGGTCACTACCTTAGCAGTCTTTTAGTTTACTAGGGCTACCCTGTTCCTTCGCGTTACGTGTCGGGCGGTCCACATAACCCTCGATTCGTATGGTTAGGGTATTTGTGTCTACAAACCTTTTTAGGGCGCTATTAGGCGTGGGTTTTGTTATAACGTTAGCGGTTTATTTTTACCGTTCATCTACCAGAACTTATTGATTTCACGGGCTCCGTATACCTCCCTTAAAGCTATTACATTTATTATTAGACGTTTTTATTGGTTGTATCCAACTTAAATAAACATTCATAAAGGCTCCAGGAGTTCATAAACACTACTACAAGTATTGGAGGCAGTTACAGCTATTTGATAATAATCCTTAATATGTTGTTAATTACCATACCAATGTTAAAGCCTATTAATATATTGTAAACATCTAATCATAATACGCTCCGGGTTATACGTTTACACTTTACAACTATCTAATGTATAAGGTTTCCAATAATTGTAAATTGACTATTAAACCTATCCTCGTTAACGAGTATTATTAGGAAGATTATTTGCGATATAAGGTTAGTATTATGAGTAAATCACCCGTCCATAAATATCATTAGCTTCACCTTCGTTAAATTTATAAAACCCGTGTTGATTCCTCTTTCTATATGGTTTATTTGCTATTGAATCCGCTTACTTAACCTGTTAAAGTTCCCGTCCCATGGATCTTATACCTGTACCGCAATGGAAAGGTTATATAATGCTTTCGGTTGATATAGCGTACCGATATATACCGCACAGGCCCTTTACTCTAGGCTTTTTTATAACCTTACTCCGCAGGCCTTATCAATAATAGTTAAGTTTGTAGTTTACCCTTTCAACGTAAGCTAATATAAGTACCGTTTTCAACTAAAATACTATAAATACGGATTAACAATCGATTAAAATTAAGTTATATGCCTTCAACTAACGTTTCAATTAACTTATATTTACAAAGGCGTAACTCTACTATAACACGGTATTTTGCTGTCACAAACTTGATATTTCAGAGAGAAAAAATATAGTTAGTTTATATACCTATAATTCCAAAGGTTTTATGCTTTGTAATTGACAAACACTGGTTAAACGTTAAAGTTTTTATATATAACGTATTTTTAAAATACGCTTAATACGTTAGGAACTAATAAACGCCTGCTTTAGCTAATCTGTATAAAGGCTTAATATAAAGTATTATCGTATCGGCTGGAAACTTATCGCTTAGTTCTTGTATTAGTTTTAGTAATATAATTCGTTAAAAATCGATGGTAAAGTAAGTATACGCTTATGTGATATCTCGGATATTGAGTGTAAAATGACCTTTTATGCTAACAATTAAACTAATAGTAATTATGACAATAAAATGCTAGCTAACTTTCTTAATCGTAAACAATTAAAAAACGATCTAATCCTTATCTTTATGACAATATCCATAAATGATTAGTCGGAACTTTTTGAATGGCCGATCAGTAGTTTTATCATTAACCTTATAAACTATCCTTAACTTAAAAATAGTAATGTTCTAACCTTTCAATTACGTTAATGGCACAAATTATACAACCCCTTATTAAAAAAGGCCGTTCATCTCCACTTAGTCGCTTAACTTAAAAGATTATACGGTATATTAATAATGACCTCGACACGTAACGTAAAGGCAAATTCTCCGTTAGACCTTTTCCTTTAGAATACCCACGCCGTTATATACGCCTTACTAAGCCTATAATTCATATCGTCATCCTCCCTTTCAGTATGTATCCTCCTTCTAAGTAGTCGTCTAAGCTGTTAACGTTTTATTAGATTATTAATAATCGGCTCGAAAGGGTTGTATTAGCTAATTTTTTCGACTTGGAAGTTATCGACATTGAGATTTTCATTGGACTTAAAAGATTTAAGGGGTTTTCGGTATAGCTTAACCTATGTAACTCGGAAAATTATAAACCTATTAGTAATTTTAACTTTTACGTTTAAATTGGTAATACTTAAAATTTTATACAGCCTTTCCCATTTTCCTGGTTTACGTTACGTAATGACTTACCTTAAAAAAGAGAGGGACAATACGTTTGTTATTGATAATCTGTTCCTAATATTAATGGTATCGTTAAACTAATAACGTGCCGATACATTCTTTAATTTCTTTAAGGTTTTACTATATGCCATAGCTCGTTTTTAGGCACTTAACGAAGGTGGCGACTTAGTTATTACATGTAGGTAAACATCAAATACCAATTAAGTTATTACAAGATTTTTCGGGCTAATAATATTGTTAAAGCCTTTTACCACTACTTAAAACCGTACTTTTTAGCTCATAAAGCTTTCGATTTCCTTTATAAGGATATTATGAGCCGTTTGGAGAAAGCAATATACCTTTTAGACCTTATTAATACCCCAATAAACCTTAAGGTTGACTAAATTATACTAAATTCCTATCGACTTTACATTAACTGAAAACTCCATTATAATAATGTTGGTATTGGTGTCGTAAACTAATACATTTAGTAACCTAAGGTACGTATTAATCCACAAAACGCGTAATATCTACTACTTTTCCTTCTTCGTAATAGTTTTAAGTAACTTAACGTCGTAAAAAGCCGTAACTGAGTTTAAAACGTATAATATTAACTTACCGTATAAATAAAATATGTTAATAAATATTTTTGAATTAAAGTCTTAATTTCTCTTTAACGTAAAATTAAATCTTAAAGGGGCTTGTGAGTATATTTTATCATAATAATAAAGCCTTTTAATTGTTTTAACACTAATAAGTTTATATCTTCATAATCAACTACCTTTAAAACCTTGTAAAGCTTGTTAATCGCTGGATAATTAAACTTACGATGAAGTTGACGAAGTTCTACCTCCATTAGGTTAAATACCATTACCTTCAACCCATAAAAATTGAACAAATAGTACCCCTATTTAAGTTCAAATAGAAAACATTTCCCATTTTTAACTTGTATTAACTAGTTACTCTAAACGTTAACTTTAACGTCGAGGTTTTTAATATCTTGAAAATAAGGTAAAAAAGGGGGTAGGGATTTCAAAATACAAAAAAATAAGGCTAATAATATTATTAACCGTCGTTAATCCTTATAAAAATAACTTTTTTCCAAGGTTAAAGCTAATCTTGGCTTTACCAGTATCCGCGTGGTAGAGTTTCGTAATAGTATTAGTATCTATTTGTAATGCGATATATTACGAATAGCGTTTTATAAAGTACCGTATCGTTCTTGTATCCGGTATAGTCTCCTGAAAACCTTGTTTCGCATAACGATTTTCAATAGTAAAAAGGTATATAGGGCTAAGATCTTTATCTTTATGTTGGTAATAGGGGTTTTCATTTATAAAGCGGTATAGAAAGGCGTGGTCGATGAGTTATTACGTTGTTTTGGAGCTAATACCAATACTATTATTTTCTTTATTTTCCTCCTCCTAAAATTTTCACCTTTAAACTATGTAACTTATTCAACGTATTTCTAGTTAAAATTAAAGAGAAACTATATAAAATACATTACCTACTTTACTTTACATTCGGTAGTAGTGTAACATATTAATCAATATCCTTATTTTCCGTAAATACAATATCTTTTAGCGTTTAAAGTGAAATTGTTTAACCAACTTAAAGACCTTATGAAGAAGGAATACCCTCCTCCGTAGATTGGGGTTTAGGCATTTTATTAACCGTACTAACCTGGCCTTCCGTACCTTCGATTAATGTAATACAAATAAAAAGGGTTTTTTCCCTCGTTACTAAATTCCGAAGATTTATGGTATATATTAATCGAGTTAGTGACTCGAGTTATTACAGTCGTGAACGAGAAATGTAATTACCCAAAAAAAAAACCTTCCCAGGTGGTATTTGGGTATTAAAAAGCGTATTTGAACTCCTTGTAACCCATAATAGCCTTCTAGACCTATTAGCATAAGGTGCCTTCGCTAGCTCATACGTTCCCTATTACTTATTAGTAAATCATTATTCTATTAAGTATTTAATTAAGGAGGTCTATTTTATTTTTCCACTCTTTCTTATAATTTAATATATAAAATCACTTATTAATATTTCATTTAGTATGGTATCAGGTAATATTGATATTGTATTTGAAATAACTCTCTAGACTATTGTAAATTTCACGGAAAAAGGAGTCATTCGTTAGGTATCGAAGGTAATAATTCTCGGCTCAACCGGTAAATATATTAGGAAATAACGAGTAAAAACCTGGTAGTTTAACCATTACTTGGCGAAAAACGTTAAGAAACGGGCGTAACTTAAAGTTGAGGAGGTTATATGGCTTACCGTTATACTTTTTCTTTCCTCCTCAAATCTGAATGAAGGTGATAATTACCATGTAATCCGTATCTACCATGGGAACACGTTGAGGGGGAAAGATAATATACTGGTCGTAAAAACCTTTTAAATATCTTAACTTGTGTTAAGAAAAGTGTTAGGGTTACTGATATTAGTAGGAAAAATAGTTACCACTAGTAAAGTTTAAAGGGGAAAATCTAGTAGTCGTACCTATAATAGACTCGTATATAAAATCAGTTCGCCTTTAGTTAGTTACGAAAACTAAACGTATCAAGGGGCTTTGAAGAAAGATACTTATGGGTTTATTATGTGGAGAACTCGATAATAATCATTTTAGTGTTAAAAGGTACGTCGATATTCCTATTTAATTGATTAGTAGACTTAAGGGATTTTTACTCGTAAATTAATTAATTCTTTACGACCAATGAAATTTGACCGTTAATTTTACGTAATAGGGTTTTAGAAACTTATCTAGGATTAGGTAAGTTCTTACAAACACGTATGGGGGCACTAAGAGATATTATCGCTAGCAATACCTTTGCCCTTTACTTTAAAAATCCACTAAGGATTATTATCGGTAGCAAATTCGAAAAGTACGTTAGCTAGGTTTCTATTTTTCCCTTTCTTAACTAGGAGGTCAAGCCCTTGGTTAGCTAACTTAGTCTTTAGCCTAACCTTAACATTGATATTCGCTATCTTCCATATGTTGATAATCTATTCCCTAAAGTATTTTTTAAAAATCGTGGTAGGCTTATAAGCCTGTAACGGTTTTGGTAGGCTTTGAATTAAGAATGTAGAAACCGATATCATTGGTAAGGTTTTCAACCGTAAAGTTTTTGTTGGGTTTATCGAATTAAAGGTATTTATTATAGTGTTTGTCAAAGGTAATACCGAAGGCGATAATCGGTTCTTTCCTAATAGAGTTGATAACGGCATTAATTCCAGTGTATTTTAAAGCCATCGTAATGAATATTAAAGGTTATAGAAATGAAAAGAGTAGTAGGTTGTAGTTTTACCGTCAAAATTGGTTAACGTTAAAGGTTGTAGAATTTATTTGTTTTTTCAATTTACAATAATAGTACCTGTAATAGAAACCACAACAATATCAACTTAATAGTTTATTAACTTGATGATTTGATGATTTTTAAGACTTCCAAGCGGTTAATTGTAATGTCTTTAAAAGGATTAATGAAGATTTCTTAATGTTTTCTAGTAACGATACCGTTGCTTACTTATAAACTACCTCAAACAACCGACATAGCCTATAAAACTTCCCTAATTGCTGCCGCGAACAATCGACACAACTTATAAGGGCCCTCCGCAAAAAAAATTCCACTGCTCTTAGCCATTGTTTAACGTAAAACGTAACTGGAAAACAGCTTCTTCTTTTACTTAGCTAATCTATGCTTAACCTAATAAGTATTGATCATTGTTAGTAAGACTTTATCATTACAATGTAGTCGATTCGAATCACTGTAGTCGAAGTAACTAGTGCTACGTTGATATTGTTTATTGAGATGTGTAGGTTCTAAGTTTGGCAGACCACTAGCCGTTTTACACACTAATTTGTATGACCAAACGCTTTGGCATGTGCCCCACTTTGAAGTGGGCACCTACTGCACTGCACTTGTAGTGTAGTTCCACAAACTGCAGCCAATTTTTGCATTTAATACAATCAACTTTACTGTAAGTAAAGTTGACTTAGCTGTACTGCATTTGACTGCTATTCCAACAAGTGGTTTGTTAATAAAGCGCCTATATCTAAGCAACCTAGAAGTTATATTTCGGCTATTTCCTACAAGAAGGCTAGAGTACTGTTATATTTACGCCTAGAATGATAAAAAGTTTAATGAACTTTAGTGGTAAGGCGAAAAGAAGAACTTATTACACTCCTAATTATCTTACATTCGTTTATGAGTACATTTATTATATTATAGTCAGGGAAATTTTTATTGAGCCAGAATTTAAATACGAGGTTTTGGTTAACGCCTGTATTGAGGTAAAGTATATGATTTTTACTTATAAGCCTACTGCGTATAGCGATTTTTATGTAACGATAGTTATTTATGGCGAGTATTACCTCCTTATTAATAGGATTTTCTCTAATAATGTTAATATTTTCCATATTATTTACGATATTATTTTGGTTTGTGAACTGTATACAATCCAATTGTCGTATATCTTTTTTTCAATCTTTTGAGGGAAAATATTTTCTTTTTAAATAAAATCTTTCAAATGTTTAAACAAGGCGTTACGCGAACCGTGATTCTCATTACAACATATGCAAGTGCGGCGATTGAAAGTTGTAATGTTAGGCTTTATTATATAGCCTACCTTACTACTGAAGTGATACGAGTTTATTTGTAAAGATGCTCGTAAGTAATCAGAATAGTCTTCTTAAACCGAATAATTAGTATTGCTTTTCCTATACTATATATTATTAACTTTTTACTTGTAATTAAGATTACAATTATGATCTCTTTCGACATAGGTTTCATAAGGAGGGTATTCATTAAGTTTTGTCTTATTAAAACCGCGTTTTTTATCGTGTTTATCCCAACCATAGTCTCGGTCAGTATGCTTGCGAGGGCGTTAGTCGTAACGTTTGTGGTTATACTATTCTCAGGAGTATGTCTTGTACCTCTTTACTCTGCTTTCTGGTTTGCGAGTTTTGTACTCCTCCTTACAAGGCTGGTATTTATCCTTACGAGAATACTAGGAATCATACCTATCGCAAACATTTTTGGAGGAAGGTTAATGATTGGGGTATTATCATATTATTGCTATAGGTAACATAGTATTTAACTTTTTAACCTTGGTTAAGTATTCCTTTATAATTTACTTAAAATATAGCGAAGATAAGTGCTATTAAATGCCTAGGTTTAAAGAAGATTAAATGTTAATTATAAAGCTATACCAATTGTAATTGTGACGATTTAAGGTATTCATAGCTCTTACGTAACATATTTTTAACTCAGTGTATTTGAATGAGCTATAATTACTATGTAGTAAGTTATGTAACAAGAATTGAGCCTTTTTAAAATTTATAATAACTCGCTCAAAATTTATAGCAAAGTGGTCGATGAAAATATCTCTAATGTATACGAGGCTATGACGTAATATTTTACGATATTTAGAAGATGTAAACTCCGTATTTCACCAATATACTGCAAATCTCTATAATAAGGCAGAAAATATCTCTATAATCTGAATTTCTAAGTCTAGAAAAGAGTTAAAAGAGGTATTTAGACGTTGTTAAAAGATTTATATATTGATGAAAACCACATTTTACCTAAAATAATAATGTCTATGTCTTGATAATAAGGATATTCGAGGTTAAACACCCTAATCTCTCTACGTTTTAGACTGCGAGTGCCGTTAATCGAGTATTGATTAATTATCTTATTCGGGGTTCGAGAGGAAAAGCGACGGCGATCACAAAATTGATGGTAATAAGAAAGCTCTTACATTCGTGGCGGTTACGAGAGTAATGGAGGCGAAAGAGCTCACGTTTGCGGCAGTCGTAAAAAGGCTTACGATAGTTGCGAAAAGACTTGTGGCGGTGATGAAAAGGCTTATAACGGTCGCGAAATCGGTGGGAACGGTCGCATAAGAGCGAGTGTTTGGGCTATTTCCCTTTGTAATGATAGCGATAGCGACTGCCTTTATAGGTATTCGATAAGTCTATAGAAATGAGTGAAGATTGACGGTAATGGCGACGAAAGGGCTCCTAGCGATTACGAAAATAACGACTTTTAAAAGCTAAGCTATTTAAATGTCATATAACAGCATTATATTTTGTACGTCCTATGACATTATATTTATTCAACTTACGACTCAGGCTTATTATAAGTTTCTAGATATTAGAGTTGCTAGCATTTGAACTAGTTGTTAAGAATGGTTTTCCTAATTATATAATGACTCGAGGTCAAAAGCTCGTAATAACGGCGAGCGGGTAATGAATAGACGTAGGTGTAAAACAGGTCAAAGGGGAATGGAAACGTGAAACCATAAGTGAATATGAGATAAGTAAAGGTATATGCATAGGATAAAGTGGGGCTAAAACCAAAATGTTTGTTAGTGTTTTTAGTAAAACTGAAGGGAAAGTGACGGTTGTTAGTTTCAATGTGGCACGCGTAGGTATAAGTGTAAGTGCAAGCGTAAGTGCAAGCTTTTTTAAAAAAAATCTCTTTTAAACTAGTTTTTTAACGCGTACAATGAGGAGTTTGAGGTTGGGTTGGTGCAATACCTAATGTTTACAGCTCTCGTTTATTTATAAGTTGAAATTAGTAACTTATGAAGCAGAAGTTGGCGATGTATGGTAGTGTTGGGGTAAAAAAAGGGGTTAAAAGATTAAAAGGAAAAGGAAGGTAAGGAGTTGGTATTTTAGTGGAAGAGTTGTATAGTTACAGCTCCGCATTAGTAACTCAACTGAATTACTTGATAGCCATTATAATCAGTCTAGTGTCAAACAGAAATCTTAAATTACAACTACTATTTGTTATACTATCCATACGTGCGAACGTATTGTGATATTCCGGTTTGTATTTTGGGTGAAGACTAAGCTAAGCATAGAAATCCACCAAATCATTATAATAAGAAGTACTTATCAGAAATATAACTCATAATAAGGTAGTTTCGAGAGAAAACAGTCTTGTAAAAAAGAATGAGGTAGCAGGTAAGTATCCGCTCCAAATACAACAATATCGGATAAATCGGTTTTACCTTAAAATATATTAATAATGAAGAAGAGAGAATTTTTATTATTATTATATTATAATACGGTATATATATGGTTATATACATTCTATTTAGTTTTATTAGATAATTATGCTACCGTATGGCGAGTTTTACCAAAAACCTATTGAAATTGACTTATAAAATATTATTATAGTCCTTCCAATCCTTAAAGTGGGAGTGCCGGTAGAGTTAAGACCCCTATTATAACTAGCCTCGAGCGCTGGAAGATGTCGGCGGGGGCGGACAACACGAGGTGGAGCGGGTATTAAGAGACGTTAATAAAGGCAGATAACGCGGGGTGTAGCAGGCATTAGGCGACGCTAATAAGAGCAGATAATGCGGGTCGGAACGGATGTTAAGAAACGCCGATGAAAGCGAACAACGCAAAGCGGGGCGGGCATTAGAAAACCCTAATGAAAGCGGATAACACGAGGTGGAACGGAAGAAACAGTCCTTTAAATGGGATATAAAGAACGATAATATATCGGTTTACGCCCGAATGAAGCGTTTAACGCGAAAAAAATTATCAATACACTTTTAGTTAACTCGGTCAATCTGCTCTTATATAAGGTTAATAAATAAAACGCGGGAAAATGAAGAACTTTTACAATTAAGCTTTAAATATCATTTATTATATTTTATAAGTAATGATTAATATTCGTTATATAAGATATAGCTGAAGTAGTAATATTCGTTTAACCGCTTTCAATAAAATTATAAAATGGTTTGGTGTAAATACCAGTAGAAATCGTGGTAAAAATATTACGAGTTAAGGTATGGTTGGCGAATAGTATACGATTATAGACGGTGGGAAATAGAGACGGAGAGTTTTTTAAGTAACGACGGAATGGGGAAGAAAATAGGCGAGAGCGTATAGCTTAAGATGTCGTAGCCTATATAACTAAAATAGTTGAGACGCTTTATATACAGGCGATATCGCGAAGGTGAACGAACTAATTAATCAATTAAAAAAAAGCGAAAACGGGCTTATAATTTAGGAAGTTATTTTAACGTTTACAGGTAAGTAATAGGACATGAATGTTGTTTTAGAAAGCTACAATAAGTTGCTGTAATGAAGCGTGTAGGTCGGAAAAAGTTGTTAATAAGTAAGTTTTGTAAACGTATTATAAAGGGGGGTAGTATATACTTGGGTTTTTTACAATATCGATTTTTAAATACATCTTATTATATACCTTACAATAGTTGCGGTATCATTTGATGCGGTAAATACAGATGTAAATTAAATGTATTTACAAATTTAATTAACGATTCATATCAAATATATAGGTATCTTTTGCTTATAAAGGAGGAAATTTAACCTTATTTTCGTTATTATTAAATACGAAAAGATTTCCTATCATATAAGGAGGTTACATGATATAATTAATGGTAAGAGCGTTAGAGTACAAATGAATGGTATATCTTAGAAGAGGCTAATTGTTATAATGAAAAAAGCCGCTAATTGTATGACTTACGTTTGAATTATTAAAACCGTTGGTTATATTGAAAAATAGGAAATATTTATGAAAACATCAGTCGTTAAAAATAAAGGTTATAATAAAAATTAGAAAAAAGTTATAATCTAAGTTAATATAAGATAAATTAACGAAAATAAGTGGAAAGGGGCGGATTAACGAAGGAAAAAAAGAAAGGAAAAGGGGGTTACAAATTACGGTAAAAGCTGTTTTTATATTTGTAGGTAGCCTAGGATCAATAAGATTTATATATAATACGGTATGTTATAAAGCATGTTATACAATGTAAGCGACCCAGGATCGGCAAAATTTGTACCTTATTCAGCGTATTATAAGGTACGTTCTACAGCGTAATTGTAACTTAACGATAACGTTACACAACTTGTACCCAGTTTGCACTGGGTTTGCACTCTATACGAATACGATTCGTATTTATTTTCCAGCTGGTGAATTACCGTAATTTAGCGGTTTTTTAATAGAAGGGGTGGTATATTATAAAGTTAGGCTATTAGTTATTAAATCTATAAGTTACGTTATTGTTTACATAATGGGATGTGTAGTACCCGGCCCGGGCGCGGTCCAGGCGCGGTCTGCGGGCGTTACGTGTAAGGGCACGTAACGGATCGTACACGGACTGTACACATAAGTCCTGCGCGAAGGACCTCTGCAGACTCCTTTAGTCTTCCTTAGTACCTCAATTGTTAACACCATTTGGCACCTACTTGACATACCTTCGTAGGTCGGACCATAACACACAATGTAACAAGTATGTGAAATGAGTATATATTAATATTATGTTATAAATAACTAGGTGGGAGGGAGTTTGTTAGCAACACTTAGAGTATAAAGAATACATTGTTATTCTCACTATACGGTATATACTAGTCCATACAATAATCTTCGTAACTAATCGGTGTGTTTATACCTGGCGGGTTTGCTTGCACACCCGGTTACTCAGCAAGGTCGCCGTATAGACTACTATATAAATTGATTGTTATGACGACTACGATTCGAATCGACAATAGTAGCTACGTCAAGTACGTACCAATACCTTTTTGAGCTTCCTGTCACTACGCCCATTTCATTTGCCATGCCTTCTGTTCTAAATTGGAAGGGTTCGTCCGAAGTCGCTTCTGCAGGCCGTTGGGTGTGCGTGCGATGAAATGTCGGGACGGTTCGTGGCGTGGACGGCGGGCGGGTTGGTGCCGTGGGGGGCCTGGCTTACGGATGGAAAAAGGACGCGGTTGTGCAAAATGGCGAGGTCCCTCTACTACAGCGACCGGGTTAGCGATGACGAAGCTATTCACACGGCAAAATAAGGTTGGCTTGGTTGGAAGCATGAGCAGGGGTTTTGGTCCGGGGCTCCCTAGGCACTGAACCCAAATCGCCAACCTCCCAACACTGGAGCTCCCAAACTGGGGGAGGACCTGCAGGGGCATGCGAGCTATGGTTTGCTGTGGAGTGGGGGAAGGCGCGCGCCTGCTATAGTGTGCCTGCTAGCACACTTTCAGGTTTCACGGCAATTCCCCCGCTGGAGGGTCCATCCTTGTGCCCGCCGTTTTACTCTGGCTTTTCCATCTAAGTAGTCACAGTACTATTACGCTTGTTTCCTTCACAACACTACATAGTACTCCCAGTCGGGCCGTGTTTGACTCCCTCCCCATGGCAAAGGCTCAATGCATGCGTGAGTTGAAAACATGAGCCTGATCCACGAACCATCTCCCAGGCTCCACAGTTCCGTTTCCGCTTATTAGACTCCAGACATCACAGAGGCGCCCATCATGGATGCAGGCGTAGACAAGGCGTACGCAACCGCGTCGGCAGAGACCACAGGCTCGGCTGCAGCTGCGGCCGCGGCGCCGAAACAGACAGGCCTCTGGACCCGCTTGACGGACCGGGTGCCTTTCCTCAAGACCAAGCGAGGTCTAGCCGTCACCATCGTTGCGATCCTGGTCATCATCGGCGGGGGCCTGGCCGGGCTGGCTGCGCTGCGCAACAAGGACGGCAATCATGCTTCTGCCGTTGCTAGGCCAGGGACCACCGGCGCCAGTGCGAATGCCATCCAAAGCGATACGCACTTCTACGGCCAGTCGCCCGCTGTCTACCCTGCGCGTGAGTTGGATCCGCGGGCCCCTGGGGAGTGGTCACTGGTATATGCAGCTGCAAAGGAAGCGAAGGGACCCAACCCGGAGGCCGTTTTGCTGACAACTTCGGAATAGCAAATATCGCCGGCTTGGGATCATGGGCCCAGTCTTTTCAGCGGGCAGAGGCCATGGTGGCAAGCATGACTATGGAGGAGAAGGTATGGACAGACCACGTAGCTTCGCTGCTTTGAATCTCTGCTGACTCGACATCCAGATCAGTCTCACAGCCGGGTCCTTCAGCCGCACTGGGTGCATGGGCTTCTTGAGTCCCATCGCGCGCCTCAAGTTCCCCGGCATGTGTTTTCAAGATGCAGGTAATGGCGTGAGGAACACGGACTTCGTCTCGGCCTGGCCCTCGGGCATTCACATGGGAGCGAGCTGGAACCGGAACTTGTCACTCCAACGAGCCACTGGCATGGGCTGGGAGTTCCGCACAAAGGGCGCCAATGTGCTGTTGGGCCCGGTAGTTGGGCCTCTTGGTTCGTCTTGCCGTACCTGATCCTCCGGACGGGAAGCCAGCTTGGTACGCATGAGGGTGCTGACCCAAACTGTGACCAGGGAGAACTGTCACCAGCGGCCGAAACTGGGAAGGCATCTCGCCTGATCCCTACCTTTCTGGTGCTCTCGTTGCCGAGACCGTGACTGGAGTTCAAAGTACTGGTGTGATGACATCGACGAAGCATTTCATTGCCAACGAGCAAGAGAGCTATCGACAGCCGCAAGGCTTAGTACAGGCTGTGTCTTCGAATATCGATGACCAGACGATGCACGAGTTGTACCTCTGGTGGGGATCACCTTCTACCTCTCTTCCCAAACATAGACGGATCCCGCCATGCTGACCACCATGAAAACTAGGCCTTTCCAGGATGCAGTTCATGCAGGCACTGGGAATATCATGTGCTCATACCAGAGAATCAACAATAGCTACGGCTGCGCCAACAGTGCTACGCTGAACGGCCTCTTGAAGACAGAGCTTGGTTTCCAGGGATTCGTTGTCAGTGATTGGAATGCACAATTAGCGGGCGTGGCAACAGCTTTGGCAGGAATGGACGTCGCCATGCCGGGCCCTACTTCGTCAAGCGGTGTTGCGCTTTGGGGACCCAATCTCACCCTGGCAGTGAACAATGGGTCCGTTCCGACTTCGCGGATCGATGACATGATTACTCGGTAGGACGACTCTCCCTTTTGCTGTGTATGCCTCTCTCGTTGCTCACATATCACTCTAGGACCCTTGCTGCATGGTATCAGCTTGGTCAGGACCAGGGCTTTCCAAGTCCTGGCATCAACATGGCCCCGAGTCTCATGTCTCCACACCAGGCGGTGGATGCTCGAAACGCCTCTTTCAAACAGACACTTCTTGAGGGTGCTATCGAGGGGCATGTACTGGTGAAGAACAATAATAACACGTTGCCCTTGAAGAAGCCCAAATTGCTTTCCATCTTTGGCTACTCGGCCACACAGCCTAGTCGGTACAACATTGGCACCTGGACACTCGGGGCCGAATCTCTTGACGATCCTCAACTGATCATCCAGGCTTTCATCGGCAACCGCAGCTACCCCTACCCGCAGATTGCTGCTAATGGCACTCTATTCTGTGGGGGAGGATCTGGAGCAAACAATGCGGCTTTGGGCAACGCGCCTCTGGACGCACTCATACAGAAGGCCTACGATGATGATACCGCCCTGCTCTGGGACTTCAGGTCTGCCCAGCCACAAGTCAACGGTGCATCCGACGCCTGCCTTGTTTTTGGCAACGCCATAGCAAGTGAGGGCTTCGACCGCACCGGCCTGCACGACGACTATACAGACGGCTTGATCCAATCTGTTGCGGCCCAGTGCAAAAACACCATCGTTGTCTTCCACAACGCTGGCACGAGGCTCGTCGACCAGTTTGTCGACCATGAAAATGTCAAGGCAGTCATCTTCGCACACCTCCCCGGACAGGAATCCGGCCGCGCCCTGGTCTCGCTGCTATACGGCCAGTCCAATGCTTGGGGCAAGCTGCCGTATACCGTGGCACGCAATGAGTCGGATTATGGCCAGTTATGGAAGCCGGCGTTGGCGGAAGGAGAGTTTGCGTATTTCCCTCAGGCTAATTTCACCGAGGGCGTCTTCATCGACTACCGTCACTTCGACCAAGCCAATATTCAACCCCGGTACGAGTTTGGCTTCGGGCTCAGCTACACGACATTTGCCTATTCGGACCTCGTCATCTCGCAGAACGCAAGCATCAACATGTCGCAGTACCCGACAGGGCCCGTCCTCCAAGGCGGCCAGACGGACCTGTGGGACGAGCTCGTCCGTGTTATGGCCAACATCAAGAACACGGGCACGGTCAGCGGGACAGAGATCGTGCAGCTGTACATCCAGGTGCCCGAGAGGAGGCGGCCCAGGATGCTGCGCGGGTTTGACAAGCCCCTGCTTGACGCAGGCCAGACTGTGACGAGTACGTTCCCGCTGACGAGGAGGGACTTGAGCGTGTGGGACACGACGGCGCAGAAATGGCTGCTGCAGCCTGGAACGTACACAGTGTTCGTGGGCGCCAGCAGTCGGAACCTGGCGCTGAATGGGACTTTTACTATCTGAGAGTTGCTGGGCCACATTCAGAGCTGGTGTATTGAGACGACTAACTAGGACAGGACGTCTTTCATCAAACCACAAGGACTTCTTATTGTACATAGACTTTCGAAGGAACAAGGCATGGACAGCAAGTAATCATAATTTAGTTCAGCTATGCGAATCATCTGCCAATGTCTGACGCCCTTGGTAAAATATCATATCGACATGACAGGGCTTATTTATCACTTGATTACCACACCACGCTCTCCTAACGAAGTAGATGGCCCTCACACCACCTTTGGCAGCGTTCAAGCTGGCGACGCCCTGGACCTCCATGGGCATGCAATATGGGGATTTGTACGGCGACGGTGCTGCTTGGCTTCTTGCCTAGCTGCTATGTAAGTGGAATAACACGAAATCCACAAAGCTATCAAACCAAATACGCGGAGCTATTGATGTTAGTGACCACCGCTATATTTGGCAACAATCCAAGAGACCCGATCGCCAGCTATACCCAATCCAATATAGAGCTATATGTACGAGTCAAACCAATATATCGGGGAATGTGCATAGTACACAAGTATCCAGGTCCGGTTGCTACTAGTAACAGCACGACTGGGATAGGATCGCAGGTGCAAAGTACTTTGGTCAGCATGGCCCCTGAAATTATGTCTGCATCTCTGGCCAGGGGCCCTGGCGAGTGTCAGAGCACCCTGCAACGGCAAGCACGGTGAGTGGCTGAGCATGGATGGTCCGGTTGTCCCCTCACCTGGGATGCCTAATAATTGTCGCCTGCCGCCCTTGCCTCTTACTTTTTTCCTGTCACATCCGCCCATCCATCATCGCCGGTCCTCTTTTACCGGGAAGTCTTTTGGTTCTTTGGTTGTGGTCGAGGAGATTTGGAAGTGGTCGTTGCCGTTGGACAGGATTTAGGTTGCACACAGTCGCCAGGGAAGACGTGAAGAAGTCGAAGCAGCAGCAGCAGCAGCAGCAGCAGCAGAGCAGCAGCAGCAGCCGTCGGAACGCGGCGTTTTCGTTCTTTGGGGGGTCGCTGAACAGAATTTTTCAAGCCGTTGCGCTTTCCTGTTGCTGTTCTTGTTGTTCTTCAGCACATCATCCGGTATGTTCCTTTTTTTCGTGCGACTGGTGCTCTGCGCTCTCCTGGGAGCTGTCTTGGACGGCGCACATCCGGCGACCCACCGACCGATCCTCTGGCTTTGGCCCGGAACCCTCTTCGGCACCATCGTCACCACTGGCTATCAGCTGTTGCCTGCGAACGTGGCCTGGACAAGCCCTTGCCGACGCTCTGTGGCTGTGGCTGTGGCTGTGGCCTACGACGAGATCGATTGGAATATCCTCCACCAACCTCGTCGATCCGCCCACACTCGATCCCCTGAGCCCGGATGCTGCGCCGGACGGGCCTGGTGCCACGAGATCACTACTCCATGCCATCGACACGCATGCAAGATGCGACACCGCCGCGAACGCAAGAGCAGGATTCATTCGGCGAATACAAGGCACGCTAAGCTGGTCACACAACCTTCATGCATGATGCAGCCGCAGCCAGCCCAGCTACACTGTGGCGCATTCGGAGCCGCTGCTCTGT
>JASMMZ010000002.1:17491617-17622442 GCA_038502455.1 Anisogramma anomala
TTTTTTTCTATTTTTTTATTTGGTTGGAGCTGGAGCCGGAGAGGGCGTTCGGAGTAGTGTCTTCGATATGGGACGGAACGTCCTCCCTCGAAAAACTGGTCCCGGACCTGGGCCGCGGACCCCACTGCGGGCGGGTCCGCACTTATCTGTGATGTGTTACTTCTAAGTTTGGCAGACCGCGAGCCGGTCTGCACGCTAATTTGTATGGCCAAATGCTTTGGCCCGTGCCCCACATTGAAGTGGGCACCTACTGCAATTGACTTGCAGTCAATGCAGTCAAATTCCACAAACTACAGTCAATTTGCCGTCAGTATAATCAACTAACTGTAATTATAGTTGACTTGATTGTATTGTAATTGACTGTTATTCCAACACTGGCGGCTTTCTGTTGTGTGCGCCTACGTCAGTGTGGCTAATTACTTACTTACGGTAAGCTCCGAATTCCCTTGTTTAATCCACATACCAAACCCTTGTCAATTCCAGTTAATTTGTACTAAGATTGACACTAATTACGGCCCTTTGCCTTACATCTTCGAGTCCTCCGTTCCTCAACTCCCGTACACAAGTTTTTCGCCACAGACTTGCGCGTATTACGCATTCCACTAATTACGCACCCTTTGCCAGTAGTTTTAAGCCTGCTTTTTTTGAACGCTACTATTACCACTACCACCGCCATCACTACCCTGGTAGTCTTTCAGTTTGCTGGGGAATCCCTGTTCCTCCACGTTACGTGCCGGGCTATCTTTGTAACCCTCGATTTATACGGTTAGCGTATTATTGTGTACGAACCTTTCCAAAGCGTTATTGGGCATGGCTTTAGTTATAGTATTAGCGGGGTTACCTTTACCGTGAATTTACCGGAATTTATCGATTTCTCGGACTTTGTATACTTTTTTAAAGCTATTACGTTCATTATTAAACGTTTTTTATTAGTTATAACCAACTTTAACAGACATTTATAAAGGATTCAGGAATCTATATATATATATAATTATAGGTATCGGGAGTAATTTTAGCTATTTAGTCATAATTTTCAATATAAAGTTAGTTATCATATCGATATCAAAGCCTATCATTATGCCGTAAACCTTGAAAGTTTATACGTTTCGTATTATACATTTATATTTGATGGATATCTTGTATACAGGGTTACTAGTATTCGTTAATTGGTCATGAGTATTATAATGAATTCAATTTATGATATGCATTTAATATTATTTGTAAAAACCCTACTTATAAGAAATATTAACTTTGCTATCATTAAGTTTACCTGTTGGTAAGGCTTTCAACCTTGCAACGTTGTCGATTCAATTGGTCGAAGTAACAGTAGTATTGCGTGGTCAAGTGGTGGATATATTGTTTTAAGTTTGGCAGACTGCTAGCCGGTCTGCATAGTAATTTGTATAGCTAATTGCTTGGTTCATACCCTAGTCTACAGTATGCTTATACTCTACTTGACTTACAGTAAATATAATAGGCATATACCAAACAATACACTTAATTTGTAGTTAATATAGTTAATTTAACTGTAAGTAAAGTTAACCTATTGTATTGCAATTACTATTATTCCAATATTGGCGGCTTTTTATTTTGTACACGTACGTTAATATGATTGACTATTTTTTCTGGTAACCATTAAATTATATTCTTCTTAACTGGTCACAGCCTGTCAATTTTAGTTTAGTTTTATATGAAACTAAACCTATTTATATTTACCTTAACCCCGTTTACTTTTAATTGCCTAACGGTTTTGAGGTCCAACTTCATCAGTTCCCATGAAAAGTTCTTTTCTTACAAACTTATGTAAACTTTCAATTTAGCTATGTTCATTAAAGAGGTCGTTGTTGTTAGTTTCCTATTAGTTTTCTAATTTGCTAACGTATCCCTATCTGTTGCCACGTGACTTGGCCTTACTAGGTGGACTATTAACGTAGCCCTCAATACGTATGGTTAGCCTATAGCTGTCTACAAACCTTTTAAGGGTCTTGTTTGGTAATGCCTTCGTCATAGCGTTAATAGAATTATCTATTTTATAGATCTATCGGAACTCCTCAATTTCTCTGCCTTTATAGGCTTCGCAAAGTCCTATCACGTCGATTATAAAACGGTTTTCACTATTGGTTCCGAGCTTTACGAGATATTTAAATTGGTTCCTCGAGTCGATTTAAGTTACTATCGGGATTGAAGGAATTCTGAGCTGCCTTATAATAACTTTAAGAGTTTCCTATAGTGTTATACATATATTAAAGCCAGCTATTATGAAGTAAATCTTCAATATTAGTATGTTTTTTGTAATCCTTTTACATTTGATAGAGATTCAATGAATAAGGTTGTCGATAATGTTAAATTTGATTTCTCACTTATCTTTATTAATGAGAGTCGTTTCAAATTTGGTTTATGAAGATAAGTAGGTGTTGTTTATAAAGGAGTAATCTGTATATATTATTTACTTAGCCTTTAATAAATTCATTAAAATCATATTCATCCCTTGTTTTAAGCTTCTTATTTACTATTCAAACCTTTTATTTAACCAGTGAAAATCTTTATTTGTTGAATACTATATTTATGTCGTAATGAATAAATCGTAAGAGGTTTCTGGTTGGTATAGAGTGGCAATATAACTTCCACAAGCACATCATTCCAGGTACTGTTAAGCTTTGGTTACGTTAGTCTTATCAATTATGGTCAAATTAGCGCTTTAACTCGTTTGAAAAAAATTAAAACTAGTATTAATATTAAACATTCAGATTAACTATTCGTTAAAGTTAAGTTGGTTATTTGTCATTAATATTATATCCAGTTTATAATTTTATAGTTTATAGTACTTAATAGCTTGTTGTTTGAATGTTATTAAGCTAGCCGTTTCAACTAAAAGGGTATCGTTAGTTTGTATATTTATAATGCCGAAATTTTTCCTTAACGTTATTAATAGATACGGATGGTATATTAAAGACTTTATATCTAATCGTAACTTAAAGTGCGATTGATAAGTAAAAAATTTATAGATGTCTGCTTTAACCAATCCGTATAAAGGTTTGATATATAGTATTACCGTTCCCGGAAGGTAAGTGGCACGTGATTTTTGTAATACGTTTAATAAGACGATCCTTTGTAAATTAGTCGTTAGTTATGTATATACTTACCTTATATTTCGGTTATTAAATATTAACCTACCTTTAGTTTTATCTAATAAACTTATTAATAAAGCAACTACTCAACGTTAGCTAATCTTTTAAATCGTTGGAGACTGAGTGGGTATTTAATATTTATTTTCATTACCGTATCCTTAAGCTATTAGGAGTAATTTTTCGTATAGTTGCCCAGTTGTTCTACCTTCAACCTCGTGTATAATTCTTGACTTAAAGATTGTAACATTTAAGGTTTAAAGGTTAAAGTTGGTTTTAGATATAAATTGTATAACTCCTCGAATTAGAAAGCTATTAATATCGACCTTGTGACTTTTTTTCAAGGGTTTACCGAGTGTTATAGTAATACCTTGTACCCGAAGCTTTAGTAATACGTCTTCATTGTTCTTTTCTTTTCTGTTTACCTAAATAGTATTATTAATATAACATAATGTATATTCTTTCTTTATAACATTCTTTTGTTTCAAGAGTCGCCTTTAGCTATGCGTTTCATTAACTTATCGATAACGGGTAAATAAAAACTGTATTAGTTTGGTCGCTTAGCTTAAAGGTCTTTATTGTTAGTCTCCTTAATATAGGGTTAAACCTAGGTAATACAAAACGTTAAAGACCGTTAACAGTTTTAATAACTACTTTAAAATGAGTGATACGCAAAGTCTAATATAGGCTCTTCCATTTTCTTGACTCTCATTGCACAATAACTTCACTTTGTAACGATAAAATAAATACGTCAACTATTGTAGGGCCGTTTCTAGTGTCAAGGGCATCGTTAACTTAGCGTCGTGCTAATTCCTTCTTCAATTCCATTCCTACCTTACCGTAGGCCATAACTAGCTTTTAGGTACTTATTAATAGCAGAAATTTACTCGTTAGATATAGATACACTTTAAAGACCAAAAATGTTAGTATTAAGCCATCAAGGTCTAATGTATAGTTCAGACCCTTTACTACCACTTAAAAGCATGCATCTAAATATGTAAAGTTTCTAATCTCTAGCGTAAAGATATTATACGCTAGACAAAGTAATATATATACCCTGTAAACCTTTCTAATACTTTAGTAAACCTTTATAAATACATATTAATACTAGATCCCTATTATCTTAATATATATATATATATATATTTTCGCCGCAAAGTTTGTATCAATATCATAACAACAATATAAGGTAGTTCCAAACACGTATTGATCTATAACATCCTTAACGTTTTTCAAGTATCCTTCATTAACAAAGATTTTAAAAACTTAGCTTTGTAAAAAAAGGTTACCCAATCAATGACGTAAAAAATAGCTTGTTATAAAAGTAAAATATATTAATGAAGACCTTGTAATCAAAGTCCTTATCGTTCTTTAATATAAAATTAACCCTTCGAGGAAGTTAAGTATGCGTTTAATATTGGTAACAAAGCTTTTCAATAGTTTTTAAAGTAAAGTTTTATATATCTTCATTTCCTATGAATTTTAGGATTTTATATAGTACGTTAATAGCTGGATTGTTGGAATAGCAGTCAAATAAAATATAGTTAAGTCAGCTTTACTTACATCAAAGTTGATTACATGTACTGTAAATTGACTGTAGTGTATGGGATTGTAATGTAAGTGCAGTGCAGTAGGTGCCCACTTCAAAGTGAGGCATAGGCTAAAGCGTTTGGCCATACAAATTAGTGTGCAGATCGACTACAGGTCTGATAAACTTAGAACCAACACATCTCAACCAACAATATCAACGCAGCACCAGTTACTTCGACTACAGTGATTCGAATCGACTACGTTGAAACGATAAAGTCCTACCAACAAGAATAGTTAAAATGCCGGTGTAATATACGTATCTCGGATATCGTTAGATTCAATACCGTTACTTTTAGGGTTTAAAAATAAAACTATAAGTGCCCATATTTAAAGGTGAGGGTAAACCTTTAACCGCTTTTAACTAGCTTCTCAGCGTAAACATTAATGTTAACGCCGGTGGTCTTTATATTTTACAAGTAAAAAAAGAAAAGAGTGGGAGATTTAAGGATATGGAGAGTAATCGGTTGAATAATAATTTAAATTACCGTTATCCTTAGTAAAGATAGTTATTAGCTTATACTGAAGCGAAATTTAGCTATGCAAGCATCCTAACAGTTAATTTCGGTAGGCGTCATAATTTATCTTCACAATACCATGCACTGCGGAAAGCCTTTTGTTAAGTAATCTATTTCCCTTAAATTTGTCAAAATACCCTAAAACGTATGGTCCGCATAACGATTTAAAAGGTTAAAGGTATATAAGGGGTTAAGGGTTTGATTAAGGTAAAGTTAAGGGTCTTTGCTGCTTAAGCGGTATAGGAAAGTGTGTTCGACTAGTTATTTAGCTGTATTAGAAGCCGTATCTTTATACCATTCATTTGTTCAAGGATATCATCGCTATTAACATCTTTTTTACCATTAAAGTCTACTATATGGTTTAAATAGTCTTACCTAAAAGTAATAGGGTATTAGATATGATACATTACCTGTTTATCTTTATGCTTAGTAAGAGGATAACGGGTTAATTAACATCTAGGTTTGCCATAGATTTAATATATTTTGTTACTATTATGACGATGGTTTTTGCAGTTAATAAATCTGTTTCAATACTGCCTTCGTTAACACTCACGTAGTTATACCTTCTAGTTTGGGATCGTTAAACTAGATTTTTGGCGTTGGAGGCGCTTATAACCGTATTTGCGGTCAAGGTAGTTAACTATTGCACAGTTTTCTTTATTTAAGTTACGAAAGTCGTTAGCTTAGGGGTACATATTAAGTAAATTTGGTGTACGTGTTATCACGGTTATAAACTAGGAACTCAACTGGCTAAAAAAGCCTTTGCTAGTGGCATTTGTGCGTTATAAAGCGTATTTAAATTTGCTAACGCCCGTAACGGCTGTCCATACCTATTCGCGAAATGTTATTTCGCCAAATTGGGCTTTCCCCATAGATATATAACACAATATAAGCTTATGAAGTATTTCATTTAACATATCTATTAGTATTTTATACTCTTTTTTTGTTATTATTGTAGTTTACCCCGTGGTAGCCCAATCCGTATAGTATTATGTAAGGTGAATATTATATTCGAAGTGGCTTTTCATATCATTGTAAGTTTTGCGAAGAGTGGTTGTTCTGGTTAGGAAGGTTATAAAGTAGTTTTTGGCGTACCTAGTAAATATTTTGGGAAATAATAAGTAAGGATCAAAACGCGGAACTTTTATCTACTTGCAAATATTTAAAAAGGGCATTATTTTCGTATAGAAAAGGTTATAGGACCTCCCATCGTACTTATTTACGTTATTTCAAATCTTAGCGAAGTCCGTAAGAAGTGTATAATTAATATCAACTATTATAATAGGTTTTGAGGAGAAGTCGCAATAATCGTTCTAATATTCATTGGTGATTTTCTTTAATTTACATCTTGAAGCCTCCAAGATACGGTATTAAAGGTCATTGCCAGTCGCCTATCCCGAGGAGTAAAGTCCTATATTGGGACCTATAATAGGTTTGCGCGTATAAATATACCCGTCGTAAACTCTTTTTAAAGGGTTTGATGGTTTTATTTAAAATGTAAGGGGGTAATAGGGACTTAAACGTGTTGATAGATTTGACGATATTTTTTAATCAATTGGTAAAGGGTACTAACGTTAATCCCTTTTGCCGTATTAGCGATAGCTGCTTTGCGCGCCTTGCCGCTGCTAAGTGCGTACTCCGCGTTGTTATGTAAAAGTATTAGGTTGGTAATTAAATTAATAGGTTTCTTATCATTAACGTGTAAAAAGGAATACCTTAATTAGGGGTAAAGGAGAGGTCTCCGAAAATAAGTGTAAGGGTGTTAATGTTTTTTAACACCCTTTATTTTGGAGCATAGATTTTAAAGGTATTCCTTAAGTTAGGCTAGGTTGAAAATAGTTTATATCAGTGTTACGGCACCTTATATTGGTACGTAAACCCTTTATAGTTAAATTTTTAACTTAAGCTTCGAGTTAACCACTTTTTCAATATCTTTTTATATATTAATAATTTAATTATGAAAAAAGTTACGATATGAGCCAAAGGTGCGGTCGCTATGGTTAAGGACTTTACCGCCGTTTCGGTAAATAATATAACTACCGATGAAGTTAACTATATATTTCTCCTTTAAATCTTCATCAACGTTTGATTTTCAAAGCTTTTTATTGTAATATATTCAAACAAGAGCCCAAAATCTTTAATTGTCTTTATTATTTTTTAATTGGGTATTATCTTAGTGTTTTAGCCCGTGTAGGATTCGATAGTTTAACGTTGAGTGAATTTGGCTTGGTGGAGTGAGGGCTTAGCGACTTGGTATAAAGTCGTATAAGAACTTAGTAATTTCGCGTGAGGTCGATTAAAGTAGCTTTTTTAGCGCAACTTAGCAATTTTTGATGTTTTCAAAAATAGCGATCTTAACGATCAAATTAATTTAAGAGAAGAGATAAGAGTAAAATAGGAGTAAAGGTTTGGTATGAAAAGTAAGATCGAAGGTTTTTATTATTAGTAAAGGTCAAAGGCTGAAAGTTGTAAGCCGTGAAACTTAGTTTTTTTTTATAATAATTCATGTAGAAGTAATAACTTAGCCGTTTTCCAACTTGTCGTTTTGAAACTTTTAACAATTAATCTTAATGCTTTTTAAAAAGGAGCTGTAAAGAATTTTTAGTGTTTTTAAATAGCAATACTATCGCTTAATTTCAAATTGCCATCATAAACTAACGTAACCCAAAAGTATTTTCTATTTTCATGCTATTGTAAACTGACGTAACATTAATAGAGGTACTTCGCAAAAATTTTCCTTTACTCTAGCTGTTGTTTTGTAACGTAAAAAGTAACCGGAAAATAGTCTTTCCTTTTACTTGGCTTAATTATGCTTAACCTCATAATCGCTGTATTGGAATAGTATTACATGCAGTGCAGTAGATCAATTTTACTGTGAGTAAAATAGATTACACTGAACTGAAAGTTGAGTGTATTGCTTTTTGGAAACTTACCACATTGGGTGTAAGTCGAGTGCAGTACGCTGTATTTAACTTTAGGGTACAAGCCAAGCAATTGACCATACAAATGACTATGCAGATCAGCTAGTGGTCTACCCAACCTAGAATAATAAATCCACTATATAACCACGTAATAATACTGTTACTTCGACTAATCGAATCGACAACGTTACAACGTCTAAAGCCCTACCAACACTAATTAGTGATTATTAGATTCAGCACAGATTGGCTAAATAAAAGAAAAAGCTACTTTCCAGTTGTTACACTTTATTCTACGGTTAGGGCAGAGGAAAGATTCTTGCGAAGGGCGTTTATTATTACGTCGATTTTAACAGCAGTAAGTAAAAAAGACTTCTACGCTACGTTTGTTTTTACGGCAACCTTAAAGGTAGCGACGGTATCGCTATCAAAAATACCAATAAATCTTTATTAACCCTTTTTAAAGACATTAAAATTAACTGTTAAAAGTCTTAAAATTCAGCAAGTTAGCAAACGGCTAAGTTAATACTACTGCGGGTACTACTACTATAAAGAAGAAAACCAAGTCCCTATATCAAAAAAACAAATAACCTTCGACTTTCACTATCAATAAAGACCTTCAACTTCACCCTTTATATTGAACATTTGATTTTAATTTACTCTTTTCACTCCCTACAATACTTGAATCGTTAAGTTTGCTACTCTAAACGAAAACACCAAGTTATTCTGAGAAAACCATGTTACATGACCTCACGCCAATCCACCAAGTCGCTAGGTTACCAATTTTCCACGCGACCTTACGCTAAATCACTAAATCCCTATACCTAAGATTATCAAGTACCTTGCCCTGCGCGTTCTACACGTCTTACACAAACCAAAACACCAAAATACCTAACTTTAAAGAGCACTTTAAAATTATCACCAACCCTATTAAAAAAGAAGTAATCAAGACCCTTGGTTACTTATTCACCAAATATTATAAAAACGACCTTTGGGAATAAAACGTTTACGAAAACTAAATTGAAAAGTATTTCAATAACTTTATCGACTATTTCATTTTAAAACATGTTAACAAAGAAGATCCTAACTACGTGTTTCTTAAAGTCCGTATTTTTTTCTGAAACTAGATAGTTAATATGTAGAAAGCAACCAAAAAAAACCGTTCAATTAGAATTGATAATTAAACTTAAATACAGAGGAATCTACGTTCTTAAGGGAAACTTTATTAAGTTAACGTAAATACTTTTGAAGTTAGCCTAATTTAAGAAATTACCATAAAATCTACGGCTTGAGGGAAGAGATATTAAGGAACCTTAACGCCTATACATATGTTTTAGGGAACCTCCTCTTTATTCTTAGCTAAGTTAAGCCTTTTTATGCACTGGAGATAAGAAATACGTTAACCTATTTGGAAGTCCAACACTTTTATGTGATAACGCGAAATACGTTCTTAACGGCGGCCGAACGCGTAAAGCAAGGGTTGCCAATGCGGCCAGAGGTATTAATATAGGCGCTTTACACCAGTAGATTAAGCAAAATTGTAAGGCCTTCCAGATCCTTTAAATACCTATCGGCCCTTAGCAATTTAACCGCCAAGCTTTTCAAAAACCTTCCTCCTTTAGATTTATTTACGCGTAATAGCCCACTATAAGTCTTATTACAGGATTTTACCCCTCGGTTTAGGTAACTAGAAATTACCCTTGATACCGTACTTTGGAAACTCCAAGGCCTAAACTACCAAAAAAACACCATTTGAGGCTAGGATAATTATCGCAACTTTCCTTTAAAACCTATGAGGATAGTCAACATTAATTACAAATTTCTTACGAACTTCGTCAAAATCTAAAACGACGTAGAAAAGTATAACAGAAAACCTTATAGCCTCATCAACTTCAAAATAATACCCTTGTTAAATATTTATAAATTAATAAAGGTTTTACTTTCAGGTTTTCACTTACTGTTTTCCGGAATCCTCATACAGTACTCCAGTGACTAATACCTAACCTTTTTTTACTAAAGCTTTTATATTTTACGAAATTTACAATAAAATGAAAAGCTATTTCAAATACGAAGTTCACTTCCCATAATATTATAAAAATTATTTTATAACGCGGTAAATCAAAATAATAACGAAAAAGGAAAAAAAAAAGAAATCATAATAGACGTTTTTTATTAGATATTTAGAAAATTGATATTATATTAGAAAATAATAGGGAAAGCCTATGTTAGCGAAGTGATATTTAGTAAACAGGTACGGATATTAATTACGGGCGTTAACGAATATAAATATAGTTTTTAATACCTAAATTCCACTTCAGAAGGCTTTTTTAACCAGTGACTTTTTTCGTTTGCCACCGTATTAACGCGTATACCAAACTCGCTTAGTATATACTCACAAGTTGGTAAATTCCTTAACGTAAATAAAAAAGACTTTGCGATAGTTAATTACATCGACCGCAAATACTGACGCCTATAACGCCTAAGGTTTGGCCTATCGACCTCGGCCTTGGACTAAAGGTAATAACCACACTGAAATTAATAAGTCTAAGTTTTAAGCGAACTTGTTAACCGCTAATAATATTATCGTAATAATGGTAAAAGATATTGGATTTATAGTAAATATAGCTATTGATTAATTTGACACCCCCCAACTCAGTATAATAACAGAAAAGAAGTATATTACGCTTAATACCCAATTACTTTCAAAAAGAACTTTTTGAATTAAATCGTAAATTTTAAGGGCGATGATATAATTAACGACATTAATAACCCCAAGTAAATTAAGTAACACGAAGATATTGCTTTTAATACTGCCTAATAATTAGCTGACTACGTCTTCCTATATCGTTTAAGTAATAAAAACCCTTAACTTTGCCCTAATTCAACCTTTAACCCCTTATATACCTTTAATCTTCGCGATTGCTACGTGGACTATACTTTTTAAGGTATTATGCCAAATATATGGGTAATAAGTTACTTAACAAGAGACTATTCGCAATACGTAGTATTGCAGAGGGAAAGCATTATAGCTATTAAAATCAATCGTTACGGAACTGGCAAAGCTAAAATTAGCTTTAGACTAGGAGAATAACTATCGTGATTGGGGATTACAGTAATGCAAATTGTTGTAAAAGTAATTACGTTTCATATTTTTAAATTCCTTACACCCTTTTCACTTTGTTTCAAGGATATAAAAAATCTCGGTATCAACGTTTACGTTAACGTAAACGAATTGATTAAAAATGACCAAAGGTTTCCATTCGCCATTAATTAAGGATACCTATAATATTATTTTTAAGTCAGAAGGTAGTGGTATTAAGCCTTACGGAACCGGAAATTTAACCATTTAGCCTTTAACAGGTTATAAAAAATCCTAAAGTCTGTGGGATATAAAATGTAGAATATTTTACCCTAAAAGTTATTAAAAAACTTTCCCAATACTATTAAACATATGCCTAAACCCCTCGAAAATTTAAGTTTACACTAAGAGACGATAAAGACTTTAATTACGAGATCTGTTGGTAGGCTTTAGACGTTGCAACGTTGTCGATTCGATTAGTCAAAGTAACAGTAGTATTGCATAGTCAGATAGTAGATGTATTGTTCTAGGTTTGATAGACTGCTAGCCAGTCTGTACTGTAATTTGTATAGCCAATTGCTTGGCCCGTTACTTAGAGTGAAGTGTAGCGTACTGTACTCAACTTATACCCAATGCAGTAAGTTCGCTTAAAGCAATACACTTGCAGTATGATCAACTTTACTGTAAGTAAAGTTGACCTACTGCATTGAATGCAATACTATTTCAACAAGATATTTATTAATATGGTTTATTCAAATAATAATCCCGTTTTTTACGTCGTTAACTTCGTAACATTTTTTAATAAAGCCAAATTTGTAAAGACCATTTCGAGAAAAGATACGTGGGAAACGTTAAGGATATTATGGATTAATACGTATCTAAGCCTATTTAACGTCGTCTTACACTATGTTGGTACCAACTTTATGGCGGAGGAGTTCCAAAAAGATGTCAAAATAATAGGTATCCAGTACAAATAAGTACTTGTAAAAGTTTATTGAAGTATTGAAAAGTTTAAAAGGGTATAATTATTATTTTGTTGAGTGTATAATATCCTTATGTTGGAAATTAGAATCTTTACGGATTCGAATGCATATTTATAAACGGTAGTAAAAGGCCTAAACGACAATATAAGTCTTAACAGTTTGGTACCAATGTTATTAGTTTTTGGAGCGTATCTATGCCTAACAAGTGAGTATCCGCCCTTAGCAAATACTTAAAAACGTGTTACGGCTTATAGCAAAGCTTTAAGAAATCTGCGAAGAGAATTGGCACGCCTCCAAATCAATATGGCCTTTAACATCAAAAACAACCTTATAATAATCGACGTACTTATTTTGCCGTTACAAAATAAAGTCCTTGTATAACGGGAGGCGGGCAAATAGAAGGGTCCATATAAAATATTAAATATCACGAACTCCGAAATAGTTATTAAAACTACTAACGTTCCTATATCCTTTCGAACTACCTAAATTAGGTTTTACATTAGGGTTATTAATGATAATGACCCTTAAGTTATGCGATCAAGCTAATACAGACCTTATTTACCCATTATCGATAAACCTATAAAACGCCGTCAACGCGAACAACTTTCGAAAGGGAAAAACGGTAAAG
The DNA here is from genome assembly GCA_038502455.1 of Anisogramma anomala. Taxonomy (NCBI): domain Eukaryota; kingdom Fungi; phylum Ascomycota; class Sordariomycetes; order Diaporthales; family Gnomoniaceae; genus Anisogramma; species Anisogramma anomala. The sequence goes on from JASMMZ010000002.1 coordinate 17,504,456, forward strand.
AGGAAGAATACACACCGGGCCGTATTTACAATATTATTTAAGTAAACAGGAGAAAAAAAAGGATAGAAAAAACTTGGTATTAAAGTTTCAAACGTAAGGGATTATCAAAAGCTTTAGTAAACCTTTTAGGAAAAGAGAAAAGGTTGAAATTAACGGCTTACTAAACCAAGGGGTTATACAATTCTTATCGAAAACCGATTTTAGCCTTTAATACCCAAACTTTACGATTTTTAAGTGGAGGATTATCCACGAGGTTAAAGGTAAAACCACGGGGCGTCTGTATGAAAAATCACGTTTAATCGCGTAAAAATACGGTGATAAGGACAAAGACTGTATTCTCATATAGTCGCCAACAATTTAAAAAATGAACTAACACTTAGTGGTCGTTTTAAGAGTAAGTTTGTTAGCTAAAACTGAAGGCAAGTTTACGCTTAACGGCCGTAATATAACGTAATTTTATATGTAGTTCATAACGGATTTATAGCGGATTATATTACTAGAATGGCCATAGGAACTTTATACCATTTACCTTTTAGGTATGATAATACGATGTATTAAGTTATTGTATTGATTGGTTGATTCAGGCGTTTATTGATTCCTAAACTATTAGTTGTAATTTAAATTCCGACTAGCGATAAAGTCTTCAATATACGATCTGTATTTATTAGTAACGTAAAAGAAGGACTTTGGCGTAATAGGTATGTAAACTAAAGATACCTTATTCGTCTGAACAGCTGGCTTTATAACATTTGAATAGCAGGCGATTAAATACTTTAAGTTTTAAAATTGTAAGTTGGTAACAATATTAATGGAGAATGGTTAATTTGACTTTAATAGATCGTTAATCCGCATACTTGGTATTAATTCCGGCCTTAGCTTTTGCTAAAAGGGTTTGGACGTTATCTTAGCTACAATTAACAAGACTAACAAAACCAATGCTTAATGGTACTTAGAAAAACGTATTCGAAGCAGCTATATTGTTACCTTATGCCAACCAGAAACCTCTTATAACCTATTTATCGCGGCGTAAGCATGAAAACTAATAGAAAAAGATTTTGATTGATTCAATAAAAGGTTTTAGTAGAAAATGCGAAACCTAAACCGAGGAATCAATATAGTTTTAATCGACTTTTTAAGGGATAAGTTAGTAATCTTTACGAACGGGTTTTTTACAAATAACACCGATTTATCTTCATAGACCAGCTTCCTGATAACCCTCGTTAATGAAAATAAGCGGGGGGACCAATTTAGTATGATCGGAAAACTAATTTACTAAACCTTCGTCAAGTGTAAAAGCATTACATGAAGTGTATGAACCTCGAAGGTCTACGGAATAATAGAGGGCTTTAATGTAGGAATAACATTGTGAAAAACCCTGAATATTATTACTAGGCAACTAAAGATTCATCTTATCTCGGTGATAATATATACCGATTTAAGGAACCTTTTCGAATGACTTTTAAAGCTTGAAACCACTAGCGAAAAACACCTAATAATCAACGTAATGGTATTTTGTAAAGCCTACGAAGGAAGGAAAATTAAAAAATTTCAATAAATAGACGGCAAAGATAATCCCGCCGATACTATAACAAAGGAAATGATAAACAAGGCTTTAAAAAGATTTGTAAACTGCAATAAGCTAACTATACGTATCGAGGACTACGTTAATAAGCCGCTCAAAAAGTTCAAATCATGTGACAGCGGACAAAAATGTGCTGGAAAACTGAAAGACTGCCAGAGGATTAATGATAGTAATCTGTTTAAGTGGCACGGTTGAAATAAAGGCTTACAAAGACCTGTGGCATAAGAACTTTTTGTAGGAGTTGATAAACTCAAACCCCAGAGCAACGGAGCAATTAAGGTCAAATGGGGTCAATTTGCATACAATTGGGTGTAATTTAGTATGAAAGTCAACTAGAATCAACAGGGGTTTAGCCAGTTGACAAAAAGGCAATTTAGTAGTAACTAGAAAAGATTAGTTAGCTACAATAGTGTACGCGCACAAACTAAAAAGCCTCCAGTATTAAAATAGTATTACATACAATATAGTAGGTCAACTTTACTGTAAGTAAAGTTAACTACACTAAACAGCAAGTTGAGTGTATTGCTTTGTAGAGACTTGTCGCATTAAGTGTAAGTCGAGTGCAGTATACTGCATTTCACTCTAGGGTACGGGCTAAGCAATTAGCTATAAAAATTACTGTGCAAACCGGCTAGCAGTCTACCAAACCTAGAGCAATATATCTACCATCTACCCACGCAATACTACTGTTACTTCGACCAATCTAATCGACAACGTTGCAACGTCTAAAGTCCTACCAACATTAATCAGCGTGTTGGTAGAGCTTTGGACGTTGCAACGTTGTCGATTCGATTGGTCGAAGTAATAGTAGTATTACAGGATCAAGTGATTGATATATTGTTTTAGGTTTGGCAAACCGTTGGGAGGTCTGCACAGTAATTTATATAACCAATTTCTTGGCCTGTACCATAGTCTGAAGTAAGCGCATACTGTACTTGACTTACAGCAAATACAGTAGGCTCATTCAAAACAATACACTCAACTGGCAGTCAGTATAGTCAACTTAACTGTAAGTAAAGTTGACCTACTACACTACAATTACTACTATTCCAACATTAACAGAACTTAATAAATACTTTTTTAAAAATTATTCATTTGCCACTAAATCCTTTTAGTTAACCTATTAAAATCTTCGTTTTATAGGTTTTAAGATTGTATCGTAATCGATATATCCTACTATGTTTCCAGTTAACATAGTTTGGCAATATAGACCGTATATGCCCTTTGTTTTATATATAGTTATAATTTTACTTAGTTGGTTTTATTCATTGTTTTCAGGTTTGTGGCTTACTCTTTTTTAGAGTAGGATAAAGTACGTGCCACGGATATCGTTACTATTGTTGGTAGAGCTTTAGAAGTTGCAACGTTGGTGATTCTATTGGTCGAACTAACAGTATCATTGTGTTTTTCAAGTGGTGGATGTTTTGTTTAAGATTTGGCAGACCGCCAGCTGGTTCAAGTAGTAATTTGTATGGTTAATTGCTTAGCCCGAGCCCTAGTGTGAAGTAGGTGTATATTGTACGTGACTTACACATAATATAGTAGGCCTAAAAATAATATATTTCACTTGCAGTAGATATAGTCAACTTTATTGTAAGTAAAGTTGACCTACTGTACTGTACTTATTACTATTTTAATATTGGCGGATTCCTGTTTTTGTATGCGTACGCTAATATAGTCGACCAAACTTTTTCGGTTACTATAGAATTGTCTCCTTGTCAACTAGCTAGACCCCGGTTCATTCCTGTTGACTTTTATATTAAATTAAACCCATTTTATCTTGAATCGATTTCATTTGAATTCGATTGCTTTACAGCTTCGAAGTCGGATTTTATCGATTTTTACAAAAAGTCTTTTCTCTATAGGCTTATATAAACTATTAATTTAGTTATACTAGTTACAGAGGTTCTTATCGTCAATTTTCTGACAGTTTTCCAATATATTAGCGTATCTCTGTTTACTAATACATCATTTGGCTTTACCAGTTAGTCTATTAACATAACCATAGATACGTATACGTAGCTTATTATTGTTTATTATTTTTAAGGGTATTATTTGGCGACGCCTTCGTTATAGCGTTAGTTGTGTTGTTTTTACTATATCGATTTATCGAAACCCTTCGATTTCCCTGCCTTCATAGGCTTTGTGGAGTAATATTATGTCGATTATTAGGCGTTTTTCACTAGTGGTTCCGAGTTTTGAAAGGTACTCGAATAGGTTTTTCGAGTCTTTATAAATCATTACCTGAATTGGAGGAATCTTTAGCTTGCTAGTGATAGCGTTAAGGGTTTTACATAGTGTTATAACTATATGAAAGCTATCTATTATGTCGTGAACCTTTAAAGTTAGCACGCTTAGTGTAATCATTTTGTAATTAACAGAGGTTTAATGAATTAGGTTGCTAATAATATTAAACTGATCCTCTCACCTGTCTTTATTGATGAGGTTCATTAGGAAGCCAATTTGTAAGGATAAATTGGTATTGTTTATAAAGGAGTTACCTGTACAGATTATCAATTTGGTTCTTAACAGGTTAATCTGGATTATATTAATCCCTCGACCTAAGTTTAGTATTTGTTATTTCAATCAATGATATAACTGGGTAAAATCTTTATCTATTAGACTTCGTACTTATGTCGTAATAAATATATTGTATAAGGCTTCCGATTGATATAAGGTAGGCATGTAATTGTTACAAGTATATTAAGTTCGGTACCTTTAAGCTTTGGCTATATTAGGTCTATAGATTGTAGTAAAATTAGCGCCTTGACACCTTTAGCGTAAACTGAGGTTAATATTGATACCAAGTATGTGGATTAACGATTCGTTAAAGTTAATTTTATTGACTTTTCTTAACATCGTAATCGGGTCGTTATTTCAAAACTTGGAGTTTTTAATCGACTGTTATTTTAACTTCATAAAGCTAGCCTTTTTAACGAAAAGAGTATCGTTAGTTTGAATATTTACAGTACTGATGACGTTTCTCTACGTTACTAGTATATTCTAATCGTATATTAAAGGCTTTATGCCTAGCTGTAATTTGAAGTACGATTCATAGGATAAAAATTCATTAATATCTACCATGGATTATTCGTATAACAGCTTAATATATAGTATTACTGTTTTCGAAGGGTAGATGGTACGTAGGTTTTATGGTAATTTTAATAAGAAAATCCGTTGTAAATTGGTCGCTAACTATATGTATGTTTGCGTTATATCTCAGCCATTGAGTATAAACTTACTATTAAAGTAACTACTAAGAGTTGGTTGATTTTCTAAATCGTTGGCAACTGCGTAAGGATCTAGGTTTTTCTTTCATCTCCGTATTCTTAAACGGTTAGACGTAATTTTTCGTATAGCTACCCCGTGTTCTTGCCTTTAATCTTGTGGATAATCTTTAACCCGAAGATCATGATATTTAGGTCTTAGAGATTAAAGTCGGTTTTGCATACGAATTGTATAACTCTTCAAGTTGGTAGGCTGTTAATCTCGACACTATTACTTTCTCTTTAGCGTTTGTCCAAAGTTTTAATAATATTTTGTGCCTAGAGTTTTAATGTTAAGTTTTCGTCTTTCTTTTTTTCCTGCTTACCTAAGTACTATTGTAAATAAGATGCAGTGAATATTTTCCCTCTTTAACCTTCGTTTTTTTAGGAGTTATTCGTGTCGGCAGCATTTTATTAGTTTATTGTTAACGGGGGCAGGAGAATTTTATTAGTTTGGTCGTTTAGCTTTAATATAAGGCTTAAATTGGGTGTTACGAAATGTGATTAGGCCGTTAACAATGTTAATAAATACTTTAAAGTTAACGATATTGAATATTTAGTATGGACCTCTTAATTTATTTGGCTGCCATAAACTATAGCTTACTTTTGGGTACTTACCAATGGAGGAAATTTACTCGTCAAGCGTATGTACGTTTTCAAAACCAGTAACGTTAGTATCAAGTCATTAAGGCCTATAGTATCGTTCAGGCTTTTTACTACCATTTAAAGGCGTGTTTCTGAATTCGTAAAGCTTTTAATCTCTAGTGTAAGGATATTATACGTTAGAAGAAGTAGTATGTGTATTCTTTTAACCTTTCCAATACTTTTGTGAGCCTTTATAAACACCTGTTTGTACTAGATCCCTATTATTTTGGAATTTTCCTGGAAATTCCGCCGTCGTAAAGTTTGAATTAATATCATAAATGACGAAGTTAGGTGGGCCTTAATACGCGCTAATCCATAGTATCTTTAGCGCTTTTTACGTATTTTTTTGCTAATAGAGACTTTGAAAACTTGGTTTCGTGAAAAAAGGTTACGGTATTAACGACATAAAAAATAGGCTTGTTATATAAATAAAATATATTAATAAAGACTTTATAGTTAAAGTCTTCATAGATTTTTGTTGTAAATTTAAATTTTTGGGAGGGTTGGGTATACGTTCGGTAGTAGTAATCAAATATTTCGATAGCTTTTAGAATGAAGTATTCCCTATTTTTATATCTCATAAACTTTAGGACTTGATATAGCCTGTTAATATTTAAGTGGTTAAATATCTGATATAATTAATACATTTCTAATTTCTTCAGGTTCAATACCCTTACCTTTAAGCCTTAAAGATATGACTATAAATATTTCAATTCAAGGAAGAAAAGAAACTTTAAGCCGTTTTTAACTATCTTATTGATATTAATATTAATATTGATATTAAAAATCTTTATATCCTTCAATTAAAGAAGAAAAATGTTAAATTAATTAAAATTGTGAAACGTAATCAATTTAATAACAGTTTAAATTACCGTTATCTTTGATAAGAATAGTTAACCGCCTAGATCAAAACTAATTTTAACTTTATTATTATCTTAATAATTTATCTCGGTAGCTGTAATGATTTTCTTTTGTAATACTATGTATTGCGAATAGGTTTTTATTAAGTAAATCATTGTTCCTATATTTGTCATGATAATTTACAACGTGTTGTCCATGTAACGACCGTGAAGATTAAAGGTATATAAGGGGTTAAGGGCTTTATTGGGGTAAAGGTATGGGCTTTTACTGCTTAATAGGTATAAGAAGGCGTGGTAGGCTAATTATAAAGCCATATTGAAAGCTATATCTTTATACTATTTGATTCATTTGGGGGTATTATTGCAATTAATAGTCTTTTTACACTTGAAACTTACTATATAGTTTAAATAGATTCGCCCGAAAGTAATAAATGATTGAATTTCGTATATTATCTTGTTATCTTTATGGTTATGAAACGGGTGGCGAGTTAATTTATAGCCGGATGGACTGTAAATATAATATCTTTTACTATTATTATGACAATCGGTTTTACCGTTTACAGGTCGGTTTGAATTTTGCTCTTATTAAAGTTAACGTAGCTATAACCTTTGGTTTAAAATTATTAGATCAGATATCAAGCATCATGTACACATATATCTATACTTGTGGTGGACGTAGTTCATTATCGCGCGGTTTTCTTAATTTACATCGCGAAGGTTATAGGCTTAGAGATATATATTAAGCGAATTTGATATACGCGTTATTATAGTTATAAGATAAATGATTAACTGGTTATAAAAGCCGTCGTAAGTGGTATCTTAGTGTTATAAAGCGTATTTAAACATGTTAACGCCCGTAACAGCTACCCGTACCTTTTTGAAAGATGTGGATTCACTAGTATAGGCCTTATTCATTACCTGCTAACATTGTATAAGCTTATTAATCATATAATCTAGTATATTTATTAGTATTTCCTTCTTTTTCTCTTTTGTTATTATCATAGTTTACCTTGTAGTAACCCAATCCGTATAGTATTACATAAGGTAGATATTGTATTGAAAGTGACTTTTTACGTTATCTCAAAACTGGCGGAAGTTGATTGCTTGGATAAAGAAGGTTGGGTAATAATCTTTGGTGTGTTTTATAAGAATTTTGGGAAATATGGAATGAAAATTCGAAAACAAAACCTTTATCTATTTGTAGATATTTTAAAAAAGGTATTATTTTCGTATCGAAAAGGTTATAAGGCTTCCCAGCGTATTTTTTCACGTTATTTCAAATTTTGGCGAAGTTTTTAAAAAGTTCCTACTTAATATTAAATATTTTAATAGGTTTTGGAAAAGGATCTCGATAGTCGTTCTAATATTTATTAGTTTTTTTTTATAATTTAAACCTTGGAGCCTCAAAGTTACAGCGTTAAGAGTAATTGCCAATCTCCTGGTCCGAGGGGTAAAGTTCTATAGTGGAACCTATGATAGGCTTTCGCGTAAAGGTATATATGTCGTAAAAAGGGTTTAAAAAGGTTTAGCAATTTTGATAAAAAGGTTAAGGGGTAAAAGAAACTTAGCCGTAGGAAATGTTTTAAAGACCTTAAGGGTTTCATTTATTTAACTGGTGGAAAAAGTTAACGTTTATATCTTTTACCGTGTTAACAGCTTTTATTTTACGTACTTTACCACCGTTAAATACGAATTCTACCCTGTTATATAAAGGTGTTAAATCGCTGAGTGAATTAATAGGTTTCTCATCATTAATGTATAAAGAGGATTAAGTTGATTAAAGGTAAGAGAGATGTTTCCTAAAACGTATATAAGAGTATGAAAGGCTTTTAACGCCTTTACATTTCCTTTAAGGGTTTTGAAAATTAGGATTTGAAGGTTTTTTTTTCTCGTTAAGTCAATTTAAAGAAGAAGGTTTAGACCAGTTTCCAACTTTTTTTTTTCTAGGATGAAAATACCACAACAAGTGATCATTTCTTTTTTCTTTTGGCCTTAACCGTACGATGAATCATTTTTTCATATCTTAAGAGTTTAGTAGTTAAAAAAATTACCAAAGGTTTGGAAAGTACGGGCACCACAGCCGTAATCGTCACCAATGTCAACGTAAATGATATACAGGTTCAAGTAAGTAGTTAGATAAGTTTTAGTCGATATTGAGTTAATATCTATGATTTAGAGTTATTCAATGTAATAGTTGGCGAAGATAATTTCGAAGGCTTCAACTACCTTTATACATTGTTCACTCAGTTTTATTTTCAATTTTCAGCTTTTATAGGACTTAGTAAATGAGGGACTAAAAGATTCAAGGTATAGGGTTTTGTTTTTGGGAGTAAAGTAGCGTAAGAATTTAACGACTTAGTGTTGAATTGCGCTGCGTAGCTTTTTCGACGCGACTCGGCGATTTTCAAAGATGAAATTAACGTAGGAAAAGAAGAAGTATGTAAGGATAAAGGTTTGGTATAAAGGGTAAAGCCGGAGGATGTTTATTGTTATTTGTGAATGTCGAAGGTTAAAAGTTATAGGCTGTAGGACTTAGTCTTTTTTACAGAAGTAGCATCCGTAATAATATTAATTTAGCCGTTTACCAACTCATCGTTTAAATCTTGTAGCTATTATTAGCGGTTAAACTTGCCGCTCTTTAAAAAGGATTTTTAATTAAGATTTTCTAGTGTTTTTAATAACGATATTGTCGTTAACTTTAAGTTTCCATAAAAACCGACGTAGCTTAGAAGTCTTTTTTATTTACTCCTGTGAAAACCAACGTAATGGTTGAGGCTTTTTATAAAAATCTTTTTTCTATTTTGTTGTTTCATAAAGCGTAACGTGAAAGTAGCTATTTCATTTATTTAGCTTATTTGTGCTTAATCTAATAAACACTGATCAGTGTTAGTAGAGATTTGGACGTTACAGCGTTGTCGATTCGATTGGTTGAAGTAACAGTAGAATTACGTTGTTCAAGGGATATATGTATTATTTTAGATTTGGTAGGCTGCTCGCCGATCTACGTAGTAATTTATATGGCCAACTGCTTGGCCTGTGCTCTAGTGTGAAGTAGGCGCATACTGGACTTGACTTGCAGCTAACACAGTAGGCCAATAAACAATACACGTAACTTGCAGTCAGTATAGTCAACTTGAATATAAGTAAATCTGACCTACTGCACTGCAATTACTAGTATTCCAACAACTATGTTTAATATTATGAATAGATATTAACGTTTCATTGCAATTAAGATATATACCTTTAATCGATATTGTAATTGGCTCATACTTTTAAAGGACTAAAATTTCGAAAATATACTATTTCGTTGTTACAAATTCGGCACTTCTGAAAAATAAGGTATCGTGAATATAAATATTTACTATACATAAATCCATTACTTATATAATTAATAAACATAGGTCGAATATAAAATTCTTGATATTTAGTTTCTTTTTAAAATACGTTTAATGCGTTAAGAAATTGGCACTTATTTAGGCACAACCGTATACAAATTAATATAATGTATTACCGTACTGGTTGAAATCTTCTTCCTTAACTTTTTTGGTAGTTTTAATGGTATAAATCGTTAATGATTAGTAGTGAATTACGTGTAAGTTTACGTTATATTATAGATATTAAATGTAGACTCACCTTTTTTGCTATCAGTTCAACTGGCAATAATTACGATTATTAAACTTTAACCAATTTTTTAGATTATAGGCAATTAAGTAAAGATCTAATTCTTATTTATATTACTATGTTTTCAAACGAATTGAGGTAACCTTTTATACGGCCGGTTTAATGTTCTGCCTTTCACCCCTATAATCATTTTCGATTTTACGATGATAACGTTTTGCCTTTGAAATTGCGTTAAAATTATAAGTGAAATAATTTTTCATATAAGGATTTTATCAATTTCCACTCAGCGATTTTCCCTAAAATATTTACATAGTATATTAATAATACCTATAATATAGAATTTAAAGATAAGTTTTCCGTTAATACGTTTTCAAAATATCTATATCTTTATATGTATTCTTTTAAGTTGATAATTCTTGTTATTATCCTTATTTTTCAATATGTCTCTTTTTCCTAGGTGGTCCTTTATATCATTAACGTTTTATTGGATTACTAATGATAGACTCGGGAGGATTATATTAATCAATTCGTTTTTACCGATGATTTTAGTTTTCGAGATTTTTTTTAAAACTTAAGGTGTTTTTTATACAGCTTACCTTATATGATACGTACAATAATCATATTATCAACGGTTTTAACCACTACGTTTGAGTTAACGATAAGTAATATTTTATAAGGTTTATCCTACTTACCTAGCTTCCGTTAAGTAAAGACTTTACTTGAAGAAGGTAAAAATAGTACGTTTGTTATCGATTGCTCGGTCTTGATTTTAAGAATATCGTTGATTTGGCAGCATACCGATTCATTTTTTAGTTTTTTCAATACTTTATTATATGTTATTGCTCCCTGTTAGTTGTTTAGTCATATTGAAGCTTTTTTCGTTACATATAAAGAGGCTTTAAATACAAGAAAAGGTAATATAAAGCCGGGAATATTAATAATATCGTTGATATTAGTAGGGCTTTAGACGTTGTAACGTTGTCGATTCGATTGGTCGAAGTAACAGTAGTATTGCGTGGTCAAGTGGTGGATGTATTGTTCTAGGTTTGGCAGACCACTAACAGGTCTGCATAGTAATTTGTATAGCCAATTTCCTGGGCTATTTACTAATACGAAGTTGGGTCCATACTATACTTAACTTGTAGTCAAGTACAGTAGGCCTATACAAAATAATACACTCAACTTTCAGTTAATATAGTAAAATTTACTGCAAGTAAAGTTGAATTTTTGAAATGCAAATACTACTATTCTAGCACTAGCGGTTTTTTAATTTGTGCGCGTATGCTAGTATGATTGACCAATCTTTTACAGTGAGCGCTAAATCGCGAGCTTGTCAACTAGCCAGACCCCTGTTCATTCGAACTAACTTTTATATTGAATGATTCACATTTGTATTTCAATTATTCCTAATTGCTGTTTATTGCTTTACGGCTTGGAGGTTCGATTTTATCGACTTTTATAAAACGTTTTCCCGCTACAAACCAATATAAGCCTTTAATTTATCTGTATCAATGATATAAGTTGCTATCGTCAATCTCCTGGTAGTCTTTCAGCTCGCCAACAAATCTCTAACCGATGCCACGTAATTTGGGTTTACCGGGCGGCCTATTAACGTAGCTCTTGATACGTATAATTAGCATATTATTGTTTACAAAGATCTCTAGGGCTTTATTTGGTAACGCCTTAGTCATAATATTAGTATGATAGTTTTTCCCGTTAATTCATTGGAACTCCTTAATATATTTCCCTTTGTAGGCTTCGCAAAGTACTATTACGTCGATTATCAAGCGTTTTTCGACGGTGGTTCCGAGCTTTAAAAGGCATTTAAACAGGCTCCTCGATTCGATACCGATTACTACTGAGATCAAAGAAATCTTTCGCTGCCTGGTAAGATCATTAAGGGTTTTCCATATTGTTATACCTACATTAAAGCCTGCTATTATACCATAAACCTCTAAAGCCAATACGCTTTGTATAATCCTTTTATATTTAATAAATGTCCATGGAATTAAGTTGCTAATAATACTAAACTGTTTTTTTCGTTTGTTTTTATTCACAAAGGTTATTAGAAAGCCAATCTATAAGGACAGTTCAGTGTTATTTATAAAGAACCCGTCCGTAAAAAAAATTAACTTAGATTTAACTTAATCGATTAAAATGTTATGGACTCAAGCTATTGGCCATTGAGTCTATAGATTACGTAACTATGTACGTAAAGGGATATGCAGTATCTAGCCCGGGCTCGATCCGGGCGCGGTTCGTATGCAGCACGTGCGAGAGCATGTGACGTACTGTGTACTGACTATATCCATAAGTTCTGCACAAAGAACTACTGTAATCTCTTTTAGTCTTTTATCTGTATCCTAGTAGTAAACTTTATTTGACACCTACTGAGCTTATTATCGTAGGTCGGACGATAACATATTATTGAGGTTTTCTTTTATCTTTTCGAAGGAATACTACTTATAATGGACGAATCGATGGTAAATATTAATAATTTTGCCTTGTATTTAAACGTTATAGGGGAGAACAAGCTGTTAGAGAATAACTAGTATTTTACTTTTGTCAGTATATATTTTACTCTTTCGAAGTCAAATTATACTGATATATTTCGTTAATAGGATATTATAAGCTATATCGCGTCTGTTATAAAGCAAATATTATAACTTGCTTAATCGCCTTTTTTTTCGACTTTATATCCGACTTCATCCAGGTTTTCACTAAGATTTACTAAGTCGAAGCCAATCTAAAGGCGACTCGTATTGATTTTCTATTGTATAGGGGTGGCCAAAAATAATAATTAACTGTAATTCGATGAATTGATCATTACGTAGGTAGCAACGCGTTAAGAGATTAAATTTATATTAAAAGCGAATGAAATGTTAAACGGGAAAGGTCAGTATACCTTTTTTTACGTATAAGGTTATTACACGTCGGCGGTAAAATAAGCTATTACGAAATATTAGGAAATTGACAGATATAAAGATATATATGATATTTTTAAATTTCTCGATTATATTGAGGTTTATTTTAGCAACCCTTATTGCGAGCATCAGGCTTTGGTTGAATTAAAGGAATTACTTATAAATGACAAAGACTTATAGGCACCGTATACTATTAAGTTAGAAATATTATTAATTTAAGCGAACGGATTAGACTAGCCCTCGGCCGTTCAGTGTAATTACTTACGATTCTACATATCCTTATATATTCGCTACAAATCTCTAATAATAAGCATTAGTTGTATTGACTATATCGTGGTTTGAATAAAATACTATGAACTCATCAACAAATTAAAATTTTTAAATTCAAAAATATGTTTTGGTCGATAATTACAGGTACTCGTATAGATATAACGACCGGATAAAAATACAATTATAACGGGAGTTTATACCTTTTAGGTATTTTCGTTAAAAAGTCGCAATAATAATAACCAATTATTTTAGTAGACCCGGTTGATATACGTTTAATATTAAAGACGTAGGGCGACATAAATAACAGCGAAAAAACCGTTAGACTAAATAAGTTACGAGGCATTAATTACGTTATAAGTTGATGAATTATTACTTACGTAGTTACGGATTTCTCCTAGTTTTACTTTCGACGTAATTATATTCGGTTTAAATCGAAAGGGTCAATAAAAGTTTTTTATTAACAGTAATAGTAAAAACGAAACTCTTAACTATACTTTCGTTTAAAAGTTACGTAACCCTAACTACATAGTCGTAAAATCGAGTAAAAAAGTTCAATTCAATTAAAATACATATAAATAAATATTTATTCCTTATCCCTATATTTTTTTAATAATATTTACTTTTTACATATTGAAATATATTTTAGCCGTTATTATTATCATATTATAAACGAGGATATAATATAACAATTAATGTTAAAGTATATTCGGCTATTATATCCTCGAAATCCAGGTACGATATTAGGGCTACAAAGAAACATACGAATGATCTAAATAATTAAGTTTCGTATAAATGTTGATAAATGGTTGAACCCAATATTGATACATATTATTCTTGAAATCACGCGAGATATAATTTTCAATATACCTTACGTACGATATTATTATATAATATTTGACTTTACCAGTATTAGACTGTTAATTCAGAATTTAAAAAAATTGGTTATCAATATCATAATAATATGTTTTAATCTGGAGGATATCCAAAACGTTATAAAAACGGTTTTTATGAATTTAGCTACCAGATTTTAATAAATAATATAACGTATATATAATTGGTCGCAATTAGCTTTTATTAAAAGGTTTCGTAAAATACCGCGGATTTTACAGTCGACAGCGCCGACTACCACCAAAAAGAAAAATGATTAGTGACATTTTTTACCCGAATTAGCAAAGTTCGCGACCTATTCGATAAGAAAAAGGTAATGCCTATCACTATATAAAGAGAATCTGGACCATTATTTTTATATTAAATTAAATAAAGATATATCTTTTTCGGGAAGATTATAGGAATCATTACATTAAATATTATAGGATTAACCTTTTGAATTTGAATGTTAAGTTACGGAGTTAATAAATAAGGGTTAGTTTTACGCGAGTTTTTTATTGGCCGCGGCGCCAGTATGACCAATTTTTAAATCAAGGAGGAAATAACAGTTTTATATTGATTACCGAGTATTAAATAAGATTACAAAGTAAAATTGTTTTCTTTTACCTTTAATTAAGGAAACCTTACACGTATGATCAAAGTTAATATAACTTACGAAATTAGATATTCGAACGATCTTCAACTGTATTTGGGTTATACCTGAATAAAAAGAATTAACGGCTTTTTGTATACGTTTCGGATTTTTTAAATGGTTAATTACCCTTTTTGTTGGTAGGCTTGCCTATAGATGTTGGTCTTTCGTTGAAACATAGTCGATTCGAATCACTGTGGTCGAAGTAACTGGTGCTGAATGGTTGGAAGTCTTAGTTGATTGAGATGTGTTGGTTCTAAGTTTGGCAGACCGCTAGCTGGTCTGCACACTAATTTGTATGGCTAAACGCATTGACTTGTACCCTACTTTGAAGTGGGTACCTACTGCACTACACTTGCAGTGCATTCCCATAAAATAGAGTCAATTTGAAGTAAGTATAATTAACTTTACTGTAAGTAAAGTTGACTTGAATATACTGCATTTGACTGTTATTCCAATACTGGCGGCTTTTTGTTTTGTGCCTGCACGTTAACGTAACTTGCTATCAGTTAGTGGCAACGTTTGAAATCCCTTCTTAATCTGTAAGCCACTAATAAGCTAGATCCTTGTTAATTATGATTAATTTGTAGTGAAATCAACCTTAACTATGGCCCTTTGTAACCCTTTTATTTTACCCCTTCGAGGCCTCCATTTCTTAACTCCTGTGCACAGGTTTTTTCGCTACAAACCTATACGTATTACGAATTCTACCAATTATGTACCTTTTGCTCATAGTTTTAACTATTGCTACCACTATCGCTACCCTGATAGTTTTCCAATTTGCCAGGGCACCCTTATTTCTTTCCACCGTTACGTAACTGAGCCTTTGCTAAGTAGCTTTATCAGGTGGTCTTGCCATTAACCGACGCCTTTAGAGTGTGTATTTCGAACTTAATAAGCTTCCCGAGCCTAACAGCCCTATTGGGTTTGCCAAGCTTGCCAGCCCTACTGGGCTTGCCAGGCCTACTGGTCCTACTAGGCTTGCTAAGCCTGTCGGCTCTATTATGATTGCTAGGCTTATTGCACCTATTACACCAATTACGCATATTACATCTATAGGTTAACCTTTTGGACTTATTAAGACTATGATAACTATTATGCCTGTACTTTAGCCTTTTCAATTTGTTAGACTTATAGCGCCTATACCTTAGCCTTTTAAACTTATTAAGCCTATAACAACCATTATGCTTATTCTTTAGCTTCTTGAACTTGTTAGGACTATAGCGCTTGTACATTAACCTTTTATTGAATTACTTAGCTAGCCTTTTATAAATTTTCAGGAGGTAGGATAATTAAGTTATTCAAAGGGTCCTTATCTTAAGAAACTTTAAAGTCGTCAGCTTTATGAACTTAAAGGTCTTCGACTTAAAGAACTTAATGGTTTTAGACTCAAGGAATTTCTAGTTCTTCGGTTTAAAGGACTTAAAGATCTTCGGAAAGGTTTTTATCTTCATTTAAAAGATTTCGAAAGTTTTCATATATCTATAAAATATCTTTATCTATAACGTATTCGTAAAGTACATTTGCTAGGGTTTTTTTTCTTTTCTACTACTCTTAATATTAAAATCCATCGGTTACGTAAGTCGGCCTTTAACTTAACTTTAACTAAATTCTTTGTTTTTTTCTACATATTCAGTTTTTATTCTTTAACCCATTTTCAAAAGTCTCCAAACGCTCCAAGGCCTTGAATGGTTCTGATAGCATTTAAATCGAAATTATAGTAGCCGATTTTACTAGTTAAGTATTTAATTAAAAGTTTTTCGTTAACTTTTGTAAACAATAAATCGTTATTTAAATACTTAATAAACGTAGGTCCTAGATTCTCAATTACTTATTTCCTAACAAAGTTTTCAATAATATCTAATTTAGTGTTTTTGGTAGTTATTTGAAAATTTTGATTCATATAGATTTTGATAGTAGATTTGATGATTTGGAAGCATACGTACATGTCGATTCTTAGTGTTTTTCGGTTAAAGTAACGATTTTAAGAATTGAATTAACGTAAAAAGGGGAAAAATTAAAGTAAAGGGAAAAACTTGATATTTAGAATGAAATTTTGGTATAAAGGGTAAAGGCGAATGTTATTTGTTATCTGGCCGTAAAATTTAATCGTTTTTGCAGTAGTAGTACTTGTAATAGTATTAACTTAGCAGTTAGCAAACTTGTCGATTTAAGACTTTTAACGGTTAATCTTAACGTTTGTTAAAGGGGATTAATAAAGTTTTTTTAGTGTTTTTCAGTAACGATAACGTCGTTTACTTATAAACCACTGCGAACAATTACACAGTTTATAAGGCTTCCCTATTTAATGCTACGAATAATTATACAACGTATAGAGACCTTTCACAAAACCCTTTCATTTACCATAACCATCGTTTAACCTAGAAAGTAACCGGAAAACAGTCTGTTCTTTTCCTTATCCAATTTATACCTAACCTCACAAACGCTAATCAGTATTGGTAAGCCTATCTATAAATATAGGCCTTTCGTTACAATATAATCAATTCAAATTACTATGGTTGAAATAACTAGTATTATATGGTAAAAAGTCTTAGTTAATTGAGCTGTGTTGGTTTTAAGTTTGGTAGACCACTAGCCTGTCTATACACTAATTTGTATAGTCAAATGCATTGGCAAGTGACTCAATTTAAAGTGGGTATCTATTGTACTACACTTAAAGTGCAGTCCTACAAACTATAGTCAATTTATAGTATATAAAAATAACTTCACTATAAGTAAAGTTGACTTAATTATATTACATTTGACTATTATTTTAATACTGGCGGCGTTTTGTTTTGTGCTTGTATGCCAACATGGTTTTCTATCAGTCAATAGCAACGTTTGAAATCCCTTCTTAATCTGTAAGCTACCAATAAGCTAAACTTCTGTCAATTCCAATGAAATTTTACTAAAATCAACCTTAATTATGACCCTTTGTAACCCTTGCATTCTACCCCTCTGAGGCCTCTATTCCTTAACTCCCGTACACAGGTATTTCGTTACAAATCTATATGTATTGAGTATTTTACCACTTACATACCTTTTGCCAGTAGTTTCAATTAGTACTATCGCCACCGTTACTTTAATAGTCTTCTAATTTTCCAGAGTATCCTTATTTTTATTCTTTATTACGTAAATTGACCTTTACTAGGTGGCTTTATCAGGTGGTTTTAACATTAACCAACGCTTTTGGAGTTTGTATTTCGACCTTAAAGGGCTTTTTAGGCCTGCTGGCCTTATTTGACTTGTTAGGCCTACCAGCTGTATTAGGCTTGGTAGGCCTTCCGACCCTTTTAAGCTTACTAGGCCTGCCGGCCTTGCTAGACTTACTAGGCCTATTACGTCTATTACCCCAGTTGCGTCTTTTACACATCTAATTCAACATTTTACAATTACTAGGCCTGTAGCGCATGTTACGTCTATGCCTTAACCTTTCAAACTTGTTAGGCTCGTAATGCCTATACCTTAGCCTTTTAAACTTACTAGGTTTGTGGCGCCTATTACGCTTGTTCCTTAGCCTTTCGAGCTTATTAGGCCTGTAAAGCCTATAACTCAGCCTTCTATTTAATTAATTAGCTAGCGTTTAATAAATTTTCGGGTGTAAGTTTATCAGGTCATCAAAAGAGTCCTTTTCTTAAGAAACTTAAAGGTCTTCTGCTTAAGAGACTTAAAAGCTTTCGGCTCGAAGGACTTAAAGGTTTTCAACTTAAACAACTTAAAGGTCTTTAGCTTCAAGAACTTAAAGGCTTTCGGATTAAAGGACTTAAAGGTTTTCGGCTTGAAGAACTTAATGATTTTCGATTTAAGGGATTTAAAAGTTATCGGTTTAAGAGATTTAAAAATATTCTGTTAAAGGATTTAAAGACCTTAGGCTTAAAGGACTTAACGGTCTTCGGCTTTAGGGATTTAAGAGTCTTTGGAAAAGTTCTCGCTTTCGTCTAAAAGGTTTCTAAGGTTTTCATATATTTATAAAGGGTTTTTCATTTATAACGTATTTGTGAAATACTTCTACCAAATTTTCTTCCTTTACAACTCCTTTCAAAATTGAAATCTCTCGATTATGTAAGTTGGCCTTTAACTTAACATCCTCCGAATTCTTTTAATTTTTCTATAAGTTTAGGTTTTATTCCCTAAACCATTTTCAAAAGTCCTTGAACGCCTTAATACCTTAAACGATTCCAGTGAGATTTGAATCGACAATATATTAGCCTATTTTCATTAGTCAGGTATTTAAGTCAGGAATCTTCTTTAGCTTTTATAAACGAGAGATTTTTATTCAAGCGTTTAGTAAATGTAGGTCCGAGGTTTTAAATTTCTTTTTTCCCAGTGAGGTCTTTAATGATATCCAACTTAGTATTTTCAGTATAAATTTCAATGTTTCGTCTGGTATAGGGCTTAAGGGTGTACTTGGCGACTTAGGAGCATAGGAACTTGTCGATTCTTGGTATTTTTCGCTAAAAGTAGCGATCTTAACAATTAAATGAACATAAAGAGGCGGAAAAGGTAAAATAAAGGGGAAAACTTGGTATTTAAGTAAAGGTTTGATATAAAGGGTAAACGCGAATATTATTTGTTATCTGGCCGTAAAATTTAATCGTTTTTTTCAGTAGTAGTACCTGTAATAGTATTAACTTCGAAGTTTACGAAATTGTCGATTTAAGACTTTTAATGGTTAATCTTAATGCTTTTTAAAAGGGATTAATAAAAATTTCTTGGTGTTTTCCAGACGCGATACCGCCACTTACTTATAGACTACCGCAAACAACTTTATAGATTATAATTATTTCATACTTACTGCCGCCAATAACTGTACAACATATAGGGGCCCTACGTAAAAACTACCCCTTTATATTCACAGCCCTTTGGCTTAGAGCGTAACTAGAAAACAGCCTTTTCTTTTGCTTAGCCAATTTATTCTTAACCTCATAAGCACTGATCAGTATTGTTAGGCTTATCAATAGATGTATGCTTTTCATTGAAACGTAGTCGATTCGCATTACTATGGTCGAAGTAACTGGTATTGCATAGTTGAAAATCTTAGTTGATTAATATGTGTTAGTTCTAAGTTTAGCCGACCGCTAGCCGGTCTGCACACTAATTTGTATAGACAAACGATTTGGCCTGTGCCTCACTTTGAATTGGGCACCTACTGCACTGCACTTGTAGTGTAGTCCCATAAACTACAGTCAATTTGCAGTAAGTACAATCAACTTTATTGTAAGTAAAGTTGACTTGAATATACTGCATTTTACTGCTATTCCAATACTTTTTAAATTATCGAAAACGTTAATAAAGTTGGAACAGTATATTGATTACGTAATAGTGGATATTTCATTATTATTTTACAACTTATTTAAATAACCTTTTCATTTTTTCTTCTGGTATTAAATAGGACGATACGACGAAAATTATCGTGGTTTCAAGGCGTTTTTATAATGTCAGGTTAAATTTAGACCTAAAAAAGTATAACTTCATAAGTAAGGAGGTAAAATACTTTGGGTTTGTTGTAACGGTTAACGTAGGTATTTAGGCCGACCCCAAAAAAGTCTGGGTAATACGCGAATAGGACTTTTTACTTATCATTTGGAAAATTTAAAGATTTTTAGGGTTTTCAATTTTTATTGAAACTTTATTAGCAATTTCTTCGATTTGACCTATTATTTTGTTTAACTTACAAAACAGGATATTACTTAGGTTTAAATAGATCAGGAGAAATATAAATTTCAAACGTTAAAAATACCTTCGTTACAACCACCATTTCGGTATATTAGGATTCAAGTCAACTAACGGCAATGAAAACTAATTGTTCGAAAATAACGTTTAAAGGGTTCTCGTTATAAAAAGACGAAAATAGCATTTTAAATTAATAACTTATTATTTCGTACGATTGACGAACCCGGAGCATAACTATACTATATACGATATAGAGTTTTTCGCGGTGGTATTGTTGGGAGGTCTCAAGCCTAAAATATTCACGTAAATATAAAGGTCTTTAAAGAGTATCAAGAATGATTGATAGTTGTAGTATAAAGTAAAAATAGATGATGATGTCAAGAAGAAGTATCCAGAGGTGTACGCTTACAGGTGAGGGCTTATAAGCTCTCGCCCAAAGCGTACCTCTTTGGAATAACTGCTTCTAGACCGCTCCACGTATAATAGTATAATCTGCAGCGTGTCACATTATCATATACTCTGCAAGAGTACAGCCTGTAGTATGATACGTAATCGTATTATGCTTCATTAGTGTACCTTACAGTGTAATGTACTACTACCTAAATATACTATTTATGAAGACATATAATAATATCCACAGGTATCTTGTTTAAAAGTATGGTTTTCGGAATTACGTAACGTTCGTACCTCGTTTACAATTTTGATGGATTATAAGGGATTGGAGTATTTTTTTTCGTTACGTTCAATTTTGACACTTTAGGCTTGGTAGGCCGAAGTTTTTTCGCTTTTTCAATATTACTCAAATTACTGTCCGGCGCCCTATAGATCCTGTTGAAATATATGAATTCGCAAATTACAAAATAAACTAGAAGTTAAAGAACGTCGGGCGGGAATCTTTTAGCCTATTTTTATTTTTATGTTAAATGTGATAATAATAAATTCATATATTATTAAAATGTATATTACGGTGGGATATACGGGTAAATTTGTTAGAATGAAGGCATAGCTAATAGTTTGCGATAAAATATACCCCGATATAATGCCGGAGGATTCTGGGGTATCGACGTTAATAATATCGTTTTGTTCTCGACTTGTACCCGTATTACCAATTATAATAACCTCAAGGGATATTGGGGCATCTGCGATTATAATATGGTAACGGGTTCGGCCCGCATAAGACTCGTTAACTCTATTAACGTCGAGCGGTTATTTTATTATTAGATCGGAAACCTTTACGGAGTAATAGAATTGAAAAATAACGAAAGCTCCGTTATTCTAAATTTGTTTATTAATGGTTACCGAAGGCATTGAACTTTTCCTAGTTAAAATAGGATATTCGGTATAAATACGGATTATAAAATCGACCCGAAGGGTACGTTATGTTACCGTAATTGACTTTAACTACCAAATGTGACATTATTAATAACTAAAATTTAATAATAAACCTACCATTTTTTTATTCTAAGTTATCCGGGTAAAGAAGTTTTGTTTCGAGTATTTTAATGGTATTACTATTAAAAAGTGATAGTCATGAATATTCGACTTTTATTTTGAATGTATACGTAATATAACGATACTAAACTTCGTTATACCTTATAATAAAGCCTATTTTAACTTTTTTCTTATTCAAATCGTTATTAATTCTATATTTTCACCAACTTTATAATCGACTTATTAGTTATAATCAAAGGCCATTAGTATTTATTCGTTTTTATAAACCGTTTATCCAAATTTGTTTAATTCTATTCTATATATTTTATAAGAATAGAAGAATATACGAAGCGGTTTTAGGGTATGTTGTAACTATTTTACAGATTTTCGGCTTTTATTATCAGCGATCGCGGTTCGAATAAGTTAAACGTATTTTAAACGACCTTATATTTGGAAATAAAATTCGAATAACTTCAGTTCACGTAATATTATTTATAAAAAATAACGGTATGTAATGAGTAAATTAAAAGAGTTAAAAATTACTTACGAATCATCGTCGCTTTAAAATAATTAATAAAATATTATATCTTCCCGTTTATTAATTCATATTGAATAACCGAGAATCCACGGTTACCGGGTTTCATTCAAATCGACTAATTAATTGGTATAAAATATTAATTATCTTTAAGATAAACAGGATATACAGTTATCGATTGAACTAGTAAAACGAGTCTTTGCGTTTGTAATATACTTACACGAAGGCATGAAACTAACCTAAACAATAATAATATATATTAAATAACAAGTAAAAGTAATGGCAAATCGTTGGCGACGTTCGGTGAAACGGTATAAAGCAAGCGGTTAGGTTTAACTTTACTTACAAAATGTTAGAACTAACTACCTCAGGTAAAGCTCGATTAATTATATAATTGATACTGGGTTGTCGACGTTGCAAACCCTTTAAATATTGTTTTAAATATTTTTCAAAAATACTTCGTATTTTATATAAACATAATGAATCATACGGTTACTGACCCCATATTTCGCAAGTTTTATCTGATACTCACCCGAAATCAATCCTTATTATTAATGATATGGGAAAGTATATATACAAGAAATTTAAAGTTTTAGATATTTTCGTTACGAAAATTAGGTAAAGTGGTATCCGTTATATATTAATTCAGTAAAAAGGTTATAATAAGCTGGAGTAAAAGTTTTTGGGAAAACATTAGTGTACGGCGGCCCTAAATAAAATCGAGGCTAAATATAGAGATATTTGGTTTTATAATAACTCCGTATCTCGACGTCGACGTTAAATACATTTTAAGTAACTTATTTTAGTGGAATCGCCATTACTTCGGTAATAATATAATATTCATATCAAAAGAGGAAAATTCATTATTATTATAGTATAATACGATATGCAAGGTTAAGTATACATTACCCGTCTTTTTTTGGATAAGTATCCGACTGTAAAACGGCCTTTACTACGATTTATTAAGTTTTACTTACTAATTTTTATCATGTTCATTGAGGGTTTTTGAATCATGGCGTTATTAACATTGAACACCTTCTTACAATTAGTCTTAGATATTAGGAAAAACCGGTAGAGGCGAACTATGTAAAGCGGAGCGAATATTAGGTAACGCTGACGAAACTGATCAATAATGGGCAAGGCGGGTATTAAGCGAAGCTAACGATAACGAGTAATGATAAGCGGGGCGAGAATTAGGTAAAGCCAACAACAGAGAATAACACGGGGCGAGGCAAGGAGAATAACCCTTGAGATGGGATACAAAAAACTGTAATATATCAGTTTATACATAAATAACGCGGTCGATACGGGTACGATCGTTAACCCGTTTATAATCGGTTAGGTTAAATCGTTTTTAATCGAAGTTGATAAATGAAATATAGGTAAATAAAGGGCTTTTGCTGTTAGACTTTGAACGTTGTTGGCCACGTTTTATAAGTCTTAACCTATATTAACTATGAAAAACATAACTTATCTAATTATATTATTTTAAGTACTCTTGATGAATTTATAAAAAGATATACAACGTGTACTACAAGAACCGAAATAAAATATTTCATATTAATATAAGTTTAGTTAAAGGAGTTTTATCGCAATGAATAGGCAAAATAGTCGATAAAAACGGGAGGGGTTTAAAAGATAACGGATCTGAAAGGAAAAGAAGATGAGGAAGAATAGTTAAAAGTGTGGTAATTTACATTACCTAACCAGAAAAAATGGTCTAGGCTCAGGCGATATTATGCAGCTGCATAAAATAATGAACTAATTCGGAAAATATAAAATTAAAAACGGGTTTATAACCCGGAATATCCTTTTGATATTTACGAGTGAGGAATGAAATATAGTTAATATTTTCGAAAGTTTAAATTATTTACATTAATAGTATGCGTAAGCCAGGCGAAATTATAAATAAGTTTATTTTTTAAACGTATTATATAAAAGGGTGAATTTACAGTCGGTTTTTTTTTTATATCAAATCATTCTTTTAGGTTTACTTTACTATATATTTTTCGATAGTCGCTATATCATTAGGCGTAATAAATGAAGACACAAATAAAGAGCATTTTGAAATTATAAAGGCTATCGATATTAAATATATAGGTATCTTTCACCTGTAATATGGAAAGTTTACTTTCTTTTTCGTTATCGTTAAGTCTAAATAGTTCGATTTGAACCTAAAGTGGATACAGAATATAATTAGCGATAGGGTATTAAAATAAAAATAGGTGGTATACTTTACAAAAATAAAACTAATTGTTGTTAATAAAAACGTTAAAAATTGTATAATTTAGGCTAAAACCGTTGTAAGTATTAGTTATATCGAGAAAGGGTAATAAATACAATACGAAAAGTTAACGGGAAAATAAACGGTAAATTGGAAACCAAAAAATAATAATTTTAAATAAGGTTATTATAAAAGGCGCGATTGTTATGATCCAAGAACCAACTGCAGGTCATAGAACAGGCTAGCGGCCAGCTGCACCATTAGAAGCTTGACGTCCAACATATCAGGCGGGGAACATCTCTTATGTCAGCAACCCAGAATTAGGGTTAACGCACGGACGCATAGGATATGTTGGATATTTCGTTATTCAAGCTATCTAGTACTGAAGATGGTGTGAAGGCACGGATATATAAGGATACGGTTATCACYACATAGATAGTATTTCCTTCATAGCTCTTCAGTTGTCAATCTAAGTATTCAGTCTCAGTATATTCTGAATAGCCTCACGGCTTTTGATTATTACTTGCACGGTTTCGATATTGTTTGCTTAGCACCTCTACTAACTTCTTAATAACATAAACCCTCTGACACCTTCTATATACTCACAGATATTTAGTGTGATCATTATAGCGATATGAATAATTAATGTAAAAAGGGATTAGCGAAGTAGAAAAAAAGTGGGAGGAAGATTTTATAAGCTACGGTAAAGGTAATATTTATTGGTTATAAATAGACCGTAATCAATAAGGGTTATACGTTATATGGCACGTTAAAGGACATATTATACGGCTTCGGCGACCTAAGGTTAAACTGGCCAATACATTATAAACAAGTTAAGGGGTGCGTTATATATCGTTAGCGACTTAGGGTTAAATCGGCTTATACGTTATACGACACGTTGAAGGAGCGCGTTTTACAACGCCGGCGACTTAGAGTTAAACCGACCGATATATTATACAGCCCGTTAAAAGGTACGTTATAGACTAGCGCTCAACTCGCGCTCGGCCTATGTACTATGTGGGTACAGTCCGTGCTTTATATTTAACTAACGGATTTCTATAGAATTTACGGTTTTTAATAGAAAAGGGGTAATGTTATAGATTTAGGCCATTTTATATTAAGTTTTTAAGTTACATAACTGTACAAGTAACTAGATATACAGTACCTGACCCGGATCCGATTCGGGCGCGGTCCGCATGCAGCACATATAAGGGTACGTGACGGGCTGTATACTGACTATACCCATAAGTCTTACACGAAGGATCACTGTATCCTTTTCTAGTCTTCCGCCTGTACCTCAATAGTAAACTCTATTTGGTTCCTACTTGACTTACTATCGTAGATCGAACTATAATATAAAACCATATTAATTACTCGGTTTAGGTTCTGTATCTACCATTTAATCTTTTTATTTAGCCGGTTAAAGTCGTTACCTATTGGGTTTTATATTTATACTGCGATTGACAGATAGTAAAGGGCTTCCGGTTGGCATAAGATAGCAATATAACTGTTATGAGTACGCTATTTCAGGTACTGTTAAGGTTTAACCACGTGAATCTTATCTATTATGGTTAAGTTAGTGCCTTCGTTCTTTTAATGAAAGAAAAGGTTCGTATTAATTCCAAATATACGGATTAACGATCCATTAAAATTAAGTTAGTTACCCTCCGTTAACGTCGTAACCGGCTTATAATTCCAAAACTTAGAGTTTTCCATCGCCTATTATTCCGATACTATAAAGTTAGTCGTTTTAGCAAAAAATATCGTTAATTTACATAACTATTAAGCCGAAGTTTTCTTTTTACGTTACCAGTAAATATGGGTTGTATGTGTTATGATATAAGCATGTTGGCGGGTCAGGAAACAGGCCAGCATGCAGCTGAGCTACCGAGAGCCTGAAGTCCAACACATCAGGCAGGGAACATTTCTTTGTCAGCACCAGACTAGGCAACCCTCCAGGGTTAGGGTTATCTAGATCACAAGTGCTCACTGAGCCTTAATGAGCACCAGTGAGCCTCAGTGAGCACCGGTGAGCCTCAGTACTGAAGATGGTATAAAGGCCATAGGATATAAGAACACGGTCAGCACCACATAGATAGTATTTCCTTCATAGCTATTCAGTTGTCAATCTAAGTATTCAGTCTACATACCTGAATAGCCTAACGGCTAATAATTATTCTACAGCACGAACAAACATCTTCTGATATTGCACCTTTGTTACCTCTGCTACCTTACTGTTAACATAAACCCCCTTACACCTACTATTTACTTACGGGTATTTAGTGTGATCATTACAGTATGTTCAAAACTTTATAATTAACTGTAATTTAAAATGTAATTGGTAGGTTAGGAATTAATAAACGCCTGTTTCGGCTAATCCATATAAAGGTTCAATACATACTATCACCGTCTTTAAGGGGTAAATAATATATAATTCTTATATCAATTTTATTAATATGATTCTTTATAAATCTGTTGCTAATTACATATATAATTATGTCCTTTCTCGGCGATGAAGTATAAATTTACTTTTCGTTTTGGCTAACGAACTTGTTACCAAAGAGATTACTAAACGCTAACTAATCTTTTAAATCGTAAACGATTACGTAAAGATCTAGTTTTTTATTTTATTAACTTTTTATTAAACGATTAAAAGTGATTTTTTCGTACGGCTGATCGGTAGTTTTACCCTTAACATCGTAAATAATCTTCGACTTAAAGATCCTGATATTTAGGTTTTAAAGATTAAAGACGTCTGTCAATAACGAATTATACGACTCCTTAAATTAATAGGCCATTAATTTCGACCTTATCGTTTTCCTTAAAAGGTTTTCCAAAGGGTTTAATAATACCTTATATTCGAAATATTAATACTAAGTTCTCTTTATCCTTCTCTTTTTTACTTACTTAGATAGTATTATAAATTCGGTCAGATATATATTTCTCTTTTTAAATATTTATTTTTGGGTGGTTGTCCGCATGAGCAGCGTTTTATTTACTTATCGATTATAGGTAATCGAGGCTTATATTAGTTCGATCGCTTAACTTAAGGGTTTTTATTATTAGTAACTCTAACGTAATTCTTAACCTAGGTAATAAAGAAATTTATAAAACCCTTAGCAATTGTAACAATTATTTTAAATTTAACGATATTTAAGGTTTTATATAGGCCTTCCTATTTTCTCAGCTACCGCTATACGAGGACTTCATTTTTCAATAGCAATACAAGTACGTCGATAATCGCGGGGCCGTTCCTGGTATTAAGGAGATCGTTGACTTGATGGTGTGCCAATTCCTTCCATAATTCCTTTAATACTTTAACTTAAACCACTGCTCGTTTTTAGGTACTTACTAATAGTGAAGATTTACTTATTAGACGTCGATAAACTTTAAAAACTAATAACTTTGGTACTAGATCGTTAAGGCCAATAGTATCGTTTATGCCTTCTATTACCATCTAAGAATGTGCCACCGGGTCCGTAAAACTTTCAATTTCCAGTGCAAGGATATTATAAGCTCGGAGAAGTAATACGTATACCCTTTTAATCTTTCTAATACTCTAGTAAACCTTTATAAACATTAATTCATACTAAATACTCATTATCTTAACGTTTTTCTGGAACTTTACCGCTATAAAGTTGATGCTAATATTGTAAACAACGATGTTAAATAAGTCCAGATATAAATTAATCCACAATATCCTTAACGTTTCCCACGTATCCTTTGCCGAAAGGCATTTTAAAACCTTAACTCCAACAAAAGAAGTTGTAACATTGACGACGTAAAAAACAAGCTTATTATTTAAGTAAAACACATTAATAAAAACTATGTAATCAAAGTCCTCATCGTTTTATAATATAAACTTGAACTTTCGGGGGGCTTTGGTATATATTTGGCAATAGTAACAAAGCTTTTCGATAGTTTTTAGGGAATAGTATTCTATATTTTCATACTTTACAAACTTTAAAACTTTATATAGCCTATTAACAGTTAGGTAATTAAAGTGACGGTATAATTAACGTATCTCCGGTTCCGTCAGGTTTAATACTACTACTTTTAGTCTTTAAATATAAAACCATAAAAACCCCAACTTAAAGTAGAAGAGAAATCTTTAGCCGTTTTTAATTAGCTTCTTGATATTATCGTTCAAGTTAACGTTGAGGGTTTTTATATCTTTAAAGTGAAGAAGGACAAAAGTAAGAAACTTAAAGATATGGAATGGAATCGACCTAACAACAATTTAAACTATCTTTATCCCTTGTCCGTAAGGTCTTTGATTATTCACGTGAATGTAAAATAGTATAATATTAATCGTAAAGATTGGTATTGTAGTAGCAAAAGTTGATGATAAAGGGAGAAGCATTCGGAGAGTGCACGCCTTAGGTGAGAGGTTATAAACCTATCACCCAGGCAGTGGTACTTAACCGTGTACTTTGCAAATACTACTTCTAGGCAGTGGTACGTTACTGTGTGCTGTTGTAAGGGTGCTTTCTGTAACGCGGGTATATACTAACTATAGGGATATATATATCCACATAGGAAATTTTTTATTTTCATTATTATAGACCATATCCATTGTATAGTAGTGACAGTCTAGTTATGGTAAAGTTCGTATTCGTAGTTTAGTAGTAATAGTCTATTTGTGGTACAGTTCGTTTTCGTAATTTAGTAATAATAGTATAGATGTAATAAAAATTGTAAAAATCCAAATAAGTTTTTCCTGGACGCGGTAATACCTATAGTAAAATCTTGGTTAATTTAGTTCATCGGTCGCGATATGATTATTAATGGTATTTGTTATTGTTTTTCATAGTAATGTGATTACGTAAGTATTATTGAGGTTTGATTGTAGAGATGTAATTATACCGTTATGTATTTTAGAGATAGTATAAAAATATATATCGTTATCGGTTTGGATAAAACCTTTTTTCTTTTTCTTTTTGACAATACGTTACTATTGCTGATGTAGGTTTTAAATAGTTAATCGGTATATGTGAACTTAAATTATTGTTTTAATTACCTAATTTAAAGCGCTCTCATGTGTAAGTTACTTGACCAATTTCTATATATTAACCTCGCCCGTAAGTAGATGCCGCGTAAAAATCGTTTTTTTAAGCGTCGTATGGCGCGAAAAAGTAAGCGCGCTGAGGCTGCCGTCGCTACTAGCCGCACCGCCACCACTATTACTAGTACCAGACTTACCTCTTTGGGTAACACTACTTTTACCCCGGCCTTTTTTTCCGCCTTTCCCGCTATCGCTGCCGTTATAGTCTCTACCTCCTTTCCCACTTTCCCTCCCTTCTCTTCCCCTCCTAACTTCTAAGGGAAGGAGCGAGGGGCTTCTAAGGTTATAAACCTTATCCTTTTTCTATAAGTAAAAATCCCTTTATCCGTGGAAACCCTCTACCCTCGTTGTAAGCGTAGCCTGACATAATTTCGGTGTGGTTCGTATTACCTAACCGTTTCGTATATTAGGGTATACTAATATCTCTCCAAACGAGGCGGTCGAGGCGAATCTCTTTCGCCGCCTCGAGCTTCATATTGCTAGAGTACTTCGAGAGGCCCTTTTAATACATAAAGAGTCGAAACAATGCACTCGGGTTCATAGCCTCGGACCGCTAATGGATACTCTTTATATGCCGTATGTCGAGTTCGTAGTCGCGGGTAAGTTTGTTAGCGATTATTATGAAAGCCGGGGTTATTCGACCCGTTGTTACCGTTAAAAACAGATTGGTAACAGACACGCCCCTGTTCCGTTGGTTTTGGAACTGTAGGCCAAAGCTGTGTTACGTGTTCACCGGCTTTATAATGAGTTCATTTTAAAAATTATAATTCCAACCGTGAACTCCATTCCCTATTTTCTAAATATGTCGTTCAGTTCATTCTTAAAAGTAACTACTATTACAAATAACTAAGACAAATCGATGCTAATTAATAGTAAACGCTAATCGGCGGACTAAAGAGTCTGTAGCTGTTATCGCCGCTTGAAAACGGAGCTTGCGTATATATTGCGTAGGCGAGGTTGATAACGTTATCACGCGTCGCCGCGAGGCGAGTTAAAGACCCCCCCCGCCTTTATCAAAGGGTATAAGACTCAAGGCACGGTGTTAAATTTTCAATAACACTGATGGCGGCGTCGATAGCGGTGATGGCGGTGGCGTTAACATAAAGGAGGAGGAAGGCGGGGAAGATAGTATGGACGTGACGGCGTCACCCTTTCCCTCTCCTTTTCGTAGTGAATAGCTGCCCTTTTTAGCCGGGCTGGCGCACTTGGCTATAGTGTAGTACGTTGTATAGTAATATTATTTCTTTTCAAAAAAAATAAAAAAATCGTAAAGTAAATAACAAAATGTAAAAAAAAAGTAAGGTGTAAAAAACCAGTAGGGTTAAAGTTTATGAAACTAAGAGTAATAATATGTTAGTGCGATGCTAAATAGTAGATCTAAATAGAAAAGAATGTGGAGAAAGACGCGAATAGTGGGGTTTGAACCGCTCGAAAATGTAAAAAGCGGCGTAATCATATAGAATGAAACACAAAAAAAGAGTAAGTCGTAGAATATTAGCCTTAGTAGGGTTGTAAAACCTTTTTAATAAGATTAACAAAAAGGGAAATTATCGATATTAACGTCTTTAATGCTCCGTTTGAGGCGCCTTTAGTTATTATATTTACTAGGTTTCATTTTCCATCGATATATTTTATTTACTTCATTTTGCGGCGCTTATATAATTCTCGTAAGGCTATAATATCAATTAGGAGTCGTTTTTCGTTCGTAGTACTAAGTTTGACCCGGTATTTATATAGCGAAAAATAATTAGTATGAACAACGAAAGGTATATGTTTTAAATTAAGGTTTAAAATAATTATTCAAACCGTTATCTATATAATAATAATGAAATCGAAATCTTTAAACATTTAATAGATTCCTAATGCCAAAACGTTTCGTATAAACTGTTTGTGCTTAGTCGAACTTTAATGGATAACATTACTACAAAACATAAACCCCTTTCAGGCCAGTATTTCGTTACCGAAAATAAAAACGAATCCTATTTACGAAATACAGTTAAATTTTACTGCGAAGAAACTGTTAATAAAAATAAACAGTTTCGTTATAAATATTTTAAGCGCAACGAAATGTAAACCGCGCTTCGGATTATATATTTGTCACGTAAGATATTTATTTAACACTTTTTATATATCGTCCAAAAGGTTAGTTTAGTATTACGCATCGATTAAAATGTTGAACGCCGCTTTTAATTATGTTATTAAAGTAAATCAAACGTTATATGCACGTTAGTATTTGTATTTATCGGCCTGTTTTATGTTATTCAGAGTTATAAGGGCAACTTCATTTAATTGACCTTTTTACAAAAGGTCCAAAACATTTTTTTGAAGAGTAATAGTCGTATTATTAAAGTCGATTATATTGTCTTCCATCAAATACATTTTGGGTTTTACTTTTAAGCCGGCCTTTAAAAGTTTCCTCTTTTCAGATACAGAAAACGACGCGTTACATAGCGTTAACATATTATCCATTTATGTTTCTATTAGTACAAATCCTTTAAAACGGGCCGTTCAAACCAATAGGTATGTATCTAAAGTCGAGTTAGATATTTCGAGCCGTTCATTGTAATATTTTTAATAAGTGTAATACTAGTATATATTAGCTTTAGTTAGGCCGTAAAGTTGTTTCATTATTTGTAAAATCTTCTTAAATAGGTGGCATTTCCTAAAATCTGTAGGTATATCAGCCTAAATACGTTTTTTAAGCCGTTTCTTAGATTTTATATAAGTTCATATAGTATTACAGAGTTCAATATACAGGTTATAAGGGGTATTAAAGAAGATTTTAGACGGAAAAATCAAAGAGTAGCCTACCCTTTATAAGGTAGGTGTTGGTAGGTCTTAGACGTTACAACGTTGTCGATTCGAATCGTGGTCAAAGTAATAGTAGTATTGTGAGGTCAGATGGTGGATGTATTATTCTAGGTTTGGCAGACCTCTCGCCGGTCTGAATAGTAATTTGTATGGTCAATTTCTTGGCCCGTTCCCTAGTCTGAATCGGGCACTCCATAATCATCAGACTTGTAGTCAGTATAGTCAACTTTACTGAAGGTAAAGTTGACTGACTGTACTGCAATTAAACTACTAAAAATAGCAGTAGATATTATTATAACAGTAAGCGATTAAGGTATAATATCCTTTTTATTATCGGTATTATAATCTTTTACAATTAGGTGGGTTTTTTCGTATAATTTTCAGGTTTTATTTTTATTTTTGTATACCAAACGAATAGGAAAGATTCTGTAGGCGTCGTGAACCGTTAGGTCTAACCATTTAAAGCTAAACACGCTTTAGTAGATTAGGTTAAAGATTTCTATTTAGGTAAAATGTTCGAACGAGGTATTTCAGGTGGTAATAACACTTTTACAGCATAGTTTTACGTTAAGCTTACGGTTTACTATCTCCTTTTAAGTAATAAAGGAGTCTGCGGCAAAGGTATCGGGGCGTTTTTTGTTTTTCGAGACGAATAGTCGGCTTCGATGGCAAGGTATTGGTGGTGTTAGTGCGGGTCAACCGCCTTTATATAGTAGTAGAGGTTTAAAGGTATAATCTGGGGGGTACACTGGATTTGGAGGCGGTTTAAATTCGTTATCGTAAAAGTGGTTCCGCTGGTGTTACTAGTTGGATTACAGTTTTGGGCCGCTTTTCTCCATCTTTTTATTTTAATACTTTCGTATTATTATTTAGCGAAATGAACTATACCATTTGATAAATTAACGAGTATATTATAACCTTTAAAGCCGTCAATGTTTTATGGGTTAATTCTTCCCTCCTTTGGTCCCGAAAATTAGATATTTAATTATAATGATAAGTTTAAAACTCTGGTTTCACGTAGGCCATTCCGTGTGGCTAACTTTTTAAAGATGTCGTTTTTAGCCCATAAAAAACGTAACGTTACCATGGCTTTTGCCATAGTACTGGATTTTTATACTATGGTTAATAATAGTATAGAGTTTGTATAAATTCTCGGGTAAGTATTAAAAATAAAGCTTACTCGGGCTGAAAATATCATTGACGGCGTTAACCGCTATTTGTAAGATAAATTCATAAAAACTGATAACGTTTAACTTTTTAAATAACAACGTGTAAGCATTTTTAAGCGGTCTATAATACCATTTATATTTTCCAATACCTTATAGTATTTTTACTAGTATTTATTTACATTTGTTACCGTTAATCCTAGATTTGGTACTTCACTTAGTAGAGTCAAAATCCGTGTTGTTATCTTAAGTAATCCAGTCAAAAGGCCTTAAGTTAACATTTTACCAACAATTAATTAAAGTATCTTAACAATTTGTAACAAAAACGATTCGTGTAAACTTCGCGGTTTAAAATATTATTTCTGCGTTGACAACGTATAATACTAGTAGCCATTAAAGTATATTATATCATAATTACCTTATATTTAAAGCCTACATCGTCTTAAAGGCGGAATTCAAACCTTCGTACAGCTTATAAATATAGTTGGTATTTATAGTAAAACCTTTCGATAACTTCAACCGTTTTTACTCTTATATTCGTGTAGCCTACAACGTAAAATATCTGTAAAAGGTGTTTTGCCACTAGGTATCTGAATCGGTGGTGTAGCATTCGTAATTCCGATTGTATTAGGTAAACTAACTTTATTATACGTATTTTAGGGAAAAACTATAAGTAGTCGAAATTAAGCTGGAATGGTACGGATATATTATTCGAAATGCGAATAAATTGGTTAGTCGTGTTTCGGACCTCGATTACGAATTTATTTATATTAGTTAACGAAAACAGGAAGAACTTCTTGTAGTCAATTACGTAAAACTCAACCGATCCAAATAGTATGTTTTTAAATATTATATCAAGCGATGACGTTTTACCTTTATCAAATAGACCCTTTCGATATTCCCTTAAACGGTCGAGATAAAATTTCGGAAATTTCGCCTCGAATACGTCGAATTGTTATTTTCCAGCCGTTAAAATTTCGGCCGCATCGATATTAGGTATAATACCTTAAGATAGGTTGCTGTATTTGTTCAAAAGTGTGGATTATAACGTTATATAGGCGTTTAGTACGTCGTTTTCGCAGTTCAGGCTTATATTATACAGGAAAGAGACGGCCTTCAAGCCTATAAAGATATGATAAACGGTTTTGTTATCCTGTGTTATTAAGTAAGCATCATTACCTTTAAAGGCTTTTCCCCCAGAGGTAAATTTGTAAGGATACATATTAAGTTTATCTTTTAAGTTTTCGTATTAGGCTATATACATTACAAATTAGATTTTATTTAGTCTCTATGTAGGTAATAAATTTAAATCTGTCGTTATATCCGAATCTACTTCTATACCAAGTAGTTACTAAACAAGCAGATGATTTTACCGTATACGATATAAAGCTTTTGAAAACCCGTAAAATCCCATATACTTTTCCGTAGGTAATATTATGTCCGCGGTACGTTTCGATCTTAACTGTATAATAGTTCATAGTAATAGCGGTTTTGACCTTTTTAAGGGACCCCCCCTAATATTTCTCTTTTTAAAACACATATTTAAGCCGATTGTATTATCTTGAATATACTTCAAATATTCGGTCTAAAACGTAGTAAATTATTTTAACGGAGTCTGCCTTAATAATTTGGCCTTCACCTTTGGTACTATCGGTTATAAATGTTAATCCAAAGCTATCCTTTGGACTTATAGATTTTTCAAACGATATTTTAAAACTCGTATAAAAAGTTTTCAGTCTTTTTCAGACTTAAATTGTATAGGGTCGAAGTATAAGTTTTCGCGGTATACTTTCATTACTAGTTCAATAAATATTTTTTTCACCTTTGTATTCTGGTTTAAAGGCCACCTAATACTTTCTGAACTTCGTTAATGGGGTAGTAAGTATCTCTTATAGGTCTTTAGTAGTGTTTTTACGCTGGTTTTTTATAGATTCCTAGGTTATACTATTTCAATTCCTATCGTAAAATTTATAGTTAATTTCCGTATAAAAATGTAGTTTTGAGTGATTATAAAACTCCGCATATATATTTACTTGCGTAAATTAGTATATATACCACTCCTTAATTTACCTCAATAGTATAGAGGGCAAAACAACGTAAAACTAAAATCTTTCAATATTTAACCTTTTATATGTATTTAATATTATACGTACTTCATCATTCAATATATCGTAGGGTTTACTTCTGTATTCTTTGTGCTTATCCTAATGTCTAGAGAAGTTGGTAAGCTTTATAAGATCGTTTTTTAAGTGGGAAAGCGATAAGTTAAAAGGTTATTTTAATGGTTGTGGTTATCATGTATTAATCTATAAGGTATATATTTGTGTTTTACGTCGTTTATATTAACTTTGAACGGGTCGTTCCTTTTATTCGTGCCGCTTTTATCATGGTTAAGCTGGTTGTTAACGGTATTTACAGCGCGTTTTTCTTTTAGTGTTTGTTTGAAACTGCGTTCTGGGGAGGGCTCGTTTTTTATTTGCATCTTAAATAATTTTTACAACACTTCGTTTTTTTCCGTCGATTCATCTAACTTCGTTTCCACTTCTTGATGTGTATTTAGCCTTACAAAGCGCCTCTTTCTGTTTTCGGAGGTTATTCTCGTTTCCGATCTGTTATTTTAAGTAGGTCATCCTAGCGTTTTTTCATTTAGTATCCCTTCATAAACTTTACTTCCATTACTTTACAGTCCGTCTACTTTGGTATTTGTGTAAATTGAACCGTTGTTAACAAGGCCTTTATAATACAGTTATTTTTTTCACTGGTCGTATTACTACCTTTATTTAGTAATTATTTTCGTAATATTTTAGAGATCGTATTATCAACCATAGGTTATATATTCGGCGTCTAATCTGCAAAATACTTTCCAAACACATTTAACGAGTCGTGCCCTTTAATTTCGCCGCTATAGTAGTTGAAAACCATGTTAATAACATACGTATTCTCCGTAAAAAGGTCCAAATCTTTCACTGATACCTCGATCTTATTATATCATAAGTCAAGATTCAAATAGTTTCAAATATTACTATGAAATGACGTATTCGTAAATAGATACTTTACGTATTCATTAGCTTTTACTAAGTTTATTACTTGTCAATCTATAGTTATAAGTGTAAAGGGTGTACTCGAGCGGTTAGGAGGGTGGTTTCTAAATGTACTTAAAATATATAAATGGTGTAATTACTGGTTCCGCATAGTAAACCGGATTCGGGTACGTTCGAGTTATAGTATTGAAATAACTAGAATAAACACAACATACATATATAAATATAAAAAGAATCAGGTATAAAAAAACAGTTAACTCGGGGTTTCAACTTTTACTGATATAATTTAAAATGAAGTAAAGTATAAATGAAGCGTATCTACAAACCAGTTGAATACCTTGAATTAGTTTTTAAACGCTTTACAAACGTTATACTAGATCAAAGGCAAGAAAAAAATAAACTTTATAAATAATAAGCTTAAAATAGTAATATAGGGCGAACGAGGTAAGGTCAATAGGGCAAATAGGAAAAACGGGAGAAAGTATAAGTGTAGAGAGGTGTATATGTATAATCCGGTATGTCAAGACTCGGTTAGTATTTGGTAAGCGGTTCGGATATTATGATATTGCTGTTTTTATTATTTGCGCGCGGTTTAGGTACTATGTTGTAACTGTTTTCAGGTTTCGTAAACGGTTTGAATATTACGTTTTTGACCGCTTTTAGATTTTGTAAGCGATATAAATATTGTGTTCAATTCGGATGGGTTCCAATAAAGGGTTTCAAAATTTGGTAGTTTCGGCTCGTATAGCCTAATATGTGATAGAACGCTTTTCAAAAAGTGCCCGGGTACGTTTAAAGCGTCGAAACAAGTCAACAGTTAACGTAATGCGGCTTTTAGTAAACATAGTATCAATTAATTAATAATATTGTAATAAATTAATCCTTCTAAAAATACTTCGGATCTTATAGTCTTACTACTCTTAGGGTTTTAAAGGCGCTCCCGCGTAATTACAAACTCTCGTATAGTTATTATAAGGTGTAGTGTTAAAGCACAAACAGTTGAAATCACTATAACATCCCACTATAGGAATTTAACTTCGGTTTGTCTTTTTTCCCCTAAGCTATTTATTGTTGACCTAGTCGACTACAAATTAGTATTGGTGAGGTTTCTACTTATTTACATAAACGTAAAGAAGTAAAAGAGTAATCGTGAAGATTCGTATTGTAGTAGTAAAAGTAAATAATAAAGGTAAAAGCATTCGGAGAGTGAACGCTTTAGGTAAGAGGTTATAAATCGATCACTCAGGCAGTGGTACTTTACCGTATACTCTGAAAATCCTACTTCCAGGCAGTGGCACGCTATCATACACTCTGCAGGAATACACCTTACAGAGTAGTACGTTACCGTGCATTTCTGCAAGGGTGAATTCTGTACTGCGGCTACTTACTAACTATAGGGATATATATATCCACATCCATAATAACAATAGTTCTCGCCTAATTCGAAGCCAACTTTAGCTTTACCAACATCGTAACGATAATTTTGTAGCCGTAATGCTTTCTTTACGTAATACAATGTATAACAAATAGCCTCCTATTGAATACCTGACTACATCTATATCTAGTATAATACTTTGAAATATATAATCCGCGTAAAGATCACGAAATTAAAGTTTTATAAAAGGTTAGGGAATTGGTTAAGGCAAAGGTAAGGGGTTTTACTGCCTCGGTGATACAGAAAGGCATAGTCAGCTAGTTACTAAACTAAGCTAGGAGCTATATATTTATACCACTTCATTTTCTTAAGGGTATTGTTGCCGTTAATCTTCTTATTATATTCAAAGTCTACGGTTTAATTTTGGATTTTCTTTTCTAAAAGTAGTAAGATATTAGATGTAATAAATCATTTTTTTTGTTTTTTTCCCTCGGTGGAGTGATGTTGACTCAACTAACAACCAGACTTATCACATATTTAACATCTTTTACCATTATTACAACGATAGTTTTTATAGTTAATAGTGTTATAGGCTATTGCCTAGCGATATTACCAGGGATCCAACCCTAGTAGTTTTACAAGTTCTTGCGATGCTCTAGAGTAGAGAGGAAGCCATATAGGGATACGCTTCTACACGTTACGTGACCGGGGGTTATATTATTTTAGCTTTATAATAGCTCCTTAGCAGAGACTTTTTCTTTCTCTTTTTATCGATGTTTATCGATAGAATCCGACTACCTTCAGTGACAGCTTCGGCTTTAGTCCCTTTACATATAAATTCCGATTCCTTTCCGACGGTGCTTTAGCTTTTCATTAGCGGTTATTGCCTAGGGTTATGTTATTATCTTTCGACCCTTCGAATTTGGACACCCAGGTTCTGGAGTAATTCCTTGACGTACGTATTAATGAGTAGCTTTTAAGCGTTTTGGAAGCCTAGTATAATTACCTTACGGCTTAATACGAACATTTTATCGACGCTCTACATACGAAGCTTATTGAATGGAATTAAGCCGTTCGAGAGCACGCTTTATATTTAGAATAACGAAGTACCGATGTACTGAACGTATTGATGAATATAATCTGATAATTCGAAGTTTCTGGCACGTTTACATCCTTGGAAAAACTTCCCTATTAGGGGGTTCCCCCACATATGCTACGAACGATATTGTTGTTATACCGTTACTTACTGGGGACCGCGTTAGTTTTTTAAACGACGAAAATTCGATTTTTTTTAATTTTGATCACGATATTGGCGTTTCTTTCAACGGGCATTAACGACCTAAACATAAACCTTTCAATTATCCAGTGAAGTTTTCCAATATTAAGTTACGATTTCTGGTATAGAAAGCAATAAAATTACGTCGGAACCAGAAGTTTATCGGTATAAAAAATTACTTTTACGTTATCTTTCAATAGTTGGAGGGCTTTCCAAAGTCTGTTATAAAGAATTATTATGCCTGCAAGGGTGATAGCGGTATTAGCGACCCTAACATCTTTATAACTATGTTTTGCGCCTATTACTACGACCTTAATACGGCTAAAGTAATTATCATTCAGCTTACGAGTATAAAATAGGGAGTTTGCGAATAGTTTTACGTTTTTTTTAACGTTTTGAAGGCCTTGTTCCCGGAAGTTAGCGGTATAGCCTGGGAATCCGCAGATAAGCTTATTATTTTAAAGGGAGTTATTAATAATAAATTGATTAATACGTTACTCCCCTTGGATATATTCGTGGATTATAACGAATTGGTTGCCCGCGCTCGACTTATCGATGGACGTTTT
Source organism: Anisogramma anomala (assembly GCA_038502455.1). Lineage (NCBI taxonomy): Eukaryota > Fungi > Ascomycota > Sordariomycetes > Diaporthales > Gnomoniaceae > Anisogramma > Anisogramma anomala. The sequence goes on from JASMMZ010000002.1 coordinate 17,544,306, forward strand.
TATAATTTCCGTATTCGTTACGGTACTAGTACTATTACTAATAGGGGCGTTTTATGTAATAGATATAATAATGACGATGCGTCTGCTCAGAATAGTTAAAGCGATGTTATTATATTAGCGTAAGCGTTTTCCGAGTGGTTTTTAAGCGTCACACCGTTTGTTTTAATTATTTAGAACTTTTTCGTCGTAAAAACCTTGGATTATACTTGCGTTACGGCGCAGATAGATACCGTATTCGTATCTGCCCGTGGGATTCAGCGTAACGCCTAAGCGATTTTAATATTAAAGATGTTATAGGAATTTATTTCATTTTAGCCGAATATTTTATCGACCTTAGGACAGAAAAAGCGTAATTTCTGTATACAGTCGCATATAAGAGTTATTAAAACTTTAATTCGATTCGGTAACTCCTTCTAAGTCTTTAAATAGCTTTCTATTTATAATTAATTTACTTTGTAATTTTATTAGTTTTATTTACGTTTTAATGAATATAGATTTTGCATTTGATTACGTTACGAATAAGTAATTTATCTATTATTCAAAGTTATCTCGATTTTTTATTCTATTATAACGATTCGGCGAAGCTATGAATTATATACTCAGTACGACTTATTTATTTTATCACCTTTTTAAATATCGACTTTAATGAATACTGTTACCGGATATAAGCGTATATAGTCTTTTCCTTATAATATAACGTTATTTTGGGTAAACCTTGTATAAAATATTAGCAGGTTACTAACGACGTTTCGAAGTATATACTATTTTTGAGGAGAGCCGGTAATTATCGTGTTTAGGAGCGGAGATTCGCGCCCGTTTAAAAGACGTCAAAAGGGGTCGACATTACTATATTCAACATTATTTTACGAAAGGCCCGTAGGGACCGAGCCGTTACTACGCAGTTCGTCGCCGTTTCCTTCGAAGATATTACCAAAGTATTCGCCTCGAAACCGCTTATCTTCGTTTATAATGAACTTCCCGCTGACTTTAAGAAATTCGCCCCCTTATTCGATAAAGCCTTTAAAGATAAATTATCCCTTCACTTCTCCAGAGTACATTACGAAATCGTTTTTCGTACCGATAGCTAGGGCTAACCTTTAGATGTTCCGTAGGGTTTTTTGTACGGTATTTTTCGTAAAAAGCTCTTTATATTGCATAAAACGTCAACCGAGCTACCTAATTAGGGTGATATTCGAACGAGTAATTTCTTATCGGGTACCCCCGTATTCTTCGTTAAAAAACTCTGGGGTAGGTTAAGTTTTTATACCGATTATCTCTGGTTCAATATTATTACGAAAACGAATCGTTACCTGTTTTTTTATTAAAAAGAAGTTCGCGAATATTTTACAGTCTGAGTGGTTTATCAAACTGGATGTTAAAGTCAATTTTTACAAGCTTTGTATTAAGGGTGGAATCGAATGGAAAACTGAATTTAGTATACGTTACGGACTTTTCGAATAGCTTATTATTTCCTTTGAGTTTTCTAGCGCCCCCGTTTCCTTTTAATAGTATATTAATGATTCGTTACGCCCTTTCCTCGATTTTTTCAATTTAAATTACTTTAAAGATATCTTTGTTCATTTTAACGGTACCTTTAATAAATATATAATTAAGGTTAAATAAATTCTTAACGTTTCAAACATCGCGGAATTTAACCTGGATATTTTCAAATGTAAATTCGGAGCTCAAAAAACCAAGTATTTAGGATTCGTTATCGAGACCAGTATTGGTGTGCGTATAGAATTAAAAAAGTTACGCGTTATTTGAGAATAGGCGGCTTTTATATCAGTTTTAGAGGTACGAGGATTTTTTGGATTCGTGAAATTTTACTGGTATTTTATCCGCGAATATTCGACAATTATTGGATTATTATATTGGGTAACCCGAAAGGGTACCCCATTTCGTTAGGAGCCCAAGAAAAAAGTTGTTTTCTAGCGGTTTGAGCTTAGTTTTCTCCCTGAACCTATTCTCGTTTAATAGGATACTAACCGCGATACCTTCATAAAAGCCAACTATTCTGGCTAGATCCTTGTAGGTTATCTTTTTTAATACGACGACTACTGTAACCTGTGCCTAATAACGTACTACTTTCGTCGTTTATCTACCGTCAAATGTAATTACGAAATCTACGACAAGGAGTTACTCGAAATTATAAATTGTTTGAAATTATGAAATACGGAGCTCTGGAGGTATAACACGCCTGTTTACGATTTCAACAGACTATAAAAACTTGAAATACTTTATAACTATACGACGGCTTCTTAAATAATAAGTCCGTTAGTTAAAACATTTTTCGTAATTCCGTTTCCGGTAAATTTATAATAAAGCGGCAAATTATATGAGTTTCGATACATTATTATGGAGAAATCAAGATATTTTGAAAGCCCTTTTCGATTTACGTTTTAATGGTTGGGAACTTTAATTATTACGTTCCGAATAATCTGTTTTCGAGCCGTTTCTATATATATATGTCTCCCGGTTAACTGTCGTCATTGAGTTTATCCAAAAGGGTCGTAAAATTTTTACTAACATCGACTTTTAAAGCTATTAGGACGTCGTTATTATACGTAATATTACCTACTTTCGACTGGTACGCGCAGTACATATAGAAGACCGATATTTTCTAACGGATATCCGTATCGACGACGATCGTACGTTAAAAATTTCGATTTAGAAGTGTTTAGTAAACGACGATATGGTTTTATGGTTTCGCGACTGTACTTGGGTACCTATTTACGAGCTATTTATTATCGAGTTAATTTAAGTTACTTATAATTTACTTTTTACCGGTTACTCGTATTATAACTTTATTATTACTATTTTAAAAAATACTTTTAGCCCGGATTATATCGTATAGTCCGCTAGTTTTACCATAATTGCAATGTTTGTAAACATATAACATATTAAAGACACCGTCGGAAAGGAATTTTTCAACCCTTTCTGGTTTTTAAATAGCTTTGAAGTAAGTTTTCGATCGACTTTATAATCGACCTATTTTAAAAACGTACTAATGACCTACGTCACCTTATAGTTATTATGAACCGGTTAAGTAAAGTCGTTACCCTTAAGGCTATAATTAATATAAATGTTAAAACTTACGCAGAATGGTTTTTAAATTATTATCAGTGATTATATAGGTTTTTCTGTACGGTTATTAGCTATTATGGTGTAAATTGAACCGGTAGGTTTCAAAATCGACTATATAAACTTATTTAGGTGAAGTAACATTTAAACATTGTTTTTTACCCCGAAACTAGCGGCGTTACCGAATGTGTAAGTTAAGAAATTTTAACGTATTCACGTTTTTTCTTTGTTTATACTTAATTATATTAAAACCGCTTATTATTTGGCTATTGAATGGCGTAAAAAAATAAGGATATGACGATTATTAGTATTAATCCGTTTTTTATGATCTACGGTTATTACGTCGATTTTATATAACCGGTATAATGTTTTTTCGTTCCGGTTACGACATTACGCACAAGGAACGAAAATTTTATTTAATATATTCGCAAAGTTACGGAATTCGTATAAGTTGTAATAGAGGTTACGTAATAACCTATAAATCAAGCCGTTAATAAGCAGCGTTTCCCCTTAAAACTTTTTAGGGTGGATAATAACGTTTAATTTCCTTTTTAAAATTAAAAATTAGACAAAATTTTGAAAACGTTAAGTTAGTTTTACAATAAGTATCGAGTACCGCGTATAATCGATATTTATATTAGTGAACTCGACGTATCGAGCGGGAAATATCACTGATTTTAAGTAAATTAATTCGTACGAGTCGCTTTACATCCGCTTTTAAGTTAATAAACTTAAAAGTTTTAACTACTAGTCGTAAATTTTATCGGCGATAACGGCGAAACAAAACCGGAATACTTCGTCCAAAGTATATTACGAGCCCGTAATAAATCCTAAGTTGGACGTATTCGACTTTATAACCTACCAGAACGATAGGTTTTAGTTAAGTTAGTGGGTTATATATACCTAACGTCAAAACCGTTTTTAAGCTTTTTTAATACCGTAGCAATGAATAACTTCGAGTTGCATTATTAATTAGCTAAATATAAAGACAAGCCTTTATGTTCAGCTTATAGGCGGTTTTAATATTTACATTTTACTTTACGAAATGGAGCAGTATATAAGCTGTTAATGAACGGGTAAAAAGTAAATGTGTTGGTATTGATAAGAATAGGAAATGAAACAACTATGTTAAAGCCTACTCAAATATATTTTTGAATTCCTGGTTTGATTCCTTACCTAATAACCTTTTACCTATTTATAATAATTTGATTCAATTGGCGTTTATACGACCTAAATTAGCGTTAATACGTTTTAAAACCTTAATAAAATTTTATATCGCTTTTACCAACGTTTCTTAATCGCTCGTTAATCTCAATTTCCACGTTTTTACCTTATTACAAGGAACTTATTTAAAAATTACGTTTTTTATTCATTAGTTATATCGCCCGCAAGCTACTAAAGCACACGGGAGTAGCGGGGATAAAACCCGTCTCGCCCCAGGTATCCACCTTTAGTTATGTAGCATAACGTACACTTATGGCCTTTTTCGTAACGACTACTTAAGTTTATACATTTTTTAGCCGTTCATTAACACTTATAAAGTGGTTTACAGAAACTTGAATTTACCTCGGTCCTGAGAATCAAACACCAAGTACGCTTCGGAAAGCTCTTTTATAGCCCCGTTTATATCAGGATTCAGATTTAAGGGCGTGTAGAAATAGCTAGAATTGCGGCTTATGGCTCTAACGGAGTAAAGACGATACCAAATACTAGTATTTAACCGTTTATTAACAGTTTTCTCGCGGTTATTTGAATTACTTACCTTCAGGTTCTTGATAGAATTTCCTTGGGTTATACGTTATCTTATAAACATACTCGAAGTACGTTTACTTTCAGGTTCCGTTAGGATATACATTAATAACCCGTAGGTAGGGAACTTTATGTTTATTAATAGAAACCAAGCGGCTTTAGAGCAAGTAATCTACATCTCTGATAGTCCTGTCGACTTTAGGAACGAGTTGGGTATTTATTATTAAATTAAGGCGGACGTAAAAGGAAACTTGTCATATTGGGATAATATTAATGCTAATGACAAAAAATGATATAATACTAGTATTATACTAAAGATCAACGGGTTAATACTGATGGAAAAGAAATCTATAATACCTAATATTGCATGAAGGGTTAAAGGTTAAAGGTTAAAAGAGGAGGGAAATTTTTATTTTAGAATCAAAGTCTAGGGACTATTCATAAAAATGGCGTTAGGGTACCTTTTATGTAACGTTCCGGCCTAAAACCTTACAAATAATACCACGAAGTTCTGGAAGGTGCGCTTACCTTCCTTTATGCTTGCTACATTATATACAATAAAAAAAAAGGAAGGGGGGGGGTCTTTGAGGGTAATACTACAAGCTAGTACTTGGCTAGTATTATAAATAGGCTCGTTTAAATTTTAATCTTATTAATGCTAACTTAATTATTACTTCTAGTTTCAAGTTGATAAACCAAAACTTAGTCGTTAAAGGCACACGTAACTATACTTACAGTAGATGTAATTAACCACCACAAAATCCTTTTTATTTATGTTAGGGAAATCGCCGGTTTGGTAGTATATACTAAGCCAATTTAGTATACGCGTTATTACAGTTATAAAAAAGGAGTGCAATTGGCTAAAAAAGCCTTCGTAAATAGTATTTGAGCGTTATGAGGCGTATTAGAATTTGCTAACGTCTGTAAAAACTGCTTGTACCTACTCACGAAATATAAATTCGCTAACATATGCCATTCGCAATGCATATTGTCATAATACCAACTTATTAAGTATCTAGTTTAACATATTCATTGGTATTTACTCCTTTTCTTTCCCTCGACATTATTGTAGTCTACTTCCTAATAGCTTAATTTATATAATATTAGGTAATATGGATATCGTATTCAAAATAGATCTTTATATTATTCTAAGCTTTGAGAAAGATGGTTACTTGGGTTAAGAAAGTTAGGTAGTAATTCCTAACGTACCGTATAAGGATTCCGTAAAATAGTAGGTAAAAACCAAAAAGACGGACTTCTATCTACTTGCAAATATTGAAAAATGGTATTATCTTCGCACCAAAAATATTGTAAAGATTTCCGTCATAATTTTCTATATCGTTCCAGATCTTAGAGAAGTCTGTGAAGAGTTTTCAATTAATGTTAACTATCTTAATAAGTTTTAAAGGCAGGTTGCAATAATTATCACAATCTTCATTAATATTATTTCCTATTATTTTAAGCCTTAGAGCCTTCGAGACACAGTATTAAGGGTAAATTCTAGTTTCCTAACTCAAGGGGTAAAGTATTGTAATATGGCCTATGGTGGGCTCGCACGTATAGGTAAATCTTCCATAGAAAGGCTTTTTAAGTGCTTGGCTATTTTAATTAAAGAGTTCGAGGGAAATAAGAACCTAAGTGTTTTAAGGGATTTGAAAATTTTGCTTAATTAACTGATGTAAAATATTGAAATCAATTTCTTTAGCGGAATTAGCAGCTATTGCTTTACACGCTCTGCTGCCATTAAGGGCGTATTCTGCATTGCTATATAGAGGGACTGTACTACTGAGTAGGTTAATAGGTTTCTTATCGTTAATGTGTAAAAAGGCTTAACTTAGTTAAAGTTGGAGGGAAGGTCCCTCAAATCGTATATAAAGGCGTTAAGGTTTTTTAATGCCTCTTTACTTAGTACGTAGGTCTTAAGTATATTCCTTAAGTTGGGTTGAGTTGAAAAAGGCTTGTACCAGCTTCATAATACTTTGTATTTGTACGTAAATCCTTCGTTACTTAAGTTTTAACTTAAATTTTGACTTAACCTCTTTTTATATTTCTTTTTACATATTAATAATCTAATCGTTGAAAAAATCACGATACTTACAGAAATCACGCTCAAAATCTTCACCATTATTATATTTAACGATATAATAGCTAATGAATTTAATTAGGTATCTTTCTGTCGAGTTTTTATCGATATCTTACGCGTAAAGATTTTCGTTGTAATGCTTGATAAAGGCAGTTTCGAGGGCTTTGATTACTTTTTTCGCAACTGGGTCAGCGATGGATTTAAAGTAAACGATAGCAATAACTATCTTGAGATTTTGGTAAACGTAGAACTTGGTAGGCGAGGGACTTGGTATTTTGTCGTGAAGTTGCTTGTGAACTTGGTTATTTGGTATTAAGTCGCACGACGTGGTTTTTTCAACACTATTTGGCGAATTTTAGTGTTTTCACTTAGGATAGCGATCTTAGCAATTGAATTAATATAGGAAAAGTGAAAGAAAAGTGGATTAAGGGCAAAGGTCTAATATAATAAGTAAAGTTAAAGGTTGTTTATTATTATAACTAGAGATTAAAGGTTGTTTATTATTTAGCCGAAGGATTTAGTTGTTTTTGCAATAGTAATACCTGTAGTAGTATTAACTTGGGTATTTTTCAACTTACCGAGCTTTAAAACTTTTGACAGTTAATCTTAACGTCTTTAAAAAAGGGTTGGTAAAGATTTTGTAGTGTTTTTAATAGCAATACCTTCGCTTATTTCCAAATTTTCCTTGTAAACTAACGCAACCCAAAAGTTTTTTTCTATTTTCCTATTGTTGTAGACTAACTTAATACTAATAAAGACCCTTCGAAAGAATCTTTCCTTTATCCTAATCGTCGTTATAGCCGTAGAAAGTAAACAGAAAGTAGCCTTTTCTTCTATTTAGCTTATCTATGCTTAATCTAATAAGTACTGATTAGTGTTGGTAGGGTTTTAGATGTTATAACGTTGTCGATTCGATTAGTCAAATTAACAGTAGTATTACGTAGTCAAGTAGTGGATGTATTATTCTAGGTTTCGCAGACCGCTAGCCGGTCTGCACAGTAATTTGTAGAGCCAATTGATTGCCTATGCCATAGTGTGAAGTTGTGATCATACTATACTTGATTTGCATCCAAGTACAGTAGGCCTACATAAAACAATACACTCAACTTGCAGTCAGTATAGTCAACTTTACTATAAGTAAAGTTGATCTACTACACTGCAAATACTATTATTCCAACAGTTGAGATATTTTATAATTTTGAAAAATCGTATTTTTACAATATATAAAACCTTTAGTATTTGCGGTAAAAACATCGTGAATTCTTTATGAAAGTATAAATGATTTTTCAATTTAATTGATACTTTATTAAGAATCGACAAGAATTTATCAATATTATAATTTGTTTAGTTAATATTAACTTGAAATTTTATTACGATAAAGTTAGTACTCGTATTGTAAACTGGTATATTTCAAGGTTCTAAATACGTATTAATCTACAAAATACATCATGTTTCTTATATATTTTTTTGTTAGAATAGCAGTCAAATGCAGTACAGTCAAGTCAACTTTATCTGCAGTAAAGTTGATTGTACTAACTGCAAAATTGGCTGCAGTTTGTGGAAATGCACTGCAAGTGTAGTGCAGTAGGTGTCCACTTCAAAGTGAGGCATAGGCTAAAGCGTTTGGCTATACAAATTAGTGTGCAGACCGGCTAGCGGTTTGCCAAACTTAGAGCTCACGCACTCCAATCAGTAATATCAACGCAATACCAGTTACTTCGACCACAGTAATTCGAATCGACTACATTGCAACGATAGAAGCCTACCAACACTTTTCGTAATAATTTCAAGGAACTTGATATTGTGGAATGCCGTAACGGGGTTAATAACGTAAAGTATTAATGTATCATCAAGATAAAATACGTTTACGAAAACTCTAGAAATGAAGTTTAAATCTTTTTTCAATGTAAACTTCAACTTTAAGATGGTTTGAAACTGTGTTTGGTAATAATAGTAAAGCCGTTTAATTATCTTCAACGTTTATAAGTCTATATCTTTATAACTAGTTGTCTTGAAGACTTTATATAATTTGTCAGTTGTCGGATAATTGAACCATCGATGTAATTAACGAAGTTTTAACTTCGTTAAGTTTAACTCCATTAATTTCGGATTTGAAAAGTGAAATCAAAGGTATTCCCATTCTCGATTAAGTAGGAAACTTTAGCCGCTTTTAATCTTGATGAATTTGTTAATTTAAACGTTAATATTAATATAATTTTTTTTTTATATTTTTAAGGTGAAGGTAAAAGTAGTTAGGGAATTTCATAATCTAGCAAATAATAAGCCTAACGATTATAGTAATAGTAATGGATCTTAGTAAAAAAAAGTTTTTTTTCCAAAACTAAAGTTAACTTTAGCCCTACCAATATCTGTATAGTCAAATTCCATAGTAATATTGATATCTTTTCCACTAGTATTGGAATAGTAGTCAATTATAAGCACAGCCATGTTAACTATATTGTCAGTAAGTTGATTGTATTGACTGTAAGTAAGCTATATTGTATATAGGTTGATTGTAAGTTAAGTGCAGTATGTATCTATCTGAGATTAGTGCAGGGGCTACGTAATTGGCCATACAAATTAGTGTGCAAACCGGCTAGCGGTCTGCCAGACCTAAAACAATGCATCCACCTCTTGATCAAGCAATACTACTGTTACTTCGACTACGGACTACGATTCGAATCGATAACATTGTAACATCTAAAGGCCTATCAATAGAAACTAAATATTCGTTAATGGGGATTAAATTACTTCGAACTGAAAATTTACGTGAGAAGTAGCTCTATTTATCCCAACAATAATTTGAATATTTATTTTAATTACGTAAAAACATATTAATTGTTATGATTATGAATAAATAAGAATAAAGTAATATGTAAATATAAGAGATAAATTAGTAAAAACAGTTATTATTAAAGGAAGAAAGTTTATTAACGTTAGTATTACGAAAAAGGATTGTTTATAATAGGGGGGCGGTATTAATACCAATACCTTTTATAATACATTAGGGAATTTTACGTTTAGCAATAAAAGCGCTACCTCTTGTAGTATATCAGAGCGTCTTGTGCCACTCGTTAGCTAATTACCTATCGCTATAAAGTATCTTTGCCTTCTATAACGCGCTAGAATGTTTTATATTTACAGGAAAGAATGCTGGCGAACCGGGGATGATATTACAGGTTGGTACCTAAAGCTAATAGTTACCAGAGATTTAGCCCTAACAATTACTATATTTTTACGGTACTCTCATGTTACTCTTAAGCATATTTACGCCACGTGATTAATTACATAACCAGGTTACACCTTATCGCTAGTTCCATAACAGCTCCTGAGCAAGGGCTTATTTTCCTTCTTCATCGAGGATTGTAGACAGTATCTAACTACCTTAAGTGATAGCTCTAACCTAGTCCCTTCATTGCTAAATCCCTGGCAACTACTAGGGCAGGCACTAGCCTGTAACACCATTAAACACCAGACGTATTTAGCAACTCTTCCTTTTGCTACCTGTATACAACAGATGTAACAGCAAGGACTCTCTACAAAAAGCTTTCCTTTACTTTAACGTTAACATAAAGCGTAACCAGAAAGTAGCTTCTCTTTTTACCTAGCTTATCTATGCTTAACCTAATAAGCACTGACCAGTATTGGTAGGCCTTTATCGTTATAATGTAGTCGATTCGAATCGTGGTCGAAGTAATTCGTGTAATGTATTGAAAGTGGTGATGATGTTACTTTTAAGTTTGGCCGACCGCTAGCCGGTCTGCACACTGGTTTGTATGGGGAACTGCTTGGCCCGTGCCCCACATTGAATTGGGCACTTGACTTGCAGTCAATACAGTCAACTTGACTGTACTGCAATTCACTGCTGTTCCAATAAAAGAATCTTTAATCAATTTCACTTGGACGTGTTATTTGATCCACTACTCACACGCCTTCCCCTTGAGTCATACGCCCCCTGTTCTTTTTATCATTCATTCTACCTCTGGTTGGCCCCTTAACACCAGTGGGTTGCACTCAATTACACTTTCAGCTCTGTAATGAACACAACGATTCACCAGGTTCCCGAATGCTTGACCTCGGCCTAGCAAAGCCGTGCACCTGTGTATGCAGTACAGCATAAATCAATGTTATTGCAGGGAACCACAGTACTTTTCAATCGGGAAGCCTGTAACCCCAAGCCAACGAGATGCACCGGTCCGACCTCACTCGCATCCTTGAAAAGCGCGACGCCTACCGGAAGCATCATGCCAGAAAGATCATGAGGGGGCAGGCCCTGACATGGAGGCGATAGAGATGATCCGAGACAACATTTCCCACCCGTGCAAATGACTGCGGAGCAGGTCAAGCAAGCGCAGCAGCAATGCAAACGTTGATTGATCAGCCAGCCCCACGGATGGGCCTGATGCACATCTACATTTGTACCGTCTGCGAGGGAGCCCTTGGCGCTGACGCTGAGGATTCAGGAAGTTGCTTCCACCTTTCCCAACGATCTTCAACACAGGGCCATTGGTTTTCTACATAGTAAGCTCTGCGATGCAGCCTCCATTCTGACACCAGGCAGCCTTCGTGCCCTTCCTCAAAATCGATTACTAGTACAAGATGATGTGTCGAGATCGGTAGAGAATAACAGAACCGATGCTCGATACCTGGCCCGTGCATCCAATATGCGTCAACAAACCTAATTTGTGTGACAGGATATATTTCGTGAACATACACGAGCGAGCATACACGTTTTTAGGACAACATTTTGCCGCCCAACCGGTCAACTGAAGAACGTTTGACTCGTAAAAACGTATTCGAGGCTAACGGAGTACACATCCAATGGTAGCCATGTAGTAGATTCCCACGAACAATGTCCACTGCTTGTTTTGGAGTGGAAAAGGCCAAGATTGACACCCTTGTTAGATGGTTGTTGCATGGACGAGGCCCGTGCATGGGCCGACAGGAACATACATGACATAGGGGCTTTTAATTACCAAACACACCATACTGCGTAATACAAGTAAGCAAAAGGAGGAGATTTTAGCTTCAACGCAGCGTTCATAAGGAGCCACGTCCATATGGTATCCTCCAAGGATTTTCAACGAGATGCCGTCTGTCGCCACTTGATCTCCTTCTGTCCCATTAGAATTACAGTCTCTTCACTCCACTTGCGTTTCCTCCCTTCGTCCTCCCCAGGCTTCCGGGTGACAACACTCTCTTACAGACTTGCAGGCCGAAGACATGATTCACTTCCACCTGCTGGCAAGTTTGTTGTTCTTCCTAGGTGTCGCTCTTGTCCAGGCCCAAGATGCGGCAACCGCTTGGGTAGGCAAGCCCGGAGCCAAGAAGACTGCTGAAGATTCTCGCTAACTAGACGCGCACTACAAGGCCTACGGCACCAAGGTGACCTTCATGGCGCCCACCAAGACAGCGGACGAGTCTACAGTTTGCCCTGGGAATCTCGCCGATGCCAGAGCGGCGCGTGGCGATTTCACGCCGATCCAAGCCAACATAGGCCAGCGCTTCGTCACTGCCGGTACCTCCCCCCTGGACGGCGGGCTTGTCGAAAAGTTCATCCTGAGCAACGACGCCGCCTTCCACAGACAACAGGCCGAGGAACTGTCTTTCACACGCATCAAGGTCGACGGTCAGAACCTCTGCTGGTCCCGCGAGGGGGGCAGCACAGCGGTGCGGCTCAGCGACTGTGGATCCGAGTCCCCGGACCAGGCCTTCGCCGTGTCCCTGCCCTCGCCCGGGCAGACGACGGTAGGCCGCGTCCTGGCAACCGACAGCAGCGGCAGCAGCCAGGCTGCCCTGCCTCGGATCCCGGCCCCGATCCGTCCCGCCCTCACTCTCGGCGACGCAGCCCCGCTCCCGCTCTGCCCCTACGACGGCGACACCGGCGCCCTCCTGGCCACGGGCATCGTGCGGACGGCCACCTGGCGCAGCAGAAGCAAGACGGCGCAGGGCCTCGGCGGCGCTCGCGACGGCGCGCCCGCGCGGGCGGACGGCGCCCGCGCGCGCGGCAACAGAATAGCAGCGAGGGAGGCGGGGACCAGCGCGCCCGAAGACTGCGTCGATTGCAGGACGCCCGCCGGCGCGGTCGCCAGGCGGCGGCTCGGCGGCTCGCATGGCCGCCTTCTGCACCCACGCAACTTTGGCTCGAACTTGCTCTGCTGTGTCACCGGCTCGCCTGGCCCATCAGCACCTCGCCCACCAGGAAGCGTGCAGCCCTCCAAATCTCGCATCAGTGGCGCCTTCGCTAAAAAGCCGAAAGACCCAAGGCTCATTGAGTTGAAAAATTACTTCAACGCCTGGCATCGAGAGGGCAAGCCCCTGGTGCCCCTTCCCGATTTCAAAAATGTTCCTGACGGCGAGGAACCCAAGCCCGTTCCCTACGTAGACGCGTACAGTCAAAAGCTCCTCGCTTACTTTGTCGACTGGAAACAGGTCGGGAACCTAGAGCCGTCGCCCTTTGCGCTGAAGCATGTGGCAATGTATTACCTCGTCAAGGAGAAAGAGCTTGAGGCGCTGGCGGTGCCTAAAGAGAGTCGCAAGATTGATTCCTTTTTCGCAAGCGGGCTAGCCAGGATTCCCTACACCACCGGGCCCGTCATCCGCGCCACCAAACTGGACGCCGCGACGGCGAAGATGCTGGATAGGCGCGCGCGTGGCTTGGTGAGCCTGGGCAGACCAGGCGTGTACGATGTGCGCGATCTGAACCCGGATAAGCGGGATGGTGACGGGAGCAAAGACGAATATGGGAGCATGTCAACCACGTTAGGTATGGAGGACATAGAGATATTGGATGGTGCACGGCACGTATACGTGATCCACAGCGAATCGGGCCGGTTGATGACACCGTTCAAGCGCCCGGGTTCCTGGGACAAGGAGGTGGTCTTCCTGCAGGGCAACTCGGGCCGATTCCAACTTCTCGGGCGCCAGCAGCTGATCTCAGGACCGAAAGCTACTTGGAGAAGACCTTTAGTCGTCTACTACTTTAAGGAGGTGGAGGTCCCCAACTCCGAGGACTTACTTGCGATTAACCTGCCAGGACTGGAAATCCAGCTGCATAAGGCAGATCTAGAATGGACGCACGTACTGAACAGGCAGGGAAAATTAAAAGCTACCGACGAGGTTGCGGAAATATTACTAAAGTGTAGGAAAAACGAGGGCAGAAAACTATGTGAGGAGAAGCACCAGGGCACGACGGCCAAGGCGTCCCATGGACCTTAGAACGCAGTGCGATGAGCTGGATATAAATTTGCATGAATCGATGATGAATTTGTCCCAGTACGCCAACCCACAGAACTTGACCCACCACGTCGACAGCGCCTTCCACTGGCCTTTGGGATGAGTTGTTGCCCCGATGCTGTTGCGCTAGACGCCGGTGTGGACACGGACGCCGTTGTCGCGTTGGGGCGTGATGGTGCCACAGAACAGTCCATCCCGTACGCGATACTGTCGTAGCTGTTGCAAGATAGTAGATACTAACAAGACCCGGCGAAACAGGAATTCCGAATAAGGATATAGGATGACTATCTCCAAAACTGGCACTTGGTAGCACTAGCGCTAACTAGGAGGGATCTGAAAGCTTGGATGAGACGAATACCTTATTGCATAATGATCTTCACCGTATATCGAGGGTTCTTTGCATCTGTCCGCCTGGGAGCTGGTCGTGTGCTGGTGTTAGTGAGCTTCCGAATCCCCTTCTGGTTTCCATCTTTCTCATTTCGCAGTGCACACTCGTGACTCTGCAGAGATGTTTGGCGGAGAAACTGACGCAAGACAGCAACGTCAACCCGACGTACAATGTTATTTACAAGCCTGGTTCGTTGTGATTCCCTCGCAGAAGAAGACGAATGGCACTATCGATGCGCTGACACGGACGATTGGGGGTCTGGTCTCACCAGATGACGGAACCAAAGGGTCAAACGGAGCGCTTCTCCCGAGCCCTCTGGTCGTTGAGTACTTCGGTGCTGGTTTGAAAAATGGCAGGTTCTGGCACGAAGAGAGCGGATGTGACATCGGCGTCTATGACCACTTCCAAGCAGGTAAGTGCATTCCTGAATTCTTGAGCGGTCCGGCAAACACCATGCCCCTGTGCACAAGACCACGTATCCTACATGTATCCCCAAGAACGCATTTCACGGGTGCTTTTCGACTCATGAGAGGCCATTTGCATCAGATACTGACGTGATACAGTGCTAGGAACCACGCTCAAGCACGCGGAGCTTCCAGTTGTGAACATCGGCTCATCACGGAAGCCTGTATACTTGCCGCCTGAAGTCTGCGAGGTGACTCGCGGTCAACACACTACGATGAAACGGGTCACGCTGGGAGGCGACCAGACGACGATCATACTCAAGATGGCTGTAAAGAAGCCCGCCGACAACTTCCAGCTGATCATGGACATCATGGACCATGGCTTGGCTGTCGTTGGTATGACTCAGTCTACCGGAATCCTGGACGAGAAGTACGGCAAAGTATCTCCAAACCTCGTGACTGTCAATGCTCGGGTGCGCAGCGCACCTGCAATAAGCTGTACCAAGGAGCTGAAGCCACAAGGCCCGATATGGAATGTCGCAGGCCTCAAATTCAACCGTGCTGGACAGCAAGTGAAGAAGTGGAGATGCCTGCACTTTACAATTCCAGGGTATGGGTTGGCTGCGAAGATTGATATTCAGAAATCCAGACCTTTTTTTAAATTTTCTTTATAGTCATTTTAATATTTTTTTGGTATTTTACTATCACTGGCCAGTGCCATCTTTGAAGTGTAACACTAGCTGCTACAAAATAATCCTGTAGATACTGGTGGGAGGGATCGTAACTTGAGTCTACTGAGAGCTTGTATAAGCCTTAAAGCCTCTAAACCATCCCTTTAAATAATACTTTAGGGTGCCCTATAGTTTAGAGACCCGTAGGCATGTAAATTGTAGCCTTGATTGGGCTGAGAAACACGGCCTTCTGAATCCCTGCTTAGTGCCTGTTTGCGTTGGACATATAATTGTATGAGCCTTTGGAAAGAAGAGCCTTATAAAGCATAAAAGCAGAAAATATCTCGTATAAAAAGCGGAAGTGAAACGTGTTGTAGTCGTGTATACGTGTTTCATTAAATATCAATAAAGTGTTGTTAGAGAACCTTTATACATGAAGTGGCTTGTGCATCGTATACTTAAAATAAATAAAATAAGGTCTTTATTAATGTAAACCCTGATTATAAACCTTCTCTTATATATTACCAAAATATTACATATATAAGTAAATAGACCTTAGTTTTGTGATTCATGTCAAAAATCTTTATATCAATATATGTAGTGGCTTTATTACGTTTGAAAAAGATTTAACGTATTATATATTGTTGCGTTTATGTTTGCGCGAAAAATCTTTTCATTTCCAAAAACGCTAAACGAATTCGCACCAACCAACTTTACGACTTTTCCTTTCTTTCTTCCTCTTTTTCCCCGACTATATAACCTTTATTACCTCGTTTTACCTTATAAAGTATAACTTTATACGAGTTATATACGGTCTTTTTTTTTTTTTTTGCGAGGGCTAGCAATGGGTTTTATGTCGGTAAGAGTAAAATAGATGTCAAATATATTTGTTATATTCGTAAAGGTTTTGATGGTTTCGATTCATATAAAATGGTTCAGTATTAATAAGTAATAGTAATAAAGTGTAAAGGCAAGTATATTTCTATTGATGCTGTTACCGTTGGTTGTTTTTTTAGCTATTTACCGTGCAATTGTTGCCGTGAAGGCGCCGGTTAAGTGGTTAACCGTCTTTCGATAACATTTTTGCGCTGTTATTAAGGTAGTAGAGGATGGCGCAATGTAGGTTACGGCTACAACATTATTGGTGCGGCGGGCCTTTTTTATTGGCAGGGGCGGTGTCGACGGCGACAACAATAGTAATAATGGCGGCAAAACGGGTTTTATTAAAAACGAGCCCATTCTTATTACTCTTGTCGCCGTCCCTATCACCCCCTTTTTGCTAGATTTGCTTTTGTTTCTCATCTCTCTCCGAATTTCATCTTTTTTTAACAATAAGGTTGAGTTTAGCGAGCAGTGATTGTATAGAGTTTAATAGAGGTTATAGTAAAGTTCTTGGACGGATAAGGTTTATGGTTTGTAGTTTCTAGTAATTTGGTAAACATGTAACACGAATATTATTAACAAATGTAAAACGTTATTATCATTGGCGGGCAATAAATGTGAACTTATTTAAATCATATTTTAATTCCTTTTCGTTACAAAAAAAAAATCCGTTATGCAGATAAAGGCTCGGAAATTCTTAGAGTTCAAAAAAACCTTTCGTATGTAAGTTTCGCGTATCTATGTATTTGGAGGCTTTTTGAGGGGCTGTAGCTAGAGTTTGCAAACCTTTAGAAAGGCCGGGTAATGCACTAAATAAATGGCGCCTCGCTTTTTTTTGCATGTAACGTAGCGTTTATCCCTATTCTAGATTTTAAAACATTGATAATACAATATAAATTTTTTCATACTTCCCATCACATTCATCAAAAGCTTTCATATTTATTAGTACTGCTACCAGTACTATATACGACTTCTAGATATCGCTGAAAGACTCTTTAATAGCTTCCGGAAAATCCAATATCCAAGAAGCTAAATCGACTCTGGACGTTCTTGGTATGCCTGTAAAGGGTGTCCGATCTTTGCAAAGAGATTAAGGGCCTTGGCAGAAGCGCTATACAACTAAATCACCCCTGATAAAGAAGGATGCAGCTGTATATCAACCCTAACGCTTTAACATCGAAATTTTTTAAAGGGCTCTCGATATACAAGGATGTGACCTTGAAATTCGTATATTAATGTACTAGGTTTACAAATAAACTATTAACGTTTTCATCGTTCGCTTCGACGGATCTGGTTTAACCAAACAACTTGTTTTAAAGTTGCGTGACACGACGTGTATTACTAATAACATTGCAAGCAGGGGCTTGAGATTATAATTAGTTAAGTTTTTACTTTCCTTCATGTAAATCGACCAAAGCTAAAGTACTTTTTGTACGTTTTTTTACATCGCTTGAAATTAATTTAGGATACAAACGTCTTTAACGAACGTATTGAGATTCTAGATTCTTTTACATTAATATAAAATTCCTTATCCCATCGATTCAAAGAATCACTCAAGCCGCTATAATAGGCTATAATAGGACGCCGGTTTTTCTAACAATATAAAACACCTTGCCACCTGTATGGAGAGTATAAAGTTTCGCCTATAACCGTTCGAAATATTATTCTTTATAATGTATTACCTTTTAAAAAGCGGCGAAAAAGGTAGACTTACGGGTTTTTGTTAGGGTTTAAAAGGGTTTGAAACATGACATTAAGGGATATTCACTTCGTTATACCCTCGCTAAATATATATAATTAGATTCATTTGTTATTAAGTTGATGAAAAGGTAATTTACAAGATTTGTTATTTATTATTGCGATATTGTTATTAGAAATAGGCTTCTTTTTAAATAGACTATACCAGAAGTTATTTATTTATTAAGAATAACATTAATTATACCTTCACAATTTTGGAGAATTTATGCGGAAAATGTTTTTTTTCATTCGCGTAATGAATACGCCATTTTAAAAATAACCCGATAGAGGTTTTGAAAGTGATAGAAAAAGAAGTTACGATTTAAGCTAAGATTATACCAATCGATATATATCCGTTAATATACAAAAAGAACATTAACATAAACTTTAGGAATTAAATGGTTCCTTTTCTTGAACCTATTCAATTTTCCACCTTTTAAATAATTATAAATGGTTAAAGGAGATACATAAAAGGTTTCGGCTAAAATTTCACAATAACCGATATTTATAATAATATATTAATCCACATTTTATACGTTCAGTCTAGAGCCTTGATTGCGTAATTTTGGTCAACAATTACGTTTTGAGATCGTATCCATTGACGAATCATTGTAATAATTATTATGAATTTTTCCTTTCATTTAATTTAATTGTATAACAGCTTTAAAGTTGGAGAAAAGAAAGTATATTTGATTTTTATGAATTCCGTTAAAGTGGATGAAAATTCTTTGTAAGACCCATTATAATACGAAGATAATAATAAAAGCTTCAGCCAAAAACGTCATTATAACTTGATCTAGCGAGTTAAATATTCACCTAGAAAAAAGAGGCTACAATTTTAAGCTTTATTATATTAGTATACATTAATAATTTGAGAACGAAAACGCGGTACAATCTATATTTTCCGTTCGTATTTCCGATCTCTTTGTTAATACAGCTTCGTACGTTAATTTAACGTCGTCGTATGAGACCCCTTTACCAGAACTTGTTACATGCGTAGTAAGTAAGATTATTAGAGTTTAAGAAAAAAATGTATATGGGACTTTAACATTAACAACCCCGTTTTATCTGTAAAAAGTTTTATCGTTTTTAAAGTGTACAAAGGACCATTTTTATCGGAAAAGACCTATATTTATTCGACAGGTAAGAAGGTTACTAGGCCTAAATTTTGAGAGATAAAACAATTTTTTTAAGGTATAAAAATTGATTTCAAGGTTATGGAAGCTTACGTAGCTAGAGAGTAAATCATTTGGGTTATTTCGATTAAGAATTTATATAACAGGGTCGTTTCGACGTCAAAATTAGTTACGTTTATATTTTGATTTGAGTCTGTATACCTCTCTATTTCTTTTACCAATTAATAGGTTTTAATAGCTCATGGGATGAAAACGACATGATGAAGTGGATTTTTATTGTCTAACTAGTCTTGATTAACATTAACGTTCCATAATATTTAGTATATTTAATTATAAGTATATATAAAATGGTTACATATTACTAAACACTGAAAATTAATATAAGGTTTATAATTATTTGGATAAATGCGGGTGAAATAGTTATTATATATTAATGTTTTTTTCATGAATAAAGTCAATGACGGCTGCTATATTATTAGAGTATAGAAATTTTGGTATGATAAAAGTAATAACAGCTAAAAATTAATATAACGGTACTTAGATTACGATTTGTTTTTACGTGTTGGAAATTGAGGCAAATTTCTCCTTATATATGAGGGCTAGCGCGAGTTACTTATTATAATAAGGTTTCGGGTTTTTTTCTACGTTAGGATAGTACCTTTTTTTACTGCAACTCAATTTCGGCTTGATTTCAGAATTGACTTTTTGTAGTTAAGTATTAACGGGATCGATATAATAAACGTGAATCGAGAATATTTCATTCATGATTTATAAATGGAGATTTTCAATTAGGTGTTGAGGTTTTAAAGTATTATTAATAAGGATATTAACCTTGTATAAAACATAGTAAAACAGAATTTAGGTAATATATATAGGGGAAAAGTTTTAAATAGTTGGGTTTTTAGAATGCGTATATATTTTAACAACGAAGTAAAGGTTTTTACATAAATTATAAATACGTTTTCAAACTTACTTTTATTAATATTTTTGATGTTATTATGATAGTCCGACTTAATATCAAGAGCGATTTTAACTATAGGATGTTACTAACTACCGTTTTTACTAATGGGTTATATATCTTATCAATTACGTGTATGAAAGGATCGGAAACTAGTTTACCGAGATTTGGTATTTTAATTATTATGAAGATGGCTTTTTTTATTCTTTGCAACTAGAGTTACGGACGAGGCAACTGTATATATATGTGTGAAGGTCTTTACCTAACTATAAGTCAACTCTTTATACGCGGTTAGTACACCTGTCATAATATATGTTACAGTTGCAGATTGATAGACTCCTAAGTTAAACCGTCTTTATTATTATATAATGTAAATAGACGCGGTACGATTATATGGAGTCGGGTTTATTAAATGTTTTAACTTTTTTATTGAAGTGTAACGCGCTCGTACCGGACTATAAAACATAAAATTCGATTGGGTCGTTGACTTCGTTCAAGTTTATAGATTAATCAACTGGTATAAAATTCTTTTTTCTTTTGAAGTCCCTTTATTCAATATAAATAGGTACTTCGTTTTCTATACTCGTTAATAAGTCTTCATATTAAAAATTAATAATATTAACAGATTTTCAGCCGATGACAACATCGTTAATAACATTTTAAACGATTAGAATAGGTTTGAGTATATTGTTTATCAAAGCTTCAATATTTGTGAAGAAATGTTACATCGTAATATTATTAACGTCCAGGGTATATCTACCGAATCCAACGATATAATGATTCATTTATCTAAAAGGTACTGGGAATTTATAATAAGACAATTTCTAACAATTTATAATAAGTGTTTATGGTTATGAATCTTCTTATAAGAAGAACTATAATCGAAAAATTTAATAATGTTTAAATTAGAAGACTAGGACTTAATATAAACCCGTTTACAAAGGTTTATTGTTTTGATTCAAGTATATTTTGAAGGTTTCAAACAAATTGTAATTTTCGTTTTATTTTACATATTGATTATACATGAGTTAATTAGCGATTGATGTAGCAGGGAGTTTTTTAGGCGACTATTTTCGGACTTTATAACGTATTTTACCTACAATATCGAATTCGCTTTCACAAGTGGTAAAATCGCCTTCATTCTTTTTACGATAAATAGGAAACCTTTAAAGTTTTACTACCTCAATTGAAGTATTGTAACAGAAAAAATAGTAAAGGTTTAATATTAAATAGCGATTAAGTGATTCAAAAACCTCTGTTACGACACCCTTAAAGACCTCCCCTTTTTCCTGGACTTGTATATAGTTTATATATCCTATTTCTTTAAGTTTCATATCAATTTTATTTTCATATACATCTACGGTATCTTCATCCTTCACATGTTGATTTTAATAGAAATTAACGTCACTGAAATCGAGAATAATATACGAAAGACGAACTGGTAAATATCTGATAACAAACTTGTTTTCGCCTTTACAGAGTTTAAACTTTTACATATTATTAATCGCCCGGATTTGACTAACCTTACAAAACAAAGTAACATATTTATTCTATCCGTTGAGAAATCTGTTTATCTGGTTATAAATCCGTCCACAACTACTAAAATCTTTGTCATGATAGTAGCGATTTTGATTCAACCGAGTTTTATTAGGGTGAGAATATGTCGCAAAACACGTAACCAAGGTTTTAAAAGTTACCTGGTATTATGAACGACTTTCCGGTATAGTATACAGGCCTTCATCATACTCCCTTCAGATAGTAAACGTTATTATCTTCGTATATATATTTATTTATTACACCCAAAATTTACCGGTCGTAAATCAAAAGGAATTCAAGAAATGGATTATAATTCATTTATTTACTGCGGCGAGGGTAGTTGCCCTTTTTTTGAGGACTTTGCATGATACTGTTGCTTTTAAGAAAGTCTATCTACCTTCCGGAAAATTTAATTTAAAATAATGACGTTTATGATTCGCTTTTTGTTTAAAAACCATTAACTTCGAATGACCCTTTACTCAACATATTACAACTTCATATAATATTAAGTCGTTAATAGCTACGTAATGAGACTTAACGACTTTAGTACTAGGTTCGAACGCATTTACCTACCCCACATACGTACTTGAGTAGTTCATCCAGCTCTGCGCAGTAATGAAGACGCTTTTATACGTTCCCTTTGATTTTGATAATTTATCATAATCGTGACGCACAAGTTGTATAACAAAAAAATTGAGACCATGTTTACTTATAGTGAATAGGGAGTTTCCTACCTCTCCGTAACCTATAATATCATTGTTACAATTTTCTCCCCAGTATTTCGAATGTTATATAAGCGGGTAAATTAAGAAAAGATAGTTTCAATTCTTAAGGATTGATACGCTTAACTCGACCTAAACCATTTCATAAAATTTACCGACTAATTCGAATAATTTATTCATAAATAAAGATGTCTTGGGTATATTAGACCAGTATTTCATTGATATATAGTCAAGGTAACTTTAATTATAATTAGTTGATTAGACCCACTGGAAATTAATTGTAGTTTGTGGTATTAACTACATTAATTGAATGTAAAGTGCAGTAGATACCTACTTCAATTTAGGGCATAGAGTCAAAATATTGGCCATATAAATTGTTATGCAAACCGTCTAGCTGTCCGCAAAACTTGAAAGTAACAAATCACTACTTTTAATACAATATACCCTTTAATTCGACCAACGATTCGAATCAACTTCGTTGTAATCATAAAGGCCTACCAACAATAATAAGTAATTATTAAGTTGGGAACAGATAAACTAGGTAAAAGAAAAGGCTATTTTCTGGTTACGCTTTGTAATCACACAAGATAGAGGGAAGATTTTTGCGAAAGGCTTTTTTTTTTACGCTTGCTGTTTATAAGAAGTAAAAAGGAAGACTTTTGAGTATGTTTCTACTTATATGCACTTAAAGATGGCAACAATATCGCCAATTAATCGAAAACACCAAGAAATATTTATTGAATTAGTTTTGAAAGGGTGAAAATAAACCTCTTAAAAACCTTAAGATCGTCAAGTTGGCAAACGGTTAAGTTTGGTAACCAAATGGCTAAGTTATTACTATTACTGGTACTACTATTACTGCAAATTTTGAATTGTAAAACGACTGAATTTTATAACTTTTAAATATCAACACCAACTTCAACGCCAAATAATGTACTACCTACCCTCTTATACTTATTATTTTCCTCCGACATGTTTTTATTCTCATTAAGATAGCTTCAAAAACCTTTGAATTTAATGTATTTAAAGATCTCGTTGAAAAGAAGAAAATAATCTTTCTAAATCACTTTTATCAAGTACTTTAACAACAATATATAACTTATGAAAGTTAAAGAAAATTCTACCCCAATTCACCTAATCAATTATATTGTATATTTTTTTTATCGAAGTTCATGAAGAATATGAAAACTTCCGCATCAAGGTTTCATTCGATTACTTCAATATTCTAGGAATTAAAGCCTGGATATATAGAAAAAGAAAAAAAGGTCAGTCAAAATTAAGTTCAAGACCAACTTACGCAAATGAAGGAACTCACTATCATTCAAACTAAAGAAAGACTATAATCTAACCAAAAAACTATATGAATATACCACGAATAAAAATTATTATTCAATACATAAGAATAAAGGTAAGGGAATCACTAACAATAACATCATTTAACACTCAGATACCCATTCGCAAAGTCATACCCAAATTCCAATAAATTTCTTGAACCTTTTTATTGAAAACCCTCATTTCTATGACTTCGTTAGCCGTAACTAATTCATTAAATTACGCGCAACAAATTCCTTAATCTTTCAATTGATTAAATAGAAACTTTAGAAAACTACTTAATAGAAGAAAAATCATTAATAAATACTCTCCAACAATCCTGAAACTCCTTAACACGTTTAAGTTCAACAGGTTGAACAAAAAAAAAAAAGAGGATTTACGCGTAAACGTATTATAGGTACGATTACTGGTTTTTTATTTCCAAATACTGTCCAAAGGTAACTATACTAACCATTAATATCAACACTTACTTAACATCACTGGCTGAAGGATCTAAAGGGATTTTACAATTAGTATATTAATTTTATCTTTCGATATATTCCTATCATGATTACGGATTATGCAGTGATCACGAATTTTGTCAAGATTTAGATTGGGCGGAAGAAATATAACAATAAGCTGTATAACTTGTTCTATGTCAAATTAAGACTTTTTTCAAAATTTAACGCTAAAAAAAATTGAATTACCAGAATATTACTTATTATTTTAAACTGCAAATCGTTATTTCCGGCAATTAATAAATTACTATTCGTATCTGAAAATTCACGATGGTTTTCAAGATCATTTTGAACATGATATCAATTTCGCTCAATACTATATGGACTAGAACATTATAAAGTAGTCTTACATATTATATCACAAGAAAGAGTAGAAAAGTAAAATGGACCTCTTTTATCAGATGTTTAATAACTTGATGCTTTATTTATAAGCTATAGGGAATGTAAATGTTAGCAAAGGCACATTACAACAATAATTTCACTAAATTGTTACGAGTTTCAAAGAGCTTAAATTCACCCTATAGTGTCCTGATACCACTTATAAAGGCTTTTTTAACTAGTTGTAATTTTCTCTTACGATTGTAATGGTACGGGTTCCGGATTCGACTAATATGTACTTCAAAATTTAAGACTTTAACGACGATGATAATGACCTCTCCTCTACGTATTATGTCGATCATTGTTATGGTCTGACCTACAATGGTAAGCCAAGTAGATACCAAATGCGGTTTACTATTGAGGTACAGTGGAAGACTAGAAGAGGCTATCGTGGCCCACCGTATATGACCTATGGGTATAGCCAGTACCCAGCCCGTTACGTGCTCTTACACGTGCCATATATGGACCGCACCCGGTCCGCGCCCGAACTGGGCCCAGACCGGGTACTATTTATCTCGTTACATATATAATTACGTAAAATATAAACTTAATAGCTAATAGTTTAAGTTGAAAATATGCTCACCTTTTCCCCGGATATTATAAGGGTTACGATGTTCCGCTAATTAAATTCGGGGCGCGGGCTTTAGTTGTTTAGTACACGAGCCGATAACGCGATGTTTAACGCGCCGTATAATATATCGGCCGATCCGAAACTAAGCCGCCGGCGCAATATAACGCGCTTTTAACATATCGTGTAACGTATTAACCGATTTAACCCTAAGTCGCTGAAGCCATATAACGCGTTTTATATAACATATCAGCCGATTGGACTTTAAGCTACCGACGTCGTATAAGGCGCCTTTAACGTATTCCGTAACGTATTAACCAGTTTAACCCTGAACCAACGAAATTGTATAATACACCCTTTAACTTATCGTATAATATATCCTTTTTACCGTAGATACCGTACAACGTATCTTATAACGCGTTATATAATATATTAAACGATTTGACTTTAGGTTACCGACGCCGTATAATACGCCCTTAATATACCACCTAAAGTATGAACCGGTTTAACCTCGGATCGTCGACGTCGTATAACGTACCCATTAATAAGTCGTATAACTCATTTAACAATTTAACCTTAGGTAGTCGCCGCGGTATAACACATCTTTCAACTTATCGTATAATATATCTTTTTTACTACCGGTATCGTATAACGTACCTTTTAACGTGCCGTATAATACCTAGTTTTTACTTTTCGTATCGCTTAACGAGCCCCTTATAATATGAAATCCTTATCGAATCTGGTTCATTAATATTTATAAATACAAACGCTCCTATAACCCTTAGAACTTCCTTTTTCCCACTTGATAACGCCGCCCTTATTTTACTACCTATCTATTTTTGCAATAATTTCACTTCCCCCTATCATATTTCAATTGCTGATTTTGACAGATATTTTTTAGTAATTTTATTTACCTCGTTTTCATAATCGACGTCTATAAGAAACTTAAATTAAGCTATACCACCGTTGACGCCTTTGGTAAAGATAATAAACCACCCTGTAAAGTATATTACCCTTTCATATATAATTACACTGTCGTTAATTACCTCTTATAGCCTTTTCGCGTTATAAAAAACCTGTTCGTCCTTAGTAATAGCGAAGATATAAACGAGCTTCCCCTTTTATAAGTTAAAAACGTATATATATTGTATATTAACCGCCCTCTTAACTTCGGTATTTTTTATTTATATTTTCATTTATTTGGTATAAGGTTGTTATATATATCGAAAGGTTTATAATGGAGTGAATTTATAAATTAACCTTGATAAAGATCCGATCGTAATTTGACCCTTTTTCGTAATATATTGAAAAAATAAATTCACTTACGCCTTTTTCCGTTTTACGCGCCTTTTTACCTTCATTAGTTATTACGACCGAAGATAAAGGTTACATTTTATCTTTTACATATCAATGGTAGGAAAATATTCCGGGTGATCGGCCTGTTTTTACTTTCGCCTTTTTCAAGTTGTTTAATTAGTTTTCCCGGCTTCGTGATATTTCTTAAGTATGAAAAGTACCTACTATACCGGCCGTATAGGTTATTACCTCTTTAGCTATACGTTCCTGTCGCCCTTTTTTCCTTGGTTCGTTTTTTATATGATTTTACGTTAACTCTTATAGTATAGTTTACTTATAAAAATAAAACTCTTTCGGTTAATCGTATGTTAACGTGTAACGTCTTTATTCCGAATCCTATTAATACTCATCGTATACCCTTTCGTAATTTTAACCTGAATAATTTAAATAATATAATTACGAAAGTTATATTTTCTATAATTAATATAGTTTACTATTTATAAAGTTTAATGAGAAATATTTAGGGCTAATTATACGTGCCTCCATTTTATCCGTATTTTATTTGCTAATCTTAGCTAACAACAAGTAAATCAGGTCGATTACGATTAGGCGAAGGATTATTCCCGGGCTGACCGCGCGACCCGAGCCCAGAACAATATATTGTAGTTTTTAGTAATCCGTTTGAAAACTCGTTTTCCTCGCCCCACTTTTCAATTTATTTTTTATTAGCCGTTATCGTCGGTTTCCATGAACGCGTGTCCCTTTTAACGTTATCTGTTATCTTCGGCGTTGCCCTGTGCTCGTCCCACTTTTTAATAACCCTTTTTATTGACGTTTACCAACACCCGCTACGCCTTTCGTCATTTTTACTTACTAACGTTTCCTAATATCCAAAGTTAGTTATAATAAAGCCTTTAATATTAATAACGCCGATATTTGTTAAAACTTAATAAGGATAATAATAACAAATAAATGAATTTTTACTAGTTTATATTAAAAGTTGTTTTATGGTCAAATATATATCCAAGGAAATCGAGTAATATTTACTTAGCATTCTTTCTTATGTTATCATATTATTGAATCATAGATTTTCCACTTTTTTTATACGTAATATATTATTTTGAAGGCCTAACCGATTTGCCTCATATAGGTGACTGCATATAAGTTCGATGTTGACGACAAAATAACGGTTTATTATGAATTCGAATATTTCAATATTTCGTTTTAAATTTATCTAAAGATATAATATATTAGTAATTTTCTCATAATTTCTAGTTTGGGTTATTATAAGCTTTTTATATAATTAATATAAAATAAACCCCATTTTACCCTATTTTCACCACGAAAATTTCTTAAACTTGAAATTTTTCGTATACTCCCTTCATTATATTATGAGTGATTGTAACGAATTTCTGATGAGTATCGAATAAAACTTATAAGGAAAAGAGGTTGGAAACTATTTAATTAATTCAATTTACGGAAAATATTAAGTATTTATTAAAAATATCTAAAACGATATTAAACAAGTTCGAAATATCGATGACTCAGTACCAATTATAAAGCTAATTAAGCTTTTTACTTGGATAATTGATTTAAATATTAGGTAAATTGAGTTAAACCTAATTCATTATTTTATATCGTTCTTCCGAACGTTGTCAACGATTCGTCACCGTTTTTATTTACTATTAAATATAAGTTATGGTCGCCTAGATTAACTTCAACCTTTTACCTAAATGTGATAAAGACGTAACAGTTCGCCTCGTTAAATCGGTTAATGACGTTGTATCCCCGTTTACCATTAAAACTGGTAATATTTTATATTTATTTACCAAACGATTCGCATTAACTTTGGTAACCTTCGATTTTTGGTTATTTAACGTAAACTAATAAACAGGTAAATACAAAGGTTAATAGTATTACGAAAAGGTGATAACGATAAGTAAATACTTTTAAATTTACTAATTTACTCATATAATATCGATATTTATCAATAGGTAGCACTCCATAGATAAAGGTTATTCTATTTTTATTAAAATATATAAGGTCGTTAAAAATACCTATACCTAATTCGAACCGCAATTATTCATAATAAAATCTAAAAATCTATAAAATCTCTACTATATATTCCGATAGCGTTTCGCATATATATCGATAGTTATATATCATATAGCTTTAAATTGGATAAACTTCAAAAAAGATCCGTAATAACTAACAAATATCGAAAACCACTTTTGATACTTAGTAGGTCGACTATAAAGTAGATAAAAATGTATGTTCAATATCGATTTAAAGTCGGGAGAGGTTAAAAGAGGCCTTATCATAAAGTATGACGTAGTTTCGTCCTGTTATATTACGTATATATTCGATATAAACGTTGAATATTTATAATGATCCTCTTTTTGTGGTAATCCTATTCAAAACGTAAAATATGATATTTTTTCCTGGATAACCTATAATGGACGAATCGTAAGTTTGTTATAATATTTTCGTCGTTAATAGTTTTTAAGTCGGTAGTTATAAACCGTTGCGATAACGTACCGTACTTGGTAAATGGATGTTATGATTCGTAATTTCTACCGATCATCTGGCCTCAACTGCAAAACGCCTAAATCTTTCGAAAACCGTTTATAAACGAACGTTATATAACGGGTCGTTTGCTACTCTTTAATTCTATAATTTTGTTAAGGTACCCAAGCTGACAATAAAACGATTACTCGATGTTAACGATATTAAAGGGCTTGATACGAGCCGGATCCATAACAGTATTACCGGTTTCGACGTATTAAAACCCTCCGGCGTTATCCCCGATAACGATCTGGGTACGGGCTGAGTCCGGGGCGGTTCCGCTTTCGGCAACTTTTTGAAAACCTTCAGCTTACATTTAAACTATATATTGTCGCGATTCAACAACCCGACCTTCGTTTTAATAAATTTATTTCTATACAGCGCCATAATTTCTGTTTGTCCGGATGTATTAACCTATAAATCATAAGTTAAACCCGAAGTTAAAGAAAATTACTCACAAGTATTTTAACTCACTTCTATTACTATATTAAACGTAATACTAAGAAACTTATATATTAAAGGAATATAAATTAGGACAAACGACTTAAGTTACGGGCCTATACTATAAGTGGTATTGAAGAAGCGAAAGAATTTCGGCTTATTGAGCCTGAAGTTTTGAAATTAAATGTAGTAAAGAAAAATATTCCAAACCTTTGTAATCTGTTAGGATTGTAAACGGGATAAAGACACTAAATAATTCGAAAACCCACGTTTTTAAATGAAATACGATCGCGAAAAACCCTTTATCGTAAATAATATAATTATGTTTAGTATTTATTAATCGTGTGAAATGATAAGTTATTAATTTTGAAATGTTATCGTTATTCTGTTACGACAAATACGCTCCTGACGTTCTTTTCAAATAATAGGTTTCCACTACTGTTAGCCTATTTGGATTCTAATATATAAAAATGGTGGCCGTAAAAAAGGTATCTTTTAAGGTTTGGAATAAATATTCTTTTCGTTTCTTCAAAATTTTCAAAAATATTTAATTTGTTAATTTTGAAAAATTACAAATAAAATTACAATAAAAGTTAATAAAAATTGAGAAACTTTGAACCTCCCGAATAGTACGTGGTGACTTTAACTCGCGAATTACCCAAACTTTTTTTGGGGTCGACCTAAATGTTTACTCTAACCGTTACAATACAACCCAGGTATTTTACTTTTATAAATTTGAAGTTACACTTTTTTAAATTTAAATTTCCTCTTATATTACGAAAATGTTTTAAAATGACGCGAACTTTCGTTATACGGTTTTGTTTAATATCGTAAAAAAAAAAAACCCCCCTAAAAGATTGTTTAAGTAAGTTATGATGAAATTATTCAATATATTTATAATTATATACTTAATATATTGTTAAAACGTTCCCAACGTCTCCGCTAGTTTAAAGGGTGTAATTGAACATTTGAATAACTCGAACCGCGTACAAAACGCCATGAAATTCTCCTATTCGGGTATAATCTAAATATAATTAAAGGTCGTTCGAATATCTAATTTCGTAAACCATATCGATTTCGATAATATACAAAGGATCTTTTTAATCAAAGGTGAGAAAAAACGGTTTTATTTAGTGATTTTATTTAGTATTAGGTATTCGATATAAAACCGTTATGTTCTCTCTGATTTAAAGATAAGTAATACCGGTATTATAGCTAATCAGGAATTTACCCGAATTTAGCTCTTATTTATTAACTTCGTAATCTATCGACGAAGTTTAAATAGTTTACCCCATATTATTAAACATAATAACCTTAAAGATCATTTTAATAGAAATTTATTTTCGTTCTACTCAATATCAATATAGTAATCGAGTTTCCCCCTATATAAGGGTCAGGTTATAGACTTATACTTATCGAATAGGTCACCGAATTTCATCAATTTTAGTAATAAATATAACTATTTTTTCAAGCGTAATCGTCGTCGTTGCTTATAAATTCCCCGTTATTTACTCAAGGTTTGTAATAAAAGCTAATCTGGATGAATCCACCGTACCTTATACTTTTCGATACAAAAATTTCACTAAATCGATAAAAACCGATCCTAGTACGCCCCGTATATCCCTCGACTTAAGGCGTATTATCACTGCATCGATAATTAAACCTATTTAAATATAAACTACCAAACGACTATCGCCGGCATTTAGGGTTACCTATTCATATAGTATTCAAAATATCCCGAAAATTATATTCTGTATTATTCCAGGAATAATATATATATTAATATAGGGTTCGACTATTTATTAATATTTATACTAAATTTGGCTATTTGTGTAATACTCGTATTTTTTCTGTAACCATAATATGGTATCGAGATTTCGAAAATATAATATCCGAATTTACTTTATCATTAACCGTTATATCAAAGCTTCGTTTACAACATAATAACAATTATGATTAAAATCGACTGAAACAGTCGAAAAGTAGGTGCTATTAAAACGTATTGGGATTAAAATAGATTTTTGTTTATAGTTGATTTTACAATTACTTCGTTAAGGTTATATAACCTTTAGACGAGACTACATTAAGAAATTAGACTTTCCCCGTCGCTGTTTATAGGGAATTTTCATTTATATTTTCAACTTAGATTGTATATATCTATGTAAAAGGTAATATCAGGTGGAATTCGGAATCCTGTCATTAATGATCCAATAAGATATAACGTATGTAACGCCTCGTAACGAAATTAACCCAAAGTTTCTCTACCGTTACCTACGTCGCTTTATATACTTAGTTTTCAATACGTATCAAACCAATTTATTAAAATAATTGGCTACGGTATCAAAATAACTTGCAGCAATTATTACGACCCTTTAATAAGGATACCAAAAAGCCTTAAAAACCCGTTATAACTATATTACTATCCGGCTGTTAGGTTTACACGGGTTTCGCCAATTATTAGTTACAGCGTCGTTTTAAGTTTAAGGATTTCAACTCATTAGCGAGCTTGCAATACTTCTCCATAGCTACGATATAATTTATCTGATTAACATCTACCGTAATAAATTTTTTATATATATATCACGATATGCGGGAGCGTATGTAGTTATACTTTACAGCCGAATGACAATTGAAATCGTTTACCTAAGTTAAAATTATTTCAAATCTAATAGCGAATAATACCTATAGGTTTTTATTATTCATGACTAATTCCTTCAATTCTATTAATTCTTTATGCTCGTGAAAAGGGTCACGAAAAGTAGCTTCTATATAATAGAGGAACTTATCTATATTATATATACCTTTGTATACGCTGGCTTCTTAATACGTTATAATCGGCTACTTCATCGTTGCTGTATAATAATCCGATATATAACGAAACCTATACCGACTTTTTTTTTAATTTATATCTTATTCGGTTTTGATATAAATTCTATCATTTGGCATGTCGTCGCTTAAGTAAGAACAAATCCGTCGATTTGCGGTTGATTATGTCGTTTTCACATACCTTAAGCCGGTGAAAAACTAATACAAGTCGCGGCTAATTCAGCTTCAAGTTACTAAATATTAATTACGACTGAAACGAAGTCGGATATAAAGTCAATGTTTTAAATCGATTGACCCGATTATTACAATTACTTTATAATTGATGTGATATAACTTACGGTATTTGGTAAACCAAAGATATTGGTTTTAGTCGTCCCTAAAAGGTTAAAAGGTATATTTATAAAGGTTAAGAATAAGGTATTCGCCAACAACCTATTTAACTTAATAAAGTTAAAGTAAAACGTAAAATTATTAAGGTTTATTATCGATTCGGTCATTATACGCAATATTAACTAAAACAAATAAAAGAAAACTTTAATAGTATATTATAATCTAACTTATGATAGTAAGTTACGTAGGTATTAAATCAAGTTTACTATTAAGATACGATAAAAGACTAAAAGAGGTTACTGTGGACCATC
This sequence comes from Anisogramma anomala, assembly GCA_038502455.1. NCBI lineage: Eukaryota > Fungi > Ascomycota > Sordariomycetes > Diaporthales > Gnomoniaceae > Anisogramma > Anisogramma anomala. Next base: position 17,577,436 of record JASMMZ010000002.1, read on the forward strand.
GTGCAGGACCTATAGACATGGCTAGTGCCTAACCCGTTACATGCCCTTACACATACCATGCATGGACCCCGCCCGGTCTGCGCTCGAACTGGGCTCGGACCGGGTACTGTCTATCCCGTTACGTGCACAGTCATATAACCTATAGACTTAATGGCCAATGGCCTGAGTCCATAACAATCACCAGTACGGAAAAGCTAGGAAATACGGTTAATAAAAGGCTAACTGAGATCCGAATCACCGAGGTATATGAAAAGGAGTATATTACTATTCTTTAAAGTCTTTAAATCAACCACAAAAAGTTTATTAAAACAATGACAACGTGTTAGATTTATGGTAAACAAGGTTATTGATTAATACGCCACACTATTGTTAAACGCAAATCGAATTAGGTAATATACTATATTAAATACCCTTTCACTTTTAACGGGAGATATATTAAACGCGTTTCATACTTTGAAATATCGATGGTATAAGATAAGAAAAACAAAACTAAAGCTATCGATTGGTATAAAAATACTAGTTGTGTATATTACTATATACCCTGGTAGATAGTATACATAGGCTAAGTGGTAGTGCACTATATTGCCAGGTACACTCCTGCATAGTGCACGATAACGTGTCATGCTGCAGGTTGCACTCTTGCAAGACGCAAAGTGCATTATGCGTGGAGCGGTCTAAAATGAGTATTTCAAAGCGCACATCAAAAGGGCTACTGTCCGGATGAGAGGTTTATAACCTCCTATCCGTGGTGTGAACTCTCTAGAATGCTCTTTCCGTATTTATCTATATTTTACTACAACAATACTAATCTTCTAATTACTCTTTTACTCTTTTTACTTCATGTAAAATAATTAGAGACTTTATCTACACTAATCAGTAGCTCATTTGGTCGATTACAAATAGCTTAGGGAAAAAGAGATAAATACAAATTAAATATTAAAAACGGGATATTATAAGGGTCCCAGTTACTTATAATTTAAAGTTACATTCTTATAAAAATTACTCGTGATATATAGAAAAACTATAAAAGTTAAATAACCTTAAAAAAAAATTATAGTACGATATTATCAACCCTGATTTGGCGTTTTATTTACTAAAAACCACATTACGCTACTATAAGCCTTATTTAGCGTTTTGAAATGCCAAGCTACATAAGCTAAAACCACTAAGTTTCGAAACCCTTCGTTGGAACCCGTCCAATTTAAACTCAATATAAACCGCTTACGAAATACAGTAGCGGTTACGAATATAGCATCTAAATCGCTTACGAAATCCAAAAAAAACAGCGACAAACGGAACAACTAAACCGTTTGCTTTAGTAAAAGCGGCCATGAAACGATAATCCGAACCGTTTACCAAATACAAACCGAAACCCACACCAGATTACTCAATACACTTCCCTACACCAACATTTCCTTTAACATATTCGTCTTTCCACGTTCGCCACATATATTTTAAGTTAAGATTTTACGAGTTTTTAGTTGTATTAATTACTTTACTAATATGTTTTCATTAAACTCTAATGCAACTAATTTAAAACACCTAATGAGTTCATAATTCCATTTCATTTACGTATCGTTTAAAATTGATTTATATTAGAAAACGCTAATATCTTTACTTCCAATACTTCATTTATCTTATTTAATTTATATTTGCTGCTTATAAAACTTACCACTCTAAAGTTCAAAATCTAAACGTACTCAAATCCAACTACGGCAAGAAACTATCAATTTACGCCGCTTTACTATACCAGATACATATAGAAATAACCATCCACAACTGCCCTAAAAAAAACCTATAGATATAGCCCCAAAACTAATAACACTGGAAAAAGTAAACTTTTACTTCGATCTTTGAGTCGAATACATAGAAATCAGAAAAGCTATAATATACGAAATATACTTGGATTTTGAAAATATTATTATCGATACATCAGTTAAGAAACTCAACTTATATATGGAAAATATATACATCTTAAACGTAATTTTCCTTTATTCAAAGGAAAAAGCCCAAAGACCTGATACATTGGATAATTTATATTCAAGATTTCAGAACTTGACGTTAGGCATATTGTAAATAGTAAACACTTTTATTATCAAAGCTTTACGAATTCAACAGCGAAGTAGAGGTATTAATATCTTAGGAGGCAGAAATAACCGCTATACAAAGGAGTTATTCGAAATAACACGACTTAACAACTTGTCAGACCAAAAAAAGTAAAGATATGTATGAAACGAAATTTGTGAAAGAATATTACTCAATAAAATACAAAAAATTGATTCACAGAAAATAAATGGACGAAACGACTAAATATACGAATATAAGGCGTAAGACGGCCCAATATTATATCTTTACCCCAAATTAGGAATACAAACCTCGAGGAAAAAAGAAAAGAGGTATAATATTTATCGACCACACGCGTATAATACACCCCCATACCGGCCTACATTGTAAAGTAAAACTAAATACCAAAATACTTCCCCAACACGGTTAACATCCCGTTAGACTATAACAGAAGCGGCCGAAACACCGGGAACAACCCGCTCCAAGAAACGACGAACAGCATAAAACGCCGATAAGTACCCTACAAACCAATACCCGCTAACCACGACTCCTACCGTAACCTTTTACCGCACCACTTTTCCACTAATAAAAGCGATTTTATAAAGCTTACCAACTTCGTCAAATTTTGGGATAAAAACGAAAATTATAGCGGTGAATGATACGATATACTTCATAATAAGAAATGTATTATACTTAATACATGTAAAAAATTAAATATCAAACCGTTCCAATTTTATATTATTTTACCTGATATATTATTCAGGTAAGTTACAAAATAGTATATATACCATTTTACGAAATTTAATATATTTACGAAGTATTATAACTGTTAGTAGACCTTTATCGTTGCAACACAGTCGATTTGAATCACTATAGTCCAATTAATTAGTGCTGCGTTGATATTATTGATTAATGTGTGTAAGTTATAAGTTTGGCAGACTTCCAGCCGGTCTGCATACTAATTTGTATAGTCAAATGCTTTCGCTTGTGCTCCACTTTAAAGTGGGCACCTACTACACTGCATTTGCAGTACAATCCCACAAACTACAGTCAATTTGCAATACATATAATCAACTTTACTTCAAGTAAAGTTAACTTAATTGTATTGCATTTGACTCCTATTATTACACTGGCGGCTTTTTATTTTGTGTTTGCACGCTAGCGTGATTTACCATTAATTTTTAACAACCTTTGAAATTCCTCTTCAATTCACAAGCCAATAATAAACCTAAACCCTATCAATTCCGATTGATCTGTACTAAATTCAACCTCAATTACGGCCCCTTATGACCCTTTTACTCCACCCCTCCGAGGCTTCTATTCCTTAAATCCCGTATATAAATCCTTTACCATAAACTTATAAAAATCAAATATGCCATCACTTACGTACCCTTTACTAGTAATTTAAACTACTACACTTACTACCTTTGTTATCGCCACTATTACCATTATTACCATTACTTTAACGGTTTTCTAGTTTGCTAGGGTAACCTTATTTCTTCACGTTATATACCAAGCAGTTCACGTATTTTTCAATTAGTATAGTCAACGTATTATTATTTATAAACCTTTTTAATGCGTCGTCAGGGGTGGCCTCAATTATAATATCGGAAGGGTTATCTTTACCATTAATTTACCGAAAATTATTGATTTCCTGGGTTTCGTATACCTCCCTTAATGTTTTCACGTCTATTATCAAGCGTTTTTGATTAATCGTGCCAAGTTTGAATAAGTATTCGTATAGGTTTCGGAAGTCGGTATATATCACTACAGGTATTGATAGCAGTCCTCGCTATTTAATAATAATTCTCAATATACTATTGGTCATTATACAGATATCAGAGCGTATCATTATCAAATTTTCAATATAAAAGGTTTCTAGTAATTGTAAATTGCCCTTTAAACCTATCCTTGTTAAATGATATTTTTTTTGGAAGCCGATTTTCGATGTAAAGTTAGTATTATTAGTAAATAATCCGTCCGTTAAGATTATTAACTTCGCCTTCATTAGATCCACAAAAACCATATCAATTCCTCTTTTTATATAGTCTATTTACTATTGAATCCTTTTATTTAACTTGTTAAAGAATTCGTTTTATAGGTATTATACTTATGTTATAATAGGAAGGTTGTATAATGCTTTCGGTTGGCATAATGTAGCAATATAAACTATACGAGCTCTCTACTCCAAATACCTCTATAATTTTTACTTGTTAGTCTTATAGATAATCGTAAAACTTGTGGCTTACCCCTTTTAATGTAGGCTAATGTAAATGCCATTTTGAATCTCAAAATTATAAATACGGATTAATGATCCATTAAAGTCAAATTATATACCATCAGAAAACGTCTCAACTGACTTACATTTTCATGGGCCTAACCTTTCGATAACACGCTATTCCGCCGCCACAAACCAAATATTGCTGAGGAAAAAGATATTATTAGTTTACATACCAACGATACCAAAATGTTTGCCTTTTGTAATTTATAGACATGGGTTGAAAGTTCAAGTCTTTATACCAAGATTGGTTTTAAAAGACGCCTAGTTTGTTAGGAACCAGTAGACGCCTGCCTAGGCTAGTCCGTATAAACGCTTGATATATCGAATTATAGTACCGGCCGGAAATTTATCCTTTAGTTAGTTTGGTAACTCCAATAATACAATCCGCTGAAAATCGGTAGCGGATTACGTTTACGTTTACGTAATTTCTCGGCCATTAAGTGCAAACCTACCTTTTACGCTAATAGTTAAACTGGAAATAATAACGACGATTAAATGCTAGCTAATCTTTTGAATTGTAAGCTATGAAGTAAGGATTTAATCTTTTAAATTACGTTAACAACACTAATTATACAACCCCCTGCAACAAAAAGCCGTTAATTTCTACTTGTTTACTTTCCTTAAATGACTTACTTGATATATTGATAATGCCTTTAGAATATAATTTAAAGGTAAATTCTTCGTTAGTGTTTCCTTTTTACAACTCCCATGCCGTTATATATATACCTTACGTGGCCTATAATTCCCATCGCCCCCTTATTTAGTATATATCCTCCTTTTATGTAGTCGTTTACGCTGTCGAAATTCCATGAACTTGTTAATAACCGGATCGGGAGGGTTATATTATCTAATTCTATCGACTCGGAGGTTATCAACGTCAGAATCTTTATCAAACTGACAGGGCCTTAGGGGTTTTCGATACAACTTAACCTATATAGCTCGAAGAGTTATAAGGCCGTTAGCAATTTTAACCACTACGTTTAAGTTGGTAATACTTAAGATTTTATACGGCCTATCCCATTTACGTAAATCGCGCTACGTAAGGACTTTACTTTAAAAGGGAAATGAAAGCACATGTATTACTAAAGGTCCGTTCTTAGTATTAAAGGTATCATTGACCTGGCGACGTGCCTATTCCTTCCTTAGTTTCTTTAGGGTTTTTCTATATGTCATAACAGGTTTCTAGGTACTTAATAAAAGTAGCGACTTAGTTGTTATACATAAATAAGCCCCAAATACTAACAACTTTAATATAAATCCGTTAGGGTTAATAATATCGTTGAAACCTTTTACCATTATCTAAAACCGGGCTTTATAGCTTATAAAGCTTCCGATTCATAGTGTAAAGATATTTTAGGCCTTTTTAAAATGGGTATATGCCTTCTTTATCTTACTAATACCTTAGTAAACTTTAACAGAGACTTGTTGACACCAAATCCCTATTAAATTTGCATTAGTTTTAAACTTTATGGGAGTAAAATTAATGCCGGCATTGTAAACTAATACGACTAGTGGGCTAAGGTACGTGTTAATCTATAAAATACGTAGTATCTCCTATATTTTCTTTTCCGTAATGGTTTTAAGGATCTTGGCGCCGGAAAACGCCGTAACGGAGTCCACAACATGCAATACTAACTTGCTGTTCATGTAAAACATGTTTGAAAAAACTTCTGAATTAAAGTCTTAATCTTCCATTAACGTAAATCTAAACCTTAAAAGGTTTATGGGTATATTTGTTTATAATAGCAAAACCTTTGAAATGACTCCAATATTAACAAGTCTATATCTTCGTAATTAATTCCTATTAAAACCTTATAAAACCTATTAGTTACCGGGTAGTTCGACTTACAATATAATTAATGAAGTTTCACATCCGTCAATTTTATACCACAGCCTTTAGTCCTTAAAAATAGACCCAAAAATACCCTTACTTAAGGCTAAGTAATAACCTTTTACCGGCTTTAAATTGTATTAATTAGTTAGTGTAAACGTTAACGTTAACAAAGAGGTTTTTGATATCTTTTAGGTAAAGGAGAAAGGGTGTAGGGGATTCCAAAATATGGAAAATAAAAGGCAAAATAACAATATTAACCGTTGTCGATCCCAGTAAAAATAGCTTTTTTCCAAGGCTAAAACTAATCTTGGACTTGTCAACATCCGCTTGGTCAAATTCCGTAACAATATTAGTGTCCTTTTACAGCACGATGTATTGCGAATAACCTTTTATTAAGTACCATGCTACCTATGTATCCGACATAATCCCCTAAAAGACTTACTCTGTGAAACGGTTTCGGATAGTAAAAAGGTATATAAGGTCAGAGTCTTTATCGTTATGTAGGCGATAAAGGTCTTTACCTATAAGGTGGTATAAAAAGGTGTGGTCGGTTAGTTATTGCGTTATTTTCGTACTAATGTCAGTGCCAATACCACTATTTTCACGTCAGCCGATAACTTTGAACTTATTTTCTTCCTATTTGTTTTCACTTCCTTCAAACTATGTTACTATTTTAATATAGTCTCAATTAAAGATAAAAGGGAATTACGTATAATATATTGGCTATTTTACTTTACACTTGGCAGCAGTATAACGTGTCAACTAACAGCCTTATTTACCGCAAATCCAAAATCCCTTAGTATTTAATATAATCTTTCTTAGCTTTTTAAAAGACCTCAAAAGGATGTAGGTAAAGGTTCGGACCTTTCGTTAACTGTACTGGCCGGGCTTTCCGTATCGTTAATCAATATAATACGAATAGGGGGGTTTTTCTTTCTCGTTACTAGATTCCGGAGCTTAAATTTATATACCCATTGAACCAGAAACTCGAGCAGTTACAATCGTTAACAAGGAACGCAATTAGTTAAAACCCCCCTAGCGGGTACTATCAGGGCATTAAAAGGCGTATTCGAACCCTTTATAGCCCGTAATTGCTTATCGGACCTACTAATATAAGGTGCCTTCACCAGCTTCCACATTTCCTATTACTTATTGACAAGGTATCAGTTTATTAAACATCCAATTAAAAAATTACATTTTACTTTCCAACTGTTTTTCATAATCCAACATATAAGACCACTTAATAATATTCTAATTGGTGTAGTACTAGGTAAAGTTAACATCGTGCTCGAAGTGAACTTTAGGCCATTATAAATTTCGCAGACAAAGGAGTAATTCGTCAGGTACCAAAGGTAGTAATCCTCGGTTCAATAAGTAGGAATACTAGGAAATAACGAGTAAAAACCTGATAATTTAACTTTTATTTAGTGGAAAATATTGAAGAAACTGACGTAATTTAATGTAGAGGAGGTTATACGGCTAACCATTATACTTTTCCTTTTCTTCCTAAATTTTAACGAACGTAGTCATTTCCGTATAATCCGTATCCTTTATAAAAACACGTTGAAGAGGGATGGTAATGTATTGGTCATAGGGACCTTCTATATTTCTTAGCTAGTAAAAGAACTAAGGCTATTATTGGTAGGCCGGATAATTACCTTTGGTTAAGTTTAAAATGAAAAAGTTAGTAATTGTACCCATAATAGGCTCGCGTATAAAGCGGGGTTTTCCTTAATTTGGCTGCTAAAACTGAACGTGTTAAAAAGCTGGGGGGAAATGGGCCTAGGGGTTTCCGTTACACAGGACTTAGCGATGATATTCTTGGTGTTCAGGGGGCCGGAGAGGCTTCTATTTAATTAATTAATGTAAAGCGCCAACATCAATACCTTTTACCGCGTTGATAACTTTTGCTTCATGCGCTCGACTGCTATTAAAGGCGTATTCCGCATTATCATGTAAAAATACTGAAATACCGAACAAGTTAACGTATTCTTTATCACCAACACGTAAAAATGCCTAAATTAGCTAAAAGTAAAGGGAAGGTCCCCTAAAACGTATATATAGGCGTTAAGGTTTTTTAATACCTTTTCCCTTAGGCCGTAGGTTTTAAAGGCCTTCCTTAAGCTAAAATAATTCGAAAAGTATTTCCGCTAACTTGGCAACGTTTCCATTTAATACGAATATTCTTTGGCGTTCAATTTTAGCCTTTAGATTAGACTTAACGGCCTTTTTTATTTTCTTCATATCAATTATCCAATCGCCGAAGAATTTACGAAACCTGTAATACACTTTAAGGTTTTCTTCGGTATCGTATTTCGTGATAAAATAGTTGATAAAATTCATGAAATATTTTTCGGTTAAGCCTTAGTCGACGTCTTTTCCAGAAATATCGTGGTTATATTGTTTAACGAATGCAGTTTTGAAGTTTTCAATTGTTTTTTTCCAGCCAGGGTCGGTAATAGCCTGAAAATCAAAACGTATCATAGCCATTTTAACGTTTTAACTTGTATAGAATGTATAGGGCGTGTAAGTCTAGAGATTTGGTGATTTTGGGTGAAGAGACTTGGTGATCTTAGGCGTAGGGACTTGGTATTTTGGCGTAAAGTCGCGTAGAAACCTAGTAACTTAGCTACCTGGCAAAAGGTCGCGTGAAGTAGCTTGATGTTTTCGCCTAAAGAAGTAAAATTAATGGTTTAAATAACGGGAGGAGTGAAAAAGAGTGAAATAGGGAAAAGATTTAGTATAAAGGTTAAACTCAAAAGTTGTTGTTAATAGTAAAGATCAAATATTATTATTTTGATATAAGGACTTTAGTTTTTTTTTACGTTAATAACACTCGAAATAGTAATTACCTGACCACTTGCCAATTTTCCAAAGTTTAAGACTTTTAATAGTTAATCTCAACATTTTTAAAAAGGATCAATAAAGATTTCTTATGTTTTGAAGTAGCGATATCATCGCTTACTTCCGGATTACTGTTATAAACTAACGTAACCCAAGAAGTCTTTTCTGTTTTCCTGCCATTGTAAAATAGCGTAATATTAATAGATACCCCACGTAAGAATCTGTTCCCAACCCTAGCGATAACAAAGAGCGTAACAACCGGAAAGTAGTCGTTTCTTTTACTTAGCCAATATATGTTTAACTTAATAATCATTGATCAGTGTTGGAAGGCCTTGATCGTTACAACGTAGTCTATTAGAATCACTGTGGTCGAAGTAACTAGTGCTGCATTAATATTATTGATTAATGTATGTAGGTTCTAAGTTTGGCAGACCGTCAGCCGGTCTGCACACTAATATATATGGCCAAACGCTTTGGTCTATGCTTCACTTTGAAGTGAGCACCTACTGCACTGCACTTGTAGTGCAGTATCACAAACTAAAGTCAATTTTCAGTACATACAATCAACTTTACTGCAAGTAAAGTTGATTTGACTGTACTGCATTTGAATTTTATTCCAATAATAACCGCTTAAAAATTCGTTTCTATATAAAGATAAACTATAAACTTTACTATAGGAATTACATTAAAATGACCTGAAAATCCGTGAAAACCCAATAAAAAAACGCTGATAAAAACCAACAAAAGGTTGTCATCGCCTTACTAGTTGAATTCCAGAAGTATTAGGTAGCCCTTGAACCAAATTATAAAGGGGACAGACTATTTATATAAGTAATAGAAAACATACTGCGAAAACTTATATTTTACCTTATATTTTTTAATCTAAAAAAGAACTGGAAAGCTTTTTATACAAGTTTCAGGATATCGTTTAAAACTTTTATATGCCTATAGTTGAGCTTCGAATTAACATTTATAACCAATAGAACTAAAGATAACGGCGAAATAATTAAAAAAAACTTCGTTGAAATGTTTTATTACGTTTCGAATGGTAAAATTAAAATATACCTAGAGTAAAACGAAAGGTTAATGTAGAGGTATTAAGGATGGAACCCTAATAATAAGAGGTTGGCACGATTCTTCGAAAATAGGCGAAACGCACTGCGACTATAATAATACTTGCGAAAAGGTATAAAAAGACCCGTGGGTTTGTAAAGCATTGTATCATATATGATAAAATCGGCTATTGGTTTATTAATCACCTTGCTTATAAATAGATTCGGATTAAACAAAAGTTTGAAGCCGATTATATTTTTCAAGACCAGATAAAAGCTAAATTTATGGTATATGTAGCCGAATGTGAAAAGGCAAATAATAAGCTTAACGCTTACTTCTATAAATACACCTCCAAAAAAAGACTTTCAAGGTAACAATACTTACCTAATTACCTATAACGACGAAACCGTCTAACGTATTTTTATAGGCCTATAAAACATTTAATTTTTATATATTATAGGTCTAGATTACGTAAAAGAAGTATTTAATGCACATATAACATTATAAGTCACATATTAAAATAAATAAAGCAATTGTTTTTAAGGCATTATACCTAATACCAGTACAACCGAGATCTCGACGGCCGGAAAACGACAATTCAACGCGTTCGTAACGAAGTTTCCGAAATTTCAGTTTAACCAACTAGGAAAACACCGAAATATTTTATTTAATAAAGGAAAAAGATTATTGCTTAGGACGGTCGTTGTAAATACAAAATTCGGACTAGTTAAGTTTTATGTTATAAACTTTAAAACACTATTTTTATTCTTATTATCCAATATAAATAAACATGGAATTAAATTCCAGAATACTACTAATTAGGTTATTAGCACCTCGAATAATGTATTCATACAGTTCCGGTTTAAGTTCGGTTAATTATAGTTTTTCTCCGAAACACGTACGATTAAAGCTATTTATTTAACGTTGCCGAAATTACGGATTTTATACCGACGATTCGGATATCCGGTTATAAAACGCCTTTTACAACTACTTTAAGCCGTATGTTATATGGATATAAAAAAGGACGCCCCTAAAGTACTAAAAGTTTCGCCATAAATATCAGTTATACTTACAGGCCCTAAAACGGTTTAAATTCCGCCTTTAGGACGATGTCAACTTTCATTACGAGGTAATTGTTAATATTATGTATTTGGATAGCTAACTGATCCTTTAAACCGTCGAAGCGATAACATTATTTCAGGCTGTTAAGTTTATACGAAGCACTTTGGTTACAAATTGCTAGCATATTTTAGTTAATTATCAATTAAACTTTTACCTAAGGCTCTTGAATTGGATCATATACGACATTAATACGTATTTCGACTTTACTGATAAACTTATTAAGTTTCGGATAACTGGTAACGAATAAACTCAAATGCTAGCAATAACCCCATGAAATATTATAAAATATAAACGATACTATAAACCATTTGAAAAAGCGCATACAATATTATCCAAAAAGATGAAAGTTACCAGTTCTAGGGAATTTATCCATTGAATAACGGTTAATGCTATTAATAATACTTTTAGCTCAAGTAAGCTTATTTATACGCTCCTTATTTTTAATACATACCTAAGGATTTGTATGGACTCTAGAGTATTATTAATCATAGTGTAAAGTGAGAATACTATGGCGAAGGCCATAATAAAATTACGTTTCTTACGGGCTAAGAACGACTTATTCAGGGCGCTAGCCACAAGGAATAGCCTACATAAAACTAGCGTTTTAAACTTATTATTATAATTTAAGGTCCTGGTTTGGAAAATTAATGACGAATGGATTACCACTTAAAAGATTTACAGGTACAAAGGCTATAATATACTTGTTAATTTGCTAAACGGTATAAATTCGTTTCGTTAAATAATAGTACGAAAGTATAGGAAAAAGATAAAAAGAAACGACTCAACACCGTAATCCAAACAAAACCGCTAATGAAACACCCCTTAAAACAACGAATCCAAATCGCTTATAGTTTTAGCTTACCCCTCGAAGTACGTATTTGGCCCGCTCTTACTAAAAGAAAACGATCCGTTTATATTAACCCCACCCATACCACGCCGCCGGGGCCGCCACTTTAGCTAGAAAACCAAAAAATAGGGACCTTTACGGAAGGCTTTTTCTTCTCCTAAACAATGATAGCAAACCGCGAGCTTGGACTGAAGATTTGCTATGACAGTAATATTACTACCCTAGGTACCCCATTGAAACAATTTACCTGAATAGAAATTTCTACCCTAATCAACTAGATCGTATTAAGTTTTAAATTGTTCGAACCAGAGATCTACGACGCTAAGAAAATCTTTCCTACTTGCCTCGTTTACTAAATTAAAAATAAAACCAAAAAATCATATAAAAAGAACCATCTAGTTATAAAAAAGTTATAAAAAAAATAAAAAAGATATTATAACGTAGTTACCTACCTTACAATGGGCTAAACACCGCCTAAATTTTACGCTTATAAATTTTTTCAAGATACCGTAGAACCTATATGTTGAATTAAGTAATATAATACAGGTATATACCCAGTTTAAAAAATAGCGTAAACGATGTATTTACGCCGATATACCTAAAGATCTTAGGAAGCACCACCCGCCTAAAACGATCTTACGTATTGTAAAACCTCTTTAAAGCCTAATTAAAATCGATATCCATTAATATAACATTTACTAAAAACACTATAGGAAACGGTTTTGGATAATTATCTTAACCTTTGACCCGTAACTATTAGTGTTAATAAACTGCTCGAACGGCTTTATACTAATAGATATAAAAACAAACGATATATAAACACTACGTAACGCGTCGGTTGCTGTATTTAATAAAAGAAAACTTTTGGAAGCCGGCTTAAAGTTGAAACCCAAAACGTATCTAACGGAAAACCATATAAATAACTTCAATAACGTTATTATTACTTCTTAGAATGACTTTTGAAGCCTTACACAAAAAGGAAAGTTGGATAAAGTTACCTTCGTTGTTTTGAATAACGTAAAACGTGCCGACGGATATAAATGCCAACTCGTATATAATTCTTAGATTTCTTTTATAATATAACAGGAAGCGGTATTTAACCTTTCAATCGCCGCGTAATTCTAAACCGCCCCGTTGAACGATATATATAATGCGCTTAACTAACGCCTTATACAATGAATACATAACTAAAAACGCGGTTTATAATTTATATACCTAAATATACATACTGTACAGCTATTCGTTTGTATTAACGGCACCTTCGCTAATAATAACGATTACAATTCGTAAATAGACTTCGTTTTAATTATCGGCAACGAAACTCCAGCTCGAAACTACTTTACTCTTCGTAATAACATTATCTATTAAAGTCTACTAAGTATAAACGGACTATAAACAGCGTATTAGACTTCGAAATCTATGATATAATTGGAGGTTTCGATTCGGATATTACTATAGTAATAACAGTCCAGATATTTATTTTAACTTTGATTTACGCTCTATTTCTGTTGTTATATACATTAACTCTTTTTCGATATATAAACTCTGGGTTAAATTGGGTATTATAAATGAAAAACGGGTAATGATCGATATTATAACATTAAGCTAGTAATATATTCGCCGAAAAATTTAGTAAATGATATGAATCGATAAAAACTCTAATCTAGCAAACGCAATAACCAGAACTACCCCGAATAAAGGATTAAAAATACTAATATCGACAAGTACACTATTTGTTAGGGTTATTAAAAAGGTTTTACGACTATAATAAGCTATTACACCACTTTGGGAGATTTAAAACAGTCCTAAATCCGCTATTTACGCCGCTTTCCAATTTATATCACGGTATATAAATTACGTTTCCACTGGCCTTACAAATTTACCTTTATTTAACTCAATAATTTCGCGCTGCTTCTAACAAATTTATCATTTTTTATTTTGTATACCTCGACTTTACCGAATTTTCTATTTTTTTTCTTTCACTATTTAAGTTTATTATTTCGCACCGCTCCTGGTACACTATTATACTTTGCCTTACATAATTTTACCCTATTAGATTTTTCACTATTTTATCTATATTTATTTTAATCGATGACATCGTAACGTATCTAAAATATTACCTTTCTTTTTTTTATATACTTAAAGTTACATTTGTCACTTATAAATGATTTTAAAGAAATCAGTAATATTAATATGGTCGAACGCACCGACCCGGTTGTAAGGGGCAGCTAATTACTGCCAAAAGGAAAGGGAAAAGGCGACGTCATCGCATCCCTATTATCTTCCCCGTTGCCATCCCCCTTTACGCTAGTATTACCGTTATAGTCGCTATCGATGCCTTTGGCGCTAGCGAAAATATGGCTCTACGCCTTGGGTCGTATATCCTTAGGTAAAGAAGTAGGGGAATATTTACCCTTTTTACAACGACGCGCGATAACTTTGTTAAACTCGCCTTCTTAATATATATGTGAGCCACGTTTCCAGGTAATAATAGTGGTTATCAACTCCTTAATTCACTGTTTAGCGCCTATTTTTAATTAGTATCAGTTTATTTTGATTATTTAAAACCGCGGTTATGTTTCGGAACGCCTTGAATATTTTTTATTTCAATAATTTTGGTTTTTGAAAATCTGTTGAAACTTATTATGAAGCTAGCAAACGCGTTATATGACCTCGACTTACGGCTTTAGGACTAACGAAACAGGGGCGTATCCTTTGTTAGTTTATTCGCAATGGTAGTAACGAGCTCAACGACCCCTACGTTCGTAGTAATTGCTAACAGACTTACCCGCGGCTATGGACGCAACATACGACACGTAAGACGTATTTATTAGCGGCTAAAGGCTATCGATCCGGGTACATCATTTTAACGCTTTATTCATTGAAAAGGATTCGCGACATACCCTAACGATATGGAGCTTTAGGCGATGAAGTAGGTTCACCTTTTACTCCTTATTTATAGAAACATGAAAAGCTGATACACGGGTAAATTTAAGGAATATAAACCACGAAAAAGCTTTGTAAAGTTACTTTTACGGCATTAAAAGACTCCCGCGGTTGAGGGGGTTTTCATCAGTAAGGAAAGGGTAAAGTTTATAACTTTTGAAACCCTTTAAAGGTTTAAAGGGAAGTGGGAAGGGAAAATAAGAAAGGAGGGAGTAGAGGCAGCGGCGGAAAATGAGGTGGCTATAACGGCGAAAGTAGGCGAAGACAAAAAGGTAGCGACAGCAGCGGGAAAAGGGATAACAGCTGCGGTGGGGAACGGAGTGGTGGCGGCGACGGAAGATAAAGGGGTCGAGGGAGAGGCGGCGCCAGCGGAAGTTGGCGAGGCTAGAGACGTGACAATGGTAAGGGTTAAGGCGGTAACGGCGAAGGTTAAGAAAACGGTGGCGACGGGGCTTGAAAAAACTGGGGGGGAGGCGGTTATAAATAATATTATATCCGATAACGGCGGTCTGCTAACAAAAGAGGTAGTGGCGGATGTAATAGCGGCGCTAATGGCACGGCAGCATTTCCGCGCTAAACAGCGCCTAAAGAACCTGTATTTATACGATATTTATTTAAGGGCAAGGTTAGTATATGGGTATTGATTAAGTAAACTACTTATTAAAATAGTATAAATTAGTTAATTGAAACATAATCAAATTAAACTAGGTTAGAGACTTATATTTATGGTAAGTAAGCGCTTTTAAAAAAAAACAAGTTTTACGTAAACTAATAAAAATATATCTTTTTATACTAACCCAATACATGTAATGATGTAATTATCCCTACGTAATTACTCTTGTAACTCTTACGTAATTACACTCCTATAGGGAATAATAAAAAGCGCTATTAATAACTATATCGTTACCGATTAATTATATTAACCAGGCCCTTATTACAATTACCACCGCATCCAGGAATGACTAATTCGAAACTTTACAATTACTACCGAGACCAGAAATTACTAATTCGAATCTCTGCAATTGGTACCATAATCACATTATCATTACAGAAACTGCTAATTTGAACTTTTGTAATTTATATCATAACCATACTATTATTATAAGGCTACATATACGGAGTAGCTACAATTATACTATAGCTACTAGGTTATAAGTATATAAAGAAGAAAGAAAAGATTGCCTGTATGGATATTACTATATACCCTTATAGCTAGTATATATAGGCTAAGTAACAGTACACTGTATTACAAGGTGCACTCCTACAAAATGCACGATAACGTGCCACGCTACAGGCTGCACTTTTGCAAGACACAAAGTGAATTATACGTGGAGCGGTCTGGAATGGGTATTCCAAAGCGCACGGCAAAAGGGCCACTGCCCAGATGAGAGGTTTATAACCTCCCATTTGTGTCGTGCACTCTCTAGAATGCTCCTTCCGTATCTATATATCTTTTACTACAACAATACCAATCTTATGATTTCTTTTGTACTATTTTTACTTCACGTGAAATAGGCAGAGACCTTACCGACACTAGTACATATTCGGAAGCTTTGTAATAATTATCTGACTACGCCTTCTTATATCATTTAATAAGTGAAAATCCATATCGTCTTTATAACAATAAAAACCCTAACCCTGAAAAATGATTCATTATTGGTAATCGTCACACGGAATAAATCTTTTAAAGTATTATACTAGATACTAGGATAATGTAGTACTCACAGGAGGTTATTTGTAGTACGTCGCATTACCAAAAGATATTGGTATTACTATGGAATTTAACTACAAGGAAGATAACAGAGCCAATGTTGGCTTTAACCTTGAAATTTTTCTAAGTTGAGATTAAGGACTGTTATAATAGTCTTTAGGCTTATTATCTTCCATATCTTTGAATTGCCTATCTTATTCTCCTTTTTTTTTAAAAAAAAAAATGAAGAACCTCAGCATTAATGTTGATATTTAAACTAACGAACTAGTCTAAAGCGATCAATGGTTTCCACTTAATTTGAAATGAGTATAACTCGATTTTGATCGTAAAAAGCTAAATATAATAATTTTAAATCTAACGAAGTAAGAACTTGATGAATTACATCGATGGTTTCACTATCCGGCAAATAACCAGTCATATAAAGTCTTCAACACTACAGTTTATAAAGATATAAACGTATTGACATCGAAGGTAATTCAATGGCTTCGCTATTAATTCTAAATATACTTCTATAAACCCTATGAGGTTTAAATTCACGTTAAAAAGAATGAAGATTTTAACTTTAAAGTTTTCGTTAACATATTCTACTTAGGAAACAAGCCTATACTTTACGTTATTAACTCTACAACAGCATCTCACGATTCCAACTTACTGATAACCGTTACGCTAAAGGAAATATAGGATATATTACGTATTTTGTAGATTAACACGTACTGGTAATCTATAGAAGTATTAGTTTATAATACTAGTACTAACTTTACTCCGATAAAGTTTCAAGTTGATGCGAAATCGATGGAGATTTAGTATAAACAGGTCCTTTTAAAACTCATTAGGGTATTAATAAGGTAGAGAAGGCTTAAGAACTCTTACAAAAAGCTTACGATATTCTCAACCTAGAAATTGACACTTTTACAAGTTTAAAAACACGACTACAAATGGTAGTAAAAGTTCTTAACAACATTATTAGCCCTAACAGTTTTGTACCAAATTTTCTGGTATTTGAAACGTACCTACGTATAACGACTGAGTTACTATCATCGTTAAATACCCAAAAGCGGGCTATGGCATAAAGAAAAACTGTTAAAGATACTACACAAAATGATATTGGATAGGCTTGTAATTTCAAGTATTCTATAATATACATGGAGAACTTGATATATAATCAAGCATATCCTCATAAGGATCTCTATCAGGATCGAGAATCTTTTACTAGTCAATACTAGTGTATACTAGTAAGTTCCAGTTCCTCTGTATTAATAAATACTATTACAGGTAGCATCTCCTTATTGATCCTATGTACTAGTAAATACTAGTACTCGCACTAGTAAAACACTAATGCTGGTAGAGATATCTACAATTCCGGTGAATTCCTCATCCTTTGGTATTAAGGTATTTTAGTACTTGAAGTCTATATCAAGTACTCACTGGCCGTGTTGGCCCTGCTGTTAAGTTGTATGCTGTATGACTGTACTCATTGTATATTTTAACACACCCTCTTAAAAGGTACCATCTACTTAAAAATAAAAGAAAGAGAAGTACAAACATAATGTAAAGAGTGAAGTAAACGAATTTTAATGCAGAAAAGAGAAAGTATGTAAAGGAAAAAGCAATAAGAGCCGTATAGTCTGATTTAAACCGATAACCTTTCCAGTATCTTCTTTATAAATATTGAAAGTTTGTATAGAAACCACTTTACTATTCCATACCTGTAGTACCATAAAGTATCTTAAAGTACAAAGCTTTATAAACTATTCATTCAATCCAAGCTTAGGTTAACTAAGCTAAGCTGTTATATTATTATTTCGTGTTTTACCCTTGGTAATAGCTTTGTTAACCCGTCAACCAGCCATTTATTAGTAGGAATCCACTTGATTTATATTATGCCACGCTCCATTTTATTCCTTATAAAATGTTTTTCAAGGGGTATATATTACGTGAGTTACTGATACTTTGGGTTTCTAGATAACTTAATAGCTCCTTTATTATTACAGTATATCCTAACGATAATAGAAATACTTAGCTTCGTGAATAAGTTCCTCATTTAAAGAGTATTTTAAGTGCCCCTTATCACTGCCACAATTTCAGCATCTATAAAAAGGTAAACTTTAAATTCATTTTTAAATACCTAGTTAGCCTTACCGTTAACTATTTAAACTATATATTTATAGGTAGACTTTTTAGTGGCCTTATCTTCTTCTTTTTCGGAATCGCATTCGCCGTGGATAAAAAGTTTTCGTGTATCTTATTGGTAATTTTGACCAAACCAGCGTTTTAATGCGAACGTATTGAAAGTTTTTTACCATCCACTTGTAGTTTATAGTTTTTGTATTGTCTGAATCATTTTCAAAAAGTAACTTACAACTATCATATTTTCATATAAACGAAAATGGAAAAAATGTAAACTTAATAATATAAGGAAGGTGATATATGGTTTAATTTGGTACATTATATATTTAAAAGCCCCTACATTTGACCAATACTTCTTGGGTTGTAAAATATTAGCTTAATCATTATATGGTATAGAATAGATAAAGGATTCAATTGTTAAAGGGATATAGGCTAGTCGTTTACTCAGTTTATTCGTTCTTGAATCCAGTACGCTTTAGATATACGTATCTTATGTTAAGATAACTGGACATGCGTTTCTATTCTTTGAGATACGTATTCCTAGGAAGTGATTTCCTATCCCAGATCTTTGTACTATAGATGCTTTCCAATATCTATTTTAAAAGTTTTAATAGCGTTTAAGATAGAGTATATTGTCAGAAGATTATTAATGTAAGTATATATGATAAGTTAATAGTGATAATTAATGTATACCGTATTATTGAAGTTTAGTCTTTCAAACTTAAGGATATTAAATTCTTCCTCCAACCTTTTTGACCATTGTTTTGAAACCTGATTCAGCACATAAAGTGAAACAAGTAGCTAAAAGACTTGGATAAATATATAATTAAAGCCCATAATATATTTTTTTTGTATACTTTAAGAAGAAGCTCCTAATAGTATATAAGATCTTTATTAATACCTGTTTTTTAAGTTTCCCGTTAAGGAAAGCCGAGTTGGTATCGATTTTGTCGATATCCCATCCATAAGAAGTAGAGAGTGTAATAAGGATCCTCCACGTGTAAGATTTGGCTGTGGTAGTAAAGGTTAAAGTGTGGTTAAAACTATACTTTTGTTTAAATCCTAGAATTATAATCCTAACCTTATACCTTTTTGATTTGACCTTTGGAATTGATCTCAACTTTGGTTACTTCTTTTATAGTTAGAGAGTAACGTGTAATATCACTTTTAATAGCCTTAAAGACTTCAAGGGATAGCAAACTCCATATTTTATTGTAAAGAGCCTTTTTCTCGTGTTTTTATATGCCTTCCAAAGTATTTTTATTATTAGATTCTTTTAGTTTACTAACTTAAAATATTAATTAAACGATGTCTTTATTATTAATATGATTCGATAGTAGACTTGACGGTAAGTTGTTTGTTATTTTCTATTCTATTTGGCAAATACTTCTTCTTGACTTAAAGTTTTAAGATGTCGTTACAGTATTATAAGGATATCAACCTTAATAGATTTAATATCCTCTTCCCTTATAACTGCTTTAAGAAATCCGGCAATAGTTTTTTCAATATCTGTTAGGTCAAAAGTGTTAATCATCTTCCACATTGAGTTCTCTAACCGGTTTGATAAATAAACCTTAAAGATATACTAGTGGTTAGTGATATTATAAAACTGCCATAACAAGGATTTCACTTTTATCTGTTAAGTTAGTTTTTAAACCCTTTACTCATCTTGTAACGGGTATATGAACGATAATAACAAAGTTAAGAGTAAAAGACAATTTAACTTTAGGTCTATAACCCTTATATCCCATTACTTTATCGTGAAACCCTTTATAGAACAATGTGTGCTGGATTCTTCTCCATTTATTAACCATTAAGTTAACTAAAACAACGGCTATTTAAAATAGGTAAAGCTATGAGTAGTATGGTATTTTTCCGCTAACAGTTTAGATCCTTATCTTCTTGAAAATTGCTTTATTAAAGCGTTTGTAAATGTCGTTTTCTTCAAGGGTGTATGATAAAAACAACCTAAGGGTGAAATCGTAGTCAATAGAAATTTTTCTTACTTAATAGCTAATAAGTTCATTGCCTCTGTCAAGGATTAAAAAAAATCTATTATACACTTCATTCGTTTCAATATTTTGTTTAACATACGATAAACGGCTTTTGGTCCCTTACCAGGGAATATAATGGCTGTATCATTGACTTTATTGCCATACTTAATCGTTATAGCTATATTGAACCTTTGTAGCTATATATCTATGGCGTTCGCCCCTTAGCTCAGCAGTTGTTTCCAGGAAGCTGTCAAAGGTCCAAATAAACCCTTCTTTTTCTGAGGTATCGTATTGGAAACTTGGTTACCAACGGGTGCTTTTGAAAAGTTTACAAGGGGTAAAAATAAGGTCGAACCGCTTCATTTCCTAGTTCTTTTTCAAGCTGTCCAATAACTGGAGTAATTTTTTTACTGACCTTAGGCTAGTGTGACTAAAACTAGTATATTAGAGGAAAGTGTCGAAGGACGTGATGGAAGATGTGGTAATTATATTGTAATGAAACTGTTACCTGTCCCGAATAATGGTATAGTTGCTAGTTATAATAACAATTATTTCCTATTTTTCAAATCTAATCAAAGATAGGTTTCTAACCCTAATACTCAAGTTGTAAAGATTTAATAGTCTAATTAGGTTTCAAGTTAACCCAGGGCAATGAAAACAGTTGTGAAAAGTCAGGGTATTAAAACTGTACGCATTTTTGAATTTAACGAATATCTAACCTATTCATTCGCTGAAAGGCCAAATAATACCTCCCCTAATTCGTGATCTGAGATAGTTTTGGCCTTTCATCTTAAAATGTAGGAATATTTTTGGTTATTGAAAATATGGCAGGATAAGTCTAAATGAGCTCTAATATATTCTCGAAAATGGAGTTTATTAATCACAAAATAATATTATGGTATTAACAAAGAGGAAAAAAACTTAAGATTTAAAGTTTATTTTTATAGACTTAACATTAAAAGTGTGGCCTGTACTGCAGTAATACTCGTATTTGATACGGCCCTTGATTGGTTGTTTTGGTGGATTGACATAAAAAGTGGAGCCCTTAACGTTAAAAGTGGAGATTTTAACGTTAAAAATGGATATCTTCAAGCGGTTATACCCGTGTAAAATTCGGCTTTTAATTAGCTATAGTTTTTCAATACATGGTCTTATGCAGGGCTTTACATAGTTAACTACGTAATTGATTATAGTAGTACTATAAAGTTATAATATTATAAATGGCGCAGGTCTTCTACTTTACTATTATTAATAGTAACAGCGTTCGATTTTTCTTCTTTACTGATAAATTTACTAGTATTGAAAGGCCATAGATTTGGATACAGTGCCTAATAAGCTTGTACAGAATGGCTATTATGAAAGCTTGTAAGGAAGTTCTTTTTGAACGAATTTATAAGCTGGTTACGGTTAATAAGTAGCTTAATTTTGGGTTTTCTTTGGAGAATGGAATTTCACGTTTCTTTTCTCCCTTAAAGCCGGGTTTTGTTTTAAAATTCTAATTATAGTTCACGTAATGATAAAGGGACAGATTTCCTTAATTCACTTCGTATACGGACTATCCAAACTGGAAACTCAGGTTCATAACATGTTAAAAACTGTAAGAAATATTTAATATCTTTAACCTAACGATCTTGATAGATTAAGCCTTTTTTTGGTATTTTTAAACGCTCCTATGAAGAGAGAAAAGTCCAAATAGTGCAAAGGGCGAATAGAACGTGGTTTATTAAAAAGTTCTGAATAGTATGTCGGTGTAGTGCTTTAATATATACCAATAAATTTTAATAAGGCTTTAGAAGTATTATGAATACCTACAATGACAGATGAAACGTTTAAAGTAATGAAAGACGTAATTATTTCATAAATCTAGATCTGTATACATATAGTTTTTAAAGACATTGTAAGACTGTACTCAATAAATATAAATAGATAGATGTAGTTTTTTTTTCGTATGCACTATATTCCTTTTGACTTTAAAAATACAATTTGACTTTTAAAAATAGATTTTGCTAACAGTATAACCCCTTATAGATGTTAAATAGACTTTGATGTTTGTAAAGATTAAATTTTCAGAGTCTTTCAGTAATTGTAATTTAGGCTTTATAAGTTGTTTCCTTTCTTTAACTTTAAAAAATAGTGTTTTGATGTTTCCATCCTCCTCTTTTAATAGTATGGTAATACCTATCGATTTAGGTTGTTACGGTTTTCTAAGGCGTTTTACAAGTTTATCTTACAGCCTTTCGTAAAAGTCAATAACTTACTTAAGACTTGTTAATTCTGGAGAACTGGGAGTTCTAGCCCTAGCTTTTACTTTTTTATCAATAAGATTATTAGTATTAATAAATTAAATTTCTTTTTCAGCTTTAGCCCTATAGGCATCACGAGCTTCTTTTATTCCTTTCCTTAACAAAGCTGTAGGGTCCAAAGCCCCTAGAGTAACAGAAGTAGCCTTAAATCGTATGAAATGGAGGGATAGGGATTCAGCTGGAACAAAAGGATCGGAAGCAATAACAATCATTTATAAAGGAGGAATATCATCACTGGTACTTCCGTAAGACAGCCCTGGTGGCGAAAACATGCTAAGTTTTGAGGATACTAAAGGGGTATCCTTAAAGGTATCAGATTGTCTAAAATAAGTATACATTTTTGATTTGTGTAAGAGGAAGTCACTAATTCAATAAGGAAAAATGCATAACAGTACTGATAATAGGTTGAAGCTACTATATAGAAATATATTATATAGGCTTGTAAATCCAAGTATTCTATAATTTTTATGGAAAAGTTGATATATAATCAAGAATATCCTCATAAGGATCTCGATCAGGATAAAAACCCCTTTACTAGTCATTAATAGTGTATACTAGTAAATAATAGTTCCTCAGTGCTAGTAAGTAATAGCCCAGGCAGAATCTCTGTGCTAATCCTCGGTACCAGTCAATACTAGTGCTGGTAGAGATATCTACAACTCTGGTGAATTCCTTATCCTTTAGTATTGAGGTATTTCAATACTTGAAGTCTGTACCAAGTACTGACTAGCCATGGTGTCCTAACTTTTGAGTTGTATGTTGTATAACTGTGCCTATTGTATATTTCAACAAAAATCTTGAAGAAATTTAGGAAGAAATCGGCAAGCCGGTATATTAACAATAACTTGAACACTGGAAACGAGTTATCGACAACAGACGTACAATCCTAATATTTTTTTAAAATAAAGTCTTTATGTAAATCGAAACAAGCGAATTGAACGAATCATATAAAATACTAAGTATCGTCAACCTAAATGTAGTGGTTAAAGCAATTAATAGTTTTGTTACTTCCTACATTATCTAGATCAAGCGATACAAAAACCACTTAAGTTCTATAAATATCTTTGAACCAGAAATGTTTTGTCCAAACGGATCAACGAACATAAACCATTCGAATAGATTATGAAGAAGCTGATGGAACATCAAAGACGTGGAAAACTACCCAAAGGAAAAATACACACTAGAGAGGAGAACTCTTAAGAAGACTACAAGCCTAAGAATGCATAAACACAAGCATGGTTGTCTTAAAAAGAGAAATATAATAAAGACCTAGCCTTTAAATTACAACATAGAGATTTTATCAATACACTGAGAAAACCTTTTAAGGATAGAAACGGACTAGTGATTTACGAACTTTTGATAAAAAAGTTATTTAAATTATATCGTTGACGGAATTTATAGACAAAAATGTCATAATATTCAAATATAACCTAAGCCATAGGGCCAAAAAAAAAAGACCACGGACCAGCCGTATAGAAAGGCAAGTCCAATCGCCTCATAATACGTTAATATAGGTAAAACCTAAATCTTTCCTCAATCGCCCAAGATGCAGAAAATCATCTAATGTTTAAAAGTTGAAATTACTATTAGTTTAACTGTTGGCTTAAATGGTAAATTCACCCTTAATAGCCGTAAAATTACGAAAACATATATGAAATCCGCCACGGATACCCAACGGATTATATTTTCAAAACTACTGAAGGAATTAAGAGACAAATGTCCTGCTGTCACGATAATAAAATACGTTTACCCTTTACATGAACTAACTAAAACAGATATCTATTGGTTTTTGACGTATGCAACGCACTTCAGAAACAAGCTAAGTATAACAAAATTAAAGTTTGACCCATATTCATTAATTACAAAAATCTGTAACTTCAATATCGTTGATATATAAATCAATGATACCTTTTGACTCGGAAACACTATGTTTATAACGACGATATAACGTATCATCTAAATAATCAAGTCTCCAAAAGTGTAAATAAATTAAATGATATGTTAATACATAGAACTTTACTTCAATGAATCATCAATCTATATACATAATATTAATAATATTCGTAAGACATACCTTAGCTTACAGGAAAAAGAAGGCAAGCCACGACCTTAGCGAAAATCAGTAGAACCGACAAGGAAAAACCACAACTATACTTGGAATAAAGGGATTAAAAGTCTTAAATCGCCACATTATATCGACTGAAGGCATCTTATAGTCTGTCGATTACTGAACAAATTCAGAATCTGCAAGATAAGTATTTAAACTGGTTGAATAGCCGCATTTAATAGAAAACAAATAATTCAGACTAAGGTATTAATATAGTATCAGTGACTTAACGACAGAAAAGTTGATAATTTTTACGAACGAGTCATTAACAAATAATACTAACCTTACATTTCAAATACAATTCCTTATAATTCTACTTAACAAGAAATGATCGAATAAGTAATTCACTATTACCTACAATCCTATACGCTACCATACGTTAAATGTAAACGTATAACAAAAAGAATACTAATATTATATGTTGACAGAATAATATTAAACTTCTATATCAGTATAATTACGAACAAAACGTTAACGATTAACATCAAACAGTCAAAAATTACTTCTAATACTTGTAGTTATACATATAAACACACGAAACCTTTACGAATACCTATTGAAATTAGGTACGAATAATGAAAATAAAATTGATAATTAACGTAATGTCTTTAAGGAAAGTATAAAAAGGCCGAATAACCGATAAATTCTGGTGAATAAATATTAAAAAAAAAACTCAAAAAAAACTCAATTAACGCTATAACCAAAGCTATACCTAATGAAGTCCTAAAAAGGCGTGTAAATACAATAAGCTAACTGTAAAAATCAAAAGTTACGTAGACTGGTCGGTATGTAAGGTAAAGAAATAGGGAAGCTCTAGAAAATTAAAAGAATACCAAGGCAATGGTAACAGCAATAGCATAAAAGAGAAATATACTCGGACATACTGGTAAAAGGTACGCATTTGATAATATATAAGTTTATAATGCGTATAAATCTATGATAAACAACATGTATACGCCAGTTAGGGAAATCTGACCTTAAGATTTTGAATTGAAAGGCTGTAATTTAAGTTAATTGAAATATAGAACAATTGAAATTAATAGGAGTCTTCCATACGGATGGAGGAAAGAGTTTAGGGCTTATTATGAAAAATTGATTGGCAACATTGACGTATATATAAAAAACAAAAAACTGCCATTATTAAAACAGCATTCAATTGAAATAAAATCAAGTCAACTATACTTATAATTAGTTAATTATGCTAACTTTAAATTAATTGTGATTTTTTGGATTAACTAAATCAACTTCACGCAAAATGAAGTAGGTTCCTACTACAGGTTAGAGTACAGAGATAAACAATTGCCCATACCAATTATTGTGCAGACCGGATAGCGCTCTGCCAAACTTAGAAGTAACAAATGACTACTCTCAATACAATACACAAGTTACGTCTACTATAGATTCGAATAGACTACGTTGCAACAATGAATGCCTACCAATAAGGTACAAATACATGGTTTTTTTGTAATATTAACTTGATCGTAAAAGGGTATAGCGGTCTTTACCGTATTATATAAATTTTTGCTACAGAGGTTATCGAAATTTTTCAAGGTTCATGAACGATTATCCATATTTTTTTAGGATGGATTACAGTATACGTTGATAATACTTTTGTGATTTGAGGTTCAAAAAGCGACTTATCTTTTTCATCCTCGTAGAAATTTCATAGGTTTTACATCGTTATCGAAATTTATATGAGCTTTGTAACAGGAAAATGGAGCCTTGAATATAGATATATCGATGGATATGAAGCTGCGGACAAACTCGTAAATATCGACGTTAAATTTTCTATCTGCCTATAAAATAGCGATTAATCTTTTACCAACAAAGTCGAATTTATATTCTAATTCGATTAAAGACAGTAGAGAAGCATCTATATAGCTCAAAATGAGTTTAATCATTCTCTTTTTATAAGCGATAGAGATTAACCTATTAAATGAAACCTTAACTGGTATTTCCCAAATCCTAGTATTCAAACTATCTCCCTTCTTCGCTTTCAATAATCTATCTTTTTTTCTATATATTTTAAACGATAGAATATGAATTTAGGAATTCTATATTTTACAATCAATATTTCAAACTACCTGATACAGATAGACGTTATATTAGATACGATTTAGAGTGAGGTACCGCTTACTCAGTATATTGCACAGCTTTTTGAAAAGTTGGAACACTTTAACCACGGCCCCCGAAAAAAACTTCAAATTAACAAGTACGCAAAACCTATATACAAAGGATCCTTTTAAAACCTAAAAATTTATAGGTTTTTTACTCGTGTTACGGATTTTTTTTTAAAAAAAAACAGTGAGAAATTAAATTACAGCCTACATAGATTCAAGTCTACCGCCCGCTAATAACAGTTACGTTTGACGCCCGATCGTGAAATATTTATGATATACACGTCAACTTATTCTAAATATCAATTAATGGTTTTCCTCATCCAATAACTATACATCGACTATAATTAAGGTTTTGGCAACTACTGCCCACCTAGTCCAACTATATCAATAGGAAAATATAAGACCCGGGGAGAGACAGAGGGTGAAGGCGGATCCGATAATAGGGGGGGTAGTGGGGGCGTCGACGGAAGTAACGGAAATGGGCACGTTTTTAACGAAACCTATTTCACTACAATTATTGCTGTCGTCATCATTACCATCATCGATGCCAGCCCTGTCAGTTGGGGAATCCCGTCACGCTAATGACGTAGCGGCTATAGCTTGCGTCGCGCTACTTTCTACCGCCTCAATAGCAACAAGAAGGAGATATATTAAATCGATTAGGAGTCTAAAAGGCGTATTTGTAGCGATAGCGGCGCAATATGTAATCAAAAGCATGATATTGTCGGAGTTGACAGGAATATACCCGCTTTTATGTTTTATTACTGTTATTTATTAGTATTAGATTTCCTTATGCAATGCTGAAACCACCAGGATCCATACGACCGTAACAGGTGTATTTAACATCCGTTCTACCCCCGTTAATACAACTCCCGTCGTGAGCTCTTACGAGAAGAAATCATACAATAACCGTGTGAAATTACTCCTTCCTGGGTATAATAGGACGGAAAAGGCTTATGTAAGTTATAGAAGGAAAAAAAGAAAGGAGGGAGGAGTTGGGGAAAGAGTCGGTTAGGAAGTATTGAGCTTTTTTAGGAATTAGGAACTTCTTAATGCAGTTCCATACGCGGCGATGCATGATACGCAAACGTAGTCTTTTATACGAAGATATTATTACTCTTATTAATATAGGGAACCTAACTATAGAATATGTAACAAAGGGATATTTATTGGTATAAGTGGTATTTTGGTGATATATAAGGGAAGCTTTATTTTTAGTGTTCATATTAATAATATATTTCCTTGTATTCGTTTTAAATATACGCTATATGAGTTATTACACATGTTATGGTCTTCCAATAATACATTACAATATATATATACAACTACAAACCATTTTATTTCCGCACTTTATACGGGTTACTTTTTCTCGTTTATTATTTTATAGGAAGATTATTAGAAAAGCCTATACAATCGTATTTCCAATATAACTAAACGCCGGTTGGGAACTGAAAAAGCCGCGTTTTACGGTCTAATTGGAGCTAAAATTTATACGCTTACGAGTTTCTAACGTATAGAGCAACTGAAGGTTTTATTTAAAAGGATGGTACGGAGCTTATGAGGCATGCACAAGCCTTCGGTTGACCTAGGTTACGATCTCTCCCACCGGTATCTACAGGATTATTTTGTATCAGTTAGTGTTAAACTTCATAGATAGCAGTGCGCAGTGATGATAAAATATAAAAAGAGATATAAAGGATTTATAACCATTTTTTATTATTAATAACATAGAAAAAAAAGGTTAGGAAATCAGAGGTGAAGGAAAATAGTGATTTGTAGATCAGGATTCATCAAATATTGATTCGGGTTTCATTAAGGAAAAAACGGTTAAATTATTTATATAGAGAATGAAATTTAATTTATATTTAGTCACAATGTTCCGTTTCGACTACCCTTAGTAGTTACTGGAGTTTGAATTTTCATTTTGTTTGTAAAAAGTTAATCAATATCTTAGGGGCGGGTAGATAACCTGAAGCCATTATTTGCGAATTTGTATGCGATTTCAGTTTTGTTGATACCTATGTTTCTAAGGTTTTATTTTACCGTTTTAAAATGAAGGTAGGTTCTCATGGAAACGTGGAATTTATACAATATTTATTCGAACAAAGTGATCAGATTGTTATTCAAAACTCAAATTACAAACATATTATCTTTGTATACTGTGATTTCTCCTAAAAAACGCGAGTAACTGCTTTAAAGCTTCAAAGCGCTCCAATAACGTATATATTAAAAACTTAGGTAAAAAAGTAAAACCTACCGGACCCTTTTACAGAAACGTTACCATTATAAAAAACTATATATTTATATCAAATCAATTTTAAATCGTTAAAAAATATTCGGATTTTTTGGTTAAAATCGTAATGTGAGTTACGTCAAAGTAAGTGTATAAATTCTTTGAAGTAATAGCGCTTATTTCCTTAGTTTACCCGTCTGTAAAATGCATGAAACCCTTGGAAAAAAACCGTGGCGGTTATAATATAGGTCGCAAGAAAATGGGAAACTTCCTATTTGTCATAAATAAACGTACATTAAACTAGGCTATTTGACGACTCTCGCAATACAGTTACGGTAGGTTATTACAATCGGAGAATACGTGTAAATACGTTATCGTTACCGTGTGAAACCGAACGAACTGTTAAAGTATATATGTAAGGTAGTAAAACAGGTTTATACCTGATATAAAAGTCATAGATTCCTACTATATAGTTATTAACAACAAAGTATTCGAATAAATTATAATTCATCTAATAAAAGGGTACAAAACGTTAATAATTTGAAACGAAAGACGAATTGCAATCGTTGTTATTTTGAAGCCATTTTTTTCAAAGGTCGGCCGATGTTTTTAAAACCCACGATACTTAGCGAAATCTCAAAAAATGGGGCAGCTGCTTTCACCGCGATAATTAAAGGAATTGTAACTTAGTTTCCAAAATATTGTCAACTATGATGAATAGATCAGTTTTCAATATAATAATGAAATATAAATAATATGATAACGGTAATAGTTATTAAAAAAATGATAGTGATCCATATTTCATACCAAAAAATCACTTATAATACCGCGCGACTTTTAAAACCTTTGCTATATTTTTTCCAACATAAATTCGCCTGAGTAAAGTTCGGTCAAACCAAAACCCC
This sequence comes from Anisogramma anomala, assembly GCA_038502455.1. Classification (NCBI taxonomy): domain Eukaryota; kingdom Fungi; phylum Ascomycota; class Sordariomycetes; order Diaporthales; family Gnomoniaceae; genus Anisogramma; species Anisogramma anomala. The sequence goes on from JASMMZ010000002.1 coordinate 17,607,927, forward strand.
AATTACTATCTACTAGAGATATCAGTATTTAGAAAAAGGTGTGTTACCAGATATATCAGCTTTGTAGTGGATAAAACAAACGTGTCATTATATTTTGTAATGTTGATCAAACCTCTATAATGAAAAATATACCAAACTTTAAACTTTTCAGGGGCGAAAATAAAGTTGTTAATAGCTGTCTTTTAATTCGCTTCCAGTGAAACGTTCTCAAACACTGCAACATTTATTTTGAAATAATCCGAGACCTGTAAAAATAAAACTTTCTTTACATACATAAAAATATAACCAAAATGAAGCTTAACAAAATCCTATATATAAATAATATATAATATCGGGGAAAAGGTGGAGTTTTATAATGTATCGTAAGCATGGTTAATAAACCCTGTAATTCGTATTTAATATCGAACCCTTATTACTTCTTTTAACAAAACACCTTAAATTAGAGCAAATAAACTTCGATAAAACCGTAAACGCTGTATTTTTATATATATATTGTTTTTGTAAAAGAATATCGAACGCTTTTTATATATCGCAAAAAATTATTAACCTGAATTTACTACTTAGTAGGGCGAATTCGATATTGTAGGTAAAAAACATTATAAGGTTCAAAACGAATCACACAAACATCCTCCCACCATATTAATCGTTAATTAAACCTCGGGTAATAAACGTTTAGAATAGTTTATAAGCTACGATACATTAGAAATCTTTAAAATATATCGAAATCAAAGCGATAAGCTTTTACGAATGGGGTTATAATAAGTTTCGGTTACTCAATTTTGATATTATTAACACTTTCGATTATTGTTATACCTGTAAGAAAACCCCTAACTACAAACACTTATTGTAAAATGTGCGGAAGGGCCCTGTTATGGACCTTCTAACACGTTTTAAACAGACGGATTGTTATGTCGTCGGGCACGGCCGATATACTTCGGACGCCGATAGTATTGCGACGTACCTCCTTGTCAGAGATATCGGTACCCCAGGGGACGGTGCATTCGGACCCATCCCAGTCGTCCAGAGGGTCGTCTGCGATGTCTTCATCGGCTGAAAATCTGCTGAGAATATCCTTTCGTAGGATTTGAGCTGGTTGGCGAGCGTCGAGAACGAGGTGCCTATCTACTTGGAGTGGAGGGGCTCGAAGCGGAGAGGGAGATTTGTGGCAGCTGATCTGCAGACTTGTTTAGGAAGGCTTTGGGCATCACTGGTATCAGCATTGCCGGTTTGAAGCCAGGCGTACAGGCCGACCTGAAAAGCGAGAACGAGAGCTCGTTGGAACAGCACTTGAGAAATGCTAGCAAGGGCATGGAGCTGCTTTGGATAATCGTACCAAAGAACGTCAAGCTACTCTACAACCGCATCAAGCTCATCTGCAACACTAAGCTCGGTATAACCACTCTGGTATCGCAAGGCGTCAAGCTCAAGGGCCCCGGTCTGCCGCAATATCTAGGCAATGAGGCGATCAAGATCAACCTGAAACTTGGTGGAAGAAACCAGGTATGTCAGACTCACATGGTCTCCTTTCGTCTCACGGTGGGATCATATTGAAATATCTCACCTAGATCGTCCAGCCAGCTCGGACGTACTTCATTCAAGACAACGCCACGATGGTGGTCAGCATAGACGTCACGCATCCATCCACCGGGCAGAGCCTCGGGGATGCACCCAGTGTCGCCGCAATGGTGGCGAGTGTCGACCAACACCTGTCGACCTGGTTCACAGAGATCTCAATCCAAAAGAAGCGTCAAGAGAAAGTTGCAGATACGGAAAAGATGCTGAAGACTCGTCTGGAGGTCTGGAGGGCTCGACATGGGGGCTTGTACCCTCGGCGAATCCTAGTCTATCGCGATGGCGTCTCGGGATGGCGTCTCGGAGGGACAATACCAACACCGCATGGTGAAGGAAGAAGAGGAGTCTTTGCTGAGGATGGCCTGCCAAGAGCTTTACCAGGCTGCCAGACAGGACCGCCCAAAGATGACCATCGTAATCGTTACAAAGCGGCACCACACCCGGTTTGCGCCCTCAACCCAGACTCACTCGGACCGAACTTCCAATTGCCCAGCTGGAACCGTCATCGACCAAGGGATCACCTCCTGGAGTTTCTTCCTCCAGTCGCATGAGACTATATAAGGGTCAGCACGATCTGGCTTCTACATCGTGATTCTGGATGAGGTCTTCCGTGATGCTGTGCAGACACCTGCAGCCGGCGGCATCAGTGCGGCAGATATGTGCGAGGATGTCGCCCAGAGCCTGTGTTACCTCTTTGGCCGTGCTCCTAGAGCTGTGGGAATCCCCGCCGCAGCATACTACACAGACATCGCCTGTACTTGGGCAGCCTGTTACCTGCACGCCATTGCTGCGTCGTCCCCCAACGACAGGCAGTTCCCAGGCATGTGGCGGTCTGTCAGGAATTGATGGCAGGTGCCGCAATGAACTCCAGAGTCTACTCAGTACCCACGAGTTGCTCAAGGAGATCATGTTCTTTATTTGAATGGGCCGTGGTGGGGGTTGACAATAGTTTATCTGGTCACGAGGGGAAAAACAGCTCAATGGCCAGAAAATGGATGATGGTTGTGTGGTGTCAGGCTGAGAACTAGGCTGAACAGTGAAACTACGGCCCTCAACAGCACAGGCAGGGATGCACCTGCCCTCAGGGGTCTATTGTGCTTGGCTGGGCATAGCAGAGTGGAGTAGAAGTTGGGCATTTCACCCGCAAATTTCATTTTTTCTGAGCTTCTTCATTTTCGTGTGCACTGTCTACATCTATCTGCATTGAGATTTGAGGAGGTCAAGACCTTCACTAAGCAGTTTGGCATTTGTGTGTAGGAAGTTGATATTGCTGGGGATGCGAGATCTCAGATGCTGTTCTGATGTCTGATGGAGACGATGGGTATGATTCTTGCAATGAGATGTTGCCAGCAGGATTGTCTCGCGACAACGGATTGCACCTCAACTCATGGCCACTTTTGGAATGGGGTGACATTGACAATTTGAAGAGGTTATGTGGCAATGATGGTAGCAGGCTGCACAGCAGAGTCTCGACTCTCGAGGTTTTGGTCCGTGTTACCAATGTCAGATCTTGAATGTGTGTGGTCATGTCATATCTTCAGTGTTGAATGATGCAAACCTAGCCAGCTGCCCGGTTCCCTGTTGTGGTAATGGGAAGAATCCGCCGGCAGATGCCGGGTATTTAGTCAGTTTCGGCTTATTCTGGTTATCAACCTTCCTGTCATTAACATCAATGTTAGGCCTAGTCCCCTTGCTTGACTTCAAATAATATATCCTTGAAGAAACCAATACTGTAAGCTATTAACATAATATCTTTTATCTACTCCTTTTGTTGTTACTATTGCATGTGTAGTGCCATTGACCATATTGTCAACTGCACTAGGATGCAATATAGCAAAACTGTCATCTTGGTGTGACTATTGCACATGCAGTGCAGTTGACTGACTGTATTGTCAACTGCATTGGCATGCAATCAGCACGGTTGACTCAAGCCATCTACTTTGGTTTGCATTGTATGGAGAGGGGAAATGAGCAGTTGCTCCTTGTAAGGGGTACGTGTCAACCTCTTTATATAGACAAATAGGTGGGAGCCTGCTAGCCGGCTCTAGCTGGCTCCCACATTCGAGAGAAATACATTATTTATCTTTACATGTTATACAATTATTTACTTGACCATTTTTTCGAAAGAAATAAACGCCTAATTACGAGATCAAGACTTACAAATACTGGTTAGTGATTGACAATAGTTACTGTTGGGACAGCAGTTAATTACAGTATAGTGCAGTTAACTGCAGTAGTTAATTATAGTGGCTGCAAGTCCCTGGTGTAGTGCCTAAGCTGATGCGGGACACGGACCAAGCATTAGTCTATACAAATTAAGGTGGAAATTGGCTAGCGGTCTACTCAACTTAGACTTTACATATATACTCTTTACTTAATTATATATTTCATTACTTCCACCAACAATTCACATCAATCATATAATTATAAATAAGAACACATCAATACTAATTAGTGTTTGAGTAGGTCAAGTACAAATAAGCTAGGTAAAAGAGAGAGACATAACTGTCTTAAGTGATTAAAGTTAACCGGATGGAAAGATATCAGTGAAAGTTTATTTTTAAGTGTTTCTATACTTCAACTACGTAATTTTAACAATTAACTAGAAATATACCAACACTACTATCACTTTGTTTCATTTTGAAAGTTTTTGCATACCTCTAATAATGTTGCTTCGTTAAACACTTCAAGTGATCCTCATAATACTATTGAAAACACGATAAAATTTTCACTGGATCTTGACAAAACAAACAAGTTTCCAGCCACTAAACCACTAAACTATCAAATTCATAAACTTATAAGCTATTACCACTACCATTTAAATATTTAACAAATTCGTTGGCAAAAAGACTAACAAGAAAGTTTTTCCTAAACTTGGTAAAAACCTTGCAAAAGTCGTTACAAACAAGCCATAAACCAAGCTCGCGAGTAAAATATATAACGAAAACCACCTTATCACCTACATTGCAATTTTCTTTATTAAGAACTATAACAAGGAAAATTTATGCGACCTTAATGAAGGCATCAAATACTAAATTAAAAATAATAATGTAGAAATAAACTGATAAGGAAGTGAAAATCAAATTGAAAACTAAACGCCACAAAAAAAGTATTTACATCCCCCTGAAAGTATTTCTGATTAACGCGCTTTATAAGTGTATCATTATAGACTGAAATCCTAAATAATTTAATGAATATAAGGGAAAAGGTATTGCTAACACCAGCCGTCGAACTAAAAATATGCAACACCTAAATACGCATTGCTAAAGCCTAATATCTCAAGGTTCAACTTTATAGATAAACTCTAATTCTACGAATGACTTCACTTCTGCTAACGCGATAACCCTAGAAATAATTTCCGCAAACTATATTAAGTCAAACTAATTATCCTTCGGTACGTGACGGGAATCATACAACAATTTATAGAAAATAGCTATATAAATCATCAATATGAAAAGGAATAACGTTCTCGTAAAACACCGGAAAAAAAACTTTTACTAAAATTTATACAACATTAATATCTTTAATAAATCGATGAAGACGCGAAAAGACAAATTTTTAAAAGCAAACGAGTAACAAAACCAAACCTGTTTTAAACGTCTTTACTTTATGAAGTTAACCAACTTTGGGCAATCGGTGAATCTATACCAATATGGTTGTATTTTTACGTCTGAGCTTACAACTGGAACTATCATTGATTTCTTCTATTTAAATCTAGTTAAATGTTCATAGGTTTTTATCGATCCCAAAGTAATCGATTCAAATCTCGGGTTGAAGTAACTGATATTATATTAAAATGGGCAGTGTGGTTTCAAATTTTATAACCTGCATACTAGTATAGTTACCAGTTTATATGGACAACCGCTTTTTTATACCCCATATTTCACTAGGTATTCCAATTACAACGATTAAAATTATTAGAACCGTATTATAATTGAACATGATGCCTGTACTAGCGACTTTTCATTTTTTTTACTTACGTACCTACCTGTTAACTTACTAATTAATGGTAATAGCGAAAGCTCTTTCCATCTTTAACAAGCATTTCTTTATCACTAACTGTTTATTACCCACCTAAATCATACAATAATTACAAACTTTAAACCTACAACTACATAAATCTATTTCTTTTATACTCACACCCAAATATTGTACCATAAACATTACAAATCCATATATAATTAAACCTTTGACTTTTATTACTATTTTTTACAAACGATGTTCCTATATGACAATAGTATTGGAATAATATTGACTACTATTTTTAGAAGCTCAATTGCAGTATATTCAAGTCAACTGTATTGAATGGAAGTAGACTGTATTAACTGCATGTTAAGTACAGGGAGTCTCCAATTCAGACTAGAGTACGAGCCGAGAAGTAGCTCATACAAATTAGTGTGAAAACCAGCTAACGGTCTGCCAAAATTAAAACAATACATCAGCTATTTGACCACGCAATATAACTGTTACTTCAACCGATTCTAATCGATAAAAATTCAATAACTAAAGGTCTATCAACAAATACCAATTTTTCAATTTATCAAAATATCTATATTGATATATATTATATATCAACCGATCGATATGTTCTATAACAAAAATAATCAACTAATTACTATATACAAAGATTTTTAAAGCATTATTCAATGTAACTTCAAATATAATGTTAATAGTGGAATTATAGTGAATTGCAGTACAGCTATGTCAAGTGTACTGACTGTGAGTTAACGGTATTATCTGCAAATCAACTACAGATAGTGCTCCATTCAATGTGGGGCACTTGCCAAGTAGTTACTCCTATAAATTAGTATACCGACCAGCTAGCGATCCCTCAAACTTAGAAGTAAACATATAATCACTTTCAATACAATATACCAGTTATTTTGACTTCGATTCAAATCGACTACTTTATAATCATAAAGGCTTACCAATACTAATCCGTGATTATTGAGGCAAACACTGATAAGTTAGGTAGAATAAAAGACAACTTGCCGGTTCTTATGCTTTATAATTTCGTAAAGTAAAGGAAGCGTTTTTGTCGAAGTTACCTTATAAAATATTCAATAATTCGCTACAAAAAATGGGGAGAGCTTATAGACTGTGCAGTTATTCGCGGTGATGTATGAGTAACAATGGTATCACTAAACTATGAAGTTATTTTTATTAAATTTATCTCAAAAACATAAGCGTTAAAATTAAACGCTAAAAGGTTTCAAGTTCTTCCAATCACTATGTTTTCAAGTTAAGAAGCGATCATGAAAAGTATCAAATCACTTATATCAACAAACAGTTCAGTTGTTATTACCGCTACTTCAAATCGAAAATCGCAAATCGTTTGGTCTCAATATCCCATCAATGACAAACAACAACTTCGGTAAATAATACACAATTTACACTTTTATATTACTCGTCTTCCCCTATAGTACATTTATCTTGTTTCTTAGACACTGTAAAACTGGTTCTGAAAACGCTAAAATTGATATTGTTATCAACCTTACCAGAAATCACAAAATGAAAATCCTTGGATTTGCGTTGGTTAAACACTTTAACAATAACTTTTATCAAACTAACGTCGACGAAAACGTTTCTCTAAAGCAGTTAACCTAGTACGTTAGTTACTCTATCTTCAATGTGAACTATGATGGTTAGAGTTACGGCACCTAATCCCTATAAGATTTCAAAGAAATTTTCAAATATTCGAATCTAGATATAAGGGAAAAAGATAAAGAAATTAATTAAAATGATATTAAAAGCCGATCTACATAAACGAGGTATTTCGATACCAGGAAAACTGGTAAAGAAACGAAATTTGGCTGATGTATTTGTGGGTAAGGTCTCAAGTCTTTATATTCATGTAAATCAAAGTCTTTGAGAATTAATCAGAATAATTGGTATTGAAGTATAAAAAGATGATGATTTAAGAAGAAGTATCTAGAGGTACACGCCACAGGTAAAGGCTTATAAGCCCTCTATCCAGAACTAATTACTCTGGAATACTTCTTCTAAACTTCTCTACGTATTGCCGTTGGTCTAGAATAATCATTTCAGACCGATCTATACATAATGCACTTTGCATCTTGCAAGAGTATAGCCTGTAGCGTAACACGTTAACATATACTTTGCAAAAGTACACCCTACAATACAGTGCACTGCATTTTAGCCTATGTATACTATCTATAAGGGTATATAGTAATATCCATACAGGTAATCTTTTCTTTCTTCCTTATATACTCCGTATCTATAGCCTAGTAGTGACAGTGTAATTGTAGTTACGAAGGTTTAAATTCAAAAGTTTTATAATGACAGTGTTGTTGCCGTATTAATTACAAAAAGACCAAATTAACAAGTTTCTGTAGTAACAGTATTATTGCTGCATTAATTACAAAAAATCCAAATGAGCAAATTCGACTAGGATTAGCAAAGTTAAGTCAAGGTAGGTGGTGTTTGTAATTCGGGTCTGGTTAGTTAAATTAAATAGAGGGCGATATAATGAGTAATAACGTCTTTCATAATTTCTAATAGGAGAAATTGTATAGTAGTAATCGTATAGAGGTAATTAGCAATCACGTATTAGGTTAGTATAAAAAAATATATCGCTATATGCCCAAGTAAAACCTCTTTTCTTTCTTTTCTAAAAACACGTAGTCCAAACAAATACAAGTCTCCATTTCAATTCAACCTTTGTCTCTATTAAATAAATGAAGCTGTATCCCTATTTTATCTTTATTGTATTTAATCAAAATAAGTCGTCCCTATAGGTAGGTTACTTAATCAACATTTATTACTAACCTCTTTTTTTTTAAACAGATAATGCGCAAAAACCGAACCTTAAGGCGTCGTCTGGCGCATAAATGGCGGCGCGCCGCGGCCGTGGCGGCTGCCGCCGCCGTCACCACTGCCGCCTATAGCACCACCACTACCAACAATAACAATCCGCCCTTTTCGGGAACCATTTCCTCCATCGCCGCCACGCCGCTAAGTCCCACCGCTGCCACGCCGCTCAACCCCATTGCCGCTACATCGCTTAGCCCTGTTATTGTTTTTACCTCGCCCCTTCCCGCTGCTGCCGCCGCTACCTCCTCCTCCCCCTCCTCTCCCTCCTCTCTCTCCCCCTTCCATAGCTCTCAAGGGGAGGAACGAGGGGCTCCTAAAGTTATAAACCTTATCCTCTCCCCACAGATAAAAATCTTATTACCCGTAAAACCCCCTTTACGCTGTAAACGTAGTCTGACACAACTACGCCAAGGTTTGTATATCTTTAATCTATTTATTCGTATACTGAAAACCCCCTCTTTTTTTTAAATAAGAAGTATGAAACAAACCAATTTCGCCGACTCGAAATTCGTATCGCTAGGGTATATCGCGAGGCTTTTTTAACGTGTAAGGTGTTAAAGCGACGTACCCGGGTTCGTAGCCCCGGGATGCTAATAGATACACCTTACGTATTATGTATCGCGTCCGCGGTTGCGAGCAAGTCCGTTAACAATCGCTATGAAAACGGAGGTCGTTCGATCCGTTACCACCGCTATAAGCGGACAGGCAGTTCATACGCCCCCGTTTCGATGATTTTAAATCCGTAAGCCTAAATTGTACTACGTATCTACCGACTCTTTAGTAAGTTTTAATCAAACTTTAAAAATTTCCTTTAACAAAAATATACTATTCAAAACGATTAGAAAAATATATCGTTGTAAATAATTAAAATAAAACGATATTAATTAATAATAGGTGTTAACCGGCGAATTGAAAAACCGGTAGCCGTTGTCGTCACCTAAAAACGAGGCCTACGTATATATTACGTAGGTAAGGATAATAAGGACGCGTTGACGTCGCTTTTTCCTTTTAATTAGTAAATAAAAGACCCCTCAGACGGGCTAGCGTATCCGGCTATAATATAATAAGTTATATAGTAATATTATAGCTTTTTATGAAATCAACATTGAAATATAAAAAACGTAATATAAAGTATAGAAAAAAAACCAGATAATATATTAGAATCGGTATCATAACGTAAAATTAAAAAAAAAAAAAAACGAATGGAAAATTCTGTCGAGTTAAGGCGTACAAAAAAAAATGCTAAAATCTTGGGAGTAGTATAAAATAGTAAGGTTAAATGAAGGGAAAATCGGTGATTAGCGCGAATAATTAGGTTTAATGAAGGTAAAATTGGGGATCAGTGTAAATGATATAATAAAGCTCGATTTAAATGAGGAAAAAAGTGGAGTAGTAACTTATTAGGGTCGTAAAACCATTTTAACAATCCTAATAAATAGTATAAATATCTATATAGGTGTTTTTGGGGCTCCGTTTAGCACAGCCTTAATTATTGTATCCGCTAGGTTGGATGTTCCATTGATTTACCTTATTTCCTCGATTTCATGGCATTCATATAACTCGTGTTAAGTTATAATATCAATTATTAAACTTTTTTCGTTCGTGATAACCAATTTGACCAGGCACTTATAAAACAAAAATGAAAAATATACTATAAGAGGGAAAAGGGGTAAACTGAGTTTAGAAATGATTATTCAAACCGTCATCGTTAAAATAATACCCGAATCGAAACATTTAACTATATTATAGATTTCGGAAATTAGGAAGTTCCTTGTGACCCTTTTACAATGAATAATGTTCTAATAGATAATGTTTTTTCGAAGGGTAAAATAGTTTCGGGCTGATGTTTCGTTACCGAGGATCAAAACGAAACTTATTTGTAAATTATAATATTCATCATTGAAGAAAAAGCTGTTATCAAAAAAAAGTAATTTTATCATACGTATATCTAACGGTATAAATTACAAATAGCCTTTTAGATTATATATTTACTACGAAAAACTTTTGTTTAACGCTTTATATATATCGTTCGTTAGATCGGTTTAGCAACATGTGGCGACCGGAAAGTTAATTAATATGTTTAATTATGTTACAAAAGTAACCTAAACGCTACTTACGCGTTGGTATCTGTATTCGTCGGCCCGTTTAATGTAATTTAAAACGATAAAAACTACTTTATCCAATTATCCCTTTTATGTAAGGCTCAAAATGCCGTTCCTAAATATAATCGTAGCGCTATTAAAATCAATTACTTAGTCTTTAGTTAAGTACATCTTGGGTTTGGCTTTCAAACCGGCTTCCAAAAGTTTCTTTTCTTTAAAAGCGGAAAACGAGGTATTATACAACGTTAGAGTATCGTTTGTCCATATACTTATTAGTGTAAAACCCTCCAAACAGGCCGTTAATACTAATAGGTACGGTTTGAATATAAAGTTGGTTATTCTGAGTCGATCCTTATAGTATTTCTAATAAGTGTTATACCAGTGAATACCAGTTTGAATTAAGCTGTAAAGTGATTTTATAATAAGTAAACTTATTTTAGATAAGTAATGTTACCTCAAATCTTTTGGAAAATCGGCGTAAATCCGTCGTTTTAACCATTCCTTAAATTGTGTATAATCTCATGTTATATTTCGAAGTTCGACATATAAATTATACGGTTTATTAAGGGAGCCTGTGAATGTAAAATTAAAGCGGTTGTTAATTTTTATAATGTAAATAACTGGGTTATATTATCTTTTATGCCTTCGTCGTTATATTCCTTGATAATTAGGCAAGTGTTTTCGTAATGGATAGGGTTGTTCTCGGTGTTTTGGAAGTGATTCGGTATTCGGTTTTATTTTACAACATATACGGCGTAAGAGTATATTATACTTACGTAATAAATAATGATTATAGTCGTTCTTTTTCCTCCGGGTCTTTATTTCTGGTTTATGGTATATTTATAGGATTAAGTTTTTTTACGCCTTGTTCTCGTCATTTGAACTATAGTCTCTTTTACTCCATAAAGTAATACCCTTTTACAAATTTCGTTGGATATAAATTTTTTTCCTTTTAGTTTAATACATCAACCAGTTGTATTGTTTCGAATAAGGCTTTTATAAAGCGGCTATTTCTACCCCCTAGGGTATTAATGCCCCTGATTCGTAGTTGGATCCGTAAGGATTTGGTAATGGTAGGATTTATTATTTTCCCTACGTATAACGTCCAATTCGAAAAGGTTTCATAGAAATCGTCTAACAAGTTAGGTCCTCAAATTTTTTATTTCTAATAACGGAATATAACGGCTAAAGTGTATGTATTTACCATATATAGGTTGAGTTTCTTTACTAGCGAATCGAAAGTATTATCCTAAAGGCTTTGGTGGATTTTGTTTATTATGGACTTTTTATATCCTATATTTTCGATTAGGAGGTCTAAGTAGGCGTTGGATTTCTCCAGTAATATTGGTTTTAGGGTTATAATTGTAGGTGTTTTGGGGCGGTTGCTTTCTATGCGTACTTGGTATACTGAAACGGTTTAAGTTCGTAATTCCGCGTTGTAATGATATTTCGGATACGTTTGGATTTTGAAGTTTAGGGTGATATTTTTACGAATAATGAATATAAGGTAAATAAAATCATGAAAGTGGTTAAAACAGTCCTTACTAATGTTTACTAATACAAAATAAATTTCAAACGATAAATGAAACATAATTACAAAACAGTTACATGTATTGAATTAATTTTATTAACGTTCGGCAACGTCATGTTAGCCAAACAATTTAGGCAACTCAAACGTTGTTAGGACTAATTTCAAAATACGTAAGGCTAACGTGGAAAGGCGAACAAGGCAAATGAAGTGTAAGGCGAATAAGGCAAAGGGAAGTATAATTATGTGGTCCAGTATTTAGTAATCGGTCCGAATTAGTGTATCGTAACCGAACTTGGTAAAGTAATCGATTTGGTTTCTTTGTATGTAACCGCTTTGGCCAAAGCGATTAGTTGGGATAAGTGTGTCATAATCGCTCTTAAATTAAATGAGCAGTTCAAATGTCGCAAAATTAGATAGATTCTAACTAAAGGTTCCGAAACTTAGTGGCGTTAGATTACGTAGCCTATTGCATAATAGAACGCTCTTCAAAAAGTGCTCGGGTACGTTAAAACGCCAAACGAAAGTTAATAATAGTGTAATGGGGCATTTAGTAGATAAAACACCAAATGAGGGTTGATAATATCGTACTAAAGTTATTATTCTTAAAGTAACTTAGTTTTTACAGTCTTTTTACACGTCGGCATGTAATTCTTGTAAAAATGAAGTGTTAAATCACAAACAGTTGAGACTGCTATAGCATCCCGCTATGGGTATTCAACTTGTATCTGTCTCTTTCTTCCTAGGCTATCTGTAGTCGACCAAGTCGGCTACCAATCAGTATCGGTAAGGTCTTAAGCCATGGTATTCACGTGAATTAAGGTCTTTGAAGAGTAATCATCATAATTGATATTATATTATAAAAAGATGATAATCTAAAAAAAGTATCCAGAGGTGCACGCCACAGGTAAGGGCTTATAAGCCCTCTACCCATAGCGTATTACTCTGGAATACTTCTTCTAAACCGCTCCACGCATTGCCGTCGATCTGGAATAGGCATTCCAGACAGATCTATATATGATGCACTTTTCGTCTTGCAAGAGTGCAGCCTGCAACGTGATACGTTACCGTGCACTCTGCAGGATTGCACTCTGCAATATAGTGCAATGCCCTTTGGCCTATGTATACTATCTTTGAGGGTATATAGTAATATCCACAGCATTGCAAAAATACGCCATGGATAAGAAGCCTTAATGGATATATAAAGATAAAGGCAAAGGTATCGCTGGAGACAACGCCTTCTAATGCTCTCATATATGTTCGTAAGGTTTTGTCCAAGTTTAGATGGATTTCTTGCACCATTTTACCCAAACACCTTAACGCCTCACTATTGCTAATAATGATGAAGACACAATTGATCTAATCGTAGAAGATTATCAAATCTATTATTCTATTAAGTAAGAACCTTATCATAGAACCTTTTAATAATAATAGGATTATTAATGAATTCATGGCAATCCTCAAGTTTCTAAGCATATGTACTTCCAGTAAATCCGTTAATAGTATTAGAAATAATTACAAAAAAGGAACGGATTTAAGCGCGAACATATTGTGGGCACGACCATTAGATTTTCCCCTTCAAACTTTTCTCAAGGTAACTAACCTACCCACCGATACCATCACTACTTCCAGTAAAAAGATCAAAAGCAACCGTATAATGAGTATAATATATTTATATTTCAAGATATAGTTAGTGGATATGGATAGTGTAGCGATCAAATCTTTCGTAGAAATCTGGTGTAGTAAAGAGAAGTATAATAGTAAACTGTATAATCTTTTCAACATTAAGTTGCGATTATTTTTAACATTTACTGTCATATAAGGATTAAGTCCCCAGGTTTTTAATAAATATTTCCTGGTATTATTACCGGCGAAGCCTAGGATTATTACCTCTGGTGTATAATAAATTGCTTGTGTTTTACGAATTTCATAATAGTTAAAATTTTGTTTTTAGAAAAAGATATTAACCTCGTTGTGTATCATATAGACTGGAATATTATTAAGTCATATTATACGTTGATGTATAAAAACAAGTCGAGAACCAAGACAAACCACATTAATCTGATACTTAATATACTAAGGCTTTGCTAGTCAATAATACGGAATATGAAAGTTGAAGATATATTATATTAGTAAGTTTGCTAAGTTATTTTGGATTACAAAGAGTTTATGTAAGGCTTATAATTCCTCAACGTTACCCATTGTAGAGGGACTCAGACAGGATCTGTTGGTCGAAGTGGTCGGATTCTGTCTATAAACCACGATGAAGAAGGAAAAGAGAAACCCCTATTAGGGAGCTGCTAAGAATCTGGAGGAAAATGATGTTATCTGGTTACATAACGTGTGAGAAAGTATTTCTATGTAGCTTTCGAGTTACTTTAGAACATCTTAAAAACGAAAACAAATACCAGGGTTAGATTTCTGGTAATACTAGCCAAACATTAGCATATAACATTTACCCCCCGTTATACTTCCTCCTC
>JASMMZ010000002.1:17622472-17838842 GCA_038502455.1 Anisogramma anomala
TTTTTTGATTCACCTAACAAAAAAAAGAAACTACCCGTTATCACCATTTTGTCGAAGGGTTACGCCACAAATAGAACCTAGGACCCCTGATATTTGAAAAAGGTACTTTAACTGGGAAACGACGAAATAGGTAAGGTTGGAAGGATAAGGTAGCTGCTTAGGAGTAGGCGACATGTTTAAAATACCCGAAACCCCTCCCCCCCCCTTTTTTTTTCGTTCTAGAATGTAGCGAAGGTATTCAGAGTAACAGGTGCGAACTGGTCGTTTCAAAGTTGTTTAGAATATTATCATTAGGTGTAAAAGGTGTTAAGTCAAACGATTTTACATCACATAAAAGGCACCCTAACGTTCTTTCCCCCTAATAAATAGTTCGTAAACACCTTTCTTGGAAATTTGAAAAGTTTCACTCAATAATATACTATAAATATTTGAATACAACCCAAAGGTTATCTGGTGAAATAAATTTTTACATTTGCTTTTGTATTCCTTCTTTAAAATAAATCCATAATTGGCTATAAAGGTTAATAATGCTATCAAAAACGTGAATTATTCCTGTTTGAAAATTGTTTGGTTTTTACTAACGACCGTATAGTTTCTGATCATTCGGGACATAAATATATATCCCAATGAATCCTGTAAATAAAAATTCTTCGAATACGTATACCGTATAACGTACGATTCTCGAAAATTCTGTTAGGAAAAGAAGGGTAAGTTGTGAATGTACGCCCACGAAAAAGACGATGAAAAGCGGCTAGATACTGGCGTCCGATATCGCCTTTACTTTGTTAATGCCACAAGCTGTAATTCATGTTATTCGTATAAGTCATTGAATTTTGATCCCGATATAAACAAGGCTATAGAGAAATTGTCCGAAACTTATTTGGCGTTCGACGTTTAAGACTGGAGTAAGTCAAAGTGCTTGCGAGCCTCTCCCCAAATGCTAACAAGCGGGTAGAAAGCGTACAAACGTAGGTCGTTTCCGTTAAAAAGGAAATGAGAATTCGGCGCGTTATATAAAGGAAGGTGGATACTCGAGGCAAGGCGGGTTCCATGCCTGCCTCTCCTATGCGCTCCAGCGGCCTACGAGTCGTACAGATTCTAAACGTGGAGCTTTGTTTTCAAGTAAGTTATTTGTATTAAATAATAAACGTGGAAAGTATAGTGAATAACGGTGCAGGAACGTAATTTGAAAGCGTTAAGTGTCACGGTATTGAAAAAACTTAAAAGCAATTCCTACCTTAGGTATATGTAACCTACCAACTTAATTAAAACCTACAGTTTTGGTAGATTATTAAGCCGGGTACGTCTGGCACATGGTTCATTAAGAGTCTATAAAATTCTGGTAACGTAGTATTTCGATTCCGTTTAGCCGTTTTCGTTAATAACATTAATAACTTACGGTCGAAAGTCGCGGGTTTATTGTTTTTAAAACGAATCCGAAATGATTCGACTAAGTTAATTTACATAAAATCTTAAGTGCTCTCCCCCTAGAACGGTAAATTTAAAAAAAAAAAAATCGACTACATGCATTATACGATAAGTATCTTAAAGTTAAGTTAGATTTTTCGAAAACCTATTATGCTTATAAGTTTTAAGGAAAAGCGAAACGTTGTTACCAACTCGAAAACGTTCCAAAGAAGAACACCACTTATTAACAGTTTCCTTGATACTTTATTACGTAACTGCCATGACAATTTGTATCAATTTTATAAATTCGCGATTACAATAAATAAAATCTTCGGCTCGTACGCAAAGTGTCATAATTAAGACGAAAAAACAGTGTACCAGTTATATAAAGTTAATACAATAGTCTTAGGTTATGAAATCCAATTCATACCAATAACAGTTATTTCTTTATTATTTAGTGCTAATTAGTCATCAGGTAATAAACGGATCCGATTAAGCTGTATATGAATGATAAAAGAACATAAGTATATAAAAATCCTTTAATTAACACCTTTGGTCGCAACATTAGTTTCGAGGTAAAAGGCAATTTTTAGACGTTATTTTACACCTTTTAACTCATAAAAGCGTTTTTGAAACCCAAAAATCCAATTCAATTCCTAGTTATTGATAATTATATTACAAAATTCGTAAAATAGCTAATAGCAATTCAAAAACCGCTATATGTAAGCTTCTACATTTATAATAATTATAGCGCTAAAAGTAACGACTTTGCTTAAACGGTACATAATAACCATAAAATAACGTAAGTTACCAACACGATTTTTAAGAAGATCAATTGTAAAGTTAATAAAAAGCTCATTTCAAAGCCGTTCGGAAACCGGAAGGGGTTTAAAAAGTCCCTTTCAATGGAGTGTCTAATACGTTATACACTCACAAAAGTTGCAGTTTCGGTAAAAACGGCGAATTACGTAATGTAACCGGGATTAAAATTACCTCCTCAAACAGATGGCAATAGTAAAGTCGCAACCCGAATGACTAGTTAAAAGTAAATCGTAAGTGACTTAAATTAACGAGGTAGTAAACAGCCTGCGAATAGGTACCTTAACACGGTCTCGAAACCGCAAAACCCTATCGTCGTCCACTAAATATTCCAAAATTAAAACCTTTAACTCCTGGTCGTCGTTGATACGAATATCTATAGGAAAACATCGATCGCTTATACGTATTACACGGACTAATCGGGAGTAAATAGTATAGCGTTTATTAATAACGTTTCATAACTTTGAAAAATAATATTAGTGAAACGTTCGCGATCCTTTGGGATAAATTAGCTGGCAACAGTTAACCGCAGGATATATATACTTAAAAGCGACTCGTAAAAGACCTAATTCGAAGCGTAATAGTTTGAATTTTTGGCCTAAAAAACATGGATCGGAAAGGCCTTTTGAAATATCCTAATTTTGCTGTAACAACGAGTTATAACGTGTATAATTTTCCTCTTTATTGTAAACTAACCAAAAATGAAATTGGGAAAGACGTTTAGACTAATAGACCTATCCTTTACAAAGCCGTCATGTAATTATGAAGTATTTCAAATTCTTGTAGTTTGTTAAAATTTTAAACGGGAGTATCATACTTAGAAGCTTTGCGTTTTATACTTTCAAGTAACTTATAATCCCAAGTAGCTCTTTGTAGTAAATTTCGTAGTAATATTTGGTTTGAGATAAGAAACGAGAGTAATACGTTACCAATGTAGGTTACCGCAGTCGTCTCTTTGAAAAATGTAGTCGTCCAAGGCCTAACCGAAGTAATAGACTTTTTAGAAATGTATTACGGTCGGGGTTCTAGTAGGCGAATATAGGTTCGAAAAAAAAATCTAAGTTTAAGCCGTTAGAAAATAGCTTTTTCCTTGGGCCCTTAACGAAAAGGGGTGCCTTGATAAGTTAGTCGAATTAACGGCTTGATAATCGTCGAGTAGTCGCGAATGAAATATCGGTAAAAGTTAATAAATTTAAGGAAACCCTGTATTCCTAAAATTAACGTGAAAACTGCTTATACCCGGATAATGCGTAACTTTTCCAGATTTTTACAACCGCCGATATTAACCTCAATAACGAATTCTAGGTATATGGTTTTCCAAACGTCGAGTTCGTTTTTGAATATATCGAAGTTAAGTTTCATAACATTTAAATCGTTAAAGACTTATTTGATTTTAACGTCATAATCGTAAAGGGTACTGTTCAAGTAAAAAAGACCATTTTCGAGGTAAACGAAGGAGAAAATAATGAAAAAAGTGCGTAACTAATTATTAATATACCGTTCAAGGGAGGCTAATATATTAAAAATGCCGAAAAAGGTAATAAATCATTCGCAAAGTGCAAGACGTATATGAAATACGGTCTTCCACTCGTTTCCCTTTTTAATACGGAATTCATAAAAAACAGTTTTAACATTCAACTTAATAAACCACTTAACATAGGAAATTTTCGTAAACGTTTCCCTTAATAGGTGAAAACAGATAACAGTCTATTTTCATAAGAACATTAAATCGGTGGTAATCGATATAAAAACATGACTTACCTCCGAGTTTTTGAACGAGGAGAACGAGGGTACCCGTTAAAGAGCTACTCGTTTGAATAAAGCTCTAATCGAGTAGTTAGGTTAACGTTTTTAGTAATATAAAGAGTTTCTTACGCGACATGCCATATAGTAGGCTTTATAGAACCTTGAAGAGTTAGCCTTTGTTATCAGTATAAATGACGATTTCATAATTTTCTCCGGAACGATATGGAGGCAGCTGATCTTTAAGGGCCTTATCAAATAAAATATAGAACTCCTTAAAATCGTCGGGGAATTTATTGTCGACAGAAATAAGTAATTTAGGGGATAATGCCTTATCAATATTTTCGAGGAAAACGGCGGCGAGTCGCGTAATAACGGTTTGGTCCCTACGGGCATTTTATAAAATAGCGTGAAATGTAACGGCGCCGTCTCCTTTCAGTGTTTTTTATACAGACGTGAACCCCTATTTCCAAACGCGATAATTACTCTTTCATCCCAAAAAAAAATACATATTTCGAAGAAACGTAAGTAACTCATTAGTGTTTTATATAAGGATTATCTAAAATAACGTCGTATTATAAAAACTGGAAGATTGAATTTTATATCCGGTAACAGTATTAATAAAGGTCGATATTCAAAAAGACTACAGAAAAATAAACCGTAGGGGAAAACAGGGTATATGGTACATAGCTTTGTCGAGTCGTTATAGTAAAATATGATTACGGAGAAACTTTAAACGGTTGTTAAGCTATTTATTCGCTATGTCATAATATCTATGACTCATATTTACCAAAGTGTAAATAAAATGAATAAATTTGGAGAGGAAATCTACTATATATGGAAAGCTATTTAAAAGCTAGGGCGAAGCTACCCGGTCGAATTACAGTTCAATCAACGCTTATACGCTACTATATACAAAAGTTACGCTTTTCCCTCCTAAAAGTTAATAAAGCTTTCGGCCGAAATAAGTTATATTTTAATCATAGATTTAAAGTTAAAGCTGCTTAGACGTTTGGATGAGTCTAACGGGTAGATAAAAATACGATAGCCGTACACACTGTACCGCAAGCATAACCTAATGTTCTTACAATATGAGAATTCAGAATAGTTAACCTATGCGATACGTCGCTTAGGAACAGCTCAAATGACGTTTTAATCGGTTATAATAACGTCGCCCTGGGTATTCCGAACGGATACGTCGTTACCATTATTCCCACTACATGAAACATTTTTAGCAATAACATTAGCACCGCTATAATGAATACGAAGGTTATAAAGTCTCGTATAGATAAATCAAACGCTAGCAACCTAATAATTATAATCCGCGGGTATATTAAGGGATATTAACGTATTAGTTAACGTGTCGTTAATAACTTATTTTAAGAACGCGAATTTAGCGGCGGATTCCCGAGCTTTACCGCTAGCTTCCAGGATTAAGGCCTTCCAAACGTTAAAAAAGACGTAAAATTTCTCTTCAGCTCCGCGTTTTATACTTATAAACTAAGCGATGATAGCTTTAGCCGCGTTAGGGTTGTAATAGGAAGCTAAAAATATAGCTATAAAAACATTAGTGTTGTTAGTATAGCCGTCGCCTCTGCGGGCGTAATAGATTTTTATAACTGTTTTTGTAGGTCCTTTCAACTATTAGAAGATAGCGTAAAAGTAATCTTTTTTAGTATCGATAAACTTATAGGTCTTACGTAACTTACGTATTATTGTGATTTTTTTTTATTAAGAATCGTAATTTGGCGTCGAAAAACTTGATCAGTTAATTAAGTAGTTTATGTTTAGGCCTTCATCATCCGTTAAGTAGAGCGCCGGTATCATAATCGGAGTCCGTGGAGTTTAAGTTGTCATTGTTTAAAAACCTAACGCGATCTTTGGTAAAAAGCGGTATAAGAGTTGCGTTATTCGTAACTTACGTAAGGGGAACCTTTCAACGGGGGTGTTATCCTAAAAACGTAAGCGTTCCAGTAGATTTAAACTGTCTAATTATATTTATTAACACGTTTAATACGTTGGTGTTCCGTTATTTTAAGTATAAAAATGTGTTTTCGAACGATCTGGTCCCACTCGATAAGTTTTATACGTTAGACGCGTTAAAACGTTTATATTAAGCTATAGGGTAATGGTAATAGGTCCTTAAGCCTATTTACATCTACTGCTTCATGCGTGTATCAAGAAATTACTCTAGAACCTAGGGATTTAAATTCGGGTGGTTGAAAAATAAAGATATAGCTCTAGGTTATAGCCGCTAACGAATAGTTAAGATACTGTCGAAAAAGAAGTTGAGGTTTATATGTAAAGTAATCAGGGCCTAAGACATAGTTTAAGGTGGTCGGATTATATTTATAAACCTAGATAAACAAGGAAAGAAGAAACACCCGTTAGGAAACTAGTAGGGAACTGGAGGTAGATAGTGTAATCCAGTTACGTGAGATGTAGGAAGTATTCCCACGCTGCTTCTGAGCTGATTCTAAACATCGTAAAAACGTGAACAACTACCAGGGGTAGATCCTAAGTAATACTAGCTAGGCACTAGCCTCTGATATTTATGAAGACTTTTTGCAGAAAATTACGTTTTACGTTTACGAACGTGATAACATAGGTATCAAGTTCGTGTAGTATATACCATTAAGTTGAAAACTTACGATGACAACCCCGTCTATATTTATTATATAGACCGAAAATAAAGTTGATCCAGGCAATTTGATTGGCAAAAGACTTTGTATAAGAAGCCGGAACAGTAACGTACGTAAGGAAAAGGATACTTTAGCCTAATTTCGTCGAGTTAACCCCGTAAGAATGCTTAAGACAAATTAAAACAGTACCACATATAGTAAAATATATCTATTGATAAATTTCATATATTGTTGTCAAATACAAAACAAAGCAAGTAATTCATTATATTCAATATTCTTTAATTTTGGATTGGTAATACATCAAACACGTTATGAAGTTTGAAGGTATGGAGGCTAAAGATGAGGAAAATATTCCCCATATTATTAACTCGAATGAAGATACTAATTTTGGTTCTAAAGAAACGCAGTTACTAACTGACTACATTTTCTTATATTGCTTAACAGATAGAAACTCTTGTCTTTATCACAATAATAGCGGTCACGGATCCATACATTTATTTACTGTTTGTGAATGTTATGTGAATTAAGTGTTTCAAGGTATTATGCCAGGTATTGAAGTAGCCCGAGATTAAATAAAAGTTTATTCTTAGTATGACTTTTTTGCGAAAATTATAATAATATCAATGTGAAATTTGATTATACAGATATCGATAAGATTAAAGTTGATTTTCATCTTTAAAAAGAACCCCCTTCAGTTAAATTAACGTGTTATAACTGCTGTTTAACCTAAATTTTCATATTTTAGAAACCTTTACCCCCTTCCTTTTTTTACTAGAAGACATAAAGAACTGCAGAGTTAATGTCAACGTGTAGACTTACGAATTGGTTCAAAGTAATGGTAGAAATTTCCTAAGTAGTTTGAAATATAAAAATTTGTAGTTTCATCTTTAAAGACGCAAACTGATGTTATCAAACCTTAAGGAGTCGGAATTTCCTTCATGATACCAACAGTTTAATTACCACGTAGTTCAGAGGTTATAGACAGTTTTCAGGG
This sequence comes from Anisogramma anomala, assembly GCA_038502455.1. Classification (NCBI taxonomy): domain Eukaryota; kingdom Fungi; phylum Ascomycota; class Sordariomycetes; order Diaporthales; family Gnomoniaceae; genus Anisogramma; species Anisogramma anomala. The sequence goes on from JASMMZ010000002.1 coordinate 17,630,078, forward strand.
TAGATAGTTACAAAGATGTGTATTTATTTGCATTGGGAGCGATTAAAAAGCTTCATTATTATCACAAAGCGTATTTCTAGACATTCTATAACTTTAAGTTTACGTTAATATGTATCTTGGATGAGGAATTTGTATTAAATATCGTTAAGTTCGCAATGAAGTTTTACTGTACTAATTCTTTTGAAATTATTACAGTAAAGAAAATATAATACACGATATATATCGTATATATTAATATATACCTCGGACTTTGAAATGTAATGATTTATGATACCACAGTGAGTATCATGGCTCTTGATTTTAAAATTAATGTTGAATCGTTAAATATTGAATGTTTATAAGGTTTTGTTGAAGTTTATTTAAGTATTGGTAAAGTTCAAAGAGTATACGCGATTTTAAATGAAGTTGATAATATTTGTGTATTGGAAATTGGTAGTTTCACAAACTTGAAGGCAAAATTATAAATCGTAATAAAACGTTTCAGCGATACTATTGGCTTGAACAGTGTAATAATAACTTAATTAGTATTTAGTGAATATTTAAATATAACGAGTAGATTGACACCATGATTAAAACTGAAGAAGCGAGTTATATCATATGGTCAAGTCGTAAAGAAATTAAAAAAAGAATTTATATACAGTGAAATCAACGATATCTCTAATACCAAAAAACAGATTATATGTTATTAGTCCTTAGATATTGCAACCTTGTCGATTCGATTGGTCTTCGAAGTAACAGAAGTATTTCATTGGTCAAGTGGTGGATATATTGTTACAGGTTTAGCAGACCGCTAGCCGGTCTGCACTGTAATTTGTATGGCCACCTATTTGGTCCGTTCCCTAGAGTGAAGTGCAGTGTGCTGCACTCGACTTATACCCAATGCGGTAAGTCCGCACAAAGCAAAGCACTTGTAGTACGGTCAACTTTACTTACAGTAAAGTTGACTTACTACATTGCATGCAATACCATTCTAATACTGGCGGCTTTTTAGTTTGTACACGCACGCCTGTATGGCTAACCAATCCTTTTCGGTTACCACTAAATTGGCTCCTCGTTAACTGGATAGTTCACTGTCTATTCCAGTTGACTTTTATACTGTATTGCATCCAATTATATGTAAATTGACACCATTTGACCTTAATTACGCCGTTACCCCGAGTTCCAAGTTTATTAATTCCTACAAAAAGTTCTTTCGCCACAGCCTTTCGTAAACCTCCACTTTAACTATGTCAATTAAACGAATCACCATTAATCTTTTAGTAGTCTTCCAATATGCTAACAAATCCCTGTCCGCCGTTACGTAATTTAGGCTTTGCGGGCGGCCTATTAACGTAGCTCTTAATACATATAGTTAACATATTACTATCCACGAACCTTTTCAGAGCCTCATTTGGTGCCGCTTGCCTTATAGCATTTGTAGGATTATCTTTGCTATTAATTCATCGGAACTTCTCGATTTCCCTTCCCTCATATGCTTTTCGAAGTGTTATTATATCTATTAGCTGGTGCTTTTCGCTAGTGGTTCCGAATTTCGAAAGGAATTTAAAAAGGCTTTTTAATTCGTTACAAATTACTACTGAAATAGGAGGAATCTTTAACAACCTGATAATAAAGTTAAGGTTTTTTTTTTACAATATTATATTTACGTTAAAGCCCGCTATTACTCCGTTGACTCCTGATACTAATACGATTTGTATTATCCCTTTGTATTTGATAAATGTTTAGTTAATTATGCTACCGGTAATGTTGAACTGGTTTTCCTTCCTGTTTTCGTTGACGAGGGTTATTAGGACACCGATTTATAAGGATAAATCCGTGTTATTTACAAAAAACCAATCCGTAAAAATGATTAGTTTTACCTTCAACCGGTCGATTAGGAATATATTGATCTCGCGGTCTAGAATTTATATTTGCTACTCGATCCTTCTTTTTAACCGGTTCAAGTTTTTATTTGTTAATTCCTACACTTTTGCGGCGATAAATAGGTTATATGATACCTTCGGTTACTATAAGATAGCAATATAACTACTAAGAATACGTTATTCGAGGTACCGCTAAGCTTTAATCGGATTAGTCTTGTTCATTATAGCCAAAACAGTGCCTTGGCCCTCTGGGCGAAAGCTAAGGCCGGTATTAACACAAAGCATACGAATTGACAATCTATTAAAGTTAAATTATCTGCCTTTTATTAACGTCATTACCAGCTTATTACTTTAAAACTTGGAGTTTTTATTCGCCTATTATTCTATTATTATAAAGCTTAATATTCCAAAGAAAAGGATATTGTTGATTTATAAATCCACCACATCGAAGTCCTTCTTTTTATATTACTAGTAAACATGGAACGTACGTTAAAGACTTTATTAGCAGTTGGGATTTAAATTACAATTAGTAGGTTAAAAACCAGTTAACGCTTACTTCGGCTAGCCTATAATTATTTAATACACTGTATTACCGTTTTTCAAATGTAAATAGCACGTAGTTTTTACAGTAATTTTAATAATACGATCCTTTATGAATTTGTTGCTTACTACGTGTAAGTTAACGTAATATTACTGCTATTAAGTGTAAACTTTCCTTTAGTTTTGGCTAGTAAATTTGTTATTAAATCAATTGATAAATGTTAGATAATCTTTCAAATCGTTGGCTATGATGTAAGGATCAAGTCCTTGCCTTTATCGCAATATTTTTAAGCGATTAGGCGTGACTTTTTATACGACCGCCCCGTTATCTTACCCTTAACTCCGTAGATAATCCTTGACTTATAGATTGTAAATTTGAGTCTTGAAGATTAGGGTCGGTTTTTAGTACAAATTATACAAATTTTTGAATTAATAGGCCGTTAATCTCGACCCTATCGCTTTTATTAAAAGGTTTTCCGAAGCTTTTAATAATTCGTTACAACTTCAACTTTAATATTAAGTTTTCGTTATCCTTTTCTTTCCTATTTACCCAAGAAGTATTGTAAATACGGACCGGTGTGTATTCCTCTTTTTAAACGTTCCTTTTTTTCGGAGGTGGTCCGCGCCAGTAGCGTTCCATTGGCTTGTCGATAACAGGTGAGTGAAATTTATATTAACTTGATCGTTTAACTTAAAGTTTTTTATTATTAGTAACCCTAATATAATGTTTAACCTAGGTATCTCGGAAAAATACAAGACTGTTAGCAGTTTTAACAACCAATTTAAAATTCGTAATATTTAAAATCCTATATAGGCTTTCACAATTGCCTAAGTCCCGCTATAAAAGGATTTCACTTTACAACGAAAAAGTAAATACTTCGATTATTAAGGGGATTTTACTGGTATTAAGGGTATTATTAACCAGGTGGCGTGCCATTCTTTTCGTAATTCCTTTAAGGCTTTGCCGTATACCATAACACATTTTGAAATACTTGCTGCGGGCGGAAATTCACTTGTTGAAAGTCAATATACTTTAAAGATCAATAATGTTAACACCTAGCCGTCAGGATCTATAATATCATTAAGTCCTTTTAAAATTATTTATAAACGTACTTTCGGATCCGTAAAGTTCTTAATCGTTAGCGTAAGAATATTATACGTTTAGCGAAGTAGTATCTATACCCTTTAAATCTTCCTAATATTTTTAAAAGCCTTTATTTACACTAAATACCTATTATGTTAATATTTCTTGAAAATTCCGCCGCGGAAAGGTTAATACTAACATCGTAGACAATGACATTGGATAAAGCCAAATGTTTGTTAATTTACAGTATCCTTAACGTTTTTTACGTATATTTTTCCCAAAGGGACTTTGGAAACTTAACTTCATGAAAAAAAGGTTGCAAAGTTATCAACGTAAAAAATAAGTTTATTATTGAAGTAAAAGCCCTTAATAAACATTTCGCAATGAAAGTTTTTATCGTTTTTTGGTATAAATTAAAATTTTCGGTGGGCTTGGATATACCTTTAGCAGTAGTGGCAAAGCCTTCTAATAACTTGTAAGGTAAATTATTCCATGTCTATATACCTTCCGAACTTTGAGTCTTTATATAACCTATTAACGGCTAGATAGTTTAACCGCCGATATAATTAACATATTTCCGGCTCCTTTATATTTAACACAACTGCTTCTAAACCTTAAGGTCAAATTTTAAATGCCCTTATTTAAAGGTGAGTAGAAACCCCTTTCCGTATTTAATCAGCTCGTCTACATTAACGTTAAAGTTAACGTCAAATGTTTTTATGTTTTTTAAACAAAGTAAGAAAAAGGTAGAGGACTTAAGGATCGAAAACGTAAATACGACGAAATAGTTTAAACTACCGTTATTTCTAGTAACGATAATTCTTCGCCTAAGTGAAAGCTAACTTCCACCTTACTAACATTGCAATGATTAATCTTAGTGGCTATAATACTTTCCCTCCACAATGTCACGTACTATGAATAGCCTCTTATTAAGTACCATTCTACCCTAATATTTGGCTTAATGCAAAGTTAAAGGTGTATAAAGGATTAGGGGTATAATTAAGGCAAAGGTAAGGGTTTTCACCACGTAAACAGTACAAAAAGTCATTATCAGCTAATTATTAGGCTACATGAAAAGCAATATTTTCGTTCCACTTAATTTACTTAGGAGTATCTCTATGAACTAGCTCATCGCTTTCAAAATCTGTGACTTGGTTTAAGTATTCCTATTTAAAAGTAGTGGTGTACTGTATCTAATATATTACTTTATTTTACTTTGGCTTAGCCTGGGGGTGCCAAGTAAACCAATAACCAATCTTTCTATAAATGTAACATTTCTTTCCATTATTACGACGATAGTTTTAGTGGTTAATAGGTATGCTTATAGCTTAGCCTTATTAGCACCAATGTGGTTCCTACTTCTAGTATAAGACCGAAGTTAATATGCCAGAAGTTAGGTGTTATAGGCGCTCATAATCGTACTTATGGTCAATGTAGTTAACTACCGCATGGTTCTTTTCCTCCTCGTTAGGGAAGTTGCTAGCTTAAGGATATATACTGAGAAAGTTTGGTATACGCGCTATTACAGTGGTAAACGAGGAGTGCAACTAGTTAAAAAAAGCTTTCGCAAGTGGTATTTGAACGTTATAAGGCGTATTAGAACTAGCTAACGCCCGTGACTACTGCCCGCACCTGTTCACGAAGTGTGGCTTTGCCAACATAGGCGTTTCACATTGCCTTTTGGCACAGCATTAGCTTTTTAAGCATCTTATTAAAAGCGTTTATTAGTGTTTCCCCTCTTTTTTTTCGCTATTATTATAATTTACCGTGTTATAGCCTAATTTATATTGTATTATACTAGGTGGACGTCATACTCGAAGTAACCCTCTTTATTATTATAGATCTCGCAAAATGTAGTTGTTTAGGTTAAAAAGGTTTAAGTAGTAAATATTGGCGTACCCTATCAGGATTCCGAGAAACAGTAAGTGAAAACCAAAAGAATGGACTTTTATTTTTTTACAAATGTTTAAAATGGGCATTGTCTTGGTGTTGAAAAAGTTGTAGAGATTCCCGTTATACTTCTCTATATTATCATAGATCTTATAGAAGTCCGTAAAAAGTTCATAATTAACGTTGACTATTTTGATGGTTTTGGTAAAAGGTCTCGATAATCGTCACAGCCGCAAATATTGTTTCCTGGCAATTTAAGCGTTAAAAGTTTCGAGGTACAGTACTGGGGGTAATTACCAGTCACTTGGCTTAAAGGGGAAAGTTTTATAGTAGGAATTATAATAGGCAACCGTATGTAAGTAAGTCTAAAGATGAAAGGTTTTTAAATAAATTGGCGATTAAATTGATAAGGAGCGATAAATACTTAAGGGTTTTAGAAGGACTAACGATTTTCCTTAATTCAGTAGTGTAAAGTGGCGATGTTAATACCTCTAACCGCGTTGGAAACCTTTGCTTTACGCGCTTTACCACCGCTAAAAGCGTACTTAGCGCTGTTATGTAAGGGTATTCAACTGCTAGGCAGGTTAATAGGTTCCTTATCGCCAACGTATAAAAATGCTTAACTTAATGGAGGGTAAAGGGAAGGTCCCCTAAATCGTAAATATGGCCGTTAAGGTTCCTCAACGCCTTTTAATTTAGATTGTAGGTCTTAAGGATATTCTTTAAGCTAGGTTCATTTAAAAGTGTTTCCGCTAGATTGGAAAAGCTTTTTTCTAAAACGTAAATCCTTTGGCGTTTAAGTTTAACTTTCAACCTTAAAATAATCCCTTTTTATTTTTTCCCCATATATTTAGAGTTTAGTTTTCGAAGACGTAACGGAAGTTTTGGAAAGCTCGAGCGCTACGGTTAAATTGTTTGCCGCCATTTTACTTGACGATACAATCGCCTACAAAATTAGCAAAGTAGCCTTCGGTTAAGTTTTAGTTAACGTCTTTCTCCCAGAGGTTACTGTTGTAATATTTTGTAAAGATATATTCAAGTACCCTAATTAACTTTTTTCTAGCGGGGTCAGTAATAGCTTTAAAGTAAACTCTATCGATAGATATCTTAAGGCTTATATAGGACATATAGATCGTATAGGGTAAGGGACTTGGTGATTTTAGGCGTAAAGGCTTGGTATTTTTGGCGTAAAGTCGCATGGGAACTTGGCCGCTTAGCGACTTAGTAACTTAACGTGAGATTACACGACGTGGCTTTCTTGATACGACTTGGTGATTCTTGGTATTTTTCGCTTGAAACAACGAACTTGAAGATTGGCGTGGTGTAAGGAGTAAAATGAGTTAATCAAAGGCAAAGGTTTGATGTAAATGGTAAGGAGGAAGGTCGTTTGGTAGTGGTAAAGGTCGAAGGTTATTGTTTTGACGTAAGGACTTAGTCGTTTTTATTACAGTAATAGCACCCGCAGTAATACTAACTTATCTGTTTGCTAACTTGCCGAACTTTAAAACTTCTGAAAGTCAATCTTAACGTCTTTAAGAAGGATCAATAAATATTTTTTTGGTGTTTTCAATAGAGATACCGTCGCTTACTTCCAGATTGCCGTTGTAGACTAGCACAACCCAAAAGTCTTCTCTATTTTCCTACCATTACAGACTAGCGCTGTACCAATAAAGGCCCTTCGCAAAAATCTATCCTCTACTCTAGCCGCCGTTGTTAACATAGAGCGTAACCGGAAAATAGTTTCTTCTTTTACTTAACTTATTTATGCTTTACCTAATAGGCACTAATCAATATCAGTAGGCCTTAGATGTTGCAACGTTTTCGATTCGATTGGTCTTCGAAGTAACAGTAGTATTGCATTGGTCAAGTGGTAGATGTAATATTCTAGGTTCGGCAGACTGCTAGCTGATCTGCACTGTAATTTGTATGACCATCTTCTTGTCCCGTGCCCTAGAGTGAAGTTTACTGTATTGCACTCGACTTACACCCAATGTTATAATTCCGCACAAAGCAATTCACTTGCATTACGGTCAACTTTACTTACAGTAAAGTTGACCTACTACAATGCATACAATACTATTCCAATATTATAGATTATAAAAGTACTATTTTTTCCTTGTCGAGGTAATTCTGTTACGTGAAGGAAACAAGGAAAGTAAAATTAACTTTATAATATACCAAGTATTACCAATCCAAACGAAAAAGATAGAACAGTTTAAGGACATTCTACCTTCCGTATTATATTAGTCAAATCATACAAAAAATATTTTCAGTCCAATGAAGATTTTGAAATTAATCGAATAAGTTGGAGAATCACTTTTTAATAAACAGTGAACAAATCTAGAAAATGAAGAAGGCATTGAAATATATATAAAAGAAGGATTAACACTAAAAATGAAAATGGGGCCGAAGACTATAAGCCTAAAAAAACATATACTACAGCCGGTGTTTTATAGAATAAAAAGTCAAATAACGAAAGAACATCGTAATTTCAAGTTAAAATAACTATTGATATATTGTGTAAACGGTGAAATAAAAGGGATCCAATTCAAATTAAATAATTTTCATTCGGCTGTATGATTTACTTCATGTTATTCTTATTATTCGAAGAAAGATATGAATAATTTTTAAAAAAGAATAATTACTATTTTTATTTTTAACCCATAAAATCGCCGTATAAGAAATTAAAGTTAATATTAAAAGGATATAGTAACATGGTTAAAACACAAATCTCTATTTAATAGTTTATAATTTAACAAATCAGCCATTATTCTATCGTCGTAATTATTGTTAATTTGACTATCGATATAACCAGTAAAATTACCATTAACAAACGCAAAATTATATATATACACATGTAATTAGCAACTGATTTGAAACAAATTAAATATCAAGTTCACTATTAATATAATGATATAATATTAAAATTTCTTCTCTATATAGACTCAAAGAGGTATCGATTACTCTTGAACATATGCAAAATATTTTCAGGATGAATCAAATATAAGGTTTTTAAGGTTTCATTTCAATCTTTTAATGACTTGTAGTAAATTATTTTATATTGTTAGTATAAAAAGTTATGATATAATTCTACTAGAGATTTTTGAGTTTATACTGCTTCAGTAACTTGTTATAAAGAATCTAGGTTTCAAGCAGTATAAATAGATTGAAACGTTAACTTATGGTGTAAAACTCAATTTTGAAGTATTGTTAATACATATTAATTGTGTTCACGATATTTGAAACATGTAAATGAGTTTACGTTATTAACTCAAAGTTTAAACCTACCAAAGATTAAACAATAAACGCAATAAAAGCAAAAAGGTACCTTAACTAAATGGGTTTAATGGCTTGTATAGCAATTGTGGGTAGAAATTTTGACGTTCCCATGTGGTCGATTCGAGAAGTAGTGGAAATAACAGTAGTATTGCGTAGTCAAGTGGTAGATGTATTGTTTTAGGTTTGGCAAACTGCTAGCCGTTTTATAAACTCATTTTATTTCCTCTTATTCGTCTCGTGCCTTAGTGTGAAGTGAGCGTATACTGTACTTGACTTGCAGTTAATATAGTAGAACTACGAAACAATACAATTAATTTGTAGCTAGTATAGTCAACTTTACTATGGGTAAAGTTGACTTACTGCACTGTAATTACTATTGTTTCAACACTGGCGGCTTTTTGTTTTATGCGCGTACGCTAGTGTGATCGACTAATTATTTCTTTTTACCACTAAATTTTCTTCTCATTACCCTACCAGAATTCAGCCTATTGCTCAGCCAAATTGACCTTAATTTCCATACAGTTCCAAATCCTGATTTCATTCAATCCTACAAATAAGCCTTTTGTTATGGACTTATATAGATGTTTCATTTAACCATACTATTAAATTTAGTCTCTGGTTTTATTCCCTTGTCAGTTTTCCAATCTCTCAGGATACTACTATTCGCCGGAACGTAACTTGATTTCTTCAGGTGGATTTTTCACGTAGCGTTTAATCCATAGACTCAGCCTATTGCTGTTTATAAATTTCTTAAGCGTTCTATCTGGCAAAGCTTTTGTTATTCCATGGGTAAAAAGAATTTTTCCATAAATTTACTGGAATTTCCTAATCTCTTTGCCCTCGTAGGTTTTATAAAGTATCATATCGATTATCAGGCATTTTTCGCTGGTAGTTCCGATTTTTGAAAGGTATTCAAATAAGAATTTTGAATCGATATAGATTATGACCGGGGTAGGAGGAATCCTCAACTGCTTGAAAACGATGTTGAGTGTTTCCAACATCACTATACCTATATGGAAACAGGTTATCATGCTATAAACATTTAAAGCTAGTACTCTTCGAGTAATTCTTATTATACTTGATGGAGGTTTAGTGAATCAGATTTCCGGTGATACTGAATTGATTCTTTTGTAACCTATTTTATTAACGATCGTTATGAGAAATCCGATTTATGACGAGAAGTTAATGTTGATTGCAAGGGAGGTATCTATCAAGATTATTTACTTAATTTTAAATAGGTTGGTAAGAACTATATTGTTGAAATACAACAGCTACAGTTACACAGCACACACAATAATAGAGCCACAACAGATCCAGTCCGTACTTGATACAACCACAAGTACTTAACATTTCATAATACCAAATGATGAGTAATTTAGTAGGATAAGGAGAACTCAGTTGAAGATGATGAAATCCACTAAAGGCACTAGTATTTACTACAGCAATCACTGGTATTGACTAGTATCTAGGTTAGTATGGAGGACTAGTTAGTTGAAAGCCAGCTTCCTACCCTACTATTTATAGACACCGAGGAACGAGTATTTACTAATATAAACTAAAACTAACTAGTACAAAGTTTCGAAGTTTATGAGGATGCATTTGATCATATATCAAGCCTTTTCCAACATGTAGATTCTATAATACTTGAATCTTTAAGCCTAATCAATATCTCCTTGTGCAGTAACTTCGACATATATTGATTCCCCGGTCCAAATCTCTAATCTTCCACTCTAACCTTTTTTTTAATCTATTGAAGTCTTCATTCGTTAGGTTTTATGTTTTTACTATAATTGATAAATCATAAAAAGCCTCCAGTTGGTATAGAGTGGCGATGTAACTGCCACCGGCACGTTGCTATATATATCTTTGAGCCTTAGCCACGTTAGCTTCGTAAATTGTGGCCAAATCAACTCTGAAGCCCTCTTAACGGGAATTAATGTAGGTATTTCTATCGTTAATATCATGTTTGCCGATTGACAATATGTTGATGTTTAGATATATTTCTTTTGGCAAAGTCGCGACCAGCATGTAATTCCCAAACTTTAAGTTCTTAATCAACTTCTATTCTAATATTACACAGCTAACATTTCCAACGAAAAAGGTATTATTAGTTTGTATACCTACCAAGACGAAGTTTTAATTTTACGTGATTAGCTAGTACGGGTTATAGGTTAAAGATTTTATATATAAAATATATTTAAATTGTAATTGGTAGGTAAGAAACTAGTATATGCCTGCCTTATCCAGTTGGTATAATGACTTAATGTATCGCATTACCGTTCCCGAAGGGTATTTGTTACGAAATTCTTACGGTACTTCTAATAAGATCATTCTCTGTAAATCAATTTCTAATTACGTGAACGTTTAAGTAATATTACTGCTATTTAAGGTGAACTTTCTATCAGTATTATCTAGTAAAATTCTTTCCAAAACGACTGCTATATTTTAGATTATTTTATAATTGTTGTCGATCACTTAGGAATTAAGGTTTTACTTTTATTATCTTATGTTTCTTCGATTAAAAGCGACTTTTGGTACGTTCGCCCCGAGTTTTTCCTTTAACTTCGTGTGTAATCTTTGATTTAAAATTGTAATATTTGGTATTCAGAGGTTGAAAAAGCGTTTAGGTATAAATTATACGTTTCCTCGCATAAGGAGTCTATTAATATTGATGTTATCGCTTTTATGAAAAGTTTTTCCCAAGAGTTTGAAAACAACTTGATCCTGAAGCCTGATAGTTAATATCGTTCTTTTTTCCCCTGTTGATCTAAGTAGTATCGTTGATCCGGTCCAGTAAGCATTCTTCATCCTTGATGTTTCTCGTTTTTAGTGGTTGGGCGCGTTGTCAACGTTTTATCGGCTTGTAGATTACGAGGGAATGGGGGTTATATTACCTGATTTGCTCCATTTGAATATTTTCATCGTTATTGTTCGTTGTTTCAATGTAGGATTTGACCTATATTTTTCTGAACGTCGTAAAACCATCAATATTTCTAAGAATCACTTTAGGTTTTGTGGTATTTAAAATTTTAAATAGGATATTTCATTTGTCTTGCTCTCTTTTTAGGATTACTTTACTTTGTAATGGTAAAGGAAAAATTTCGATTGTCGTGGGCTCTTTTCTAGTATTGAAGACATTATTAACTTAATTCTATGCTAATCCCATCCGAAGTATCTTTAGGGTTTTTCCGTATACCGTAGCCCTTCTTTGTTCATTGGTTCATGAGTAGATTTATTGGTTAGAAAAGGATACGTTTTGAAGACTAGTACTGTTGTTTTTAATCCGTCAGGGTCTATAGTATCATTCAAGCCCTTTACCGCTATTTAATGGCATGTCTTTTAATTTGCAAAGTCATTAATCTTTAATATAAGTATATCGTACGTTTTAACTAGTAGTGCGTGTATCACTTCCATCTTTCCAATGCTTTAGTGCGTTTTAATAAGCATTTGTTTGTATTGGATCCCCATTATTTTCCTCTTCGTTTGAAATTTTGTTACCATAAAATTGGTTCCGGTATTATAGATGGCGAGTTTTTTTAGGGCTAACTGCGTGTTAATTTACAATATTCTCAACGGTTATTAAGTTTCTTTTGCCAACAGGTATTCAAAAAAATTGACTCTATAAAAATAGGTTTCTAAGTTAATAATGTGAAGAATAGGTACGTTATCTAAGTAGCATATTTTAACAAAAATCTCGCAACTCAAATCATCGTCGTTTTTGAGGATAAACTTGAATTTTGGGGTGGGTTGGGCATGCTTTTGGCAATGATAGCATAGATTATTAGCAGATTTTAGAGTTAAGTATTCCATGTTTTTATATCATACGGATTTGTGGACTTTCTATAGTTTGTTGGTAGTTGGATAATTGAAACACCGATGGAATTAACGTATTTATGAATTCATTGGGTTTATTATTGATGTCTTTAGGATTTAAAGATGCAACCAAAAGTACTCCTATTATAGGATAAAGGGAATCTCTAGTCGTTTTTAATTTAGTTTGTTAGTTTTGACGTTGATATTGATGCTAAGGATTTTCATGTTTTTTAGATAAAAATCGAATGTGTTCAAATACTTAAAGATATGTAACATGATTGATTAAACAATAGTTTAAATAATTACTATCCCTAATAATGATCGTTGTTCGCCCGGACCGAAGCTAACTTTAGCCTTACCAGCATTGTAACGATTGATATCCATGATAGTAGTGCTTTCCTTTCGTAATACTACATATTGCAAATATCCTTGTATTAAATACCTTTTGGCCCCTATTTTGAGAATTATACCTTAAAAAGTATTGTTTTTGTAAAAATTGTGAAGGTTGAAAGTATATAAGAGTTAAGGGTTTAATCAAGTTAAAGGTAAGGTTTTTAGCTATTTAAACGAGATGAAAAGGCATAGTTGGCTAATTAATAAAGTGTTTTAGGATTAATATCCTTATGTTAAGTAAATTACTTGATAATATCGTTATCCTTAACAACGACTTCTTTACCTTCATATTCTACAATAACATTTAAGTATTTTTGCCTGGAAGCTGTAGGGTACTAGATATTATAAGTCACATGTTATTTATTGCGTTTAGCGGAAGGTTGGCCAATCGACTAATAATCGGGCTTACACCAACTACACTTCCTTTCATAATTACTACAATAATAGTTTTTTACTGTCAATGGGTTCGTTACAGTTTTGTCCTCGTTACTAACGTTAATGTGGCTTTTAGTCCGAAAATATTAGATAAAAATGCTGGGATTTTTCGTATTTACGATCGATACAATATTTTATTACATGGGTCTCTTTATAATAATCGCTGAAATTATTAGTTTATGGGTATGAATCGACTGAGTCTGACGTGCGGGCTATTACGGTTGTAAATGACCGTAAATGACTCAAAAACCCTTTCCAGGTGGCATCAGAATATTATAAGGCGTACAAGAACTCATTAACTCTAATAACTGCTACCTGTACTTACTAGAGTAACGTGGCTTCGACAACGTCAGCTATTGGTATTACTTATTGGTACATCATTAAGTTATTAAGCATTCAATTAAAGACATTCATCGGAGTTTCCTCTCTCTTTTCTTTTTAACTGTCATCTTCATCCACCTCGTCATAGACTAATCCGTGTGATATTATGAAAGGTGTAAGTCGTGTTCGAAGTAGTTTTTTATGCCATTGTAGATCTTTCTGAAAGTTCTTGCTCTCGTTAGAAAGGTTAGGTAGTAAGTTCTAGCATGACTTATGAGTATATGAGGAAATGGAAGTTTATACCTGAAGAAAAGACCTCTATCTACTTATGGCTATTCACGAAAGACATTATTTTCGTATTAAGTAGGTTATAGCGATTTTACTTATATTTCTTTACAACGTTTCAGATTTTCTAGAAATTCGTAAAGAGTTAATAATTAATTTTAACGATTTGAATATGTTTGTAGGTAAGGTAAAAAAAGTCTTCCTAATCATCGATGGTATTTCCTGTTAATATAAGCCTTATAGCCTTCGAGTTGCAATGGTTGGTGTTGTTATTAGTCGCCTAGTTCGAAGGGTAAAATCATATAGTAAGACCTACAGTAAGCTTACGTGAGTAGGTGTACCTGCTGTGGAAAGTTTTTTCTTAACGAATTTGACGAATCGAGGAAACCCTTAATTATTTTGAGGGGAAGTGTAAGGGGTAAGGGAGATTTGATGGGTTTGTTTAATTGATTGTTAGATGTCATCAACATTAATTCCCTTTTCCACGTTAGCAGCTGTTTCCTTACGTGTTCTTTCGCTGTCAAAAGCGTATTCCGTGTTGTCACATAAATGTGTTTGGTTAACGAATAAATTAATAGCTTCCATATAGTTGGCGTATAAATGATTGGTGTTGGAGGAGAGGTTTGAAGCTTAACTTGACTAAGGATTAAAGGGTAGTCACCTAAAATATGTGTATATGCGTTGAAGATATTTAAAGTTTTTTTTTTTCAGGAATTTCGAGGATAAGGATTCTGGTGGTATTTTCGAAGTTGTTCCAATTTGAAAAGAATTGGACCAAATTTAGTCAAGTTTTCATTTGCTACATAGATTTTTTTCGACGAACAAACTTTGAATTTAACTTGTTTTAGATTTTTTTTTTAATTGCTTTCCATATACTCATTGTTTTATTATCGAAGAATTTAGGAAAGGTTGACAAGGCGCGTTTTTTACGATCGAACTCATAGTTATTTCGATCGAGCATATAGTGATTAACGAAGTTGATTAAATACCTTTCGGTTGAGTTTTTATTAACATTTTGTCCTCAAAGTTTTTTATTATAATGCTTGGAAAAGACAGGTTGGAGATCTTTGATCGCCTTCTTCCTGTTAAAGCCCGCAATATTTTTAAAGTGGGCGTTTGCGAATTTTTTTTTTTTTTTCTTTTTGAGGTTTTAGCTAGAGTGGCATGTGGGATTTAGTCAATTGGCTTAAAGTCACGCAACGTAGTTTCTTTGGTGCGACTTGGCAATTCTTGGTGTTTTCGCTGGGAGTAGCGATCTTAAAGTTTGATGATTGTAATGGAAGGGGAATAAAAGAGTAGTATAAAAAAAAACAGGTATTGAGGGCAAAGTTTGGTGTAAAAGGTAAAAGAGAAGGTTGTTAGTTGTTGCTCGTGGTAGAAAGTTATAGGCCGTAAGACTTAGTTGTTTTTGCAGTATTAGTACCCGCAGTATTATTAACTTAGCCGTTTACCAATTTGACGATTTGAGACTTTTGCCGAGCAATCTCAACGTTTTTAAGACGGATTTGGTAAATAATTTCTAATGTTTTCAATAGAGATACCATCGCTCATTCTGAAATGTCGTTGAAGATTGATGCAATTTAAAAGTCTTCTTCACTAACTTCCGTTGTAGATTGACGAAATAGTAGGGGACCTTCGCAAAAGTCTTTCCTTTATCTTAGCCTTTTCCAAATCGTAAGAAACTAAAAATAGCTCTTATTCACTTAGAAAATATTTAATCAACCTAATAATTATTAATTAGTGTTGTCAGAACTTTAGACGTTGCAAAGTTGTTGATTCGATACATAGTCTAAGTAATAGTAGTATTGCTTGGTCAGGCGAAGGATGTATTGTTCTAGCTTTATCAGACTTCTAGTTTGTCTGCACAATAATTTTTATAGTCAATTGTTTGGCCGGTACCCTAGTTTTCAGTGGGCCTATAATATACTTGATTTGCAGTCAATTCAGTAGACGCACTGAATAATACACTTAACTTGCAGTCAATATAGTTTACTCTAATGTAAGTAAAGTTGACTTATTGCACCGCAATTACTACTTTTCTAACAGTTATGTCATACAAACCAAATTCATTATATAATTTGTTGATTACGATATAGATATAACATCCAATAAATTAACCCATGAATAGGTTCAATGGATTGGTAATGAAATAAATAGATAAGTTGAATCAAAGAGTTAGTATGGTATACGTCAATTTAATGAAGTCGAAATTAATAATTTTCACGAACCAAGTTTTTATGTATAATATTAAACTCATCTTTCAAATCCAATGTTTTACGATAATTGTTGATCAAGACAAGTTTGACAAGTAATTGACGATTATCGGTAAACCTATATATTAAATATCCGTTAAGTATAATAGTATGATATGAAACGTATTAATATCGAAGGTTTTAGATATAGAGGCAAATTTGAATATTGGTATGATAATCTAAAATAAGTTAAGGATTTGTATTAAATAGTAAGGATTGCTTCTAATACCAGAAATCGTTTTCATTCACTTCGAAAGCTTTTTTATACATATTTATATACCAGAAATAACTCATGAAAAGATAAAATAATAGATATGATGACATTGAAAAAGGTATAAGAAGCTTAAGAGATTGACTAATTTGGATGGATTAACAGTAAAAACCACCCAGTTGAAGTTATAATTAAGGCTACACCTAATAACACTTGGGAAAAGTTGGTAGATAATAATAGATGGGTTTTACGGATTGATAGATACGTGGATCAGCCGGAACGTAACGAAAATAATAGGCAGATTTAAGTGAGTTGAAAGATTGAGATCGTGATAATATATAAAAAAGCCTATTTAAATAGATTAGTAAAGTTTTTAGGATAATTAATATATAAGTTTGTAACGAAATATTTGTGTGTGAGAGAAAAGGAAGTTAATAATTGGAATTTTATGGTGGAAGATTGTAATTGAAGTTAATTTGAGTGCAAAAAAGGTTGGAATTCGTAGGTTTTTTTTAATAAGCATAGGAGGGATTTGAACGATTACCAAAACTTAGTGATTGAATACGTTGGAGCCTATGCATTAAAAAAAGGCCAGTGTTGAAACAATAGTTAATTGCAGTATTTCCAAGTTAATGTAATTGATTTTAAGTTAACTTTACTAACTATAAGTAAACTGGAAGGATTGTATCATTCAATATAGATTACCAGTTACGCAGTTGTCCATATATATTAATGACCAAACCGGATATCGGTTCACTAAACAAAGAAGTACTATATTACTATTTTCAATGTAATATACTAGGTGCTTCGACTATAATTCGAATCGATTACGTTGTAATGATAAATACCTAACAATAGTTCATAAAGTTATTTCCATTATTCATCCATTTCAGCTTATTATTGGACCTTGGGGCGGTAGTTTAGGCCTAACATTGCTTGACCAGCCTTTATTGTTGCTGTTGTACATAGTTTAACTGCTGAAAACAATGTATTAGTTAGAACGTAGTTTGTTTGTCTTTGATCGTATATTATAATTTCACTATATTGCTTTATTGTACTATTGAATTGTAGTTGCAAATTATTCATCTAGATAATTACCAGACTTTATTGCTATTCCAGTTTGCTAACTGAAACAAAACTAATGAGCGTGCTAGAAATACGCACGAATAAAAATTATCACCATTTCAGTTATTAACTGTTGATTACTTTACCTTTTTCCCTCACTCTTTTATCGTATATTTTTATAATGAGTAAAAATTTATAAACGTTTTTAACCGACTAGTGATTGACCTTTACACCGTTGTGATGAATTCGATCATAGCCAATTGCAATGGAAGCCTCAACTTTAAACTTCATCTCAAAAACTTAATAATCATTTCGTATCTTTTTTTTTTTTTTCTCAGCCAATTTTAATGCGTTTTTATACCTTTGCATCAATTATAATTCAAATTTTGACTGCAATTCAAGGTATTATTGATAGCAATGTACCTTTATTCAAACGTACCAAAAAGGAAGTAAACTGTTAAATCAATGAATATTTTAAAGTTATGAATAAAGGTTTCCATATTTTGGACAACCGTATTTAAAATATGGTATTATTAGTATGGCTTTAGATCGTTGCAACGTTATCGAATCGAATCGTAGTCGAAGTAACAGTAGTATTGCATTGTTCAAGTGGTGGATAAATTGTTCTAGGTTTGGCAGACCGCTAACCGTTCTGCACTGTAATTTGTATGGATAATTTCTTTGCTCATACCCTAGTGTGAAGTGCAGTATACTGTACTTGACTTACACTTAATACCATAGGTCTATATAATCAATACAGTTAACTTGCAGTTTATTAACTTTATTTACAGTAAAGTTGCCCTATTGTATTTCGTGAAGTACTATTTCAATACTATTGGTTTTTTAGTTTGTGCGTATACACCAGTATGGTTGACTAATCTTTTTCGGTCAGTGTTAAACAGGGACCTCGTCAACTAGTACACCCCTTGTGAGTTCACATTAACTTCGATACGAAATTGTACCCGATTGCATTCAAATTAACCTCATTTGACCTTAATTGTTCCGTTGCTCCGAGGTCCGAATTTATCAATATCTATAAAAAGTTTTTTCGCTCCAAGCCTTCGCAAACCTCCACTTTTAGCCGTACCAATCAAACAGATCGCTATCGCAGAATTTGCTTCCCGGGCAATCTTCTAATCTGCCGGCATAATCTTGGTCTTCGGCACATAACTTGAGCTTACCAGGCAGCCTATTAACGTAGCCTTCGATACATATAGTTAGCCTATTGCTGTTTATAAACCTTTCCATTGCCTTATTCGGCTATGCATTCGTTATATAATTAGCAAGAATATCTTTTCTGTTAATTTATAGGAACTCCTTGATTTCCCTTCCTTTATGGACTTTACGCAGTGCTATTACGTTGATATTGAAGCGTTTTTGACTAGGGGGTTCGAGTTTCAAAAAGCATTCGAACAAGCTTTTCGAGTAGCTACAAATTACCACCGGGATTAAAATAATCCTTAGCTACCTGGTACTAAGATTAAGGGTTTCGCATAATTCTATACCTATATTAAAACCTGTCATTATTCTGTATACCTCAGAAGTTAACACACTTCTTCTAATCCTCTTATACCCAATGGAGGCTTAGTGAATTATGTTTCCAATAATATTAAATAGGTCTTCCCCTTTTCCTTTTTGGATGAAAGTTTTTAAAAAGCCGATATGTAAAGACATCTTAGTGTTATTTAGAAGGATCCGTTCGTAAAAATCATTAACTTAGCCCTTAACAGGTCTATTGGAATTATATTAATTCCGTGGTTCAGATTCTGCATTTTCCACTCGCGTATTTCATTCAGCCGTTCAAAGTATTTATCTACCGGATCCTGTACTTGTACCGCGATAAATAGGTGGTATAATACCTTCAGTTAACATATGTTGGCGATATAACTGTTACGGGTAAGTTGCTTAAGGTACTGTTAGGCTTTAGCCGTATTAATGTTATTAATTATAGTTAAAACAATGGCCTAGCCTTTTTGGCGAAAGTTAAAACCGGTATTACCCCTAAGCATACGGATTAAAGATTCATTAAAATCAAATTAACGGCCTTGTATCAACGTCGTTACCGGCTTGCAATTCTCAAACTTAAATTTATTCATCGCCTGTTATTCTAATACTATAAAGTCAACCGATTTAATGAAAAGGGTATCGTTAGTTTATATACCCATTACATCGAAGTCCCTCTTTTACGTTACTAGTAAATACGGATCGTACATCAAAAAATTTATCGTTAGCTATAATTTAAATAATCATTAATAGATTAGGAACCAGTAAACGTTTTTTTGAGTTAATACATATAATGGTTTGAAATAATATATTATTATCCCCGGATAGTAAATGATACGTAGTTTCTATAATAACTCTAATAGTACGATCTGTTGTAGATCCGTTATTAACTACGTATAGGTTTACGTTATATCATGGTTATTCAACGTCAACTTACCTTTAATTTTGACTGGTAAATTTAATGCTAAAGCGACCAATTAGCGTCAACTGATTTCTCTAAATCGTTCACGAATATGTAAGGATGTAGTTTTTTCTTTTATTGCCATATAGTTTAGAAATTTGGCGTAACTTTTAGTACGGCCGCCCTATAGCTTTACCCTTAACTTCTTAGATAATCCTCGACCTAAAAGTCGTAATGTTTAGGTTTCAAAGGTTAAAATAGGTTTCCAGTTCAAATTATATAACCTTTTAAGTTAGTCAACCATTAATCTCGACTATATATCTTTTTTAAAAAGGTTTTCTAAACGTTTTGATAATACCTTTTACTTTAAGCTTTAATATTAAGTTTTCATTGTCCTTTTATCTCTTATTTAACAAAACAGTATTATAAATACGACCTGGTATATATTCCTTCTTTTTATTGTTTCCTTTTTTCGAATGTTTTCTGTGCCCATAGCATTTTATCGATTTATCGATAACGAATAGGGGAGGTTGGTATTAACTCAGTTGTTTGTCTTAAAGGGCTTCATCGGTAATAGCCCTGATATAAGGCTTTATATAAGTGGTTCAAAAAGATACAGGATAGTTAATAATTTTAACGACCACGCTAAAGTTCGCGATACTTAAAATCTTATACAGGCCTTCACATTGTCCCGGCTTTCACCACATAAGAACTTCAATTTATAAAAGCAAAGTAATTAAGTTGATAATTAAAGGAACATTCCTGGTATTAAGGGTATTATTAACCTGGCAGTGTATCGATTCCCTTCTCAGTTACCTTAAAGTTTTCAATTTTTAACGTAAGAATATCGTACGCTTGGTAAATCAATACGTATATCCTTTCAACCTTTCTAATACTTTAATAGGTTTTTAAAAGTAACTGTTCATATTAGATACTTATTATCTTCGTATTTTCCTAAACCTTCATCGTCGTAAAATTGATACCGGCATCATAAACGATGATATTAAGTGGGCCTAGGTTCGTGTTAATCCTTAATATCCTTAGCGTTTCCCACGTATCTTTTGCCGAAAGTGACTTTAGAAACCTAGTTCAGTAAATAGAGATTACGAAATTAATGAGGAAAAAAATAGGCTTATTATTAAAGTAAAATACTTGAAAAATAACCTGATAATTAAAGACCTCATCGTTTTTAATATATATTTAAATGTCCAGGGGGTTTATATATATATTTGAGAGTAGTAAACAAGTTTTATATTATCCAAAAGTTCTTAAGGCTACATATTTCATATCTTTATATCCTATGTACTTTAGGACTTTATATAGCCTATTATCAGTTAGGTGGTTAAAACTCTGGTGTAATTAACGTATTTCCGGCTCCGTCAAGTTTTATACCACTACTTCCTGACCTTAAAAATAAAACTATAAATTCCCTTACTTAATGGCACAGGGGAACCTTTAGCCATTTTTACTCAGTTTTTCTATATTAACGTTGAAGTTAACGCCGAGTGTCTCTATATCTTTTGAACTAAGAAAAAAGGGGGCAAGGGACTTAAGGATATGTAATGTAATTAATCCTATAAAAATTTAAAATAACGTTTATCCTAGTAAACATAGTTATCTTCCTGTTTAAAAGTTAATTTTGGTTTTGTTAATATCGTAACGATTGATCTTAGTTGCTGTAGTACTTTCTCTTTGTAGCGCCTTATATTATGATTAGCCTTTTATTAAATACCGTGTTGTCCCTATATTCGGCGTAATACCTTAAAAAGTATAGTCCGTGTAACGATCGCGAAGATTAAATATGTATAAGGGGTTAGAAACTTAATTTAAACAGAGGTAAAGGGTTTTACCACCTGAACTGTATAGTAAGGTGAGGTTGGCTAATTATTAAGCTATAAACAAAGTATTATATTTATGTCACTTAATCTACTTAGGGGTATTGTCGATATTAATTGGCTCATCCGCCTCGAAATGTACGATTTAATCCAAGTAAGAATATTTAAAAGTGGTATGATACTGGATGTAATATATTACCTTCCTATTGTTTCGTTTTGAAGGGTGGTATCAAATTAATCAATAACTAGATTTGTTACAGATCTAACATCTTTTACCACTATTATCACGATAGTGTTTGCATTGAATAGGTCCGCTTAAATCTTGGCTTTATTAGCTCTAACGTGGTTACTGCCTTTAGTCTATGATATATAAAACAAATATTAGGCGTTAAAGGTATCTGTAGCCGTACTTACTATCGATATAATTAACTTCTATAAGGTTTTCTTTATTTACGTTAAGTAAGCTGCCAGCTTAAGGGTATTTACCAATCGAGTTTGGTATACACGTTATTATAATGGTAAGCTAGAAACGTAAATGGTTAAAAAATTCTTCACATGTGATATTTGGGCGTTATAAGGCGTATTTGAACTCGTTAACTCCCGTAACTATTACTCTTACTTACTCGAGAAGTGTAGCTTCGTTAGTGTGGGCTTTACACATTACCTTCTAGTATAATATTAACTTGTTAATTTTATAGTTAAATAAATTTATCGGTATTTCCTCTACTTCTTTTGAACTATTATTGTTCTACTCCTTATGGTAACGCGATCTATATAATATTACGTAAAGTGAATGTCGTATTCGAAATGGCCCTTTATACCTTTACAAATTTCTTGAAATGTGTTGGCTCTGTTGAGGAAGGTTAGATAATAGTTTTTTACGTACTTTATAAAATTTCGGGGAATAGTAAGTGAAAATCAGAAAGAGGAATCTCTATTTACTGACGAAAATTTGTAAAAGGTATTTTTTTGGCTTCGAAGATTTTATAAGTTTTTTTATTGTATCTTTTTGCGTTTTTCTAATTCTTAATGAAGTCAGTAAAAAGTTTGCAATTAATATTAAGAATTTAAACTGGTCTTAGAGATAAGTCGCGATAGTTATTCCATTCTTAATTAGTGTTTTTTATCAATTCAGGCTTTAAAGCTTTCGAGGTACGGTATTAAGGGTAATTGCTAGTTACATGACTCGAGGGGTTACTTCCTGTGGTAAGACCTATAATAGGCTTTCACGTATAAAAAAACCTGTTGTATAAAGGTTTTTAAGGGGTTTGGCGATTTTGGATAAAGTTTTGAGGGGGAAAATGGACCTAAAATCTTAAAAAAAACTTGACTATCTTAATTAATTCGTGCGGCGCGCTAACGTCAATACCTTTATCTGTGTTGGCGGCCTTTTTTTCACGCGTTCTGCTACCACTAAGAACGTATTTCGCGCTATTACATAAATATGTTAGACTGTCGAGCTAGTTAACCGGTTCCTTTTCTCCAAAATGTAAAAAAGCTTAACTTAGCTAAGGGTAAAGGGGAAAAGTTCCTGTAAACCGGGTATAAGGGCGTTATGGTTTTTTAATAACCTTTCCTTCAAGTTGTGGGTTTTAAAGGCATTTTTCAAGTTGGGCTAGATCGAAAAGGACTTATGCTAGCCTCGTAACGCCTTATACTTCAACTTAAATCCCTCGTTCCTACAATTCGGATTTAAGCCTCAACTTAACCCCTTTTTAAATCTTTCTCACATATTAATGATCTAGTTGTTGAAAAAGTTGCGATACTTGTAAAAGGTACGATTGTGGTTATAACTATTATTGTATTGAACGATAAAGTATTTAACGAAGTTTGTAAGGTGTTTTTCCGTTAAGCTTTCATCGATATTTAGTACCTAAAAGTCTTTGTTGTAATACTCAATAAAGGCTGTTCCTGGGGTTTTGACTATCTCTTACCTTATGGAGTCAGTGATGACTTTAATGTAAGCGTTAGTGGTAGACATTTTGAACTTTTGGCTTATGTAGAACTTGATAATTTTGAGTAAATAGAGACTTGGTATTTTAACGTGAAGTTATATGGAAACTTGGCGACTTAGCGACCTGGTGGCTTGATGTAAAGTTGCGTGACGTGGCTTTCTCGGCGCGACTTGACGATTCTTGGTGTTTTCACTTCAGATAGTGATCTTGTTATTGAAATTGGTATGGGGGAAGTGAAAAGACTGAAATAGGAGCAAAGGTTTAGTATAAAGGGTAAGGTTGAAGGTTATTTGTTATAGTTGTTTAGCCGTAATACTTAATTGTTTTTGCAGTTGTAGCACACGCAGTATCATTAACTTAGCTGTTTGCCAACTTGCTGAACTTTAAGACTTTTGACAGTGAATTTTAACGTCTTTAAGAAAGATCTGTCAAGATTTCTTAGTGTTCTCAAGTAGCGATTCCGTCGCTCACTTTTAGATTGCCATTGTTAACTAGCGCAAACTAAAAATCGTCTTTGTTTTCCTGCCGTTGTGGACTGGCGCAGTACTATTAGAGGCCTTTCGTAAGAATATTTAATCTACCCCAGCCGCTGTTATAACCGTGAAGCGTAACCAGAAAGTAGCCTTTTCTTTTACTTAGCTAATCTGTGCTTAACTCAATAAGCATTGATCAGTATTGGTAGGGTCTTAGATTGTTGCAACGTTGTCGATTCGAATCGTAGTCGAAGTAATAATAGTATTATATTAGTTAAGTAGTGGATGTATTGTTCCAGGTTTGGCAGACCGCTAGCCGGTTTGCACTATAATTTGTATGACCAATTGCTTGGCCCATACCCTAGTTTAAATTGTAGTGTACTGCACTCGACTTACACCCAATGCGGTAAGTCTACATAAACAATACAGTTAACTTGCAGTTCAGTCAACTTTACTTATAGTGAAGTTCACCTACTGCACTGTGTGTAGTACTATTCCAACAGGTATCTATTATAGGTGACAAGAATATGAATTATATTTTTAGCGATGTAGCTACTATAATAATTTCATTTCACCGCAAGTTATTTCCTCGTTATCTTTATAGCGATCGACCATGTAAAAGCGACTATTAATCACATAAAGAAAAGCTTCGAGCTTGACAAAATAATTATTGGCTACGTAAAAATTATTTTAGCCTTGTAAAACTAATTGTTAACCGTGAATGAATTACTGTTAACTCCGTAAACTCAACGGCGAAAAACGAATTCGTAACGAAGACCGTAATACTCATACGAGCGACCGACGAACCCGAGAGAATAGCCGTCGAATGTATAAAGCTTACGACCGAAAAAACTCTTACAATTTTCAACGTAAATCATTATGGCTTGTATTCTAATACTTCAAAAAGGGCTGTCGTTCTTTTCAATAAAAGATTAGATGTTTTCGACTTCAAATACCCTAATTTATTAGATTTTAATATTTTGGTTATAGGTAATGTATAGGTAAGGTTTCTGTACGTCAACATAAGAAGAAGACAGAATTCAAAACTGTTAGATTAATTCACGGACCCTAATACCCACGATAAAATTCATCATTCGAAATATTTTTCATTTTACTTTAAGGTTCGACTATTAACTGGTAAAATCATGATTTCATGTTATTTAACCGTTAGGTATTGTGTTTTCTGGGCCTTGATTGAATTATAGTAAACCTTATCGTTAGGTTTACAATAAATACCGGTCGTATTATTATTTAATATCATGGATGAACTTTTCGTTTATGTACCTGATGAAATAAAAAGTACAGGTTGGGAAAATATATTGCATCAAAAATCAGTATTATTGCAGTTATTCGAATCTTTTATCGTTACAATAAATACTGATAAGAAGTTATGGTGGATATTTCTGTTATAAACTCAGGCTATTAGTTGTTTAGTCTGTAGATTTCGTAGCTATACACGTAATAGAGAGTATATGCACAGTACTCATAATAGAGGGTATATGCACAGTACTCATAATTGAGGGTATATGCACAGTACTCGGCCCATGCGTGGTCCGGACACGGTTTGCAGGCGTCGGGTAGAAGGGCATATGAAGGACTACAAAATATAGTATCCAGTTCAACCGTGGTCCAAGCGCGGTTTATAGACTTTACGTGAGAATGTATGTAAAGGATCGTGTACGTAAGTCTTACGTTAAAAACCGTTACATATTTCTGTAATCTTTTATAATTTCTTAACCCGTACTATTATT
Organism: Anisogramma anomala; assembly: GCA_038502455.1. Lineage (NCBI taxonomy): Eukaryota > Fungi > Ascomycota > Sordariomycetes > Diaporthales > Gnomoniaceae > Anisogramma > Anisogramma anomala. Next base: position 17,655,926 of record JASMMZ010000002.1, read on the forward strand.
GAAAATTTTTATGGCTTACAACTTTTGGTCAGAATATAACATACAATTGGCGTGTTTTTTAAATATTTTTAAAGAGATATTTGTTGTCATGAACGAATTGATAATAAATTTTAATAATCTCGATTTTCATTATAATTCATTTGGAAGGATAAGATGTCAGCGATTGCGTACTTTTTTACTTCAATGAAAATACCTTTCATATCTTTAAAGCCGACTTAGGCCAATATATATCGCTTTCTCAAAGCTATAAGCTTTATAGTATTTCCGTTGGAATAGCAATAGTAATTTACTCCTCGTACGTTTTAATTAACTTCCGCTCTTAAGTCGACCGCTATTGGAATAGTAGTAATCACAGTGCAGTAGTTCAACTTTACTAAAAGTACAGTTAACTATACTAAATACAAGTTGAGTGTATTGTTTGTAGGCCTACTGTATTGGATGCAAGTCAAGTACAATATGTGCCTTCTTCATATTAGAGAATAAGCCAAGCAATTAGCTATAAAAATTACTATGCAGACTGGCTAGCGGTCTGCTAAACCTAGAATAATACATCCACCACTAGATCATACAATACTACTATTACTTCGACCAATCGAATCGACATCGTTGCAACTTCTAAAGTCCTACCAACACTGATCAGTGCTTATTGAGTTAAGTATAGATAAATTCAGTAAAAGAAGAAGCTACTTTCCAGTTACATTTTATTAAAGATCCAGGTAGAAGAAGGGCTTTTGGAAAGGGCCTCTACTGATACGTTGGTTATCACGGCAGTAGGTAAAGAAGACTTCAAGTTTGCGTTGGTTTTCATAGAAGCTTAAAGGTAACGATGGTATCGCTATCGAAAAAAACTAAGAAATCTTTACCAAAATCCCTCTTAATGACGTGCAAATGAACGATTGAAAATATTAAAGTTCGGCGATTTGGCAAACGAATTAGGTAGTATTAGTACTAGTACTATAACTGTAAAAATGACTAAGTCATACAGTTAAAAAAATCACAATAAAGAGCTTTCAACCTTTACTTATAATAATGAACAACCTTTAACCTTGAACTTTACACTAAACCCTTTTCCCCTATTTAACTCTTTTTCACTTCCCCTACGTTAATTTGATTGTTAAGATTGCTGCCTTCATTCAAAACAATAAAAATCGACATGTGGCGCCGAGAAAACTATATTACGCAACACAACGGTAAGTTGCCAAGTTTCCACACAACTTCACGCCACAACACCAAGTCTTAATGCCCTTAGATTTTTAGGTCACTCGCTCAACAAGTCCTACATAAGGAAAAACGTCAAGATGACTACCGCAAGCGCTTACTTTCTGGCTATTTACGATCATTCCTAAAAAAAAAAAGCAATTAAAGTTTTTAGAACAGTTTTTTTCAATTATTAGGACGAATATCTTTAGATTAAGGATGTTAAAAAAACCTCAACTAAAGCTTATTTAACCAATTAAGTAAACTAATATATTTTCGTCGCAAATCTCGACGATAACTACAGCTGTGCTGTTTGCGCTTTCTAAGACCTTCGCAAGTTTTTTAACCACTAAACCCCTAACATATTAAAGATAATCAAACGTACGGTTAAAGCCAAACTAAAAAAAGAAGTTACTTGTCGTAGTATCTATATCCCCCCCCAAAAAAAACCAGTAGGACTAGCCGAAAACTTTGTTTAAATTAGCTTAACGAAAACAAAACACTTAAAATTCTCATCTTTAAGTTCCTCAATGAAATAGCAAAGACGTTAAAAACCTTTAACACTCTTATACATGTTTTAAGGGAACTTTCATTTATAATAAATTATGTTAAGAGACTTTATACGTCATCGATAAAAAAAAAGTCAATTCACTCAGCAGCCTAATATATTGATGTAATAACGCGAAATACGCGTTAAATGGCGGTGGAGTACGGAAAGTAATAGCTGTCAACGCAGCTAAAGGTATTGAATTTAACGACTTTTATCGGTTAATTGAACAAAACATCAAATTACTTAAAACATCTCCTATAGCTAAGTTCCTACTAACTATTAACCTTTTAATTAAAATCGTTGAGCCTTTTAAAAATATCATCATGCTAGGTATACCTATACGTGTAAGCCTATTATAGGTTCTACCAGAGGACATTACCTCTCATGCTATACAACTGGAAATTACCTTTAATACTGTAGCTTGAAGGCTTTATAGCATAAATTACAAGGAAGCATTAATAAAACCTTAGACAAATTTCGCGACTTTCCCTTAAAACTTGTTAAAATGATTAATATCAATTACGAATTTCTAAGGAATTTCGCTAAGATTTGGAATATCTTAAAAAGGTATAAAAGAAAGACTTATATCATTTTCAATCCGATGATAATGCTCTTTTTGAATACCTGTAAGTGAATATAAATTACCTTTCCTGTCTTTTACTTCCTACTTCCCGAAATTCTTACAGGGAACGCGAAAAACTACTATCTAACCTTTCTAATCCGTGCAATTACTTTCCGCAAAATTTACGATAATATAAAAAACAACTTCGAATACAATATCTTTATTACGTAATATCATATGAATGGGGCTACCATGAAGTAAACTACGATAATAACAAAGAAAGAAGGGAAGTAAAAACGAATGTATATATTATATCAAATGTTTAATATGCTTACACTATGTTGAAAAACAATGGTAAAAACATACGTTAGCAAATCTACACTTCAAAAATAGATATAGGTAACCGTTACAAGCATTAGAGAGTTTAACTACACATTATAATGCACTAATACCACTTATAAAGACTTTTTTTAGCTAGTTGCGCTTGTCGTTTGTTTCCGTGATAACACGTACACTAAATTCACTCAATATATACCCCTAAGATAACGACTTTCGTAACCTAAATAAAGAAAACCGTAGGATAATTAACTACGTCGACCGAAATCATAGCAATAGACGCCCTCAGAGCCTAAAATCTATTTTAACGGCTTGGACCTAAAGGCTATAACTATGTTCACGATAGTAAGGATAATATTGAAGCGAACCTATTGACCATAAGAATTATCGTCGTGATAATATCAAAATATATTGGATTAATAACAAGAAAAGCTATTGGTAAACTTGTTACCCTTAAACTGAATGTAGTAACAAAAAGGTAATATATTATATGTAGTTACTTACTGCTTTCGGGTAAAATTACTTAAACTACATCGTATATTTCGAGGATAAAGGAGTTATTGACAAAGATGATACCCCTAAGAATATTAAATAGTATAGAAACACTTTTGTTAACGCTACTTGGTAACTAGTCGACCAAGCCTTTTTGTACCTCTTAATTGGTAGAGAACCTACTACTTACCCTAATTGGATCCTTAACCGCTTATAAACCTTTTACTTTCTTGATTGTTACGTGAATCACACGTATTAAGTTATGATACTAGGTGTAAAGATAATAAGATATTTAATGAAAGTTTATTAGTAATATATGGTATTACAAAGGGAAGGCACTACAGTTACCAATATTAACTGTTAAAATATTAATAAGGAAAAAAAGTAGGTTTTAACCTAGGCGAATAACTATCGTTATTGGAGATAACAGTGTTTCGGATTATTATTAGCCCGATTACATTCCTTATCTTTTAGTTACTTACTTATTTCCTATTTATTGAAAGGCCATAGGAATCCTTGATGTTCTCGTAAATATACACTACGATAAACTAGTGAAAAATAGCTAAAGGTTTCCTCTAGTCTTTAAATAAAAACACCTGTAGGTTTATCTCTAAGGTTTAAAGGAAACAGTATTAAACTTAACGGAGTTAAAGGTACGTAAAAAAGACCTTCATTTGAACCACCTAGTTATTAACAGGCTATACAAAGTCGTAAAATCTACAAAGCATAAAGATATAGAATATTCTACTGTAAAATCCATCGAAAAGCTTTATGACTAATGTCAAACATATACCCAACACCACGGAATAATTAAGTTTTACATTAAAAAAACATGAAGACTTTAACTACGAAGTTTTATTAATATATTTTACTTAAATAGCAAGTCTATTCTTTTTGTCGTTAACTCTATTACTACGTTTTACGGAGCTAAGTTTCCAGAGTCTTCATTAGAAAAGGATACCTAGTAAACACTAAGGATAGTGTAAATCAACACGTATTTAGGCCTACCCAACGTTGTTATCCACAATACTAAGACTAACTTTACGGCAACGAAGGTCCAGAAAAATACCAAAATAATTGGGATCCAAGGTGAATAGGTGCTTGTGAAAGCCTACTAAAGCATTAGAAGGGTTAAGAGAATATACGCATTACTTCGATGAACGTATAATTTCCTTACGTTAGAGATTAAAGGCCTTACGGATCCAAAGGCACGCTTTGAAATTGCGGTAAAGGACCTGAACGATACTATGGGCTCTAAGGGCCTAATTCCAACGCTACTGGTCTTTAAAACATACCTACGCCTAACGAGAGAATCTACAACATGAATAACTACCTCAAAAAAATCTGTAGCCTAACGAAAAGCATTAAAGGAACTATGATAGAAGCCAGCTCGACGCTAAGTCAACGATGTCCTTGACATCAGAAACGGCCCTATGATAATCAACGTACTTATTTTGCCTTTACAAAGTAAAGTCCCTGCATTCCGGAAGTCAGGAAAATGGAAAGTCTTTTATAAAACTCTCAATATCGCAAAATTTAAAATAGTTATTGAACTGTTAATAGCCTTATGAAGTTGCGAAACACACAAGGTCAATTATAAATTAAAACGACCAATGATAAAAACTTTTCAATCAAACGACTTAGCTAATACGATCCTTCTTTGCCCTTTATCGATAAGCCAATGAAACGGAGCAGGTGTAAACGACTACCGAAAAACAGGAATTTTGAAAAAAAGGAATATACACCAGATCGTATTTACAATACTTCTTATATAAGTAAGAAAAAGAAGGACTACAAAAACTTAGTATTAAAACTTTAGGCGCAAAGTATTATTAAAACTTTCAGCAAATCCTTGAGGAAAAAGTGACAGGATCTAGATTAACAGGCTTTTAACTCGAAGAGTAATATAATTCGATTTTAAAACCGAATTTAACCTTCAAAACCCAAATTTCACGATTTTCAAGTTGAGATTATACATAAGGTTAAGGATAAGACTACGGGGCAGCCGTACAAAAAATCACGCTTAATCGCGTAGAGATACAGTAATAAAGGTAAGAATTAAATCCTTAAGTAATAACTAACAATTCAGAAAATTAGCCAACATTTGGTAGTTGCTTAGGCAATAAGTTTTCTGACTGAAACAAACGGCATATTTATACTTCATCGCAGAAATGAAACGCAAATATATACGCAATTAACGACCGACTTATAATGAATCGTCTCACTAATATTACCATAAAAACTACGTACTACCTACCTTCTGGGGACGGTAATACGATTTATTAATCCTTTACAAAAACTGGCTTAATAATATCAAAACAACAATCAATAAAGCACTTCATATTTTAGAACTATAAACCGGTTACAAAATTGGTAAAGGGAAACTAATTTAACTTTAAAAGATCGTTAATCCGTATACCTGGTATTAATACTAGCCTAAATTTCCTCTAAAGAGTTTAAGGCGCTAATTGAGCCATAATCTATAATATTAACGTAGCTAAAGCTCAACGGTACCTAAAATAACGTGACAATAGCAACTATATATCCATCCTGTGCCATCCGGAAACCTTGTAGAATCTATTCATTGCGGTATTGGCACAAAATCCAACTAATTAAAACTTCAACCGATTTAATAAAAGTTTTAAATGGTAAATACGGAACTCGAATCGAAGAATTAAAACGGTCCCGATGTACCTGTCGAAGGCTAAGTTAATAATCATTACGAATGATCATTCTGTAAATAAAACCAACTTATCTTCACAGATAAACTTCCTAACGACCCTCGTTAACAAAGATAGGCGAGAAACCCAATTTAATGGCAACCTAATTTATTAAACGTTTGTCAAATATAAAAGAATTACATGAAACATACTATCTTTCAAGGTATACAGTATAATATCTGGCTTCAATATGTATATATCACTATAGGAAACCCTTAAAGTTATTACCAGTCAACTAAGGATTTTTTCCATCCCGATAGCAATCTATACCGACTCGAAGATCCTATTCGAATGCGTTTTAAAGCTCGGAACCACTAGTGAAAAACGCTTAATAATTAATATAATAGTACTCCACGAAGCCTATAAAGGCAAAAAAATCAAGGAGTTCAGGTTAATCTATGGGTAAAACAACCCTACTAACATCATAACGAAAGCATTGCCGAACAAGGTCCTGAAAGGTTTGTAAATAGTAATAAGCTGACTATACGTAACGAGGGTTACGTTAATAGGCCACCTGGCAAGAATAAGTCACGTTCTAATAAACAGGGATACTGAAGCAAACTAAAAACCTCTCGGGAAAATGACGATGATGACCTCTTCAATTAATATAGTTGAATTAAAATTTTACATAAATTTGTAAGAGAAGAAATTTTTGTGTGGACTTATAAAGTCGTACCTCAGAGCCCTAGGGTAATTCAAAGCAATTAAAGTTAATTGAAGTGTACATCAGGTTAGTTTGAGTGTGAAAGACACCTGAAATTAACAGGTGTCGAGCCAATTAACGGGGATGTAATTTAGCTGTTATCAGAAAATATTAGTCAACTATACTGACATATACACACAAAAATGAAAAGCCGCTAGTATTATAATAGTAGTAATCGAAATGAAGTAGGTTACCTTAATTTCCAGTAAAGTTGACTATACTAAATGCAAGTTGAGTGTATTGTTTGTAGGCTTATTGTATTGGATGCAAGTCATGTACAGTATACACATACTTCATACTAGAGAATGTGCCAAGCAATTGGCCATACAAATTACTGCGCAGACTGGTTAGAAGTCTGCCAAACCTAAGACACTACATCCAAAACTTGACCACGCAATACTATTGTTACTTCGATCAATCGAATCAACAACTTTGCAGCGTCTAAAGCCCTACCAACAGCTGATTTATATTTTTCTATGTACTATTTGACCTCAATCTTTACCAAAACACAACATTTCGAAACCGATATAACATTCATTCAAGGCGGTTTCCCTATATTAAAAAGCAACTAAAAAATAAGCCCAACCCTGATTCAATTTAATAATTCCGCTTTTATTTAGTTGACGACCCGTTAAAATATCAAATTCATATTGAAAGCGAATATTATTTGGATGAGAAGAGGATAACATACGTTTTTTTACCTATACGGATGTTATATTTCCGCTATCAAGTGATTTTTTTGGTAGGCCTGCCTATAGATGTAGGCATTTTGATGCAATGCAGTCGATTCGAATCACTGTGGTCGAAGCAACTAGTGATTTATTGAACTAAGTTGTTGGTGAGTTGTAAGTTCGAGGTTCGGCAGGCCGCTAGCCTGTTTGTACGCTAATTTGTATGGACAAATGCTTTCGCCTGTACCATACATATAAATGGGCACCTACTATACTGTACTTGAAGTGCAGTCCCACCAACTGCAGCCAATTTGTAGTCAGTATAATCAACTAAACTGATAATTTAGTTGACTTAACTTTATTGTATATCACTGCTATTTCAATAGAATTATTATTATTTATCATATAGCCGGGAGGCATGCGTGGTTATACAACCTTTCCAAGATTTTCGATTATGTTAAAATTATTTTCGGCGACCTTGATATCGCGGATAAAGCATTGATAGAGTTGAATGAATGGCTTATAATTAATAAAGACTTTTGAACGCTTTTTCCTATTGAGTTCGAGACGTTGTTAAACTTAACAAGGTGGTTTAAATTAGTATTCCATCGTTAAATATAATTGCTTTCACTCCCGAATTTTTCTACGTTTTCGAAATATGTTTATTACAACGTATATCAACCGCGTTAACTATATTATTACTTTGGATAAGTACCTCCAACTCGTTAATGAACAAAAAAAAATGGACCCAAGAGGGCGATATAAACGACATTTGTTGGGCCACCGGCTAATATAACAAGATAATAGGTATGAGGATAGAACGGGCATTTATCCAATTTAAATATACTTGATAGAAGGCCTCGTTCATTACGGTTAGCCACCTTAATGAACCCATTGGACTCAAATCTAAAATAGATTATCAGCTTGTTATACCTAAAGTTAAGACTAAAGACGCTGGAAAATATAGATAACGACAAAAAAACATAAATCCAGATAAGCTAGGCGGCGTTACCTACATCATAAATGTTAAAATAACTGTCAACGGGGTTATAAATTTCGCCTGAATAGATTCCTGACATAGATTTACCCGATTCAAATCGAGAAGGCTATTATAAATTCTCAATCATAGGCTACAAGAGAAACCAGAATACTCAAAGTAATCTCCTTAAAGAATCAGGTAAATTAACCGATGAGGTTTTACAATCGAATCAAAAAGGTTAATTGAATGAATATATATATAAACGAAAAGAATTTTCTCATACATATACTTCTTGATAATATTTACTTCCTAGATACTCAGGTTAATTCTGGCAATGGTTATGATTAAATGGTAAAAAAGATTTCGATATACCGATGAAGGTTATAGTAAATTAAGCTATTATGTTTTTGAAATTCAAATATTATATTATGCTTACGGCCAAATATATATATAACTAACATAGCAAAATTCAGTATAAATATTGTAAAATATCTGAACCCAATGTTAATATATATCATTCCTAGAATAATACGGTATATAATCATGGTTATACTATAAATAGAAGATTAATAAGTAACTCCAAACTTCCGCAGAAATCGTTTAGTAATTGAAGACAAGGAAAATGAGTAATTTATGTAATAGCAATCCACTTTAGGTCAAATAATAGTCGGAATTTTATAGGGGATATTTCTATTATACTTGTAACCAGGACTCATTAGGTGGTTAAACATGCTGAGAATTAATAGCAATTGGCTTTTACTATTGACCTTTAAAGAATAACGCGGATTTTACAATTAATGGTGCAAAAATCTACAAAGAAAAAATAAAATGAATCCTACCTCCCATTCAAACTAGTAAAGTTCAGCGATCTATTTAACAAGAAGAAAAAGTCGACTTTACTACCGTATGAAATGAAATTCTCCTATCAAATTCGTATCAAACAGAAAAGAAATAGATCTCTATTAAACAAATAATAAAAGCTGTTGATAGGTTTTACCTGATAGGCCTTGAGACGTTGCAACGTTGTCGATTCGAATTCTGGTCGAAGTAATAATAGTATTACTTGGTAAAGTGGTGAATGTATTGTTCTAGGTGTGGCGGAGCGCTAGCTGGTTTACACATCAAATTATATGACCAATTATGTAGCGCAAACCCTAGTCTGAATTAAGCACATACTATACTTTACTTTACAGTTAATACAGTCATCCCACAAAACAAAATACTTAACTAGTAGTCATTATAATCAATTTACGTTGACTAACTACATTTAAATCACTACTATTCGAACACTGACGGCTTTTTATTTTGTACGCGAATGTTAATCTGGTCAACTAATTATTTCCGGTAGCCTTGAAAGTATCTACACTTAACCGGTCAGACTCCTGTCTATTACGCTACCAAATTAACCTCAGTTACTTGTAATAGGCTGGTGCAAGGTCTAATAGTTACTATGGATCTCGCACTCGTGGTTACTATACTCCTAAGATACTCCGGAGTTGCTAAGAGGCATGCCTTCATCTGTCATGTGACTGGGCTACCCCTTTTTCTGTAGCAGTGTAGCAACTTCTTAACAGTTTTTTTTTATTTCATCTTCGTTTAAAATTATAAACAGTATCTGACTACCTTAAAGGATAACTCTAGCCTAGTTCTTTTGCATATATTTTTGATAATTCTTTTCTGACGATGTTATAACTATTTACAATTGGTTGGAACTTATGATTATATCTTCCGACTTTTTGAACATGAATTCTCAGGTTTTAAAACAGTTTCTTGTCGAATGTGTGATGGATAAGCTGTTAAACGTCTTAACAACTTAATACGACCATTTAACTGTCCAATACATACGTTTTACCGAAACTCTACGTATCCAGCTTGTTAAACGGAATCCAACGTTTACGAATACACTTTACACTTGGAATTTCTTAATACTAATGTATTAAATACGTTAACAAATATAATCAGGCAACTTAAAGTCGCAAATAGGTTTACGTTCTCAAAATAACCCCCCCCCCCTCCTTTAAGGGGGTCCCGTTACACTACATACTAATAACTTAACTACCACGCCATTGCCTATCGGAGATCGCGTCAACTAATTCGATGACGACAGCGGCTCTAACTCCTCCAATTAAAATTATAATATCGGTATCTTATTTGATTCCGTTAAACGTTAACGAATTAAACATAAACCCTTTATTCAACAGGTTAAACTTTACAGCATTAAGCGATCCTTTCTGGTATAAAAACATAAGATATTACGTAAATTGGGGAGGAATCGAAAATTGATTGTTATTAAAATAATTAATTTTATACCAATTTTTGAATGATTGAAGTGCCTCACAAATATCTTTATAGAAAGTCATTGCGCCCGTAGTAGAGATAGCAACACAAGATATCACATTAACTTTATAATAATATTATGTACGTATTATTACGATCTGAACACATTTAGAGTCGTTATTTCTGGGCTTACTAATATGAAATGAGGTGCCCGTAAACGATTTTACGTCCTTTTAAACCCTTGGAAGGTTTTGTTCACAAAGTTTAGCGACATGCCTTAGCAATCCATTGTTAAACTTATTGTTTTAAATAGAGTTATTAATAAAAAGTTAACTAATAAGTTATTACAATTCGATGGACACGCAAATTACAATAAGTAAGTTATCCATGTTTAACTTATTGATAGACTATTTTATAAAATTTGTATTTGATACAATAATACCCGCCACGTTAATGTTATTAATACCGGAAATATTATTCGTAACGGAAGGGGTAACAACGACTTACACGTTCACAATAGTAAAAGGGATATTATTGTAATTGGAGTAAACGTTCTCTGAACTACGTTTGAACAACGTGTTATATGGGTTAATTAGTCGAATTTTGGTCGTTATAAAAAACTTGTCTTATATTTACTATACGAAGTAAATCGTTATCGTATCCTTATTATCCAATTATATCCTGTGCTAAGCATAATCTAACTTGGTACTCAGGTTATAGTAAGTATTTATTTTATCGTTTCCCACAATTTTATTTACCTCCAAGTGATAAAAACACCACTTTTCTATATAATCGCGTATAGGAATGAAATGAACTTTAATTCGACTCAGTAGTTCGTTCTTAAATTTTGAATATTTTTTCGTTGATAGTAAATTTACTTTATAATTCCGTTGAATTTTGTAATATATTAGTAAATATGGTTTATTAATCCCATTAAGTTATAAGTCATTAATTTACCAGTAGATTAAAGTTACCATACATTTTTGTTTCACTTCGACGACTTAATAAAGTTATTTGTTATATGCCCAGGTCCAACTTACACCTCATTTTTTACATCCTTTTTGAATATTAATTTAGATTAAAACAGGCTTTAGATATCCATTCCTATGATTACATATCCATAACACAAAAAACTTTGGAAAAATTTAAAATGGAACATAAAAAAGTGATTTACGGTATTTGGAATTATATACTTTTTGAAACCAAGCGAAGAACTATGATTAATGATAACGAAGGTTTATGTTGATATAGAAGCATCCTTAAGGAGTTGGTATCGCTACTTTCCATATAATATTTTTCAATGCTGAAAGGGATTAAACGTTTTTACGTGGCTTGTTGTTATTTCTCTCAAAGAAATTAATAAAGCGTTTGTCACAAAGTGACTCATCCGTATTCACAATAAATTCTACTACATCTTTAAAGATATTACGGTTTTATTAGATGAGGTTTTAGGGAATAAAATGCGTCTTTATAGTTTCGAAACCGATTATATAATCGTTTGTTAAAAACATAATTAGGGCTAGATTTTAAAAGTTTCTTAGAGCCCGTTATAAGGCGTGTCGCTAAACGGAATTTTTGTGTTAAAGCAAACGTTGACCAAGTTGTTGGACGAAGGTTAAATTCACGCGTATAGTTCTTCAACAAATATTCCCATATGGTTCATCAAGAAAAAAAAAACTGAAGGTAGATTACGTTTTTGTATTGATTAATTTAAATTTAAAGTTAAAAAGTCGGCTTGATAGCCTTGTCCCCTAACTGATGAAATATTCCTAAATATATTTCGAAATAAGAATTTCACCAGGTTCAATGTTTAGTACGTTTTTTTTTTCAAGCTTTGTATTCAGGAGGAAAAAAATGCAAAATTGTGTTTTATATACTTTTTGGACTTTTCAAATAACAAGTTACCCCTTCTAGGTTTTCCGGTATACCGATTACCTTTTAACGGTATATCATTAACTCATTACGCTATTTCTTCGATATTTTATATTTTGTTTACTCTAACGATATTACATTATATTTAAAAGATGTTTTGAACGATTAGAACGTTAAAATTAAATATGTATTCAACGTTTCAAACGTCCATGGTTTCAACTTTGATATCTCTAAGTTTAAATTCAGTGTTTAGAAAACCAAATACCTAGGATTTTTTTTATTGAAATGGGAGTCAGCGTACGTATAAATCCGGAGAAACTGCGCATTATCCGGGAATAAGAGGTTTCTACGTTTATATTGAAGGTATGTGTTCTATTTTAGTTTACCAAATTTTACCGGTCCTTCATTCGCGATTATTTTACCGCTATCAGGCCTTCAATTCTTTTGAACCGGAAAATACCCCTTTCCTTTGGGGAACAAGTAGGATTTTTTTAAGAACGGTTTAGAATTTGCTTTTCTTTAAATCAGGTTTCTTTTAACGTGAGTCCGATTACAAAACCTTTTTAAAAGCCGATTGTTTTGGTTAGACTTTAGGGGGTTATTTACTTTAACGTAACAATTACGGTAATAGGAGTGTATGACTTTTGTTGTTTGTTACCTGTTGAGTGGAATTACAAAATTTACGATAAAGAATTACTTGGGATTCTAAGTTGTTTTGGAAGTATGGAACGTTGAGATTTGGAGTACGACTTGTTCGTTTACTATTTTTGCAGATTATGAAAATTTAAAGTACTTAATAATTATCCGACGATTTTCCGAACGATGAATTCGTTAATTAGAACTTCATTTTACATTTATTATTTAATTCAATTGTGATGAAAAAGCAAATTCTATACGACCAGAAATATAATTCTTACTAAATGAGGACATTTCGGAACACTTTTTTAATCCCCGTCTTTTAAGACGGTAAATATAGCTTTTATACTCCTAATATGTTACTTTGGAACAGTTTTCGCTTATATACGTCTATTGGTAAATTGTTGCCTGCGAATCCAACACGCTAAAGAAATAAAAAATTCCCTTATATTTATTTATAAAATAGTGAGGATGTTGTTACTACCTAGGATACCATTTACCCTTGTCTAGTCCAAAAGCTAAGTATAGGCGACCGGAGCTTCTTTTATCGATATTAGTATTAATCATAACTAAATATTTGACGTTTTCATTTTGAAATGTTTAATAAACAATAAAGTTGTTCATTTACAAGTGGCTTATTATCTCATTAGTTCAAGTCATCTTTAATCGACTTTTCTTTAGCTATCCAGATTATCATATTATTATCATTATCTTTTTAAAGTATACCTTTAACCCGGGTTATACCGTACTATCTAGTATTTTTGCCGGAACTGTAATGTTTGTAAGCATACAACCTATTGTAGATATCATTAGAAAGGACTTTTCAAACTTTTACCGATTTTTAAGCTGTTTTGAAAAGAGTTGTTTATCGACTTTATCGTCTATTTTTCCTAGAAACGTACTATTAACTTACTTTATCTTATAGTTACTACGAATGGTTTTATGAAGGTTGTTACCTTGAGGGTAATCATTGGTATATATATTAAAGTTAATATATAGTGGTTTTCGAATTAATATCAACGGTTTTACGATTTTTTGCGTACGATAGTTAATAACTAATGTTCGAATTCATCTAGTAGGTTTTCAAAAGGCCTTTTCTTTTCAACGAAGGTATAGTAACGTCTAAATACCGCTTTTTACCCTGGAATAAACTGAGCTATTAAATGTGCTAATTAGGAAGTCTTAACATGCTTCAGTTTTTTATTAAATCCTAATTTAATCTAAACTGTTTATTACCTGGTAAATAAGTGAAGTTGAATAATGAATACACAATTATTATAGGTATGAATCCGTTTTTTTATAATTTACGACTGCCATATCTATCCTATACAACCCGTCCAATGTTTACTAATTTAATCCAAGAAAATATGTATAAGGGCTAAGAAGTTTGTTTAACGTATTAGCAATGTTACAACATTCACGTATGTTATAATAAAGGTTACATAATAGCGTCCAAAAAAAGTCGCTAATTAAAAGCGTTTTACATTAGAGCGATTCTAAGTAGGCGACAACATTTAGTTTCTTTTGGAAAACAAAAATTCTGATAATATTCTAGAAACGTCTCATTAGCTTCATGATAAGTATTGTATCATACATATTATTGACTTCTAGGCTAATGACTTGGATGTTTCGAAAGAGAAATATACCATATTTTCTATAGACATTTTTTTTTCAACCGTTTCGAACCCGTTTCTAAGTTAATGAATTCGCGATTATTAACTCTTATATATCGAAGTTATAGTTAATTATTGCGAAACAGAATTTGAATATTACGTTGAAAATATTTTACAAACCCGAAACAAGGTCTAAGAAGCCCTTCTCCGATTTAGTAACCCCTTAAAACGATAAGTCTTAGTTAAATTAATATGTTATATATACCTAACTTGGAAGCTGTTTTTCAGTTTTTTTAAAATATTACGATCCTCGCCGTTTTTAAGTTACGTTATAGCTCAGCTCAGTTTCATAATAGGCTTTTTCGTCCGTTCTTCAGTCGGACCTACAATGTTTCAAATTATATGACTAAGCGACGTCAAATTTGTTATTTTACACAAACTGAATACGAATTCAATTTATATCAATGCTGTAACCAAATTACTTTACCATGTCATTATACCAATCGTTTTCCGAATTTTTACCTTCACCGTAAACGGCTAACAACTTTTTGTTTACATCGATTAATTTTCCAAGCTTTCCTTGGATACAACTTAACTTATCATTGATACGTTTAAAAATTACAACCAGTTATTCAGCTATATTTAATTAGGTATTTTACCCGTTCGTTAATAGTAATACCTACGTTTATTTTTTATATACTTTATTTACTTAGAATTCATTTTTTCTAGTTAGGGAGGTGCATGATTCGAAAGTTACCGGAACTTATAGGAGTAACAGGAATTGATCCTGTAACCCTACAAGTATCCACACTCCATTTTATCGTATAACACACCTTTATAGTTTTATTCAAGGCAACAACCCAGGTTTACATGTTATTTATCCGTTTGATAAAATGAAAAGCGATTTACAAGAAAATAACTCATTTCAGCCTTAGAGGTCAAAAGCTAAATATACTTCAAAACCCTTATTTACTGCTTCGTTTATATCTGGGTTTAGGTTTAGCGATGTACACATATAGAAAAAGTTACGGCTAATCGTCTCAACAGAATATAAACGATACTTGTTACTGGTATTTCACCATTATTTAATAATTTACCAGTTGTCATATCAGTTTATACTTTCCTTGGGATTTGAAACAGAATTTTCTGAAGTTTTGGCTATTTTATATACGAATTTAAGATACCTTTCCTGCGAATATTATCAAGGTATATCTCAATCGAACGTAACGTAGAGAATTTAATATCCGTCAACGAAAGTCAAAAGGCTTTAACAGAGATTTACTCACGTTTTTCATAACTTTGTTAACTTTAACCTCAAGTTGAGGCTTTATTTCAATAGTAATTAATAATAATACCACTGATAATAAAGACATTTTCTGATTCATTAACCAAGTCATGAATATTGGGTGAGGCATTACTAGTAAAAAAAGGTGGTTGTTCAAAGGGAAAGTTTTTCTTTATTGGGGGGGGGGGGCATACGAGACTATTTATAAAAAGAGCGGTATGGAGGCTAGTCTTAATACCTTTTACGCGATGCCAAATCCTTCGATACCTGGAACCTTTAATACTATGTTACGGTACTCTAAGTCGTTCTAAAGTGGTTGTTACATACCTTTTATCCCTTTATAGTTTGTTAGCATCTTTTACTACCTTCTATACGGGGGGTGAAGGGGGGGGGGGGGGGAATGGGGGGTAATGTTACTAGCTAGTCCTTAGGCTAATACTTACCAGGGATTTAGCCCTGGTAGTTGGCATGTTTCTACGGTTCTTTGGAACCACTCGGTAGCAAGCTTTCACCTGTCACGTAACTGAGCTACCCCTTTTGCTATAGTTTTGTAGCAGCTTCTTGATAGAGGTTTCTCTTCTCTTTGTCATCGAAAAGATTATAGAAAGTATCCGACCACCTTGAGCGACTGATCTGGCCTAGTCCCTTCACATTCCCTTAAAGTTTAGAGTTCCAACCATATTATCTCCCATAAACAAGTTTTTAACCATAGACTTATACAAACCTCCAATTTAATCGTACTAATTAATCAAATCGCTAGCTTTATTTCCTTCATAGGTTTTCATTTGCCAAGGAATCTCTGCTGCCTTTCCTGCTAGTCGACGCAAGACTTAACCTTACCAAGTGGCCTTTTAATGTAGCCTTTTATAGGTATTATCAATTGATTGTTGTTTAAAGTCTTTTTAAGGAACTTGTTTGACGTTGATTTCGTGATATCAGCCGCATTATCTTTGCCGTTAGTTGATTTAAACTTCTTGAACTCCCTGAATTTATAGGCTTTGTAGAGTGTTATAACATCGATAATTACGAGTTTTACTTAGTGGTTTCGATCTTCGAAGGGCATTTCAATAGGTTTTTTCAATCGGTATAGATTATAACCAGGATAAGTAGAATTTTGAACTGCTTAGTAACGATGTTAAGGGTTTCCCACATTTTTATACTAATGTTGAAACCGGTTATTATGCAATATACATCTAATGCGAGTACGCTTCAAGTAATGCTTTTATACTTAACAGAGATTGAATAAATTAGATATTCAGTAATTTCGAATCAGGTTTCTTATTACTTATATCTATCAACACTTATTATCAGGATTCTGATCCATAACGATACACCTGTATTATTTGTTCAAGAACTATTAGTATAGACTTTTGAATTCGTCTCTCAATAAGTTACTCGAAACCATATCATTTCCTCGGTGAAAGTTCTCTATCTACCAATCCATTCTTCATTTAATGGATTCAAGTTTTTATTCGTAGAGTTTTACGTTTGCATCGCAATCGAACGATCGTATAAGGCCTTCGGTTGATATATCATGCCAATATAATTGTCGCGGAGCGTAACTTTCAACATCTTGAAGTCTTAGCTACGTTAGTTTTTTCAATTATAATTAATTTTGATTTTTTGGCTTTTGAACAGAAATTTAGGTAAATATCAATATCGTCAATTCTATGTTTACGGATTATCTATTTATTCAAGTTAACTATTTTCAGTCAAACTTGTAACTAGTTTTCAATTTTACAACTTTAAGTTTTTAATCGATTGCTACTTAGATTCCATAAATCTAATAATTTCTATTAAAAGGTTGTGGTTAACTTCTGTTCGTATCAAACCAAAATCATCATTTCATTTGATTAGAAATTTCAGGTCATAGGGTAATGATTTCATACCTAGAATCGATTTAAAGTGCGATTATTACGTTAGAGGTAAATAGAAGCCTGCTTTAGCTAATTTGTATAACCACTCAATATATCGTGAAATTGTCCTTAGAGGGTATTCAATACGGAATTTTACGACAATTTTAATCAAATGATCCTATAAAATTAATTCTCGACTATAAATAAGTTTAGGTAATATTTCGTCTATTAAGGGTGAACTTTCTATTAATTGCTGCTAACAAACCTAGTATCAAAACGACTACTTAGCGTTAACTTATTTTTTTGATTGCTGGTGATTATGTAAAAATTTAGTTTGTGCCTTTATTACTATATCATTAAACAAGACAACTTCCCTTTTCGTATAGTCTTCACGTGATCTTAAACTTAACCTCATGCATAATATTCGACTTAAAAATCGTAATATTTAGATTTTAAAGGTTGAAGTCGCGTTTTCATACGAATTTTGTGACTTTTCGAACAAATAGTCCATCAATTTTAAACCTTTAGCTTTTTTTAAAGATTATATCAAAGGTCTTAATGATTATTTGTATCAGGAGCTTGAAGGCTAAATATTCAATATATTTTTCTTTCTTGGTAATCCAAGCAGTATTGTTAATTTAGCCTGATAGGTATTTCGCATGCTAAAAGTTGTTCTTTTTAGTGTTTAACCGCGTTTTCGACGTTTTATTATCTTACCTATTACGTAAAGAGAAGGATTATGATAGATAATTCGTTGAACTTGAGTATTTTCATTATTATCGTTATCCTTCATGGTTTTAATGTAAGGTTAAACTTATATTATATGGATCTTTGTAAGACTGTTAACAGTTTTGACCACTGCGTTAATGTAAACGATACTTAATACCTGAAATGCGCTATCTCATGTACTTATATTTATTTATACCAGGATTTTAACTCATCTGGGTAGAAATTGTACGTTGATTATTGTAGGGCTGTTTTTGGAATTGAGGGTATTATTGACTTAACGTCGTACCAATGACTTCCATAATTTATTCACGGCTTCTCCTTAAGCCGCAATCCTTGTTTAGGTACTTACTAATTATTGCAATTCACTAATTAAACGAGGATATTTTCCCATTACTTGCAAAATTAGTATTGATTCGTCAGGTCCCATAAAGTTATTTAGGCATTTTATTCCTAATTGGAGGTGTGCCTCATGCTCCGCAAATAATTTAATATTAATCTTAAGGATATCATACGCCTTTAAAAGTAGTAAGTTTGTATTCTTGACCTTTTTCAATACTTTAGTGAGATTTAATAGGTACTGATTTACATTGTATATTAATTGTCTCAGTATCTTATTCAAATTTTATTATTATGAATTCAATACCGGTGATATGAATAATAACGTTTCATAAACCTAAATATCTATCAATCTATTATATATTCGACTTTTCAAACGTATATTCCACTATTCAAGACTCAAGGAATTTGGTTCCGAGAAAAAAGGTTTCGAAGTTTATAATGTGAAAAATATGTTTATTATCTTTATAAAACACGTTAACGAATATTTCGTAATTAAAATCATTCTAGTTTTCCGGTGCAAATTTCAATTTTTTGGTGGTTAAAGCTTAATTCTAGTGATCATAATAAAGCCTTTGAAAAAACTTTGAAATGAATTATTTAACATTTTTTTACCCTATAAAAATGAAAACATTATATAACGCATTGACGGCGAAGTAATTAAAACGCCGGTATAATTAATATATTCTTGATTTCTTCAGACTTAATACCGTTTCCTCTGGTCTTTGAAAGTTCAATAAAAGGTGTTATCACTTGGAGGTGAAAGGAATCCTTCAGCCGTTTTTGGCCAGTTAGTTAGCGTAGACATCGATATTAATACCGAATGTTTTCATAAACTCCAAGTAAAAAACTCATAATATAGGGAATATAGGGATTTAAAGTGAATTTATCCTAATAATAAATTTAATAATGATTGATTTTCAAGAAAATGATTGTTTGCCAATACTAAAGCTAAATTTAGATCTGTTAGTATCTTAACAATTAATCTTCGTAGTAATATTTTTTTCCCTTCGTAACCCTAAATATTAAGAATTGCTTGTTGTCAATTGCGTTATTGTCCCTTAATCTAGCATAATATCTCGAAATATATCATACGCGTAATGATTTCTAATGTTAAAAATATATATGGGGTTACATATTTGATTCTAAGGGAAAACATAGGAGTTTTTGTTATTTAGAAGGCATGAAAAAACGTAGTCGGATAATTATTAGGTTAATTCAGGAGTAACATCTTTCTATAAATCGTTTTTGGATGCTCCAAGGTGGCGAATTATTCATCATACGTAAATAAGGTTACGTTAGAAATAATATCTTTATACTACATCATATATTTAGTCATATAGTTATCGTTAATACCTTTTTCACACTGGTAATTTGCGATTAAATTCAGGAAATCCAGCACGGAAACAATAAGGTATTACATTTGATATATCACTTATTTTGGTGGTGTTAAATCAGATGGTCACTATTTTACAAATAACCAAATTTATTACAAATATAATACCTTTCACCACTATTATGACGATGGATTTTGCGGTTGGGAGTTTCGTTTAAGATTTGTCATCGTTACCAAAGTTCATATACATATATTTTTTAGTCAGGAAACCTTGGACTAGGTTTTCGGCGTTAAAGTAATTCATAATAGGAATTGATATATTGTGGTAATACGCGTTCTTTTCTGACCCTAATTGTAAGAGTTATTGATTTATGAACATATACTAACTGACTTTAGCTTATATGTTACAAGAAGTATAATAAAGGACTTTAATTAGCTGAAAAAACCCGTATTTATAGAATTTGTGTATTATAAGGTGTATTTAAATTCGTTGAAGCCCGTACCTTCCGCCTGTACTTTCTCGCGAAATTTATTCTCTTCGGCGTAAATCTTTCCTATTGCTTGTTAGCAGAATATTAGCTTTTTAAAAATTTGGTTAAAAACACACACCGATTTTTTTTAACTATTATCGTTATTTACCTTGTTTCGTCCTAATTTCTGTAGTTCCTCATAATATTTTTAGTTTCCTAGGAGGTTTTTGATCTCTTTGGGAAGGTTAGATGGTATGATTTGGTATAACTTGTCAAGATTTCGAGGGATAATAAGTTCAAAACCAAAGGAGGGACCTTTATTTTCGTACAAATGTTCAATAAGGGCATCGATTTTATGTTAAGTAGGTTTTAATGTTTTTCGTTATACTTTTATGTATTGTTTTAGATTTTCAAGATCATAAGAAGCATTCAGTTGATATTCACCATTTTGATAGGTTTGGAATAGAGGTTTATATAGTCGTTAGAGTTGTTGATGGTATTTATTGTCGTTAACTTAAACCTTGGAGCCTTCGAGTCGTAATGTTCGAGGTACTTGTTAGTTTCCTAACTCGAAGGGTAAAGTTCCATTGTCAGTTTATATATGTTGGTATATCTGTCATAGGAACCTTTGTCATAAGATATTTGATGATTTTGGAGCTAGTTTTAAAGAATTTGAGTGGTTTAACTTTGTTGAGGGAAGTTTTGAGGGGTAATAAGAATTTGGAGATCGTATAGAAGGTTTTAAAGGACTTGAAAATTTTGTTTAATTGACTTTTGCATGGTGTTAACGTTAATTTCTTTTACCGCGTTGTCAATTGCTGTTCTACGAGTTTTGCCAATGATAAGGGCATATTTCGCGTTGTTAGGTGGTTGTGCTGGGCTGTCTAATAGATTGATAGGTTTATTATCATAAGCTTATAAAGAATTGATGCAGGTTTGATGGTTTGATATTTAGATTAATTGGCGATTTGGGGTTAATTTTCTTCCACATCTTTAAGGGTATTAAAAAACGTTAACTTATTTTCTTCTTTGGTGGATTTTAAGGTGGATTATTTTATAGGTAATTTATAAGATAAGCTAGTTCGTACAGAATGTTTGTCCTAGGGCTCAATGGCGTTTCTAGGATATAATTCCCTCGCCGGTTAAGTTTATTTCTTATGTTTGATTCAAATTCATTTCAAAACGCTTTTATCATATAAATAGTCCAATCGTTGAAAATATTACGAAAGTTTTGGAAAATACGAAGGTTACAATCAAAGTTTTTGCCATAGATTTAGTCGAAGATATAGTGTTTAGCGAATTCAGTTCTATGCTTTTCTGTTAAACCTTCATTGTCATTCTTTCAAAGTTTTTTATCGTAATGCTTTGAAAGGACAAGTCCCAGGGTTTCCATTTCCTCGTTCTCGTTAAGGACGATGATGGATTCAAAGTGAGCGTTGGCGGTAGTTATTTTGACGTTTTGGCTGGTGTATTATTTGATATTTTAGGTAAAGAAACTTGGTAATTTAGGATTATAGGAACTTAGCAATTCAGCGTGAAGTCGTGTTACGTGGATTTTTTGTCGCAACTTGGCGATTGTTCGTGTTTTCGCTAAAAATGATAATCTCAATGTATTTAGTTGACGATTGAAACGTAGAAAAAGGGGGGAAAATAGTGTTATGAGAATATTTGATGTAGAGTATAAGTTTTAGTGTGGGAAGTATGGTAGAATATTGTTTATAATTATTATTCATTGTTAAAGACCGTGGAACTTGGTCGTTCTCGTAATAGTAGTACCATCAGTAGTAGTACCCGCAGTATTACTGACTTAGCCGTTTGCTAACTTAACAATCTTTGAGACTTCTGATGGTAGATCTTAAAGTTGGTTTTTAGAAAGAATCCTTGAAGATTTCTTGGTGTTTTCAATAGCGATACCGTCGTTAAGTCCGGACTGCTGTTGTGGGCTGACGCAACCCACAAGCCTTTTTTAATAACTGTCGTTGTGGACTGACGAATTAGTAGATGCTCCTCGTAAGAGTATTTCCTCTATATTGGTCTTTCCCAAAGCGTAACCGGAAAGTAGTCTCCTCTTTTACCTAGCTAATCCGTATTTAACCTAATAAGCAATGATTATTGTTAATAGGCCTTTCCTGATAAACCTTTAGACAGTACAACGTTGTCGATTTGAATCGTGGTAGAAGTGACTGTAGAATTGTATAGTCAAGTTGTGGATGTATTGTTCTAAGTTTGGTAGATCGCTAGCCGATCTGCACACTGAATCATATGCCCAATTTCTTGGCCCGTGCCCTAGTCTTAATTGGACACATACCATACCTGACTTTACAGTCAATACTAGAAAACTACCAAACAGTATACTCAACTGGAAGTAGTAATAAATTCCTAAAGCTTCGTCGTCACATCATCGAGTTGATAAATAGAGACTATGTATAAACGAATTTGTCATTGGCCGCAACGCCGATATTTTTAATTTTCAAGTAAGAAGAAAGGTAACGGTTTTATTTAAATTATCTAACTTCAAACAAAATTTCCGATCAAAATCGTTTTCCCTTACCATTAATCGACGAAATATTAAACATATTTTCCAACTCAACATTATGAAGAAAAATGAATATTTGGATATAATTTTATCGTATACGGATCGTATGTTAATTCAAAAAAGTTAACAGTTTTTTACAATTATTTTACCCCATTAGAATATTTCATGATCTCAGTTAGACTATGAGTGGTGCTGACGACCTTCCAACGTTAAATTTATAATATAAGAACAAAAATGATGAACGATCTTATCACGATTTACCAAAAACGAATATTCTCTTCAGGTTCCAAATAGGATAATATAACAAAAGTTCACGACATTTTATAAAGCCTTCATAAACCTAAACTAAATTTGGATATTAAAGAGGTGAGTTTGAAATAAAAAAAGCAAAATACCTCAGTTTTGTTAAAATGGCGGGTATAAACATCCGGGTTAATCCCGAAAAAGTTCGGGCAATCAGCAAAAAAAAGTCCCCCCATATTATTCGAAAAGTTAAAATTTTCTTATGGTTTACGAACTTTTATCGAAATTTTATTGAAATATTTTCCCAATTAATGAGCTACCTTGTTTGATATACAAAACAAGAAGCCCAGTAAATTTGGATTAATTACGAAGAATCAGCTTTTTCAACATTAAAACCGGTTTTTGTTACGACTTCGATTTTAGTATATGAAAACTTTAACCGGTTAATAATAATGAAACCCGATTGTTTGGAAACAAAATTACATGGTAATCATTTGTAAAAAGATTAAAAAAGACATCCTATTACCTATTACGTATCATTCAATAAGATTATTGAACGATAATTGAAACTGCACTATTTACAATAAAAAAATCACTTCGCAAAAATATTTTACCTTAAACCATGGTAATTGAAACGACGTAATATCCGAATTCTTTTTACCATTTGAACAAATTACGAAAGGGTACAGAGATTTTTCTCAACTTCTCTAGTCTCGAAACTCAAAACTTGTTAAATAAAAACGCTTTTGATTATTCATTATTATTTACGTTACCAGCATGTAACTCGACAAGTTCGCCTCAATAAATTTACCCATGAATTGATCAATGAACCCGAATGAAAAAAACGACATACATGAATATTTCAAACAATCTTTATAATAATATCAAACGCATCAACGATGGAATTATACATTATAAACAAGTATACGGTGATGAAACACGTTGATCCATTCGTAGAAAAGGTAATTTTATCACTCTATCAAGATCCATTGGTCTTAAAAAGTAAATGAAGAAATAAAAATGAGTTAACAGTTATAATAGCGTAACGGATTCAGTTTATACTCCCCTAATTGACCTCGTTGACGATAAAAGATCACCTAATATTTAAACCGAGTATTCTAACCCAATGACAAAATCAAAATACAATAAACTACCCATTATATACCATCCGATTATAAATGATTACTGAAAGCGCTCGGTAATTCCTAACTAAGGCTAGCAACATGATACAAATCACAAATTATAACATCGATCCAAAAAAAACGTATTGCTTTATGTTTACCGCTTATACCTATCAGATTGAAAACCTCTAACAACGACAATTTTATAATAAACACATGATTCCCCTACTATAATTAATTTGAGTACACATATTCTATTTGAAGTTCTTTAACACAATTATCATTAAAAAAGGTATTTTGTTATTCAGCGACTATATCAAATATTTACGTAGTATAATAATTTCAAACCTAGTTATACTTTACAATGAAAAAATATTCTGATTCTGGCCTACCCCATATCATTCGAAATTCTATATTTGAATAAAATTTATAATAAATGAATCAACTATTAAAAACGACCCAAGGTATTTATTGTGTTTTCTTCTTCGACTGTTCATATTGATTTAATCGAAAATAGTATAATTTATAACTATAAAAACGTATACGGATCGTTTTCGGGATATATAATAACGATTGCATTCATTACCCACATCTATTATTGATAATCAT
Organism: Anisogramma anomala; assembly: GCA_038502455.1. Lineage (NCBI taxonomy): Eukaryota > Fungi > Ascomycota > Sordariomycetes > Diaporthales > Gnomoniaceae > Anisogramma > Anisogramma anomala. The sequence goes on from JASMMZ010000002.1 coordinate 17,681,055, forward strand.
GGCTTTAAAGAAGAGTTTTTCAAACAACCTTATACTCTTGACTGAAAATAGAATAACCCTTATGAATAATATATCATCCCTAAACAAATGGCAATATAGCGTAAAAAAAAAGTTCAAAACTATTTACAAATTCTCCTTATATTCGTAGAATATAACTTTGTATTATGTTTCTTTGTGTATCAATTCGTACTAAGTAACAGAATATTCACGGTAATAAATTTTAATCGGAATCAACGAACCAAGGAATGAAAAATTGCTATTTTTTTTGAGGTATACAAGGATACAAAGTTTATAATTAAACCGATTAGGAGAACAGTAACATTTTGAACCCACTTAGATAGAAGTATTATATTGGTTGCAATTATTGTAACGGACGTTTAAAAATAAATAATGAAGCTGTAAATCGTTAGAGACACTCGTTGGAATAATATCAAAAGGGTGATTGGGTTTGTCTTAGCTTAAAAAAAATGGATTCAAATCGCATGGACAAAAACCTCGACTAAATTCTTAATTGATATTATATATTAAATATTTCTAATCCGTCAAAGATTGTTTGCAATATCTCCGGAAAATATCTCATATTTCATATAAACTTTTGAAATAAGCGGTTACAGACGCCCTTCTCTCACAAATATTATTCAAAACCAGCCCTCATCCGGTTTTAACTAGTAACAACGTTTGTGATATGCTATATAAGGAATTTATAATTCAAAATATCTTAAATTCGAAAACGGGGAAGGATAATATACGTTATATATTAATTGGATGAATTAAATTCGATGAACCTGAGAATGGGTTACTAAAAAAACTAAACTTACTGTGTTGGACCTAGGTAAGGTACTATGCCCCACCTTTCCCTTCTTTATTGTTGGATATATCTACTGATCTACTGAAAACTCTGCAGATTATACTTCAACTTAGTTTCTTTATCTTTCAAGAGACTGCAAATCACACCACCTGCGACTCTAAATAGGTTCAAAACGAAATAAAAAAACAAGCGGATTCATAACAGTCTAACATCTCAACGTGAACGTCGGGCAGGGGATATAAAATTAAATCAATTGTATTTTTTTAATAAAAACCAATTTAAATGTATATAAAGAAGAATTCCATTTATACTACTTTAATTAATGATAAATAAGGTCATGCATGTTATACCCGGCTTTTACAAATAATAGTTTAATTGCAAGACGACTTCAATAATATCGTACCTATAAACTGTTATCATTCACCTTCCATTGCGGAAAATGGAAGTACAGGCGATGTTAAAAACTCTCGTAAAATTTTTCCTGTGCGTTAAAGAAAATAAAACTGCAGGAATAATTCAAAGCTACATTAGAAGAGCATCTTTGTAGATGGGCTAAAAGGCATCGTACCATATCGATTCACGCCTACACTAATCACTCAATATTAAAGAAATTATCCGCGCACTTGCGGTCAACTCGGTCAGACCGCTTTTATATAAGGTGAATGAATAGAATCTCAATAAATACTACAAGTTTTTACGATTAGTTTCTACACATAATTCGCTACTCTTCATAAGCTATAACCAACATTATTCAAGAGCAACAGGATCTATACAGCGACCTTGCCGTAACCGTCTAAGACAAAATTATAATTACAGTCGCAACGGACCCTGTCAACGAAAAAATTTAATATATTTCTAACTAAAACTCTATTACGAAACGGTATACGAGAACAGCCGAAAAATGACGAAGACAGCAGGGTAATAAGGGAGGAGGGCGTATGGAAAATAATGAGGCGGGAACTTATCAATAATGACGTTTACTTCAAAACAACTATTATAAAAAATACCCTTTAGGCTCGATTGATATGTAATAAATGAATAAACCTATTAACGAAGTTAGAAATGAAAACGATAAAAATAGGCCGATGCAACGAAATGTTACTATTACGCTTATGGGCAAGAAAAAAGATATATGCGTCGTTTTGGGAGACAGCAACGAGCTAACATCAAAAGGCGCATAAACTAGGACATCCGCTAACAAACACGTCTCCGAAAAATATTATTAAAAGGTTAATATATATTTATATTTATTAGCACCCGAGGGATCTAAAGGTTGAGATTTTACTCGCCTTAATATAGTCGTTCCGATCCGTACTATAACCTTAAACACGGTAAACCTACAAGTATTCCGAAAACTCGCTAAAATTCAATAAACGGACAATACAATTTTTTTTTAGAAATCCTGTACTTAAACGAGGAAAGATTCATTTTTATCGTTGCTATCACTTAAAACCAAACGGTTTCTTACGACGCAAGAAGGCTATATATATCTATTGATATAAAGAGGGTTAAAAATATGGACTACTTACTTTACGGAAAGGTCAATTATTATTACCCGGCGCTCTAACAACGACGTAACCCACTTAAACTTTATGAACAATGTCGAATATAACGAAGGCGTTATAAATAATGGTGATATGAAATAACGATTAGTAAAAAACTTGGTAACTAAAAGGAAACGGGAAGGGGACGAAATTGAAGGATAACGAATTAAAGAAGAATAAAAAAAAACCGTAACGAATTACAAATTTCATCAAAGTTTCTTCTAAATTCAATTGAATAAATAAAAATACGCTACAGATTATCTATAATGTTATACAACTGGCATCTAATCTACGCTCGACTCGAATACAGTTTATTCACAACTTTATTTCAATAGTTTGTTCACTACGATAAAAGGGCATGTTATAAATTCAAGCTATTTGCTATTTGGTCTTTCTTTCATGTCACTATGCACATAACAAAAGGTAAATATACAATACCCAACCCGGATGCGGTCTGGGTACGGTTCGCATGGTTAAAATAAAAGTATACGTAACGGAATATACAGTACAGTGCCCGGCGTAGACGCGGTCCGAGCGCGGTTCGCAGGTGGTACGTTGGAGGGTACGTAACAGATTATACATACAGGTCCTACGTTGAAAACCGCTACACACTTCTCTAGTCTCCCATAGTACCTCAATTGTTAACACCATTTGGTACCTATTAGGCTTACTATCGCAGGTTATACTATAACAATTTCATCCTTATTTGAAGTTAATATTGAATAGTATTTACTTTTGAAATAGAGGATAATAAATAAAAAAGTTAACGGAGAAAATGAAAAATAATGAAATTACATTATTAATAGTATTAAAACTCATGGTTCTATATTATCGTTTAGTTTGGATGAAAAATATTAAAATTCGTGATAATTTTTTAACTATCCTCAAATATATTCTTAAAGTGTATAAGATACTCGAAATCACAAAAAACAATATACTTTCCGTACAAATAATACTCAATCTTTAGTATATAGTCGTTTTAATAACTATTATCATGATCGTGGGGAATATTTTAAATGCTCCGAAAATCGTCCGCATCCTAAAAATCGTTTTTGCGAGCGCAAAGAAGACAAACCACCACGAAACAGAGAATAAATAAACCAGATTCACGGCGAAATCGTGACTATCGTAAATAAAATATCTATAATAACAACAAACGCCACCGTAAACACTGAATTTACAATGTTTATTTAGAAATTGACAATAATGAAACGTAAATATCGGAAAAATTCAAAAGTTTTTTACGCTAGTACTGGGAGAAAAGCTTGCTAACAATATTATTAATATATCTAAATGTTGGAATGAAAGTCAAATGCAATAAAGTCAAGTCAAATAAACTGTTAGTTTAGTTGATTGTACTGACTGCAAATTGGCTACAGTTTGTGAGACTGCATTACTAATGCAGTGTAGTAGATTCCCACCTTTAATTGGGGCAGAGGACAAAGCGTTTGGCCATACAAATTTGCGTGCAGACTGGCTAGCGGTCTGCCAAACTTAGAACTCAATACTCAATCAACTAAAATCGATGCAACACTAGTTACTTCGATCACAATGATTCGAATCGAATACGTTGCAACGATAAAGGCCTACCAACACTGATCAGTGCTTATTAGGTAAGCATAGATTGGATAAGTAGAAGAAGAAGCTAATTTTCTGTTAATACGCTTTGTTTAGGCAAGGTATAGGAATGATTCTTACGAACATCCCCTATATGCTATGTCAGTTTTCGCGGCAATAAGAAGGGAAAGCTTTTAGATTGGGTTTTTTCTTCGTTGCAATTTAGATGTAGGCAGCGGTATCACTACTTAAAACACCATAAAGTTTTAATCAATTCTTCTTAAAAATGTTGAGACTAACTGTCTAAAAGTCTCAAAAATTACTAAGTCGACAAATTGGCAAACATTTAAGTTAGTATTATTGTGGTCACTACTATGACAGGTACAACTATTGCAAATCGTAAAAACGATTAAGTTTTCCAACCTTTGGCTACATTAAATTTGATGGTAAACCTACGACTCACTACTTTATAATACTCTCTTTTTTCTTATACTTTTTAATGTTTGTTACTGTAGCTATAAAATACGTTGGAATCGAAGTTCTTAGGAAGGTGGTAATTAGAGTTTTCTGTACCACTTTCGTAAAATATTATAATGAAGACTTTTAGTTTACGAACGCTAACGAAAACATAACTCTTCAACAGCTTACCAATGTAATAGACCGCTTTTTTTCAATTGAGACTCTACAGAAACCAATTGAAAACTTATAACCCCCGATAATTTTCAAAAATGGTTTCGTGACTGGATCTTGAATATGTAAAAGAAGGTAGAAAAATAAGCTTAGACAAAAATGAAAACTGAACTATACAATCGAAGAGTCGAACTTCCTATGAAAAATTAAAAAAGTGGCAATTTGACAAATTTACTCTACAAATACACCATAGATGAAGACCGGCAGTAAACTCAAGTTAAGGGTAAAGGTATTGCTAGCCATAGCATTAGTTAAAGCCTTCACACGCGTTTGAAAAAACCTACCCAAACCCAGAAAAGTTTTTCAAATCCCCTTACGCACAATCAATGGTTCAATATTACTATCTATATGGAGTTGATTAACCTACACGCCGTAAGCCCTCAAATCCGTTGGTCGATTAAGCTGAAACCTCGACCGTACCCCTTAACATCAAAAAGACTATTATCAAGTCCCACGCGGCAAAAAACTTCAAGTCTCTTTCTTCATACATTCAGTTTCAACAGCCATATTAAGGAAGGACTAGCTTTTCGCTCAAGCTTACTATAGGTATAACCACTGACTTTTTCCCTCTAAACTCGGCTAAGGATAACTATCCTGCCTATTAATACCAACAATTTCTCCAGCCGAAGGATTTGATGTGTTTTTATAACCAGTGTATCACTTTTTTCCCTCAACACGTCCCTATAATTAATACAAATTGTACGCCAATTACAACGTTTGTTAAAATGTGGGAAGAAAAGGAAAAATATAACGGTAAGCTATATAACCTTCTCGACGTCAACTTACGCTTTTTTTTCAATATTTGACGTTGAATAAGGGTTCAATTACCAGGTTTTCACTCGTTATTTCCCCGTATATTTAACGACCAAGCCGAGGATTACTACCTCTAATTCCCAAAATATTACTCCTTCATTCGATAAATATCCGATAGCCTTAAGTGTCACTTTCAACACGATATTGATCTTGTATAATATTATAACCACTGGAATATTATTAAGTTGTCCTATATGTTGGGTTACAAAAAAGAGACGAAAAGAAAAATAAAGCTCCTTAATTGGATACTTAACGGGCTAGTGATTTTCCAATAGGTAATAGGAAACTTGGGCGCTGCCGAATACACCTTACGCCAGTAATTTCAGTAAGTTGTTTCAGGCTATAAGGAATTCTAATACGCCCTTCAATACCTTGATGCTACTTGCGAAGGGTTTTTTAGCTAATTATATTACTCTTTAACAACCGTGATTACTTGAGTTTTCGGTTCGACTGGTATATACCCCTAAGCTTCAGAATTTAGTAACGATGAAGAAGACCTATACCACACATACCACATCTAACGAAAATATGAAAGGCCCAACTAGTACGGTTAACAAAAGGCCCGAACGAAGGAACGTATCTAAACTACTTATATAGAAGGTTATTCATATTCGTTGAGGTTTTGAAGTTAGCAAAACAAATTTACTTTGAATTCGAACGCTAAAAGATGTTGGATTTACAGCAAAATTGGTTGTTAGTTAATACGTTACATCATTGTTAAACGCGAATTGAAATAAGTAATATATAATATTCACTTTTTATTTATATATTACTAACAATAAATATTACGCGTTATAAAGTTTAAAGGTAATAAAATCAAAGAGAAGGAAAATAAGCGTTCGGTTATTGGCAACCATGAAGATACTAGTACCTGCTTAAACGTAATGTAATCACTCGTTGACCACACCTGTTTACATCGCCCAATATGTAAAAACGCTTACCGCCAATATAACGATAAGTATACTAGCCCTATATACCTTTTTACTATTTAATATCGCTATACGGAATAGGTTTGTTGATGTATTGTACTGGATACGGGAACAACAGGGTACTTAAAAAAATTTATTCGTAATACGTCGTATTATGAAAAGATACTAATAAAGCTACAAAACTTGATTATAATGATACTAGTAAAGCTAAGGTTGGTTTTAGCCTGAAAAAAAAGGCTTTTTTTTACTTGGATTGACGACTATTATTATTCTCATTAGCCTTATCATTTTCCACATTTTGGAATCCCCTACTCCTTTTCTTATTCATTGTCAAAATATGAAAAACCTAAGCCTTAACTTTAACATTAAACTGTTAAATAGGTTTAAATTAATGACTTTTACTTGATTTCAAATAGGGGTACCTTTGGTTTAATTTTTAAGGACAAGAAGTAGTAGGGTAGTATCTGACAAAGGCGAAAATTTGTTAATTACACCGTATATTTTACCACCCGGTAATTAACAGGCTATATAAGGTTTCTTAAGCGGCTGGCTACGAAAATATGGACTAGCCGGCACTAAAGATAATCGAACAGCTTTATTACCACTAGCAAACACACTTCCAAACCCCATTAAGGTTTAAGTTTACGTTAAAAAATTAAAAATTTAACTTTGAGGTCTTCGTAGACGTGTTTTACCTGAGCGCTAAGCTAGTACTTTACGTTATAGAATTCATCACAGCTTTTTACGGCGTTGAATTCCTGAAGACTATTACAGTAAAGGAAACGTAAAAGATTTTACCGACTTTGTGAATTAATAAGTACCCTACGCTACTAAACATACTAGTTTACAACGCCCTTACTAACGTTACCGTAATAAAGTTTTAAGCTAATATTAAGTCGAAAGGAATTTAATATAAATATGTTCCCGTTAAAGTTTACGAGGGTATCAGTAAGATTAAAAAGGCGTACTCTCTTTTAAGACAGACCTATGATATCCTGATACTAAAAATCGAAAGCTTTATATATTAAAGAACAAAGCGCGACATGAAGAAAAATTGTTTTGACGATATAACAAGCCCTAACGAACTTATTCCAAATTTACGGAAATTCGAGGTTTACGAAGAAATAACGACTTAATAGACATTATCTCAAAACACCTAAAAACGCGTTAGAACATATAGTAAATTTTTAAAAATATAAAAAAAAGAATCGGCATGCCGCTAGGTTACCGAAGTCCTTAATACCAAAACAGACCGTTGGAAATAGACGTATTATCCCTCACTTTTTAAATTAAAGTCCTTATATGGCGATTACCAGGAAAATATAATAAGCTGTATAAAATCTTAAGTATTATTGATCCAAAAGTAGTTGTTGAAATTATTAACGGCTTTATTACTTTTTGAATTACATAGGTTAAGCCATACAAAAGACCCCTTAAGTTTAAAAAAATTCCTAACACCGATTACCTGCAAGTTGAAAGTATTAGTTCATACAACCCTTCCAAGCCAATCGATAATAAATTAATGAAACGTTGATAGCATAAAAGACCAACTAAGAGGAGGATATATACTAAAAATGAGGATTGTGAGAACGACAACAGGTTTAACAGGGTATATGTAACGACGTAGGTATCTTAAAAGGAAATGTTCGAGGGCGAACTTACCTTTAAACTATATGCTAAAAACATGATCAATATACTGGATAAATCTTATGATGAAAGCGATTAAGTGGAGATTAAGCGCCTTCTTTTCCAAGGGGTGTTATAATTTGCATTATTAACGTAATTTAAGATTTAATACATTACTATTTTGAAGTGAACGATAATTTACGAGCTTAGCGGTAAAACCTCGCATCTACCGTACTAAAACTTACTTGTAATCGTTGAAGTATACGATAATAAAGGCAAAAATTGAATATTTACTTAATTATCTACAATTTAGAAAATTAATTCGCATTTAATTATTATTATTGTTACTAATTTGACTATGGACATGAAAGGTTAGTTTCAATTAGTCGCCGGTATATAATGTAAATTTATACATAGTATGATACCGATATTTAACGATTTTCATTATTGAAACTACCCAAAGGATTAAGAGATACGTTTCCAGTGAATATAATATTACATTATATTAAACCTTTATACGGATTGATCGAAGTCTGTATTGATTAGTTTATGACGTACTAGGCGTAGTTTCAATATAAGATGGGTATCAAAACGTTAAATTTTAGCCCGTGCCAATTAATTACAAAGGGTTAATCTTTAGGATCGTAGGTAAATTAATTAACAATATCCCTTTTCTCGTAGATATTGAATTTCAAACGGGAAAATAACTTGTCATCAAAAAGCTAAAACTTTAGAAATTTATACCGATTAAATCATTAACTGAAGATATATAACTTAATTTTCATAAATTGTTCATCTGTAGTCATAATATTGAGGTTAAGAATAGTAATTATAATAGTCTATATTGAAAAAAGAAAGATATAATCTCAAATAATATAAATAATATTGACGAGTGAAAATTAAAAAAAAAAAAATCAAAGCAAAGGGTACGTGCGTCCTATATAGATACTTTGTATTAACTGAAGGTATTATATGACCTATTTATTACGGCATGAGTATAAAACACACAGAACAAGAACTTTAATAGACTTAATAATTTTTTTTAGTAATGATTAGACTATTCGAAACTAGGGATTAATGAAGTTTCTGTAAATTTAATGAAGGAGAAGTTAATAATCTCTTTAAACGGGTTATTTGTTCATAATACTAACCATATATCATAAATTAGCGTTCTAATAAAGTCCGTTAACGAGGCGAGGTTTAAAGGATAATTTAAAATTACGTTAAACCCTTATATGCTAGATATTCGCTAAATATAAACGTATAACATGAATCGTGTTAACTTTAAAAGTTTTCGGTATAATAACGAGTTTTGATATAGATATGATAAATAATGGTACGTGTAAGATGATTATTAAAAAGCTAAGACTCAATTTGATACTTGTTGTAGTATATATAAACTCCTGAAGCTTATATGGATACCTATTAAAGCTAGATAGGACTAATAAAAGACTTTTAATAATAGACGAAATAGTTTTAAGAGAGGTATACTAAGCCCGAAAAATAAATAAGTTCCGATAAATGAACGGTAAAGTTAATCTGGCTAACGTTATAACTAAAGCCACTCCTATTGGCACTTTAGAAAGTATTGTAGACAGCAATAGACTAACTGTACGAATCGAGAGCTACATCGATCACCCATCACATAACATAATAGAATAGGGTTGCCCTGACAAACTTAAAAACTACCAGGGTATTGATTTTAATAGCAATGGCGGTGAAGGTAGCGATAGCAATGCGAATAAATTGAACTACTGGAAAAACGTACGTAAATGATAAAGTATGTTATACTTTTAGGTTTGTAGCAAAATAATTATGTATGGGAGTGAACGAATGAAGGTCTCGGAGGGAGGGAGTAAAAGAGCTATAAGGGCCTGTAATTAATATCTAGTTTAATACAGATTGATTAAAATTAATATAGGTTTAGCTTGTTGATTAATGCAGGATTTGAAAAGGTTGCCACCAATTGATGGAAGGCTATGCTGGCATGCAGGCTCCAAACAAAAAGCCGCCAGTATTGAAATAGCAGTCTAATACAGCAAAGTTAAGTCAACTAAACTGTTAGTTTAGTTGATTGCACTTACTGCCAATTGGCTACAGTTTGTGGGACTGCATTGCGAGTGCAGTGCAGTAGGTTCCTACTTCAAAGTAAGGCACAGGCCAAAGCGTTTGGCAATAAAAATTAGCGTGCAGACCAGCTAGCGGTCTGCCAAACTTAGAACTCAACACTCCATCAACCAACATTAATGCAGCATCAGTTACTTCGATCACAGTGCTTCAAATCGACTACATTGCAACGATAAAGACTTACTATCACTAAACCTAATCAAAAAACCTGCGTTTTTTATCGCATGTTTTTTAAATAGTATAATTAGTTTTCTTTCTATTTGAAGATTTGTTTAAATCGAGGCATTGTGAGTAAATATGTGATACGCTTTTATTTGACTTCACGTAATATGTGATTGAGTGCAGCTGTAAGCAATTTGCAAATAAAGCTGAGATCGTTATGATATACCTTGATATAATCGTAGGAAAGAATTGGGTGAAATTTTAGTTTTCATAAAAAGTATTTTGTAAACTTCATTATTTTTAAGGTATTTGTCAAGAAACGCAAGATCAACATAAAAGGTATAAAGTCTTCAACACCTCTCATACTATGTATCACGGTATCACCTAACACTTTACGGCTGGAGGCAACATTTGGGGCCCGCACAGCTTCGCTAGTTGGCAGACGAGTCCCGTCATCCCGTAATCGCACTCCGGCACTCAGCACGACCCCAATCGGTGTTATCGATATAATACGTCCCCGCTGGTCTCAGAGACATATCTTAGCTACGGCATTGACCAAATATGTCGACTTAGTCTAAGTTACATTTATTATCAATTAATAGGGAATTTACTATTTTTCCGCAACTTATATTTTTTTTTCCTGAATCCCTCAAATACCTTGTGGACAAACAGATCAAAGGTATCTATGCCTTAATCTTTAAGTATTGGTACTTTAATTTTCGCTTAAAACCACATCATGGTGTTTACTGGTATATTGAATGAAGTTCTTCAAGGGCAACAATACATTAATTACGTTTTCGTGTTTTTTTGTAATAGAAGCGTAGTTACGAAAGGGTCTTGCAGCCTTTATCCTATCCGATATGATTTCGACGCAGAGGTTATGAGCTCGTTACGGGGTTTAAAAACGGTTAACCGTATTACAATAAACGAGATTACTGTATACATTAAAAACACCTTTGCAATGTTAGGCATAAGATCCTACCCTATTAACTTATTCCAATAAATGTTTAAAAGCTTCTATGGTACGATCGAGTCTTATCCGAACTTTATTAAGATAAAATATAACTTAGAGTATATAGATATCGTCAGAAATAAGGCCACTGTTAGAATATCAGTTAAGTACAATATAGTTAAGTCAACTTTACTTGCAGTAAAGTTGATTGTACGTACTTCAAATTAACTGCAGTTTGTGGGATTTGAATACACTGCACTGCAAGTACAGTGTAGTAGTTGCCCACTTCAAAGTGGCGCACAGGCCAAAGCGTTTGGCCATATAAATTAGTGTGCAAACCGGCTAGCTGTCTCCCAAACTTAGAACTTACACACATCAATCAATAATATTAGCGCAACACCAGTTACTTCGACCACAGTTATTCGAATAGACTACCTTGCAACTATAAAGGCCTACCAACAGCCACGGATAAATCCACGAATATTAACGCTAGATTCTCCGTTAGCCTACCCGATGAAGACCAGCACTCCTCTAATAACGTTAATTCCTTATTTCGGTTCCAGTTAAAGTTTATCAAATAAAGAAAATGCGCCTGAAACGAGATGCACGATTCCCTTAATATAAACGTCAAGGATTTATATATCCTATTAAATTAAAGCCAGATATCAATGAATCGTCACAATGAAACCCTTCTTTATCTTTATCCTTTCTATCCAAACTTTTATTTTATCGGATTTCAACGAAAATGAGCGGTATAGGAGTTTTATATCGTATCATCAGCGCTTTAAACTCTTCGAAACGGAATATTATTACACTTAGCGCGATTGAAAACAGGGTTTAGTTAACTTAATATACTACCCAGCCTTTATAAAGCTTAAGAAACTTTAGTCATACCTTTTGAGGAAACTCTCGGATGGAGGAGTATGTAAGACATACGTAAAAAAGGTTATTTTGGACTCAAAGAATTGTCGGGCTTTTACCTGCGTTACGATTTGTTTTTCGGGAAAAAGGAAACGTTAAATTATAATTGAAGCGGCTTAGGTTTCCACCTATTGATAATATTAACGTTTTACATCCGTTAAAGTTCTTTACATTTGACGCTCCCCAGCTCCAACGTATTTAATCACTACTATGATAATTATGCTACCAACAAATTAAAGAGCTTACTCCTTGCTAAACTCGACTATAACCTTTCCTCAACTTTTTATAATTACCGTTCGGTGACTTTGAATTTATCAAATAATGGTGGTAGAACTTAAAGATAGAGTCGAGGCGGCGGCGGTTTCGGTGACGTGGGTGGTAATATGGGTAGCAATGGGGTAGGGGGTTCGAACTAGCTAGGAATTAAGTCTGTGTTCTTACCACTACTAATTTCATCGTCATCTCGGTTGGTATTATCTCCGGCCTCGCTGGAGATGACATTCCTTCCTAATTAATAACGCCACGGCTACAGTGTAGGTCTCCCTATTCTTTGACGTTTCAATGGCAATGCGAATGAGGTTGTCGCAAAGCGTTTGGATACCCAGAAGGCAAATTCGATATAATGGTGACATAGTAGGCGACTAGTGGCCTAGCGGTGTTAACGGAAACAGGTATACACCCATCTTTACGTTTAATTATTACCATTTATTAATGGTAAATCACGTTACGTAATATTAACAGATATATCGTAATTTATATATGTGTAACATGTGTATTTATTGTTTAACTCCTCCTCGTTAACAAAGGTTCCGTCATTAGCTCTTATTCATAAGGACTTCATGTAACCCGTATAGGGCTACCCCCTATTAATAGGAACGGAGTACCCAGGGATTACATAGGCCAAGAAAAAAGAAAAAAAAGGAGGAGTTGGTGAAAGTAAAAAGCTCGGAAAAGTTACACTTTACCAGTTTAGAAATCAAGAGTTTATATGCACAAGTTTGTATGCGCCGGATACCCACTCATATAGCACGGCTCTTACAAATTAAAATTACTAATTTCATTAGCATAAAGATTCTAATTAAAGGTATAAAGATAAGTTAAGGTACGCAAGGATACTTAACATTTGATATAACTGTTTATTATTATATAATGAAATGTTTGATTTTTCAGGGCTTATTAATAAGGGGTTTCTTCTTATATATATTGGAAACGCGATGTAAGGGTTATCCTGCGCGCGCGTGTACCAAACTCTCCTAATATCAATTGCAATACATTCTTCGCAACGTACACGTCACACTAGGCGCGTTTGACTTATTCTCTTTATACATGTTAAGTTTCTGCATTTTCGCTTTACAGTACCCTTTTTACTATGAGGTTACACAGTTGTATCCTTAGCGCAAGCAGGCGCTAAATGGAGACTAAGACAGCCGCGTTTTACGGTCCGACTAAAGCTACAGTTTACACTCCCTCGATTCTCTAAACTGTAGGGTACCTCAAGGTCTTAATTAGAGGGTGGTCTGAGGATCCCAGAGGCCTACAGGGGTACCTAGGACCCCGCGTTGCAATCCCTTCTGCCAGTATCTACAGGACTATTTCGTAGCAACTAGTGTGACACTTAGAAGTTAGAACTTCCCGGTGATAGTAGAAAACTAAAGGAATAAATCATTTCACTTACTTTAAAACCAAATTCAAATTATTATTATTTTTTTAAAAAATTGTTAATGTAAGGTTAAGGGTTATCCGCTGCCATTAAGCGAAACTGTCGAAATATAAGATATCAATCATCTAGTCACTTTAACACTTCTTTTTTAAAGTTAGCTCAAGTTTGGTCAAACGAACGTTTTTAAAGCATGTGATGTTATTTTATCTCGGAAAAACGACTTCAACGTTCAATTTATTATATATCAAACAGCCTAATAGTTAATGGTACCTAAAATATGAATTTCCATTCCCGCGATTATATAACTTTAAAAAACTATTCAAATGCTAGGAAATTATAGTAACTTGGTAGCATGGAGAATTAATATGCATTCCAAATATGACTTATACTAGAGAAATAGCTACCCGAAGTCTTGGAAGAGATATCTGGAGCACAAAGAGGTATTCATGGGCGCTAGATAGATTAGAAAAACCATAATACAAATCTACCTCCACCAATATAAATATATTTCCCAAATACCACACTTCTTAATGTTATTATTTGGTGACCTATGCATACCTCGAATTTCCCATTGATCTCCCGATTCGTAATGAAAATCAATAAGAAACCGCAAGAAAGAGAACGAATACAAACCAGAAAGAGAACAAGAACCCAACGAACAAGAAAGAGTATCCAATGGACGAGAATGAGTAACCCGACGAACGAGAACGAAAAACCCACCTTATAAGCCTTACAGTCAGCCTAGATTAGCTATGTAGAACTAAATAGAGCGAAGATTAGGAAATAAGCCGAGGACATATTATCTCGATACGTCAACATTATTCAATAATATCGACCGCCGAACGTATACATTAATCTAAAATATTTCATTTTTTAAAAATAATGGTAATACTAATGGGCAAAAAAAACTATAAAATGAACTACTATAAAACAAACTATACCTTATAAGATAAGTTTTACGAAAATATTCGCAAGATTACCTAATGAAATCACGAATAACTACATTAAGGATATGAAAATTGTAGAAGGGATATAGTTATAAAACGATAACCTTATCGGGAAAATCTGTAAGGGTTATTTGAAAACGGGACTAAGAGAAGAATCGGTTGAATGGTATTATAATACACTGGAGTAAAAGAGATAACAATAAAAAAATTTAAAGACACTTTTTAACGCTCGTTTCAAATCTAGTCCAGTGATGAGAAGTACAGAAGTAGTAGTGAAAATAAATTTATTAGAAAGGAGTACCTACAAAACATTAGTCGAATACGCAAGGAAAGTGAATAAATTTGCTGTTCAATACCTTTATATGTTTCAAAAGGAATTAAGAAACATATTCTTCGCTTATCTTACGGATAACGGCTGGAACGACGATATATTGTTACAAAATATAGTTACCGATCACCTAGTCTTTAAATAATTCTGAACAAAATGGGATTTATAAAGACGAGGTAATATACGAGGTTGTATGAAGGATGATAATCTCGGTTGCCGTAGTCTCTAGTCATAATAATAACCCTTTAATCTCACTTAAAAATATAAAGGAATATTTAAAAATATTCAACGAAAAGAATACTCGTTAAGGCTATACAAATCATGAAACTGATACAAAAATGAATAGTTAGGCTAATACTATGAGATAATAGGGGAAATATTCCTTAGAATGAGTATAATATTTGCGGGTATTAAAATCTACATTAAACTTAACTTTAGCTAGTCCCTTAAAAGATAATGGCTGACTCGTGGGGTCTATACTAATGAAGAAATAAAGCAATTGAAAAATAGCAATAACAAACACAAAATAACGTATAGATATGTTTTAATTGCGGAAACGTGCGTAAACTATATCATAAATCTCATAACCATCATTACCACCAATAGCAATAGATAAAAACGTATTAGGTACGACATTACGTATCAGCAGGGCGAGTAGTTCCTAAGGAACTGGAAACAGGAAGGGAAACCAACGCGAAAATATATAAGTTATTATTTATAGCATCAACAAATTTAGTTGAGTATTAGAATTTTTACCCCGCCTTCGATATCAAATATGTCGACCCTTCATATTTCACGAACTTGAATTTACCGGAAAATGACGTGTGGGATTCCTATGCCAAACCTATGGAAATTTAATATACTTTCGAGTAATATCGTCGTATTTATGAAAATTGCTAATATACATACGAAGACAAAGGGGAGGGGAAAGATCGAAGATATTACGCTTTGAATAGTTTTCAAATGCCGTAAAACTCAAAATAAGAGACACGCAAACCTATACGCTCGTATTAAAGACGAGGAGGAAAGTTTATCCACTACTATTACGAAACCAAACTTCCCTTACCCTCGAATATCGTAATGCTGAACTATATCGTCGATAACTTAGGCAGATAACAAACAATTTAGTAAGGGGATTCCCCAGTTTTATATCGTTAGGTATAATGAGTACGAAACAAATAACACGGGAATAAGAAAAAACACTGTACCTATATAATTATTTTGAAATTTCCTAAAAAACGTTTTAACCTAATTAATACCTCACGAAAGATTGACACTGATTTTTCTTAGAATACCTACTGTACTATAGTCATATCCTGCATAAGTAAATAGCTAGAATGTAAGCTGTTCAACGCATGAAAACAAATTAAAAAACTGAACAAAGAAACGAAAACGTATAGTATTTGTATATACAGAAGTAATAATAACTGTAAAAAACCGCTTGAAGCTAAGTATTATAAAAGCCCAACTCGAATATATTTGATGTAACACTTACATCATTCATATAAGCATATACCTAGTAGATAAAACCTTTTTCGTCGAAATTACTACGCAAAATACGGTAACTAATATTAAAGCTGCTATTAAGATAGCCAACTTAATAACAACATTTACGATATCTAACAAAAGTCATATAACATTAATAACTTGTGTATTGATTCCTTTTGATGTCGGTGGTATTATTTCTTCAGTTTACGTATTTATTACATTTAATTATCTCTATTACGACTTAATACTAAGTCGTAATTGGTTCAATCACTACTTAGCCATAAATAATTATGTTGGGAATATCTTTCAATTTATAGGCGAAGGTGAATACTTATTCATTATGCCTGTGAAAAGACGTGTGAAACCGTTACCTCTTAGCTTTTGGCTTGCTTACATAAATCGTTTTTCTGATAAAAACCTATATTTTGCGATTGAATCGGATATAAATAACGGGAAAAAACGCCGGTGTTAAACTTGAAGGATAAAAATAGCGGTTATGAGGATGGGGACCCGGCCTATAATAAAGAGTATGTAAAATACTTAGTAAAATTAAATAAACTTATCAACTGTACGAAATATAGGTAATAATGAAAAGGAAGACACCAAAACAAAAGCGGGTCTCATACCTAGGAAAGCCTATTCGGAAGACGAAGACCCTAAGAAATATCGGTATTTATCAGAGAATACTTTTAGGAAAAATCTTAATTATACCTAACACTAACAAGGATAAAATATATCCAAACAAGAACGAAAAGAATATGAACGAGGACGAGATAGCGATATACTGAGACAAAATGAATATAACAATTATAATTATGAAACGGACAGAATAGATATGGAGACAATAGAGAAATATTATTACGTTTAACAAGGTGAAAAAGTCGCTTATCAAAATAAAATACTCGATATCGTTAACTGTTTATTACGTTTACCTGTATCGAATATATTAATTCGAAGTTGAAAAAGGAAAGAATCAATATAATTTTCTAATTACCTTACGCCACTACCATTACCTATTAATATATTAATTTTTTATTATAACAAAAAGACTCATTCGAGATTAGACGGATAAAACGATAATGATTTGGCGTTATAGGCGTTGATGAGGAGAAAAAAAAAAAAAAATCTTTTTAAATGAACCGTAATACTGGTATTAACAATAGTAAAAAGAAAAGTCTATTAAAACAGAAGCTTTCCTAGCAGATGGTATGAAGCAAATCATCCTAATAGTACACAATAATAAACTCGATAGAAATATTAAATGACAACCTAAACAGAGATAATTGAACGACGTGCCGCGGGATGTTATGAGAAAATAGTTCGAGGTTTTCGGCATCAATATTAAAGATAAAAATCCAAAAAACGAGGTAGACGAATTCTCTGACGAGAAATACCTATAAGCTTGTAGGAAAAGAATAAAATGAGATTGATATTAGCCAATAGATCAGTATTCATCTGGAGAAATGTATTCGTTTTCAGTTTAAAGGATGTACAAACAAAAAATATTACTACTTATTTTATTGAACTCGAATTAAACAACAAACCATTTCAACCAAAAAAAATGCAAAATTATAAAACGAGTTTATTTTCAAAACAGGATCTATTAAGTAATAGAGGTAGAAATATTCATTCTACTCGGCTAGTTAGAATGAAGTACTTACTTACTTTAAGTATTAATGAAAACCGGTAAATACCGATTCGTTCACAACTATTTTAAAATCAATAGTTATATAATTGAACCGTAATACCCGACACATTTACTAAATAAAGTATATTATCCTTTTTCAAGGTGATTATAATATATTTTTTAAGTTGACGTAGCGAACAGATACTGGGGAATCTCTATTACCTGAAGGAATAAGTTCAAAACGGTATTTATTACACCAAATATACAATACTTAATGTTTAGGATAACCCAGGGACTAACAAAGAGCGAACATACATATTACTTATATATGAACATGACATTCAGCGAATATCTATTACCAAACGAGGATAACGTAAAAATTAATAAATCCTATTACATCAGTAATCAGGACGACGTAAAATTGGATATAAAAAACCACGAAAAATAACCGAATGGATACGAGAATCAGTAGGCTAGCTTTTCTTTTACTAATGGGGTATAACCATAGCTTGGAAACAGCTTTCGACGTATTTAATCACGACTATAATGATTTATCGCGTGAATGAGGCGCAATGTTTAGCTTTTTCTACCATTAATATCTGTCTAGTCTTGAATTCGGAAAGAATATTCCTACTATCCATAAAGCTGATTGATTCAGAAGCTGTATTATTCGTCAAGGTTCAAATTATTACGAGGGTAAATTGGGCCGTATAAAAACATCCCAAAAGATTCGAAATATAGGCGGAACCTAAAAATTACCTTACTTTACCAAAGAGGTTAAACGAGTTCCTTGAACTTATACTATACGCCGAAAGGTATATACCAGGCAAAGTATTATAAAAACCGATCTTCAATATATTTTGAATAAAGAAAATACCGAAAACGTTCTCACCAGTGAAGGTTTCGAAGTAAATATAATAACTACCTCAAAGCTTTAAGTAGAAAGAGAAATAAATTTGGACTTTCTTACTATATGCATAGATATTAAGTAAAACGTCTTAATGAATCTGGATAACTCGATTCAATATCACTTTGAAACGAATATATCTGGTAAAGAGATCGGTAATATCGCTTTTCAACTAAATGGTTTACCGACAGGTACAGAAATTATCGACACTTTGATACCTAACATGAAACTCCTGACTTTCTTTTACTGGAAACTAAACAATACCGTGACAAGGTATACCCTTGGCGAAAGAAAAGCACTATCCGTGGTGAGATATTTGAAAAAAGCACAACCATAGGTGATCGAATCACCTTTGCTAATCATGATTTATTGTTATAGGCTAGTTCCTGGCTAGTATTACTATGGTTCCAACCCTGTTAGTTCTACACATTCTTAAAATGCTTTGAAGCAGTGAGGAAGCTGCATGGGAACACTCTCCCTCATGTACGTGACTGAGTTATACTATCTTCTCAACTTTACAGCAGCTCCCTAACAGGGGCCTCTTCTTTCCCTCTTTATAGAGGTTTATATATAAGATCCGACCACTTTAAGCGATAACTTCGGCTATAGTCCCTTTCCATATAGACCTCTATTTCTTCCCAATGGTGTCTTAATTATTCGTTAGCGGCTATGACTCAAGGCTATGTTATTATCTTCCGACCCGCTGAATTTTTATCCCTAAGCCCTAAAGTAGTTTTTCGACGTACGTGTTAAGGAATAGCTTTAAAGCGTTTTAACGTCTTAATATAATTACTTTACGGCTTCATGTAAACGTTTTCATATTGTCTTACACACGAAACCTATTAAAAGGGACTAAGTCATTGGAATGTATGTTTTACATTAATAAAAACGGAGTACCAACTTCACTAAATACGTTAACAAATATTATCCTATAACTCGAAATTACCGGTATGCCAACGTTTTTGGGATAATACCCCTTTTAATTGGTTTTCCCCATATACGTTATAAACGAAGTAACTATTACGTTGTTTTTTACCGGAAACTGAGTAAATTCTTCAAACGACGAAAATTTGAATTATTTTAACTTTGACTAAAATACCGGCGCTTTATTTAACAGGACTTAACGAATTAAACGTAAGTCCTTTAATTAGCCGATTAAGCTTTTCAGTATTAAGTTACAATTTTTGGCATGAAAAGCTTTGATAATATATAAGTTATACAAGGAACAGAAGTTTATCGGTATTAAAAAGATTACTTTGACGTTATCTTTTAATGATTAGAGTGTTTTAGGAATCTCTTTTTTAAAAAACTATTACGCTCCTAGACGAAACAGCGGTATTAACAACCCTAACATCTTTATAACTATATTTATCGCCTATTATTACAACTTTAAAACTGCTAAAACTATTATTACTCGGCTTATAAGTATAAAATAAAAAGTTCGAGAGCGATTTTACGTTTTTTTCTAGGTTTAAAAAGACCTATTTTCAAAAGCTAGCGGTATAGTATTGGAATCAGCCGCTAAGTACGTTATCTTAAAGGAAGCTATTAAGGAAACGCTTGTTAACAAGTTATTTCCCCTCGATATACCCATAAATTATTACAAGTAGGTCGCTTGTATTTAACTTATCGATAAATATCTTTATAACCTTCGTATTCGGTAAAAGACTATTATTCTTAGGAGTATTCCATGTAGTGGAAATAATAGCAGCGATATTCCCGCCCGGGATAATTAGGGCGACATTATAACAACTAGCTCAAACGCTTTTCAAACTGCTTTTCATCTGCGCGTCGCTTAGGTTAACTATTTGAAACTATTTCGTCGTAAAACCCTTAGGTTATAATTATGGTACGGCGCGAATAATTATCGTATTATTACCTACCTAATAAATCCGGCGTAATTCCCGAACGACTTTGACGTTAAAGCCGTTATAAGTATTTATCGTATTTCGGTCGATAATTTTATCGACTTTTGAAAGTTAAAAAGGTAATTTTTATATATAGTTGGGTATAAAAATAAGTCAAATTATAATTCGATCCGGTAGCTGCGTTCTAATTTTAAAATAATTTCCCGTTTATGATTGATTTACTTTATAATTACACTAATTTCATTCACGTTTTAATAAATACGTCTTATAAATACTATAAAGTCGTATGTAAATAGATTATTAACTGTTTAAAGTTACTGTATTTCCATATTTCACTACGAGTATTCGGAAAAGTTACTTATCATGTACCTGGTTTTTCTTTATGATTAATCTTTTTATAATCATTTTGAATATTGACCTTAATAAATGATATCATTGGATATAAGCCTTTATCATCTTTTTTTTATAATGTAACTTTATTTTAGGAAAACTTTGTACAAAATACTCGCAAGTTACTTATAACCTTTCGAAATATATATTATTTTTGGGAGGAGCTGGTACTTATCGCGTTTAGAATCGGGGGTTCGCGGCTGTATACAAAACGCCAAAACGGTTCGACGCCATTATATTTTTCGGGTTTTTTTTTTTTTTTTTTTTTTTTTTTTTTTTGAAAAGTCCGTAAGGACTGAGCCGTTATTAGGCGAGTCGTTGGCGTTTCCCTTGAAAACATTAATAAAATACTCGCTGTGAAACCTCTTGTTTCCGTTTACGATAAGATCCACGACAACTTAAAAAGATTCACCCCTTTATGCGATAAATCAGTCAATGATAATTATACCTTTACCGTGTCGAAACAGATTAAGAA
Source organism: Anisogramma anomala (assembly GCA_038502455.1). Classification (NCBI taxonomy): domain Eukaryota; kingdom Fungi; phylum Ascomycota; class Sordariomycetes; order Diaporthales; family Gnomoniaceae; genus Anisogramma; species Anisogramma anomala. The sequence continues at coordinate 17,702,874 of JASMMZ010000002.1, forward strand.
ATAATTCTTCGTATGAATAATTATATTTAACTCCTAAAAGTCTCGTAGTGCTCATTATATGGCATATAGCGTAAAGAGTTCCTAATATTACAAAGAATATTGACCGAATTACTCGACTAAAGCTATATTCAAGTAAATAGCTTTTGAACGGGTACCACCGTACTTTTTTTTAGGAAACTTGGGGGTAATTTCCGTTTTTTTACTAATTATATCTGGCTTAATGTTATTAGGCAAGCTGACAATTTCACGTTTTCTTTTACTAAAAAAAACGTTCACGAATATTTCGCAAGTTAAATAATTTACCAAGTTAGATGTTAAAGTTTCTTTTCACCAACTCTATATTAAAGAGGAAAACGAATATAAAACTTTATTTGGTATACGTTTCGGATTTTTCGAAAAATTGTTACTTCCTTCGGCTTCTTAAGTACCCTTGTTACCTTTTAACGGTATCTTAATAATTTATTAAGCCCTTTGTACTCGATAATATTTACTTTGTTTACTTCAACGTTATCCTCATTTATTTAAAAGGTATCTTCCACGATTATATCGCTAAGGATAAATAAGTTACAAACGTTCAAAACGTCGCGGGAATTAATCTCGATATATTTAACTGTAAATTCGGTGTTTATAAAGAGAAGTATTAGAGATTCATTTTCGAGGCTCATGTTAGCAATTAAAAAGTCCTAAAAAAGCTACGTACTATCCAATAATAGGCAGCTTTTACGTTATTTTAAAGATACGGGTTTCTTTTAGATTTGAGAAGTTTTACCGAAATTTTATCTGTGATTATTCAACTATTGTTAAACCGTTATTTTGACTCAATTGTAAGGGAACTATTTTAAGTTTAAAGCCCGAGGGTGAAGCTGTTTTCAAAGGGCTTAAGCTTAGTTTCTTTCCCAAACTTATATTCGTTTATTGTAATCCCAACCGAAACACTTTTTCAAAAACTGACTATTTCGGTTAGGCCTTAGGCGACTGCCTTATTCAACACGACAACTGGGGTAACCTATGCCTAGGAGCGTATTACTTTCGTCGCTTATCTCCTACCGAATATAACTACAGAATCTACGATAAGGAATTACTTGAAATTATAAGCTTTTTATAAACATGAAACGCAGAGGTTCGAGGTACGGCACGCCCGATTACGATTTTAATAAACTTTAAAACCCTAAAATGCTTTATAATTATACGATGGCTTTTTAAAGAATACGTTCGATGGTTGAAACGCGATTTTTAATGCTGTTTTCCGATAATTTATAATATCGCGGTAAATTATATGCGGTTGAATACATTATTACGAAGAAACTAAAATATCTCTAAAGTCCTTTTCGATCTACGATTTTTGAGCCGAAAACTCCAATTATTACGCCCCGAACAGGCTGTTTCCGAGCCGCTTCCGCGTATTTATCTCTTACGGTTTATCGTTGCTGGCGAATCAATTTTAAAAGGTTGCGAACTTTTTACCAATGTCAACCTTTAAAGTTGGTATAACTCCGTTAATATATACGATATTATTTACCTTGAATCAATACGTATATTACGTATCAATGATCTATATTTACTAACAGATATTAGTATCGACGACAATTGAGCATTAAAGGTTTTAATTATGGAATATTTGGTAAACGACGATAAGGTTTTAAGGTTTCGCGACTATATTCAAGTACCTATTTACAAACCGCTTACTATCGCGTTAATTGAAGATACTTATAATTTACTTTTTACCAGTTACTCCGGCAGCGATGTTACTATTACTATTTTTTCCAAACCGTACTTTTAATCCGGTTCATATCGCATAATCCGTCGTTTTTACCGTAATTACAACGTTTATAAACGTATAATCTATGAGAAACACCGTCGAAAAGGTATTTTCAAACGCCTTACGATTTTCGAACGACTTAACAACTTGCTTTTGACCGACTTTATAATTAACCTACCTTAGAAATGTACTAGTAACACACGTTACCTAATAGTCATTACGATACGCTTAAATAAAGCAATTATCTTTAAGGCTATAACTACTATAAAGACCGAAGATTATACGAAGTAGTTTTTAAATTATTATTAGTGATTTTACGGATTTCTCTGTACGCTTATTAGTAACCGCGGTTTAAATTAAACCAACTGTTTTTAAAAGCGATTTTACTATTCAACTGTGGTAAAGTAACGCCTAAACACTACTTTTTACCCCGAAACTAACGACGTAACTAAACGTATTAATTGGAAAGTTCTAACGTATTTACGTTTTTTCGTCGTTTTTACCTAACCCAATTAAAGCCTGTTGGAATAATACTATATACAATGTAGTAGGTCAACTTTACTTACAACAAAGTTGAATATACTGCAAGTTGAGTGTATTTCTTTTTGCAAACTTACCGCATTAGGTGTAAGTCGATTGCAGTATACTGCACTTCACTCTAAGGAACGAGCCAAACAATTGACAATAGAAATTACTGTATATACCGGCTAGTGGTCTGCCAAACATAAAATAATACATCCGTTATCTGATCATGTAATACTACTATTACTTCTACCAATTGAATCAATAACATTGTAACGTTTAAAGCCCTTAAAATACTAATTGGTGGTTTCTTATTGGCTTAAATACCGATTATCTAAGTTGAAGAAAAGTCTAATTTCCAGTTATTATGTTTTACGTTAACATTACGGCAGAGAAAAGAATTTTGAAAACACCCTTTACTGTTGTGTCTGATTTTACGACAGTAAGAAAAGAAAACATTTAGGCTACTTCTGCTTTTACGGAAACTTAAAGGTAGCGACGGTATGGCTATTGAAAATAGCAAGGAATCTTCATTAACCTTTTTTAAAAATGTTAAGATTAATACTTAGAAGTCTTAAAGTTTGGGCAATTGGCAAACGGCTAAGTCAGTCTTAATTCGGGAGTTACTACTGTAGAAAAACGACTAAGTCCCTATTCCAATTAATTACAACAAATAACCTTCGCCTTTTACCACAAACAACGACCTTCAACCTTACCCTCCACACCAAATCTTTACCTATACTTTACACTTTTCACTCCACATTCGCCAATTCGATCGTTAAGTTCGTTACTTTAGGCGAAAACATTAAGAATCACCATGTCATGCCGAACAAGCTACGTTATATAACTCGATACCAAGTCGCTAGGTTCACATGCAATTTTACGTTAAAACACCAAGTCCCTACAGCCAAGATCACTAAGTCCTCCTCCCTACGCATACTACATGTCCTTTGCAAGCTAAACCGTTAAAATAGCTTCAAGTAAAAAATGTGTGGAGAAAGTTAAAGCCTTCAGATTAATTTTAACGAAACACTATAACGATAACCTTTATGCATAGTACGTTAATGGAAAATTAACCTAAAAACACTAAAACAACTTCATTGGCGGTTGGATTATTAAGTAGTGTCATACTGATAATCCTGATTACGCTTTCAACAACTTCCATAATTATTTGAACGATTGGACCATTGTTATGTGGACTTTACTTGAAAAAGTTATCAAAATAATCATTAAGTAAGAGTATTAAACTCAAAGAGTTTATTTACCATTACAGGGAAATAAAAAGCTAACATAAGAATTATTCGACCTAACACAGTTTTAAAAACGCCCTTAAGACGTATACTTGAAGAAAATGGATATTAAGAAACCTTACCGCCCTTACATACGATCTAGGGAACCTCCCCTTTACCTTCAACTAAGTTAGGACTCTTTAGGCGTGTGCGATAAGTATGTTACTCTTCTCGGTAGCCAAATACCTTTACGTAATAGCGTAAAGTACGCCTTTATCGGCGGCAGAGCACGTGATGTAGCGGCCGCTAATGCGGCCAGAAGTATTAATATTGATGCTTTATATCGGTTAATTAATTAAGATTTTCAGGCCTCCGAAACCTTTAAGTGCCTATCTACCCTTAGCAATTTAGTTGCTAAATTCATCAAGACCCTTTCTCGTTTAGATTTGCCTGCATACGAAATCCTATTACTGGTTTTACCATAGGACTTTACCCCTCGAGCCAAACGACTGGCAATTACTCTTAACACTGTAACTCGGAAACTCTAAAGCTTAAATTTCCAGGAACCACTATTTAAGGCTTAGATAACTATTGCAACCTTTTTCCAGAACCAGTTAAGATAGTTAATATCAATTACAAACTTCTTACGGAATTCGTTTAGATTTGAAACGATATAAAAAAGTATAGGAGAAAGCTCTACAACCTTTTCTATACCAAGATAATACTTTTACTAACCATTTAAGAGTAAATAAGGGTTTTACCTTTTGGTTTTTACTTATTATTTCCCGGAATCCTTAAAAGGCACGTAAAGGACTATTACCTATTTTTTCAACCCAAGCAATTACGTTTCGCGAAATCTACAATAACATAAAAGATCACTTCAAATATAATGTCAACCTTATGTGATATTATAAAAATTATGTCACCACAAGGTAAGCTATAATAATAGCAAAAAGGTGGAGAAAATACCAATAGAATTCTTTAACCAGATGTTGAACAAGTTAATGTTATGTCAAAAAGTAATGGTGAAAGCCTAAGTCAGCGAAGCCACACTTTGAGAGTAGGTACGGGTAGTAGTTACGGATTTTAACAAGTTTGAATACGCTTTATAACACCTAGATACCACTTACGAAGGCTTTTTTTTCAGCTAATTACGGTCCTCGCTTATTATAGTGAAGGCGCGTAGACCAAATTCGTTTAATATGTACTTCTAAGTTGGTAATTTTAATAACGTGAATAAAGAAGGCCTTGCGGTAGTCAATTACGTCGACCGTAAATACGGGCGCCCATAAAGTCTAAGGTTTAGCCTATCAACTTCTACCTCAAACTAAAGGCAATAACTACATTGGCGATAATAAAGTTATACTTTAAGCGGACCTGCTTACCGCTAGCATTATCGTTGTAATAGTGGAAAAATATATTGGATTTGAGGTAAGTCTAGTTTTTAGTCGACTCGGTACCCACTTGTCGAGCGTAATAATAGGAAAGTAATATACCACTCCTAATTCCCTGATTTTAGGAATAGGATTACCTATATTAAATCGCCGACTTGGAAAGCGATGAGTCAATTCACGTTATTAACACCACTAAATTATTCAAATAATACGAAGATACTACTTTTGGTACGGTTTAATAACAAGTCGACTACACTTTTCTGTACCTTTAGGGTGGTAAACATCTTTATCTTTACTTTAACTAAGCTCCTAATTTATTATATACCTTTCACCTTTGCGATCATTACGTAAACTATATGTTTTCAGGGGTTATATTAAACATCAGTGTAGTAAAATACTTCAAAAGAAACTATTCGTAATATATAGCGTTGCGCAGAGAAAATATTACAACCACTGAGATTAATCGTCACGATACTAAAAAGGCACAAATTGGCTTTGGCTCAGGCGAATAACTATCTTTACTAGTGATAACGGTAATTTAAACTTTTATAAAAGCAATTTAGTTTTATATCTTCAAGTCTCTTACTCTTTTCCTACTTTAGTTCAAGGATATAAAGACCTTAGAGGTTAACGTCAACGTTAATGTTAAAAAACTAGTTAAAAACGGCTAAAGATTTTCACTCGCCCTTAAGTGGGAGCACTTATAGTTTTATTTTTAAGGCTTGAAAAAAATATTGTTAAACCTGACGAAGTCGGAGATACGTTAATTACACCGGGTTTTAACAATTTAGCTGTTAATAGGCTATACAAAGTTCTTAAGTCGCAAGGTATGACGATATAGAATACTTTGATATAAAATTTATTAAAAGACTTGATCATTACTGTTAAACTCATGTTTTAACCCCCCCCGAGATTCAAGTTTACGTTAAAATACGATGAGGACTTTAACTGCGAGATTTCCGTCGATATTTTTTACTCAGACAATAAACTTGTGTTTTACGTCGTTAATTCCGCAACTCTTTTTTACAAGGCTAAGTTTTGAAAGTCCATTTTACAAAGGATACATCAGAGACTTTAAGAACATTGTAAATTAACACGTACCTCGGTCCACGTACCTCGGTCCACCTAACGTCGTCGTCTATAATACTAGTACCAACTTTGTTGCGGTGGAATTTTAGGAAGATGCTAAGGTAATGGGTATCTAATGTAAACAGGAACCTGTAAAAGCCTACTGAAGTATTGGGCAGGTTGAAAGGGTATACTTCCTCCTTCTTCGAACGAATAATATCTTTACACTAGAAATTAAAAGCTTTACGAATGCGAATACACGCCAATAAATAGCAGTAAAAAGTCTGAACGATATTATGGACTCTAACATCTTAGTGTTAACGCTTTTAGTCTTTGGATAGTATCTATATTTAATGAGTAAATCTCTGCCCTCGGCAAGTACTTAGAAACGTGTTTCGGCCTATGGCAAAGATTAAAGGGTCCTTGAATAATCAACGTACTTGTTTTTCCGTTGTAAAGTAAAGTCGATATGAAACGGAAGCCGAGAAAATGAGAGGGCCCCTATAAAATATCAAGTATCGCAAACTGTAAAGTAGTTGTTAAAACTGCTAATAGTACTATATCTTTCAGAATTACTTAGGTTAAGCCTTATATCAGGGCTACTTAGGATAAAGATCCTTAAGTTAAATGACCGAGTTAACACGAACCTTCTCAACCTGTTATTAATAAGCCGATAAATCGCTGTGAGCGCGGACGACTCCGAAAAAAGAGAAATTTTAAAGAGGAAGAATATATACCAGGCCGCATTTACAATACTACCTAGGTAATTAAGAAATAGAATGATAACGAAGACTTGGCATTAAAGCTTTAAGCGTAAGGGATTATCAAGACCTCCGGTAAACCCTTTAAGGAAAGTGGCAAGATTGAAATTAACGGCTTATCAATTCGAGGGGTTATATATTTCATGCCGAAGACCGATTTTAACCTTTAAACATCAAATTTAACGATCTTTAAGTCTAGGATTATTTACAAGGTTTAAGGTGAAACCACGGGGCATCCGTACGAAAAATCACGTTTAATCGCCTAAGGATATGTTATTAAAGGTAAAGACTGGATCCATATACAGTTGACAATAATTTAAAAAATTAGCTAGCATTCAATGTTCGATTTAGTAATAAGTGAGCTGGCTAAAACTAAAAATAAGTTTACACTAAATAGCTATAATATAACATAACGCTATATGTAATAAGCAACGGATTTAGAGCGGATCTATAGCGAATCGTATTACTAGAACTATTACAGAAACTTCGTATTATCTACCTTTCAGGTACGGTAATACATTATATCAAGTTACTATACAGATTAGTTAAAGTAATCTTCTACTGGCTCCTGATCTACTACTTGTATTTTAAATTACGGTTAACGATAAAGTCGTTAATATACGACTCGTATTTTCTGATTACGAAAAAAGAGGACTTCGGCGTGATGGATAGGTAAATTAACGATACTCTTTTCATTGGGAAGAATGGTTGTGTAGTACTAACATAATAAGTAATTGAGGATTCTAAGTTTTAAAATTACAAGCCGGTAACGACGTTGACGGAGGATAACTAACTTCACTTTAATAAATTGTTAATTCGTTTACTTGGTATTAATAACAGCCCTAGTTTTCTCCAAAAGAGCTAAGGCGTTATTTTATTTATAATAAGTAGTATTAACGAGGCTAAGGCTTAACGGTACCTGGAATAAGGTACTAGAGGTATTTATATTGTTATCTTATATTAACTGAAAGCCTTTTACTACTTATTCATCGGGGCAATAACATAAACGCCAACGGATAAGAACTTTTACCGGCTGAATCAAAGGCTTGAGTGGAAAATATAAAACTTGGACCGCGGTATTAATATGGGTCTAATCCACATTTCAAACGCTAAGTTATTAATCTTTGCGGACGTGTTTTCTACAAATAACACCGACTTATCTCTATAGATTAGCTTCCTAATAACACTCGTTAATAAAGACAGGTACGAAGACCAGTTTAGTATTATCATCAACCTGATTTCATGTATTTCCGTTAAATGTAGAATGATTACACGAAACATAATGGTTTCGGAAGTCTACAGCATAATGGCGAATTTTGACGTAAGTATAGCATTATGAAAAACCCTTAATATTATCACCAGGAATCTAAATATTTCTCCTTTTCCGGTAGTAATCTATACCGATTTAAAACGCCCTTTCGAATGCCTTTCGAAACTCGGAACCACTAGTGAAAAACACCTAATAATCAACATAATAACACTTTATGAAGCGTACGAAAAGAGAGAAATTGAGGAGTTAAGATAAATCGATGGCAAAGATAACCCCTCTAACGCTATTATGAAGGCATTACCAAATAAGGCTTTGAAAAATTGTGGATAGCAATAAGCTAACTATATGAATCGAAAGCTACATCGATAAACCGCCCGAAAGACCCAATTATATAACGGCAGATAGGAGTACGTTAGCAAATTAAAAGACTGCTAGTCGATTCATAATAGTGATCTGTTTAAGTGACACGGTTAAAATAAAGGCCTATAAAGGTCTGTGGAAAATGAATTTTTTATAAAACCTAATGAACTTAAACCTCGGGGAAACGTAATAATTCAAGTCAAATGGGGTAATTTTGCATTTAATTAAGTACAATTTTGTTTGAGAGTTAACTAGAATTCATGGGGATCTGGCCAGTTAACAAGAAAGTAATTTAGTGATAACTGGAAAAGATTAGTTAGCCACACTAGCGTGCGCACGCACAAACTAAAAAGCTGCTAGTATTGAAATAATACTATATATAGTGAAATAGGGCAACTTTGCTTATAATAAAGTTAACTATACTACAAATTAAGTGTATATCTTTGTGCGAACTTACTGCATTGAGTGCAATTCAAGTACAATACGTTGCACATCACTCTAGGGCACGGGCCAAGTAATTAGCCATACAAATTACTGTGCAGACCGGCTAGCGGTATGCCAAACTTAGATCAATACGTCCACCCTCTGACCACGAAATACTATTGTTACCTCGACCAATCGAATCGACAACGTTGCAACATCTAAATCCCAACCAATAAAGTCGTTTTCTACCCAATTATTAATTAACACTAAATAATTGAGATATAACTATTATCGGTATTAACCCATTTTTGTAACATTTAGCTATTACGTCGATCTTATATAACCGGTAAAACGTTTCCTCTTTTTAATTGAAATATTATGCGCACGGGTCGAAGATTTTGTTCAACGCATCTGCGAAGGTATAAAAGTCGTATAATCTGTAATAAAGGCTACATAATAGGGTCAAAAGAAAGCCGCTAATGAGGAGAGTCCTCCTTCGGAACGTTTTCGAGTCGATGACAACGTTTTACTACTTAAATAAAATTATAAGCCGGCCGAATTTTCTAGAAAATTAAGTAAACTTTAAAACAAATACCGTATAATGCGTGTAGTCGACTCTTATATTGTCGAACTCGATGTATTAAACTGAAATACCTTTGATTTTATATGGATTAACTCGTACCAATCGCTTGAAATCCACTTTTAAATCAATAAACTGGAGACTTTTAATTGTAAGCCTTAAATTTTATTAACGATGAAGGAAAAATGAAACCGAAATACCACGTCGAAAGTATATTACGGGCCCGTGATAAAATTTAACTAGAACCTATTCGGCTTAATAACCTACCGGAAAAACAGGTTTTAATTAAGTGGATAAGTTACATGGACCTACCATAAGAACCGATTTGAAGACATTTTAATATCGTAATACTTAAAGTTTGTGAAATCGCGTTACGAATTAGTCGAATATAATAACGAGCCTTTATGCCCGGCCCGTAAACTGGTTTAATATTTGTACTTTTTGTTACGAAAGTGAACGACGTATAAGATTTTATGTTATTAGTACCGAGAAAAGGTATTGATGTTGATAAAGACCGAATAACTACGAAAACTATTCGAATATATCCTTGAAGTCTTTGTCAGAATTCTTACCTTAAAATGTTTTATCTTTTTCGACCAATTTGTTTAGCTTTACATCTATACAGCCTAATTTCACGCTAATACGCTTGGAAACGTAAAAAAGCTTTTAAATAGCCTCTAATTACTCTCTTTAACCGCTCGTTAACTATCTTTTCCACATTTTCACCTTACTATTAAAAATTTACCTAAGTAATGTATGCTTTATTTATAAGTTATATAGTATGCAGGTTACCGGAGCGTATATGAGTGACGGATATAAAGCCTGATCGGCCTCGAGTGTTCACCTTTTGCTATGTAACGCGCCGAAATCTTATAACCTTTTTAGCAGCGATCACCTAATCTTATACGCTTTTTACCTATTCGTTATCACTCAAGAAACAACTTACGAAAACCTCAACTTACCTTGGTCCTAGGTATCTAACGCTAAATAAGCTTCGGATATTTCCTTAATACCCCTATTAATATTAGGACTCAAGTTTAATAGCGTGTAAAAATAACTGAAATTACGACCCATAACTCCGACGGAATAAAAACGGCACTGGTTACTAATATTTAACCGCTTATTAACGGCTTACTAGTAACTATATAAACTAGTTTTCTTTAGTTTCCTAACAAAATGTGTTCGGATTATTAGTAATCCTATAAACGTATTGAAAGTATATTTGTTTACGAATTCCGTTAGAATATATATTAATAGCCCATTAGGCAAGTAATTTTAAACTTGTTAATGTAACCAAGAAATTATCATGTAAAGCTTACTTACGACTTTAATAACCTTATCGACCTCGGTAACCAGTTAAGGATCTATTATAAAAAAAGACAAAGGCAAATATAGGAAGAACCTATTTAAATTACACCTCATTATAATACTAATATTACAATACTAATAGTGTTGTAAAAAGGGGTCAAAGGTTAAAGTAATGTTTTTTGTTTCGGAGAGGAATTTACGGATTGTTTAAAAGGGGGAGTGCGTTAGGGTTCCTTTTGCGTAACGCAAAAATAGTTTGCTTAGTACTTTCCCTACATCACAAAATTTGAGACGGCTTCGGAGCGGTGTATTCACCTTCTTTCGTACCTTTCACATGATGCGCACCGCCGCGTAGGAAGGAATGAAAAAAAAAAAAGGGAGGGGGGGGTGGTTCCAGGTGTTTTTAGGGGTACTATTACTGGCTAATACCAGGCTAATATTACTAGGGATCCAACCCTGGTAATTCTACACAATTTTACAATGCTCTGAAGCAAAGGGGAAGCTCCATAGGAACACGCTCTTACGCGTCACGTGACCGGGTTGCACGATTTCTCCTACTCCACCACAGCTCCCTAAAAAGGTCCTCTCCTTTCCCACTTCATCGAGATTTATAGACCAAATACGACCACCTTAAGCGACAGCTCCAACCTCAGTCCTTTGGAATTTATACGGATTATGCGAATCTTATCTCCTCGATAACGAATCCGATAATACCTATGTAGAAAATAACATAATGGAAATATATAATATAAGAATCATATATCTTTTTAACTTAAACAAAATAATCCAAATCACGGACGGGACTTCGAAAATGTCAAAACACACTATTAAACTCTTAATCTCAGGCATGGAAGAATCAGATACAAATCAATTACTATAAATAGTGTAAAATACTTAATCGTAAGACCGGCTATATTAAAAGATCAAAAAATAGGAATTCTCTTACGTATAGAAGTGCTAAGCATATGATAAATGCTAAGACTTACAAAGGTAATAATGACGACCGTATATATCGACGAAACGAACTGGTATAGGGATTTTGCAGTATATATTATAGGTGGCTATAAAATGATCGATGAATTACCGGCATAGGTGAAAAGAAAAGTAAAACGCGATTCATTACAATTTTATATCCAGAACGGTTTATTAGTAAAGCGGTAACTGAGTGAAAGATACGCCATTTACGTAAGAAAAGATAAGATGTCTCGAGAATTGAAATATGCCCACGATTTATATAGTAATTTTACTATAGATTAAACCCCTTAACAATTAAAGGCAATTTCATAGCGGTAGATACAATATATCGATACTATGAAATACGTCAAAATATACAAATTATACGTTTTATCTAATACCTCTAAACCAATTAACGTAAACCTTGTACATATTATCACCCAAAGAACATATGATATTATGGGTATGAATTTTGCAGGAAAAATTAATTTAAAAGAAGTCAAAGAAGAGACCTATTTTCACCTAATAGTCGATAATTTTTCGAGATTCTTATTTTATTGAACCATAGGTGAACTAGCAGTCGAAAATGTATACAAAACCTAGAAGCCTATTACTAATGTCTTCGTCTACCCCGAGTAATATTATTCGAATAACTTAAAATACTTGAAAAGCCCAATAATTGTAACTTTTTTCATTAACGTATAAATGAAAAAATAATAAATACGCCTATATATATAGCTACGTTCATTATATTTATTAAAATATTCGTAAACTAATCAAAATCAGGCTAAATGAATAGGCGTATAAACGAAGGTATAAATAATTCTAGAAATAAAATAAAGCTTTCGACAATATTATAAGGGTCATAAAGAATAGACTTGTAAAAAGCTTACTATACACACTCTTATATATTGTGTTAAATTAGCTCGTAGAACCCTCGAAATCGGTCATTACGGAAATAGTATTAAACGTAAATCTAAAATGATTCGTAATAGTGTTGAACGAATCGTAAATTATTGAGGAGGCAATTTTTACTGAGTTTAATCAACGTAACAGTTCCCATTAACATGTAGTCTACAGGTAAATAGAGCAATTAAACAAATTTAGAATTAACCTTAATAATGGCGACGTATTTCAAGTTGGTGAATATTTACGGGAAATCCTAGCGAAAACTCGCGATATAAAGTTAAAAAGCTTTCTAGTTAGCAAAAGTAAAGACCTAAAAAATATTCGGGCGCCTATCTTTAAACTATGATAGATAGAACCTTAAGTTAATAATATTCCATGATCAGCATCGTTTTGAATTGTTAATTCTACTACGAGGAAAAAAAGAAGGAAAGTTCACGTCAATTCTCTAAGACCATACATCCAAAAAAACAAGTAATGAGGAGAAAAGTATCGCAAACGAAGGAGGAAACAAACAGGATAAGGAAGAAATAAGAGGACCTTACGTTAGAAAAATTAAGAGCGACGATAGTTGCACCACTAATGAAAATTTACCACAATAAACCGATGATATTAACCTTCATCAACGTTAAAGTTGAGATCGGGGACGAAAAGTTGAGAAAAAGGGAGCAAAGATTAATAATGAAAGATTGAATTTGAGGTTAAAATTGTGGATAAATTTGAGGAGAGGAAAAACTGGAAGGATTATTGTGAAGTGTGGGGGAAATTATACTTTACTCTTTATTTCATAAACTTTCTTTTCATTAATTCTATTTTTTTATTATTTCGGTACCCTACATTATCTAGCATCCATTTTGAATATAAACCTTAACCTTTAATTCCTTCACTTTGTTTTATATAAATTCAAAGACTTAGCTGTACATTAATTAAGTGATGGATAGTAATATGAAGGATTAATTTACATGCGAAGCATAACTTTTACTAGGGAAATGTCTACCCGAAGTCATAGAAGAGATGTCTGGAAAACAAAGGGGTATTCGTGGACGCTAGCTGGATTAGAACTACAACAATACAAATGCGCCTCTACTCTTCTTAATATTTCTTCCAAATACTCCATTTGTCAATGAATTCAAACTCGTTTTGTAGTCATTTTTAAATATTTATGTTATAATATCCCATCGTATTTAACGCCGTTATCGATCAACTTATAGCTTACTTTATATATTGAGTTTATTTAAAAAAGTATTGAAACTTTCAAAGAAATATATCGTAATCCGTATTTGAACGAATGAAATCTACATATTTTTGAGGAATTGAAATAGAGCTTCACAAGTTCCCATATAAGTTGATAAAATAACGAATATTTTGTAACTGATGATACAACTTAATAAAATGACTTCCCACAATTATTAAAGAAACTTTACGTTATCGAGTATTTTTTTAGAAATAAATTGTCTCCATTTATTTCAATATTTGAAATTTATTCCACTATCAATATTACGAAAATAGTTGCTTCTTTGTTGCAATGTATAAGTTTATATCAAATACCTATCAATTGAAATATGGATATATTCTTAATATATGTAATTATTTATATAATTGCCGCATTCTTTTGTAGATTTTTTGAAGTTGATTGATTTTATATTTCTTAGGAGAATACATTGCTACGATGCATTCCTAAATTATTGGATATTTTAATTTTCCAATTAAACAATAATTAATCAAATATGATGTATATAATCTATTACTATAACCAATAAACTATAAGTATTCAAACTTAAGATAAACTGAAAATAATTTCTTCATATATTGCAAAATACTGGTTTTATAAAGGGTTCAAAAATGTTACTAATAGAGGTACTATTAGGTTAAGGCTAGTAATACACGTAACATAACTATCACTTTTATCTTCTTTTTCCACAAAAAGAATAACTTCTAGGCTAAAAATTTAACAATTTGTATGATTGATAAGGAATGGGTTATTCCTATAGGATATTACTGTTTGCTTTGCCTGATTTTATGGTTGAACGTATTTTTATAAGATTTAAAAAGAACGCTTCATTCTAAACCATTAACATTTTAATTAATTTAATATTTAAGATAGTTACGACTCATTGTTAAAGAGTTATATTATCAATTCATTACGTGAAAAAAAAGTCAATTATAATTGTAGAAAGTATTGAAAAGAATCTATTCGTTGTTTAAATGTAACCTAGAAATTCGCCTACAACAGTGAGTTATCAGGTGTTGAAATTTCATAAAATAATTTTCATGGGATTTCAAAAATATTATTTCTACAAGTAATGATATACAAACGGTATTGTGAATTGTTTTATTACTTTCTAATTTTCTTTTTGAACAATTTCTTTATGTTTTTTATACCTTCGAAAATTACCTTATTTGATATCAGGAAGTGTTCGGATAGTTATCTATAAAATAATTTTCGTTTTTGTCAGGAATATTATATACTATGTTTTGGTTTATTTCATTAAAATATCTTGAAGTTAGTGGCTAAAGAATTTTAATAACAACACTACCAATTTGAATAATTCTGGAATTATTATCTTCGAGGAATTTGAATGTCTTTAAAAGTTATTTATTATCAAACTCGTTACAGAAACTTAAAATCGAATCATTCGTATAAATTCGAGAGACAAAAAAGAAGATTAGATATTGAAAATAAAGGACGATTTTCATACTTTACGTGATTCACAAAAGGAAACCCTTTTCATCGAGAACAACTTTAGTTCACTTATTTTTAAAAGAATTTGTAATGACGTTTAAGCCTATGCTATAATGATTAAAAACCAGGTTTCATTTATAAACATGAATAATAATAGAAATCAAGGTTTGAAAGTAATTTTTTTAATTGAAAAAACAATAATTGGGTTTTAGGTCAATATATTACAGTTTTTTGAATCCCAATTATTATGTTCTTGATAGAAATTGCCAAAAGTCCAAAGTACGTCTCAGTTCTTTAAAATACTAGCTTATTTTTTTTTTTGGACTTCTTCACCCTTTGAACCATATTTCTTGGAAATATATATATAATTCTTATGGTTATGGATGATCTATTTTCAAAAGTAGTCATAAATAAACATCATTTAATATCATATTCATTGACGGATTTAATAAAAGGGTAATTATCGCCATGATTTTTTTGAATATATATAACTTTGATATTATTTAATTTTTGAAATAATTCAACTTCCCTTTACATGTTTTGTTAAAACTTCTGATGTGAGGCAATAAGAACATTCACGTCAAAAAAGTCCTATCCTTTATCAAATCTTTGATAATTATACAAGTATCTCGAATAGGTAGAATATTACAATATATATAGTGAAAATACAAATTTGAAACAAATTAAGATTACGTTTCAGTCCTGTCATTGAGTATATACGGTATATAATTTAATATTACATACATTAAGAATTTATGACGGCGATACGGCAGGCTTCAATTTAACCTCCAAGCACCTTTTTTATTTTATTAGTTGTGTATTATGTAATCAATAGGTCGTAAACAATTCATATTACCGTTCGTTGTGATATATGAATTCATTGACAATACTTATAATCAACGGTATCTGTTTAGTCAGAAGAAATAATTATAACCTTCTATAGATATTACCTTATATATCTATAGTTAGTAAACGTCCACGATATAGATTGCAACTTTGCAGGGTGCGCGGTAACATGCCACTTTACAAGGTGTATTCTTGAATAGTACATGATATCGTGCCACTTCCTAGAAGTAGCATTTGCGGAGTGTACGGTAGCGTGTTCCGGCCAAAAATGGGGAGATTAGTAAAGTATGTATTAAAGGGCTACTGCTCGGGTAAATAGTTATAAGCTTTTATCTAAAACTTGTCGTCTCCCAATGTCTTTTCTCTCTCTTTTTTTTATCATCTAATTTAATATAAATACTAATCTTTAACATTAATTTTCTAGTATATCTGATTCAATGGATACCATACTGATACTGATTAATAGTCAACTAGGTCGACTACAGATAGCCTAGGAAAGAAGAGACGAACCTAAGTTAAATACCTCTAGCGGGATATTATAACGTTTTATCCTATCCGTATTTTATCATTAAGTTATGCACTAATTACACAGGAGTATACAAGAACTGTAAAAAAGGAGTAACTTTATAACAGATTATTTCAACATGAAATTATTGATTCGGTGGATGCTTTTTAACTACTGAAAGCCCTGTTACGTTATTATCGACTCAGTCAATGCCTTAACGTACCCGGGCACTTTTTGAAAAGCTTTTTATTAGGTATCAGACTAAGTAAGCCAAAATTACTACGTTTTGAAACCCTTTCTTAAAATCTATCCGATTTGAATATAGTATTTAAACCGCTCGTACATTTGGATAACTATTGAAATGTAATATTCAAGCAGCTTATAAACATTTAAAGGGGCTAGAAAATAATCTATAAACCGCCCCTATAGCCCATCCACACCTTAAAAGCGATAATCGAACCGTTAACCAAACATAATACACGGATAAAATACGGAATTTCAACTTACCAAGCCTTACATACTATTTCGAATATTACATACATACATATATATTTCTCCATATCCCTTTTCCTCTTTTCTATTATTCCATTCGCATTCTCTTACTAACGTTACACCGCCTAGTTTAATTAGTGACCTGCAACTTTCACGTGTACTAAGTAATTAACTAGTATAACGTTTAAAAAGCGGTGAAAAGATAACTTCAAACGTTCAACTAGCTTGTAATAACACTTTTTTATATTTTATCTGTATTTTACTTTGACGATAAGCGTTAGACACTTAGTTCAAATTCTTTATTAAACCATTTTTGTATATTGTACGCTTTTACCTGGACTATATCTTTTAAAGTACTGTATTTTAAACGTACTGTAATATTATTGACTACGTAATATTAATTTTATACTGCTTTAACTTTTCCGGTTCACGTATTAACCGGCCTTTCAACCGCTTTAATACGTTTCGCATTTTTACAACCATGGCGTTGATACTGATGAGCCTTGATAAAATTAATGGAAATCTTGATCATTTAGTACTATTTATAGGGATTAGGAATGTATTTTTATAAAGTCATAGCCTTAAATTATAAGACAAAGTTATCAACGTACCGGTGAAGGTTTTAGACCTTTATATGGTAAATATCTATAGTATTACCGTGTTATTTTTTTCTATTGCCAAGAAAAGGTTGAGGGACCAAATATTTTGGATGATTTCCGTAAAATATTTTCCGACTTAATGATAGAAAAGTGGCATATGGTGTATGACTCGATTTTTAAAGTTCTATGAACTTAGTGCCAGAGCAGAAATATCAATATTTTAGGAGGTAGAAACGATTGCCTTACGAAATCCCTATTCGATAGGGCATATCATATATACCTATCAGACTAGGAGGATGAAGACGTATATCAGACAGACTTTGTAAAGGAGTGTAACTTTAAGGAATATGAAAAACAAGTTATAAAATATGTACGGATAAAATGACAACGCGAAAATACTGTACAAATACAAATTATGATACGTTTTCATGATGTATCCGCGCCCTAAATAAGATATACGATTCTCTAGGGAAAAGAGAGGAACCACCACTAATGTTATCCGCCACTCTAGTATAATATAAACCTATACCTATATATATATTAGAAAAAAGATGAATACCGTTCTATTTTCTGAATACGATTAATATTACCTTCTGTTATAACGAGAACGGCTGAAATGCTGAAAATGAACCTCCACAAGATGAAATAAGAGGCGTAAAACGATAATATAAAAATTACAGACTAATATCTAACAATGATGACTCTTACCGAAACCTGCCACCATACTGTTTTCCCATTGATAAGATTCATTTTACGAAACTTACCAATTTAATCAGATTGTAAGATAAGGAAAAGAATTATGGTAACGAAACATAGGACGTTTTCGATAATGAGATACGCGTAGTGTTATATATATATAAAATATTAGATATTAAACCGTTATAGACTTATGTTTTTTTACCTAGTAAAATATTTTTATAAGTTCAAAAGTGGTAGATATACTACCTGACGTATGTGGAGGTATTTTGGGAGTTCTATAAATTTTGAAATATACACTGGGTTGCGGAAATAAAGTTTAAAATTTACGATAAGGATTGGAATAATATTACCGAAATATTAGAAATATACCAGCGTAAAAACGTTAACGAATCCTTATAGAAATCATTTACCGCCTTGTTAGCGAGTATCTAAAAATGTCAAAAGGTTTTTAAACCAAAATATAGAAGAAATGAAATTTTTATTGAAATAGTTATAAAATTATGACGAGAAAATCTAAACTTTAATCTTATGCAATTTAAACCAGAAAAGATTGAAAAGATTGTTGAAAAAGTTTTGAAACATGATTTAAAATCTCGATTCAGTAATACATGACCCTCGGATTAGGATTTGCAGCCGAAAAGAACAAATTTGAAGGCTAAATTACTAAAGTAGATTTCGCCGAAAAAATCCACTACGTTTTGGCCCGACTATTTGAAGTGTAAACGAAAAAAAAACGCCATAAATACGGCTATTAAAACGGAAGACACTAAAAAGAAGACCCTGAAATCCGAAGATAAAGCAATGACTAACGAAAACGACCTTGTAGCTAAATACGAAACCTACCATGTATATAGTAATACCTACGAGAAAGTATATGAAACTTTATAAGTTTTTTTTAAAAAATATATATATTATACATGATATGGTCGGTTATTAGTCGACTAATCATTTAGTAGATAGATAGATTCGAACTAAATTCTAATTTTAGACCGATTACATACGTGAGGAAAAGATAAAAGCTAATTTTGCAATATATATAGCTGATTGTAAAGGAATAAAGGATAAATTTAACGTCTACCTAAATATATATAAATTCAAAAAGGAAGACTTGGGGGAAAGTAAAACTTACTAAATAGCAAAGGATAAGAAAATTGACTAACGGATTTTCATAACCGTATAAAATACCTTATTCCTTTATATTGTAAGTCTGAAGTACGAAAACGGAACGTTAAACGCATATATAACGATGTAATTTACACTTTTCAATAGGTACATGAACTTATTTCAGGGTATTATACCACATACCTGCGTAATTAATATATCGACCGTTGGGAAGCGAAAATTCAACGTGTTCGCGGCGAAATTTCCGAAATTTCAGTTCGACCAAATAGGAAAACATCGAAATTTTTGATTTAGTAAATGTAAAACGTTATTACTTGGTACCGTCGTTATAAAAAAGCGATTCTAACCGGTGAGGGTTGAAGTAATAAACATCATACGGTTGTTTTTATTATTATAAACTAATAAAAATAAGCTTGAAATTGAGGTTCGGAATATAATTGTTTAACTTGTCCACGTCTTAGATAACGTATCCGTACCGTTTCGCCTTAAATTTGAACACTGATGGTTTTTCTTTGAACCACGTATACTCAAATCAGTCTACCTAATGTAACCGAAGCTAAAGATAGTACACTGCCGATTTGGACACGTAGACGTGAAGCGTTGTTTACGACTACTCTACGCCGCTGTACGTACTAATATAGGAAAGGAAGTGAAAGAAGCTATCGAAACATTCTGCCACAAATACCAGCTGTACTTATAAACCATACATCGGTTCAAATTCCGCCTTTAAGACGATGTATCCTTGAACTACAAAGGAATTGAGAATATAATATAACTTAACGGCTAGCCAGTATTACATGCTATCGATGCAACAACATTATTCTAGGCCGCGAAATTTACGCTTCTACTCCGGATTACTAGGATGCTTTGGTGAATTACTAGTAGAACATCTAGTTAGTATCTACAAATTATATTATTTACAATGCCGTTTTAACCTTCGTCTCAATCTAATGGAGTACCAAAACTATAATCGCCGGAAGTAAATGTAAGGAAATACCGGTCAAAGCACCATAGGGTATTCTAAAATGTAAAAGTATATATAGTACTGTCTAAGAACCTAAAATATGCCAGTTTTATTGAATTTAAATAGTGTTCAACGATGTAAATAACATATCCGACCCGAGTAGGTTTGTTTCAACACTATTCATTTTCGTTACTTACCCTAAAATACACTCAGATTCAGTAACATCGCCAGTTATAACGAATAAGGCAAATATTGTAGTAAAATCTATAGCATTATTATGTTCCTTACGTGTATGGAATAATATTTAGAAAGCATTGGTTGCAAAAAACGGCCCGCGTAAAACTAGCCTTTTGGACTTAATATTATAGTTTATAGTTTTGGTTGAGAAAAAGAAATACAAATGGATTAACCTTTAAAGGATTAAAGAGTTTCAATTTCACCATATATTTAGAGACTTATCAAACGGTAAGTGTTCATTTCGTTAAATAATATTAAGGGAATATTAAAAGCAAAAAGTAAATGAATGCGACCCGTAAACGCAATTTAAGTAGTGGCATCTACCAAATTACTCTCGAAATAACGAATCCAAGACGCCCTTAAAATCTATATACCCAATGGACAACCCTTTTTAACCTTTACCACCATATGAAACAGGCCCATTTATACCAACGGAGATAACACCGTGTCGCCGGAAGCGTCCATTTGTTTAAAGAACAAAAAAAGTTTCAGAACGTATGTTACGAACTTTTTCGTTATCTAGAAAGAGACAGCAAACCGTGAGTTAAATTTAAAAATTCTTTGTACCGGAATTATCACCCTCGAAAGTGTACCGTTTCAATAGTTTACGTAAACAGAAATCTCTGCTCTAATCGAGTAAAGCGTTATCTGTTTTCAAAGGTTTCAACCGATGATTTACGGTACTTACAACATTTTCCCCACTCGTTTCATATAAAAGGTAAAAGATAAGGCCGGAAAACCCAATAGAAAGAGCCGTCTTATAGTTAAAGGGTACATTAACGAGGGTAAAAATGATATTATAACTTAGTTTCATACTTTATAAATGGTGAGCCATCGTTCAATTTCAGTATTTGCCGCCTCCATTAACACCCCTTACAGCTTTCATATTGAATTTCGTAATATTAAGTAAAATTATTTATAGTCGGAGAAATGGTTTAAACGACATATATACGCCGATATACCTTTGGACCTCCGAAAATACAATTAGCCCGGAACGATTTTACTTATTATAAAGTGGATTTACGGACTCGGTAAAGCCGGTGTATACTAGTACAGTACCTATCAAAAGCATTATAACAAGCGGCTCAGAATAGATTACTCGACCTTCTTCCCGTTTCTACTCATCTCACCAGTACGCTTTAAAGGATTTGTATTTATTGGCATATAATCGGATAATATGTTTTAAACGCTGTATAACGCGTTATTTTCCGTTGTTAAAGAGAGGTAGCCTTTAGAGGCTAGCCTAAAAGTAAAACCTTAGACGTATCTAATGGAGAACCATATGATTGACTTGAACTACGCGAAAATCACTTTCCGAAACGGTGTTCTACACTTTGTGTAAAAGGGGTAATTGGATAAGGTTACTCTTATTAACCTGAATATTATAAAAAGAGCTGAGGAATATAAACTTCAACATATACGCGGCGCTTATGTATTATTTGTAGCACAGTTGAATACAGCATTTGAATCTTTTATAGTTACGAAATGATAAGTCGACCCTTCAAACAACGTATATAAGGCGTTTAATAATCTTTTAATATGGCAAATAAATAATTTAAATCGAGGTTTACAATGTATATAAATTGATATACGTATTATAAAACCTTTTATTTTTACTAACGGATCTTTTACCAATATTACTAATTACAGCTCATAAAGAGTATTTATTTTTATTTTCAATAGCGAAATATTAATTCGAAACGTGTGTCCACTTTATGGAAATATTATTTATTAAAGGTCAATCGATTGTAAACAGGTTACACGAAGCGTTTTAGACTCGGAAATCTACGGTATAGTCAAAGGTTTCGACTCCAAAATCACTCTGGTAATAACGGTCCGGATAATTATTTAATATCTTGGTTTAAAGCCCCTCTTTTTCGTCGTTTATACTAATATTTTTCCTCTTTCACGAATACCTTATGATCTATATTATATCCCTTCGAGAATCGTATAGGCGCTGAAAAATTAATGAGATAAAGTGGATTAATAGGAAGTTGAACTCAGCAAATATAATAGCTAAAGCGCCACGAATGGAGAGATAGAAGCGTTCGATTTGACGAATACACTTTTCGTCAATGTTGTTAAAAGGGTTTACGACCTGATTCTAGATAAGCAACTTACATAGTTTTTGTTATTTTATCATGGTTTAAGTGAACTATTTTCATCACTACTACTATTTCATCATTATTTCAATTTAACGTCCATGTAGACTCTAATATATTATTACCGTTCATTTTAATTGTCTAGGACGATTCTAATATATAGTCATGTGTTTTTTTGCCATTTACGATTGTACAAAATTACTTCACTTCTTACGTTTTTGTCACTTACATTACGATTTATGTTCCAAAAAATTGAATTACTATGTAGCAAACTATACTATAGCCGGACACCCCGGCTGGGGCATAAAAATAAACAGCTTATCGCTACCAAAAGGGGAGGACAAGGGTTGCACCACGTCCTCATCATCCTCCACCTCGTTTCCCTCCCCCTCATTATTAACCCTATCACTATCGCCGCTATCGGCGCTGTCACCAGCGTTACCAGAGAAGAGGTCCCGCACCTTAGGTTGCATACGTCTAAACAAAGGCGCGAGGGTTTTTTTTAACTTTTCAAGGCGACGTGCAATCACGTTGTCGAATTCACCTATCCAGTATATATACAGGCTCTGCTGCTAGTCTGAGATAACAATTGCCGTCTCAGTCAACCGGTTAACTCTTACTATTAATTAATATCAGCTTATTTTCGTTATTTCAGAAAGTGATTGTTTTTTAGGGCACCGCAAACGATATATTTATACAAGTAGGTGATTTATTTTCGCGGCAAAAACTTCTAGTTGACGGTAGATTCATCTTAAAGATGTGAGGCGCGTAATGAGGCCTTGGCTTATAGCTATTAAACCACTAAAATAGCGTCGTATCCGTTGCTAATTAGCTCATAACGGTAATAACGTGCCGACCAACCCCAGTTTTAATATTACTCGTTAGTAAACTTGCCCGTGACCGTAAACACGATACACAGTATATAAAGTATATTTATTAATGGCCTAGAGTTACGAACCCGGGTACGCTGTTTTGACTTTTTACGAGTTCAAGAGGCCCTGTAACGTACCCTTATGAGTCGTAACTTGAGGTGGCAGGTGAGATCAGAAGTTTTAGCCTTATTTATAGAATATATTAAAATAGCAGATATCGAAAAGAGTATTAGTAATACTGACCGTATTATAGCTTTACTAGACTACATTTACGATAGCAAGGGAGTGGGAAGGAGGGTAATTGTTACAGGTGATGGGATCATTACCCGTGGTAAAATAGTAAGGTTTATAACCTTAGGAACCTTTCGCTCCTTTCTCTAGGGGGTGGGAAGAAGAGGGGAGGGGGAGAAGGGAGGAGAAGGAATGACGGAATTGTCGGCGGCAGCGAACGGGGAAGCGGCGAAAGCAAAGGCCAGAATTGATAATATACTGCCTAAAGAGGCATAGTTAAGGGTTGGGGTGGTGGCGGAGCGTCGTGCGGCGGCGGTAGTAGTTTTCTCGCGTTTGCGCTATCGCGTTAATTGGTGCCTGAGGAAACAGTTTTTGCTTATTATCTATTTTGGGAGCGTTTAGATTATAGTTATCGTCTAGTAACCTACTTATAAGAGCGGTGTAAATAATTGATTGGAGAAGTTATTTGGGTATAAATACGTTAATTAAGTGGTTAGAAACTTATGGAGTAAGAGGAGGAAGGTAACTGTTGGCAAAGGAAAAGAGGGTTTACTTAAACCGATAACAATATATATTTTTATACTTACCCTACAATGAATGATGCGAATAATTACCTTTCATCTTTAAAGATGTTAGAAACAATGTCGCTATGAATAATTATATCATTATTAGTTATTGAAATCAATTAGCGCTTTTGTACAATTACTACTGCGGTTAAAATTATTAATTCTAATCATTACAATTTATATCGTAACGAAATCGCTATTATTAAACCATAAATAAATATTTAATAACAACTGAACTATTATTATTAAACGACGGATAAAAACTATATTATAAACTATACAATTATTACTGAATTACGGATACGGTCAGCGTTAGGGGAATAGAAAGATTGCATATATGGATATTACTATATATCTCTATAGTTAGTAAGCGGCTACGTTATATATTGCACCCTTGCAAAGTGTACAGTAACGTGCGACTATGAATGGTGCATTTTTACAGATTGCATCATAGCGTGCGACTGCAAAAAAGTGGTATTGGCACAGTGTACGGTAGCGTTCCACTTTCCAGAAGGGAGATTAGTAGAGTGCATAGTAAAGTGTCTCTCCCTGTGTGAAAGGTTATAAGCTCTAACCTGTGGTATGCGCTCTTCATATACCTCTCCTCCTTTCTATCTTAATATCTACTTCAATATAAACACCAATATTTTCGATTACTATTCTAACGTACCTGGTACATAGTGACCTTACCAATACCTTTGATGATTTCTACCTTCACTTTCAACATAAATAAATTATAATTTATTACAAGTATAACCCTTAGTATGGCCAGGTTTTGAACATTTATTACCAACCTATAAAAAAGTTACAACTAATACGAGTTCTGAAAAACCTATATAAACTATTCATATTAATTTTATCGCAATTTTACCACCAATTCATTTTTCTCAGTATACAGCGGTATTGATGAATACAAAATGAATTTAATATTATTAAATCAGTTACATATAGAATATTAAAAATATACTTTTTCCCTAACTATATTACTTGTACAATCCACGAAAACGTTATTACAATATTTAGATTTTAATGATTATACAACTGATTATCAGTCAAAAAACAAGATTATTATTCTAAATATAATTCATTTTTGATCCCAGTTTATACGATAGTATTAGAACGAAGTTAATCACAGTAGTTATTTATATTTCTTGGACCAACGGTCAATTCAAGGAAAAATTCAATTAGGAAGGCTTATTTTTCGTTAATATGTAGCTCAACATCCTAAAAAACTTTAGATTTTTTTTCTAGCATTATAATAAAATTTTAACGTTTATTCGCATATTATCAATATCGACTCTAGTAATTTTTTCTGGTTTGAAATCACGATTACTACTAGATCATGTTGGTTTTTTTATTCCTTGGTAATAATGAAATTTACGGTTTATGCGAAAGCATTTTGAATAAGATGCGTAATCAATGATAAATTTGGTAGCTGTATAGCCTAAAAGTAAATATGATGTAAATTATAGACAATGAGATTTTATGGTGAATAATTGGGTTTAATTGAAATTTAACCCTACGTATATGTTGTTTTATCACCAAAAAAATCCTTTTCTTTCCTCGAATCATTCAATATTATGAAACAAGGTTATTAACCTCGATTTTATATCGAATTTACCTCTCAACTTAACGATGAGTTTCACTGTTAGTATTTTATATCTATATCTAATTCAAAAACAATGAAATATTTAACTGTATCATGTTGATTTATCCACTGATTAAATACGATAACGATAAAAATGAATAGGAAGCCAAGAGGATATTAGATAGGGGATTTAGCCTTCATTACTATCTAGGTAAATAAGTTTAATATTTGGAAAAATGAAAAGGGTTGATATATATTGATCATTAATGGGTAAACCTCGCGGTTTGAAATATTTGAAAGACTTGATCGAAGAGTTTTAAAAGAAACTTTAAGACGAAAGACGAACATGAGTATAGTTGTTACGTTGGTTTCAGGAGATATGAGTTTCACAAGTGTTGATTTTCGCGAGTACCTATTTCTATTGGTAATCATTCTTATGAGTTGATGAATTCATCTTATAAGATATAGTGGGTACGTCATGCTTCTTTGTCCCCCGGTATTTGTTAGACCTTGGCTAGATAGGCAAGGCCTGCCTTTACTCCACCTGTTTTTATTGTTGTTATTATACATACCTCAAGTGCTATAAACTCTGCAGTATTTAGAACCTATCTTTTTAATCATCAATACTACACTACAATTGCACTATACTACCACAGAGTACAATAAATTATTAATTTTTCGAATTTTATAAATATTTTGAATGACATTATGTCCATTATCCATCATTGATTTTTCATTGTTTTGAATTTGAATATGTATTTAAAGAGATTACGAAAATCAGTGTTAACGATCAGTAAAATGTGAAGAATTCTTATTTATTCAAGAAGAATTTTAATTTTACCATCGGTTACTCTATTATTAGTTAGTTTTGTCATCATATTTTAAAAAAAACATACAAATATTGTTGGCAGGTACTTATCTTTATAATGTAGTTGATTTGAATAGTAGTTTAAGCAACAGTGGTATTGTATTAAAAGTGGTGATATGTTACTTTGAGGTATGGCCGGCTGCTAAAAGGTCTGCATGTTAATTTTTATGGGTAACTGGTTGGCTCATTCCCTATATTTAATCGGGTTCCCCGCTAAAATTGATGTTCAGTTAGTACAGTAAACTTATAATTTTTACATTCTACTTGAGATTACAATGATCAACTGATATTCCAACTCTGGCGAGTGATTATATTTGTAAATATGGGTGCGCTAGTGTGGTCGACCACTAAACAACAATAGTAACCGAATTCCCTCTTATTACTGTCGACATTACTCTACGCATGCCAATATTTTTTAAATCCAAATTACGATTCATTTACGATCCTCCATACCTTAATTCCCAGTGTTATTTCTTCTTTTATACTTATTTCCTTCGTTATAAACTTGTACGTTACTAATATTATACCTTCGACCAGTTAGGATGGTTTCAATTCATATATTGACCGTCTTAAGAATCTTTTGATTTACCAAAGTATCTCTATTTCTTCGCGTCAAGTACTACACTGTTTGAATTTCTCTTCATAGGAACAATTAACTTATCATTATCCGTTAACATTTTCCAAACCCCATTTAATATATCCTTGATCATAATAACGTTATATTTATCTTTGTAGTTAATCCACCTAAACTAGTTCATTCTTTGATCTTTTTTTACTTTCCTTAATGTTACAAAGTTTATCATTATACTCTTTTCATTATTTATTCCACGCTTAAACCATATTTATAAAGACTTTAAGAGTTAATATCAACAATTATATGTATCGGAGGTAATGTTAGTAATTTAATAATAGTTCTTAATATGTCATATGTTACTATTGCGATATTTCATCATATCATTTTACCGTAAATTTTGAATTTGAACTTCTTTTCTGTCACGCGATTGTAATGAAGATATGTTTCAGATATGAGGATACTAATAGTCGCATAGTAATGATTAAACGTTACTTCGTTATCGAACACTATCAATAATTCGATCTGTAAAGTTACGTTGACTTTATTAGCAAAGTAATCACCTATAAAAGTTATTAACTTGATTATCGTCAATTAAACGAACACTATATTGATATCTTTATCTTAATTATCCTCAATCTTTGAAACTTTCCTCTACTAAACGATTATACCTTTTTACCATTCAACTTACGCCAACGATGCAAATTAAACAGCTCTTTAAATAAAAAAACCATCAATATTCACTTAGTAACTTTCCTTTAAATGTCTATTTTATATATTAATAATACCTTTAATATGCAACTTAAAAGCGAATTCTCTGTCAAACGTCTACTTCTAAAACAACCACTCCATTATCTCTACTCTTTCAAACGTATACTTCTCGTTACCATCCTCCTCTTCAATATATAACCTCATCTTTAAAAATATTCCATGCCGTCGACATTCTATTGGCTTATCAACCATTTGTTCGGGAAAATTTTATTAGCTCATCCGCTTGACTCCAAAATCTTTAACTTCAAAATCTTCTACTACAACTTAACCTATATAATTGAAAAGTAACAAAACCAATAATACTTGCAACAACCCCATTTAAACTGAAGATACTTCAAGTATTGTAGAATTCATCCAATTTACCTAATTCCTGCCACGTAAAAACTTTACTTTAGAAAAGAAAAAACAAAAAACCTATTATCTATGGAATGTTTTTAAAATTAAATGTATTATTAATCTACCAACGTACCAATCACTTGTTTAACCCGTTGAATGTTTTTTTCATATAGTATTAGTTACCTCTTAATATTCGGTAATAATTGTTATTGAATCCTCATACGAAGATAGGTTTTAAATACTAGTAGAGTTGGATCAAAACCCTTCATTTTAATAATATCATTCAAACCTTTCATAACCATCTAAAGCCGTGTTTCTTAATTTGTAATAATCTCAACCTCAATGTACAAATATAGTAAGCTCTTCTCCAAAATAGATAAAGCTTTTTAACCTTATCCATACCTTGATAAATTTTAACAAAATCATATTTACATTTAATCCCTATCAACTTAATATTAACTTGAAACTTTATCGCTACAAAGTTAATACAAACATTGTAAACTAATACTTTTAATGGTCGCAAATACTTATCAAGCCACAAAATACGTAATACGTCTCATATTTCATTCGCCGTAATAATTTTAGGAAACTTGATTCCGTAAAATGATATTTCGAATTTAATAACATAGAATACTAATTTTCTATCCAAGTAAAACACATATACAGAAACTACTAAATTGGAATCTCAATCTTTCTTTAATATTAACCTCAATATAAGGTGTTTTTAGAAGTATATTTTTCAATGATAAAAATTTGTTCCATTAGCTCAAGCGTTGACAAGTACATATTTCTATAACTAGCTGCCTTAAAGATTTTATAAAAACTGTTCATAGGCTAGTAATCAAACCGTTTAGATAATCAACAAAGTTTCAAATTTGATAGGTTAAAAATTACTAAATTTAGCACTCTAAAGTTGAACTAAAGGTATCCTAATTCAAACTGAATCAAAACTATGTCTGCCTATAACTTTGAACAACTGATCAATTGAAATATCAACTTTAATATCGATATTCCTTCTATATTTAAGACAAAGGCAAAAAGAATAGGGGACTCAAAAATATAGACGATAATAGGCCCATCAACTGTAAAAACAGTCTTAAATCCCAACAAAAAAATCCTTTCTGAAGCTAAAATCAACTTTAAGATGCTTCCTGACACATTCACGAGCACCCCCCACGATTATTAGTGTTGCAACCAGATATATACGATATCTTGACATTGTCAATTTCTTCAATAGACTCCTTCATGGCCGATACGAGAGGGGCTAGACCAACCACGCGCGTTGTTAACACGCCTTCAAAGGCTGTCCGACCTCGGCGAAGTACTTAAAGGTATTAGTAAAAAGCTAGGGAAATAAACCGCTCCTGGCGGCAAAAGACGCTTTTATATACCGCACTTAACGCTTTAACACCGAGTTCTTTCACAAGGCTTTTGATGCGTAAAGGCGCGACTTCAGGGCTCGTGAGTTCGTATATAAGGCTTACGAACAGGTTTTTAACGTTTTAGTTACACGTTCTAACGGGCTTTGCTTTACAAAGCACCATATACCAACATTATCTATCGCGGCGTATACTACCGATTACTTCGTTAACGAGGGCCAGAGAATGTAAATAAGTAATTTTACAATAGGGTGTAAGCGTTCGCCTTCTCTACCTTCCCCTTTTACACAAAGAAAACAGGCACGAAGATCTTTACGTAAGGCCTTTCGTATAACTTCCCCCACTGCTTACACGATGACTCGAACATTGTTAACCGCCTCGGAAAAAAAAGTTATAAAATCCTCTGCATCCGTAAACTTAAATATCACTTATACTATAATAATAGGTGTTGCTGACTAGTACCAGAGCTAGTGATTACCAGGGATCTTTCCCTAGTAGTTCTTATATTCTTACGGTAGTTTTCAGCCACTTGTAAACCGTACAGGAGTATTCTTTTATACTTTATGTGATCAGCTCACTCCTTTTTCTATAGCTTCGTAGAAGCTTCCTAACAGTGGTTTCCCCCCTCTTTTTCATAGAGGTTGAAAAACCGAATCCGAAAGTTTTAAACAATTAAATCGGCTTTGTTTCTTTTATATATAAACTCCGAGTCATTTTTCCGACGGTGTTTAAGATGTTCATTAGCGGCTATCGCTTAAGACCATGTTTTCATCTTTTAATATTTCAAATTTGGACCTTCAAGTCTGAGAATAATTCCATAATATACGTGTTACGAAATAATTTTAAAACGATTTAACAGTTTAATATAATTATTTTATTACTTGATACCAACGTTTTAACAACTTCTTACGTATAAAGTTCGTTAAGTGGAATGAAGTCGCTAACAAGCACGTTTTATACCAAGAATAACGACATACTAACGTATTTAAAGCGTTAAATAATGAAATCCGGTGATTAAAAGTTATCAGTACGTTTCTGTTTTCGAAATGAATCCTCCCTTATGGAATTTCAACACGTTACCTACGAATAAAGTATTTATTAAGCCGCTTTTTACTGGGGACCTCGTTAACTTTGTCGACGACAACGATTCGAATTTTTGAAATTCTAATTACGATGTTGATACCCTACTAGACAAGCGTTAACAACTTAAACATAAACGTTTTAACTCATCGATTCAGCTTTCGAATATTAAGCTACGATATCCGGTAAAAAAAGCTACAATATTAAGTAAACTACATAAAAACCCGAAGTTTATTAATAATCAAAAGATTAATTTTGCGCTATTTTCCAATAATTTAAAAACCTTTCCAAAACCGTTATAAAATGCTTTTACGTCTGTAATGGCGACGGCGGTACTAGCGACTTTATTTTATCTATATTTATACTTCCCACTTATTTTTATAACTTTAATACAAATAAAGCCGTTATCGTTTGACTAAAATATATAAAATACAAATCCCGTTATCGGTTTTATGTATTTTTAATATTCAAGAGGCTTAACTTACAAAAGTTAACGATAAAGCCTAAAAGTTTTCGTTAAACTCGTCATTTTGAAGAATTTTGTCAACAATTTGTTTACTAATACATTATTCTCCCTCGACATACCCACGGATTATAACTAATCGGTTACCCGAGCCTAACGTATTAATAGGCGAATTTATAACCTTCATATTGGATATAGAAACATTAGCTACGTTAACTTTGGTCCTGGAGGTGTTCCGTGTAACTAGAGTAGAAGTGGCAATGTGCCTACCCGTAATAGCTAAAGAAACGTTATTAGAACTATCGTGAACGCCTTTCGAGACTGTCCTAAGCGAAGCGTTACCTAGTTGAATGACTTGGAAATCTTCCGTTGTAAAAACCTTCGATTTTACCTATGATATAACGCGGCCAGCTATCGTATTCATACTAACGTATTGGATTTGGCGTAACATCCCAACGGTTATAACGTTAAGGCTATAATGGTAATTTACCTTATTTTTGCTAAAAATCCCATTTAACTTAAAAAAAGGAAAATGTAACATTTATATGTAGTCTGAAAAAAAGTTAATAAAATTTTAATTCGATCCAATAATTTCGCTTCAACTTTCAAATAGCTTTCCATTGATATTAAAAAAAATTTAAACTTTTTTTTCATTCATTTCCGCTTCAAAAAAATAAGTTGTCAATATTAGAACTTTACCAATAAATAATTTCTTAACTGCTTAAAGTTATCTTGTATCCTTATCCTACTCCGATGATTTGGCAAAGTTATATATTACGTACCAGGTTTCGCCTTATCGCTTATTTTTTTTTTTCAATATCGACACTGGTATATATTTATGTCAGATATAAGTCTCATTTTTTCCTCGTTTATAACACGATGTTATTTTGGATCACTATTGAACGAAATAATAACGTGTGACTTACGTCATTTTAGAACACGTTTTACTTCTAGAAAAAACGAGTAACTATCGCGTTTGGGAACGCAGGTGCTCTTTGATTTAGAAAGCATCTAAAGCAGTCGCCGTCGCTACATTTCACGTTATTTTATGAAAATCTCGAAAAGAAATGATTTGTAGGACGCGGCTTACCGCTATTTTTCGAAAAAAAAAATTTTAACATAGTAGTTGCCTCGAGGTTACTCGTTTTTACTAACGATAAACTTTCTCATATCTTAAAACAAGTTCTTCCGTTCATTTGATAAGATATTTGGGGACAAATTACTTCTTTACCGCTTAGAAGCCGATTACGAAATAATCCTTTAAAAAATAGTTAGAGTAAGTTTTTTAAGGTCATGTGGGGCTAATTATACTTTATACTGCGGGAAAAAAACATTTTATATCAAGGAAAACATTAATTAAGTCATTCTACTAGAATTTTATTTTCGAGAAAAAGTCTTTAACGGATACGCTTATGCCTTTTTTTAAGAGACTCAAAGGTGGCCTATTCTTTTATGTCGACTACCATCTACATAATGTCTTTACGAAAAATGATCTATACCCGCTTCCTTTTATTAAGGAATCTGTACCAATGTCTCACCAATTAAGTAGTTTACTAAATAAAATATTAAAACTGTCATTTATATGTTTCGTATTCAAAAAGAAAACGAATAAGAAAACGTAATTCGTATACGTTTTTGATTTTTTAATATATAGTTATCCTCTTAGTTGTTTCCGGTTTACCAGCTACCTTTTAACGGTATATTAAAAACTAGTTAGGCGGTTTCTTCGATGTTTTTCCTTTTGACTTCTTTAATAATATCTCAATATATTCGAACAACACATTCAACGATTATAACGCTAAAATTAAACAAATACTAACCTCTTGAAACTTTAGAAGCCTTCACTTTAATCTATTCGAAGGTAAATTCGGCGTTTCCAAAGCCAAATACCTAGTATTATTTATAATCGCTAACGTTGGTTTCCGTATGAATCCGGACGAATTACCTATTATTAGGGAATAAGCAGCTCCTACGTTTATTTTAAATGTAAGCGGCTTCTTCGAATTCGCCAACTTTTACCGACATTTTATTCGCGATTATTTTACGATTATTAGACTCTTAATTTGATTGACATGGAAAGGTATCCTGTTTCGTTAGGAGCCTGAAAACAAAGTTGATATTGAATGACCTAGGATTAACCTTTACTCTAAACATATTTTCGGAGAATAGAATTCCGATGGCAATATCTTTTTAAACCCTAGTTACTTTAATTAGACCTTAGGTAATTATTTATTTTAAAACGCCAATTACGGTAACCGATACCCGTTAATGCACTAATTTCGTCTTTTGTTGCCTATCGAGTATAATTACGAAGTTTACGAGAAGGAATTACTTGAGATTATAAATTACTTTGAAACGTCAAACGCGAAGCTGTAGAGCGCAGCATTCTCATTTACTATTTTTCCGGATACCAAAAATTTGAAAAACTTTGTAACTATACGACTACTTTCTAAACGATAGGTTGCTTAATCCTGACGCTTTTTTTATTTTAGGTTTTAGTTAATTTACCATAAAAGGCCAACTATATACTAGCTAATATATTAGTCCCAAAAAACTTGGATATGCCAAAGGTCTTTCCAACCCCCGCTTTTTAGGCTAGAAACATTAGCTTTTGAGCCCCCAATGAGTTGTTTCCGAATGACTCATGCGTATGAATATCTCCCAGTTAACCATATCTGGCGAATCTATCTTGAAAGATTACGAACCTTTTACTAATATAAACTTCTAGGGTGATTAGAACGTCATTATTAGCAGTATCTCAATTAACCAAAGATGAGTTGATATAATAATTATAGACGACCGGAGTTTTCTTACTAATATTCGCATTAATAACTACTAGGAATTTAAGGTCTTAATTTCGAAATCTTTATTAAATGACAATAGTACTTTATAGTTTTGTAACCGCATTTAGGTACCTGTTTATGAGTCGTTTACTACCGCGTTAATATGATCTATTTACTATTTACTTATTACTCACTACTCTATTTGCATCGTTACTATCATTATCCTATTTAAAACGTACTGGGAATATAGATTACAACGAGCGATCAAACTCTTTTACAGAATTTACCATATTTTTTAGGCGTACTACCTATTCCAAATATCTTCGAAAGGGGATTTTCAAGCCCCTTCCGATTTCCAAACGGTTTCAAAGCAAGCTTTTCATTAACTTCATAATCGACTTTCCTTAAAACTGTGCCGGCGACACCCGTTACCTTATGATCATTACAGAACGTTTAGGTAAATCTGTTACCCTTAAGGCTATAAATATTATAAACTTCAAAGTTTATACCAAACAGTTTTTTGAAATACTATTGGCGGTTTTACGGATTTCCTTACATAATAATTATTAACCAAAAGCCTAATTAAACGATTAGGTTTCAAAAACTCCTTTACTATTTAACGGGGATCAAGTAAAGCTTAAATATTACCTTCTACACAGAAACCGACGGCGCTACTAAACGTACTAATTAAGAATTCTTAACGTACTTACGTTTTTCCGTCGTTTATAGTTAACTTGATTAATGGTTTTTAGAACCTATATATTAACTTACCGTAATTTCAAAATAAGAATATTCTCGGTTTTAGTCTTTTTTTATAATTTAAAATTACTTCATAGACCTTATACAACCATTATAATGCTTACTTATCCTAGTTAGAACACCTCGCGTAAAGGCTAAGGATTTCATTGAACGTATCCGCGATATTACGAAATTAGAACAAGCTGTAATGATATACATATAACAATATATATCAAAAAACCCTTTAATAGGTAATATTTCCCCTCGGAACTTTTTAGGGTCGGTAATATAGCTGAACATTGCCTTAAAAACCCAAATTTCAAAAAAATGTTTAACAAAGTTAAGCTAGATTTATAATAAACATCATATAACACGTGTTTTTGATTTTTACAATATTAAACTTAAAGTTTTTGGCGGGAATTTCCCCGGTTTTATTTAAATTAACTTATTTGAGCCACTTCAAACCCGTTTCCGAACAAATGAGCTCATAATTTTCAACTACAAATTATTAATATTATAGGTTACGGTAGCGAAACGGAACCGGAATGATACGTAAAAAGTGTTTAACAAATTATAAATTAAACTTTTTCAAGCCGCTCTTGACGTAACGATCTTTTTGAATAATAATTCTTAATTAAATGAGTAAATTATTTACAACTAACTTAAAAGCTGCTTCCAAACTTTTCCAATACGGCTACTGTTGATGCTTTCGATTACGTTAAAAGTCGGCTAAACATAACGACAAAACCTTCTTCCCATTCTGTAAATGAGACTAAAATGTTTCACTTTACGTTATTAAACGGCGTAACATCCAAGATTTTACGGTTATTGAATAGAAACGTAACTTATATTAACGAGTAACCAAAGCTACTCGAATATATCCTTAGACTCCCCTTCTTTTAAAGTACTTACCAACCAATTTCGTACCTATTTTCATTAATTTACCTAAATTGGCTTTAATACGGCTGAACTTGGCATAGATACGTTCAAAAACTCCGACTATTTACTTAATTTCTTTAAGTTACACTCTCTACCTGCTTATTAACAACAATACTTCCGTTTCCTTTTAATACGTCAACTTACCTAAAAACCATACTCCTTATTCAAAAGCTATACGGTTCGTACGCCGCCGAAACTGACAGTAGTGGCAGGTATTAAGCCGGCCTCGTCGAGAGTGTTAACCTTTCTTTATATAATATAACGAACTCTTATATCCTTCTTAACTATAACTACCTACGTTTAAATGCTATTTAGTTGCTTGTTATAACCTAAAAAACGACTTACGAATAACTAACTAACTTTAGTCATAGATATCGAAGTCCAAACAGGCTTTAGAAAACTCCTTTATAACCTTACTTATATTAGAGTTTTAGTCGAAGAGCGTATATATATAACGAAAACTACGATTCCTAATGTTAATAAAGTGAAAACGACAATGCATTCTGGTATTTAACCGAAAATTAGTATTTTTAACGGTTATATAACTTTAATTCACCATTGATTTCCTAACAGAATTCTTTCAAATCGTAGGTTATCTAGTTAACGTTTTCGAAATACATTTACTTACCTATTCCGTTGGGATCAATTTTCGTCACCCATGAGGTTAGGAACCATATATTCGTTAGTAAAAACGTAGTATCTTTCAAATGAGTACAGTTTTATTTCTAATAACTTGATTAGCAGCCACAATTAGTTGGTGATTTTTTTTGAAAACTATAAATGATGGCAAAAATAACAATAAATATAAAATAATGAAAAAAGGAAAATTTTCATTTAGTAGAAAATAAAAGTTAAGTAAAAACACGGCTAGGTACAATAACATTATTAAAGGATAACTATAAGAAAGAAGTAAGTGAATTTTGAAGGGGGGGGGGCATAGAAAACTATTTATAGGGAAAGGGAGACAGCGGCGCATTTTATACAGTAGCAAATCATTTGTTAGTCTAAAATCTTTTAAGCAATACCTCAACGTTTCAAGCCTCTCCGAAGCGGTTATTTCGTTCCTACTATACCCCTTGATTCGCCAACACCTTTTAACACCTTTCATACAACACTACAAAAGAAACAGGAGAGGGGGGGGCGGTAAACCAAAGCGTAATGTTACAGGCGAATGCCTAAGCTATTATTTACCATATATCCAGCCCTAATAGTTGTTATGTTTTTACAGCTCTCCAAAACCTCTTGGAAGCCTCACGGGAGTGTGCCCTCACACGTTACATAACTAGGTCACTCCTTTTTTTATAGCTTGACAGCAGCTCCTTAATAGGGGTTTCTCCACTCTTCTTCGTCGAGTTTTATAGATGGAATCCGACCGCCTTGAACGATAGCTCCGGTCTCAGTCCCTTTACAGTAGATCACAATAAGATTCCGGTTGTTTTACCTCTATGAATTACCTCGACGTAAATAAAAAG
Source organism: Anisogramma anomala (assembly GCA_038502455.1). Lineage (NCBI taxonomy): Eukaryota > Fungi > Ascomycota > Sordariomycetes > Diaporthales > Gnomoniaceae > Anisogramma > Anisogramma anomala. The sequence goes on from JASMMZ010000002.1 coordinate 17,740,314, forward strand.
CCATTAAAACCTCAAACTCGACGACTTGAAATACCACCCCATATAAAGTATTATATTATAAAAAACGGTGGAAAGAACGGACCTCCGATTTTTAGTTCAATTCTGGGAAGGCCTAAAACGTAACGTTAAAGGGTTTTCCCTTCGATGCGTATTCGTTCAACAGATATAATTAAACCCTTTTGTTATTAAATTGGTGAATATGACTTTTAAAGGATAATTATTGGCTTCATCGATATTAGAGTTAATAATAAGATATTTTCTGAGAAAATAATACCGGCTTTAATTTATTTATTTCAAGTGTCCTCCGTCACTTTTTACCAATCTTGATGTATATGTGTAATCAAAATGGTTCCCTGCATTATTTATTCTTCCTTTTCAAGACTTTCATCGAAATTCAAAAGGTGTTGATAGGTCCTTAATGTTGCAACGATGTCGATTCGAATCACTGTTATTGAAGTAACTGGTTCTGCATTGAAATTGGATGTTTGTGTTTGTAAGTTCTAAGTTCGGTAGACCTATGACCCGTCTGCACGCTAATTTGTATAGCCAAATGCTTTGGTCTGTACCCTACTTTAAAGTTGGCAGCTAGTACATTGCAATTACCGTGCAGTCTCACAAACTACAGCCAATTTGCAGTCAGTGTAATCAATTAAACTAACAGTTTAGTTAACTTGACTTTACTGCATTTGACTAGTATTCCAAGAAAAGTTTATGGAAAGTAAATTACGATTCAGATCGGGATTTTACTAATTAATATTTACTTGTATTTATACAATAAGAACGTTAATATTGATTTAATGACCTCAATATTCACGTTTTTATAATCCATTTAGTCCTTCCATTTCTTCAGTATAATGAAAGAACAAAATTGATAAATAAATTTTACCATTTGGAATTCCACAAACGCGAATATTTATAATAGTATATTGATATACATTGCGTCCAACCAGCATAGTATTTCAGTTATACGGTTCCACTTGAAAACTACGTTCCTGAGTCGTATACTACTACTCCTTAGTATTTCACATACTTCGAATCCTTGTTTTTAGCCTACGAAAATTAACCAACGGCTAATAAACTGAAACGTGAAAAATATATCCGTATTTGAAAGTGGCGTTGAAAGTATTAGATAAAAAATAGTAGCTGCTAAGCTTAACTAACCAAATATTCTCCCAGAGAAACATAGCCGAAAGATAAATCCTTGTTAAACGAGTATTCAATAATACTTTTCCGAAAAAAATAAAAACATAATCTGACCCGCGTTTCTTTCACGCGTTGCCGGTTTCGAAAGTTACATTGACTTATAACTTAATACAGCCTTGTTACATAAAATCCTTTTCGAGGTCCACGTTTTATATAAGTTAGACGAGACTGTTATCGTTCAAAAAGATGCGGTTATATAGGACTTCCCCAACTTACGTCCCGCCCCATTCATTATAAGACTCGAGTCCCCAGAAATACATATTGACTTTTCCACTTGACGGAAGTCCAGTTTTCGACACTTGCTTAAGTTAATCGTTAAGGCTAAGTCGAATACGACTAGGCTCGAATTCTTTAAAGTTAGGATAAAAAATATTAAGTTTTTAAAACTTTCAATAGCCGAAACCCAATTTGTTTTAAAGTCATAAATAGGACCACTTCTAATAAAAGTCCCCCAATAATGAATTCGGCTATATTTATATTTTAATTCGAGTTCGTTCCTTTCTCCAACGTTCTTTCCTACCAATAGGCTACGAATAGCTCTATGGTTTTGAGTGATAAAATGATTAAGTATGCTACCTTTTTTTTTAAACTTAACAAACATTAACATTATGGAATGCTAAATACAGTTATGAAGACCACCAATAAAGTCACTTGGAATTACTAAGCGCCTAAAAAAAATACGGGGCTTATGATTATAAAAGTAAAAGTGGTAAAAATAGTAGTTGCTTATCAAGCCCTATTTATAAGTTACGTGAAAAATAACGGCTAAAGTTTTACGTAACGTTACTCGTTTCAAAATTTCTTTTTACCAATTCATAACTGGAGTAGGTCCATACTTATGTAAAAGGACTAGCGCGAATTTCTTTTGGCAACCCGGCTTCGAATCATTTTCTACGTTCGGAAATGGGTTTCTTCTATCGTTAGCTGAATACGCCTGAATTTCGGAAGTGAATCTTTATGATGTCAAGTTAACAGTATCTATATAATTAATCTATACCGGGATAAATTTAATGACAATATAGTAACAAAAATTTACGTTTAATTACCCGGGTTTAAAATATAGTTGGTGAAAATTTTAACCTCATATATAACCGGGCGAAACCAACTTTGAATAACGCCTCAAGGGGACGTATCTTATGGGATTAGGCTTTTTCGATAATTATATATTTCAATGGTGAAATAGAAATCATTATGATCTATTTAGGTTATGTTTTAAACTTTATCTTGCTTGATCAATATAACTAATGTTACAACGGTCATTCGGCACTAAATTAATAACGGTTTTAATTATAAGATACTATATACGATTCTCCAAGTACATAAGTTTCACTATTAGCTATTCGTTACATTAAAGTACGGGAAACGAACCTGCCTAGGTTAAATAACCTGATTTATATTCGTATATTCTTTGAACCACGTGTCAAAGATATCAAAAACGAGGTAGCAGTATAGAAGTAAGTAAAGAAATTTGACTAATTATAAGGATACACTTTATATGTGGTTGGAGGGCTGCTTACAATATACGTAAAGGCTTTGAGATAATGAACTCCTAAGTTGGATCGGCTTTATTAATATATAAGGAAGGTAGATATAAAATAGCGATAAAATAAGAGATTTATCAAACGCCGGAATTTCCATACAGAAATATAAGGAGAACAAGCCTGTTCTTAAAAGGTGAAATTTAATCTGGTTACTAACTTGGCGAAGATATACTATATTATTAGCTGATTCAAATTTCTCCTACCGTTTTAATTACTATCACTAGAATGAAAAAATTAACATATCCTTAACGTTCGTTAACATTCCTAGGTTTCACGGAACGATATCCAAAATAGGTTTTCATTTGATAACAATATTTAAACCGACTATTTGAATAATAAGAATGAAACCAAATATATTATTTTCTGAAAGTTTGATATTGTTGATAAAAAGGTTCATTCTAATATTATTAGCGTCTGTAATATTTTAACCAAGCCTGGTAGTATTACTATACGCCTATTTAAAACGTAATCAAGGTTTATAATAGAGCAATTTAGTTCATTTTATAACAAATATTTTCGTTTAGACGTCTTCCAATAGGTATAAAGATAATGTTAGGAATTTATAATATTAATATTTAGTGACGGGAATTTATTTAATCTACGATTAGAAAGTTCCATAGTGTTAATACCTGTTAATATTAGTATCTTGAAACGTATTGTAACCCGAAGGATATCATAATCGTTTATTATTCGTAACCTTATTAACACCTAATATAGGTAAAAAATGTTATAATGGTTTACTTCCGATTTAAGGATGTCCCTTGCATACGATATTAAATATAAATCATAGAAATATCAAAATTTAACTGAAACCTGAGAAAACTCCCTTTTTTTTCCGGTTCTTTATATAATTCATATATTTAATCCCGCTCAGCTTTATTTTGGCCTCATTTACATATACGCCGACGAAATTCCTCTTCTAATACATTCAGTCTTCTTAAAGAAAAACGTTAAGGAATTCGAAGCTAGTTGAAGGGAGGCGGATTAATAGGCGGCTTAAAATAGGCTTATACTTGTATTGTAAAAGCTTTAGTTGTTATATATTAGTTGACTCCAAAATCCCTATGAACTAATAAAACAGAACAATTTATAATTTATAACTGATACGGGTACGATTTACTTGATTACGAATCTATTTTTAAGTTTCAATTTTCCTAACATACAATAATTCATGTTTTGGTATAATAAAGCTTTATTAAAAAGGTATGTGTAAAAGAACGCGTGGCGAGAGCATTAAAAATCTCTAGATATTATAAGGAACTTCTACTTATTAGGTACAAAACTCCGCCACATCTTTTATTTACCGCTACCTCTATTACTGTTATACCTATAATTATTTACTCCGCCGAACGTTGGTATGATGGGTCAGGGTAAAAAGGTCTCAAAAACTAGATTACAATCTCGTTAATAGTTACGTAAATAGCGATCGCCACGTTATATAAGGCCTCACCTAACGTCTTCGCCTTTAAGGTCTTGAAATTACCTTTTAGTAAAATCTCCTCTAAATAATAACATCTTCGTTTCACCTATCGCTTAAAAACTTTATATATTTAGTATCCCTTTATATAACAGATTATACAAGTAACAGTCTCACTATAACTTACGGCATTATTTTAAATCCCGGACGATTTACCAGATAACAATTAAATAGCGCTTTATATTATAAATGCTACCTAGAACATTACCCGGCTTCGGACAATATTAACGGCTTATAATTTTTTCACAAATCTTGGAAACTTTTTTCGCCTATAATAACGCCTGCCGGCCAATTAGTGTTCACCACGGCTATTAACAATTAATGATCAAACTCCATCTTCCTACGATCATTTTTATTAAACTTTCGATACTTTATTAAGTTTTTTGACTCCTGGATCAAGGGGATTAGGAAGAAAAGTCCTATCGTAAGGTTGAAAATATAGTATTAGGAACGTCATTAAGACGATATTACGGTATTCATCGACAATCTTAAATTATTATTGAACTGATGATCTCACGTCATATACGAACATATAATTTACCGTAAATCCACGTAATAATGAAAAATTTGAATAGGCCTTACTCCATTACCTAAGTTTTCGACATAGAGGTCATCGACATATTGCTTAATATAAAAGCAGCCGCCCGTATCACGATAAATGAACTTATGGAAAATATCGACAATATCTTCTTACTAAAAAGCTTAAAAAGGGACTTAATTACCTTATACGAATAGGCTTTGAGAGGATTTCAAGCGAAATTTAAATCCTACTTAAATCGTGTTAAAATACAATAGTATCTAAAATATATAGATATTAACGAAAACGAGACCGCAGATAAACTGGCGAACATTAGCGTTAAGTCTCCTATAAATTTTAACGATAATAAGCGATCCTTTTTTAACGGGGTTGAACTTAATTCAAAAACTAGTTAGAAGGTAGTACATAAGTGGTGGTATAGTTAAAATGTAGGGTATTTTTACACTTAGTATAGAAAGTGAAACTTTATGTACTTTATTATACCTGTATTAAAATATCTTAAATCTTGGTATTAAATCTTTGCTAGTTTCTACTATTACTTTTACGACCATTATTTTACCATTTATTAGTTATGAAATACGGGTATCAGGATTTCAAGTTTGGCTTCCAATATTTACAGCTTTAAAATACGAACGAACCTTACCTTCGAAACTACGAGAAACGAGACGTCATTTAACTCATTTACTACCCGGCCTCCTTCACAGTCTGGAAGCTTTGGCTACGACTTCCTAAAACAAACCTAGATAAATAAGCTTGCGAGGCCTACATATATAAGGTCTTTATAAACCTTGACAATTTCTGGGCATTTGTATATATCACGAGTTATTTTTCGAATGTGAAAAATAATTAATATTTTAGCCTAAATAAGTCGCATTTTCAGCCTATCGGCGAAAAAATAGTTTTACGCCCGCCGGCGATATTTAAGTTTCAAACACACTATCTCACCTTATACATTGTCAGATCGTCGAACTTATTTATTCAATTATTTCACTACCACCAATACTAAAGTCTTTACAGTTACTGTTCGCCAACCGTATCCTTACTCTCAGTGAAGAGTAAATACCGGAAACAAATTGAAAACGAAGGCAAACCCTGCAACGCAGGGGAAAAAAAGTGGCGTGAATGGGGGTGGAAAAATCGGGTTTATTAGCGATAAAGCTCGTTTTACCGCCGTTACTAAGGCTGTCGTTCTCGTCTTTGCTACTAGCTTCTCCCCTGATAGAAATGAGATCCTACCAACCTATTTGAACCGCGGTCGCGGCCTACGACACGCCGTCTTTAGCAGCCTTAACGGCATCGCAAAAAAACCGCCATAGGGAGGTTAAATTCCCGGAAAGCACCTTTATGGCGACTGTGGCATAATAGCTAACTAAAACCCCTACGGTGCCGATTGAATGGAAATACCCCAGTCTTTACGTTTAATCTCTATTACAGATCAAGACACAAACTTTTCATTACAATTATCTTGTAACATCAAAATCCTTATGAAAATGATTGGAATATCAAACTCTTAACCCTACCTTTTTAATAAAAACGCCGTTAGAGGCCCCTGTAAAAAGAAACCTAATATAACCCATATAAGGTTATAACTCGCGCGGTTACAAAAGGCGGGTAAGTGCAGTGAGGAAGTGGAGTAAAGAAGAGGAAAAGGAGGTGGTGGTGTGAGTGCAGATGCGTAAGGTTTGTACATGGGTGGTAATTTACTTGAAAATGGATAGAAAGTGTGTCCGACGACGCGCGAAGAGTTAGGGAAGATTTGCTTCTTCTAAATAAAGTTACTATTCACGTTAATATGAAGACCTATATTACTGGAGGGCGCGCCGTAAGGTTGTATGGTGTTGGATATAGGGTATAGGGGTATTTACTGGTATAAACGCGATTTTATTATTATAAGGAAAAATTTGGGACTAAAGGCGAATTGAATGATAGATCTCTTTTTAGATTGTAATTTAACATATAGGCTGTTGCGCGTGTAATAGTCCTTCCACAACGTGTCATTACAATAACGAGTTACGACCCGTATATATATACGCTCCCTTATATATACGCTCAGACCTTAACACATACTTACGCGATTTACCATTATTTATACCTTTATTACACAACGTTTCCTTTTTATTATCATAATCTTACAAAGCCCTTTTCGAAAGCCTATATAATTATATCTTTGGTTCAATTATGCGCTTAATAGGTATTAAAATGGTAACATCACGTTACAAAACTAGGGCTACAGCTTACACCCCTAAGGGTCTCTGAACTGCGGGGCAACTTAAGGTCCTAATTGGGAGGATGGCGTAGGATCCCGCGGGCCCGTATAAGTCATACCGGAACCTGCGTTACGATCTTTCCCGCCGGTATTTACAGCACAATTTCGTGACATCTGGTGCGTCTCTAGTGGTTTTCAATTCCCGGTAGAAGGAAATAAATGAAAAAGATAACTTAGACCTTACCAGTATACGTATAATTGAGTTCCATCACAATATTGATATTCCTTCGCAACGCAATATATTACGAATAACCTCCTATTAAATATCTTATTTCTCCAATGTCTGGCACAATCTCTTGAAATAATTATTTCGCGTAACAATAGAAAATAGTAAATAAGTATATAAGGTTAGTATTTTCATCGTTATAAAACGATAAGAGTTTTTACCTATCAAACGGCACAAAAAAACGTTATCAGCCAATCATTTCATTACTTCCGTACCTATTCTAAAATCCTTTTGTTATTTAATTATCCTACACTCATCGTCCTTGAATCTTCTTACCTTAGAAGTTTATAACATACTCAATGTATTTCCAATTAAAAGTGGATCGAAACTACATATAATACATCACATTATTTCATTTACGTTCGGCAATAATATGGCGTATGAACCAGCCACCTTGTTTGCTATAAATTCAATACCTTTTAATTTTTGAAAGAAATTTGCGTAAATGATTTGAAAATCCTAAAAAAGAGGAATATTCATCTCCTTATATATCCTAGTGGTTATACCTCTATTTTAGGATCTTCTATTAACCGTATTAGTAGGGCCTTCCATACTCACGGTTGATGTAATACATGGAGAAAGGGTCTTTATCGTCGTCACTTAACTTTTAAACTTGAGAATATTTACCGGTTAAGCTCGGCACTTGTGCTATCACGGTTGCTAACAAAGACTACAACTAGGTGAAAAAACCTTTCACAAGTAGCCTCAAAGTATTTTAAAGTATATTGTAACTTCTTTGAACCCTTAATGGCTTGGCAGACTCTTTCACGTAATATATAATCGCCGATTCCCACATTCACTATTACTTATTAGTAATACATCAACCTATCAAACATTCAATGAAAGAAATCCATATTAATTTCCGACTATTCTGTTATAATACAACATGTAAAACCACTCTATAATATTCAAATCTGGATAATAAGAGGTGAGGTCAATATTATAGTCAAAATAACCTTTAAACCCATCGTAAATATCTCGAAACGACGAATAATTCATCAAATAACGAAGATAATAACCCATAACTTAACCGGTGATAATACTGGGAAGAGACAAGTAAAATCCTATCAATTCAATCCTTATCAAACGGAAAACATTGAAAAACAGGCGCAACTTAACGTTGAGAAGGTTATATAGCTTACCGACATACTTATTCCTTCCTCCCCAAATTTTAACGAACGTACTAATTTACATACAATATATATCTACCATAGGGACATCTTAAAGAATAAGGGTAATGTAATAGTTATTAAAACCCTCGAAATCCCTTAACAGGTACTGGGTAAGGTACCAGTAGAGGTATTAGTAGGCAGGATATTTATTTTTGGTAGAGTTTAAAGGGAAAAGTCCAATAGTTTTCCCTACAATAAGCTTTCGAATAAACACGTTCATACTCTATTTAGTGTATTGACAATGGACGTACTAAGGTACTTAGAGGTAATAGACTTAAATATTTCCACGAAAAACCTGGTAATAATCCTCTTGATATCAAGTAGCTCGCCAAGTTTTCTACTCAATTGATTGATAAACTTAAGGACTTACCGCACGTAAATCAATTAATTCTTTATGGATAGTAACACTAGCTCGTTGAAATTCTTAGGCAAAAAAGTCTATATAACTCATTTATACTTGGTCAGGACCTTGCAAACGCGTACAAGGGAGTTGAGGAACGCTATCGCCAACGATACCTTTGCCCTTGTCTTTAATACATTAAGGGTCTTCATCTGTTACCTATTCGTAAAATACGTTTACCAGATTACCTTCGTTCCCTATCCTCCTAGGGAAGTCAAATCCTGGACTGTACAACTTAGTCTTTATTCTTGTCTCAACTTATTTGTCTATCTTTTTCTACGTCTCCAAAGTCCAGTCGCTCAACCATTGCTAAAATTATTCGAAAACGATAATTTTTTAATTGGTTTCAGTAGGGTTTAATTCAATAAAGAAACGGAAGAAAACGTTGGTAACGTACTCAAAGGTTAGGTCTTTATCAGCATCCGCAAACAAGAGGTCTCCATTGCAATACTTGGTGAAAATAATTTCAAAGGCTGCAATTACTTAATTCCTAGCGGGATCGGTAACGGCATCAATTCCAACGTATTTTAGAGCTATCTTAACGAAGTTTGATAGGCTTCAGGGTAAAAGAGTAATATAAACAAGTAATTAATCCATGGATTATTTGCCGTCAAAGTTATTATTTGTAGGTCAAAGTCTTAAGACTTAATCGTTTTTACGATTTGAAATTTGTAGTAGTTATACCCGCAATTATAGTAGAGATTTAACCGTTTGTCAACTAAACAACTTAACGATCTTTGAGATTTTTAGCGATCAATCTCAATGTTTTCCTTCTAAAATTGTTTCAGTAAAAATTTCTTAATATTTCTATGAGTAATACCGTTGCCTGCTCCTAATTTCTTTATATGTATTATATTATCTATAGGAAGTTACCGCCGTGAAGCGGCGCACTGATTGCTATAAAATATTCTTATAGATACTGCCCGGGGGAAGGGGGGGGAGGTTCCTAACGTGAGCCAATACGGCCTAAAAGGCTCATTAGCTACCTCCGCCACCCCTCTAATTAAGACCTTAGGGTGCCGCACAACTTAGAGACCTGTAGAAATGTAAGCTGTAACTTTTGTCGGGTTATATAGCGTAGTTATTTTAGTTCTTGCTTAGCGTTTAATCGCGCCGAGGATACAACCAGTTTTGGTTTTTAAAATGGAGGACTCTATAAAGCTAAAAAGAGCGTAGTAAAAGCCCTTAAAAGGAGTAACCGTAAGCAACGCGTAAAGTAACGCGTACTCGTTAAGGAAAGTACTAAACCGATAAGGGGTCTCTTTGCGAATACGTAATGGTTTGTTCGTCGTTACTTTATATAAAAAGTACCCCTTATTAACGCGACCCCTAAATTTAAAACTATCACCAGTTAATTGTTATAGTAATTAAAGAGAGTAAGCGTCCCCTTTTATCCCACTATTTAATACCCCGCCTTCTTTTTAACCAGTGTATCCTAGATAACCTTATTTTCTCGTAATATACATTTACAAAAGTCATATTACTCGGGTACATATCCGCCATGCCAGGGCTAAGGAGCTCTTATATCCTAAAGGCATCAAGTATGCCTTAAGCACGATTCCTTCTTTTGCTCCCTTAACCTCCCCCCCTTCTCGCCCCCCCCTTCCGCCCACTTAACCCGCCTTATTAATCTACTCCTTATTTTTAACGGGTCGTAACCCTATACAGGTTACATAAGATCCTTTTTAGTGAGGATTAATAATAGAACTTATGTTAGTAGAGGAAAAGGCGTTGAATATACCCTTTATGCGTATATAATACCCTGTATATCTATGTTACTAATAACCGAGCCAAACGTATAACCGTAGTAACTGAACGTAAAAAAAGATTTATTCTTGTCGCCCCTAAAACCACTAAGCCGTTGATGGTCTACTACGCCACCGTAGTAGCAAAGGTGCCTTTTACGCGTTTTATCGCCTTACGATAACCCTCACGCGTTGCCGTGAAGGCGGTACTGAATGGCGCGGCATAAGTCACTATAAGGGCCTTATTAAGGCGATGGAGTCACGTTACTAAAGGTTCCTAAGTAAGTACCAGTAGCGATGACGACTCTAATAATGAAAGAGAAACGTGCTTCTTTTCAAATTAACTCGTTACCTTTTCACCTGCCACCGCCTTTACCTCTTTTCGCATTCCCGCTCCCGCCGTTACCCTAAATCTTCTTTTAAGACCTATAACTCCCTTTCAGGAGGGACGGACTTATCGAGCGACTACCGTAAAAGCCTTGGTAGCAATCATAGTAAAGCTAATAAAGGGTTAAGTCCCCTGGTAATAGTAATGGTAGTATTAGTAGAGGTAATATTAGCGGTAGTATATATATATAAGTCGGTGGGTTGTATATGTAGTCGCCGGCGGGCGTAAAATGTAGTCGTTACCAATGGGGAGTAAACGCGGCTTTATAGGGTTATAATTTAACTATATTTAATTTTCGAAATACGGTTGAAGTCGTGGTAAAATGTTGGGTTCGTAAGGACCCTTTTTATATAAATATTCAGGATTTATTCGTTTACAGATTTTTTAAGGACCCGTGGCTAAAACTTCAAAATCTTTAAAAAACAATTGTGTAATTAACTAAGTAGGTTACATTACATTCGTTAATATAATGATAGCATTTTTCTTTTAACTAGAAAAGTTAAAACCTTGGGAAGTACAGGGAGAAGTCACAGTACCCTTTCCTTATCATAAAAAAGTGATAAAAAGAGGTCTTGATAACGATATTAAAAAAGGAAAAATTCCGCGTCTGTGAAATATGTCGAATTCAGGTTGAAATTAAATCGTATATATAAGCCTTAACGTTTTTATTATGAAAACAACTTAGAATTCGTTGAAATATATTCCTTCCTCTTTACTGCTTTAAGTTTAAATTGTAATGAAGATTTCACCTCATTCGTAAAGAGTAGGTAGTTGCCTTTGAAGAAGGTGGGAAATTTAACTTTTAAGTTAACAAGTTTATCCGCGGTCTTGTTTCCGAAGATCCCTATATACTCGGGCTTTTATTTAACCTTTGAGAGGTTCGAATACCCCATAATTACCGCGTGAAAACCTTGGAAATCTTACCAGGAAAATGTGGCGGGATTTCTAATTAAGCCTTCAATTATGGAGGTATTGTTTACGTAAACTGTTCTTTCACCCAAAGTATTATACGAAGTCATTTTAAATCTACGGAAAACGCCGATAGAATTTACGTTAAAGATATATATATCGGGGTCTAGGTTATCGGATTCCTTTGGAATTGTATGCCTATTCCGGTACATTACGCATCCATACCCAACGTAACGCTTATCTTTAGAATGTTATTCGAATTCTTCGGTAAAAACTATAATATAATAATGGTTAAAGCTAACGTAACATATTTAAAATGTTAAAGCTACGTATTTTTCAATTATTCCGCCTATAGGGTGGATAAAAAAGTTAGTAGTTAATCGGGGGTTATATAAAATAGACCATAGAAAGTTAAGAAACTTTACATCGTCTACGAGAAAGAGTATACGTATTTTAGCCGATTGAGACCTTTGTAATAATGGAGGGAGGTTGCTGAGGTCCCTTTGGGTAGTATGGACTAAGCGTGCATAAAGTTGAAACAATATTTTGATAACCATAGCGTTACATATAACTTCTTTTTCATTAGTTGGCGTAATTACAAAGGTAAAAATCCTACCCTTGAAACCTTCAATACGAACGTTACTTGGATTAGTAATATAAGCGGGTATCCGGTATTGAGGGTTTGTAAACGGTAATCGAAACGAAGTCTTTATTGTTTTGAAGCGATCTTACCGAAAACAAACTTGTATTTTCGGATGGCGCCGATATTTAATATAATTTCATACAGGGGGGCAACCGACCCTATCATATAGAAAAAGAAAATCTTAACTTGTTTCTTAAAACCATTTTACCTGCGTTTAAAATAATGACTCTTAAAGTAATAAGTAAGGATAGGTATAAATATAGTTGTGGTTACCATACGTACAAAGTTCGATAAAGGCCCGTATTTTTTTAACCAAAATTCTTTACAATATCGCGAAACTTTTGGTACCTTTGTTATAAGTTTTCCGACGTATATCCTTCCTAATAATTTGAAGTCAAACAAGGATTCTAACTATCTTATATTTGAAAACTTCGTATTAGGTAAGTGTTTCAAAATTAGTTGGAATGGTCACGAATTGGTCGAAATGAAGGGATTTCTTCGTTTGGAAAGGTTAATAGGATTTTAACGCTTGATAATATTGAGTAATTTGGACTTTCTTAGGGTAAAACTCAGCCGGTTATTACTTGTTTACACGTCTGCCTTCCGTAAGTGAGTTTTGAGGCACGCGATATTAAATTTGAAGGAATTCAAAGTTCGTACAAAAAAATAAGTTATCAGCGTAAATAGAACCGACTCGTTCAATATTCGTTAACGTTTAACATGTAAATTATATAGACTATTAAGAAAGGGGTAAATTTTGTAATATATTATAATTGAGGTTCTAGAATTCCGCAGTCATCATTCAGAATAATATCCTGATTATCCATCTGGTTTCCAAGTCTTTAATAAAGGAAAGAAAACTTCAGGAGAACTTTAAACGTTGTATTTTTTAAATTAACCGATTATAAAAAATGGTTTTCAAGGCCATTTATACGTTTGTGTATTTTTGAAAAATAATAACTTTATGGTTAATGAGTACGGATTTGATATCGTAAGTTAAGGCGACGACTGAATCGGCGACGGACCATTTAAGTGTTTTTTTGTATTAGGTGTTAATTACTCTGTATGTAATAAGCGAATAAAAGAATTATCGAGTAATGATCCATTCTAACCACTTAGAGTATACCGGGATTAATACTATTAATTATTAAGAATGTGGTTACGATAGGTTTAGTTTTCCTAACTAAGGTATTTTAAAAACCTTGGACTATCGTTATATTTGCGGAAAGACTCCTAAACTGAGGAATCTTTTATAAAATGGACGAAGAGTTTTTACAATATAATTCTAATAAATTTTAAAAAGTCGTATCGTTATGTCGTTGAGCCCGGTAAACGTTTTCCAGACGCCTATAGTATTCTGTTATACTTCCTCGTTAGAGATATTAGATTTTGACGAATTCGTATACTCGAATTCGTCCTTGTCATTTAACGGATAGTTAATAAAATTATTAATAATTGGAAATTTATTTATGATCTGATTTCAGAGTACCTAAGCTTATTCATATTCGTCGCGAATAGGTTAGCCTTTTATTTCAAAAAGGAGTGCCCGAAGTGATCAAAGTAATTTATATTCATTAATAATATTATATCCCTTTATGAGGTATTTTACTCGATCGAATTTTTTTTTTTATCAACTGGCATATTCTTTACGTACCTTTGACAGTCAATTCCTACGTTTCATAGATTAAACTTCTTAAGGCCGTGTTTCGTCGGCTTTTTCATTGTAATATCGAAGCTGATTTAGCTTCGGGGTTTCTTATTTCGTAGAGTTAACCTGTATCGTAACAAGTCTCCCGACTATATAAAAGGTATTTGAATATAATTGTGTAAAGGCCTTTACCCAACCGATTATGATGGACTCGTTTGTTATATCTGAGGCGTTAAGAAAAAGGGCTATATTAATAACAACCAGGTGCCTAAACCTAAATTAACTTGCCTCCGGAACCTTAGTCTACAGGATTGAGGTAAAAGTATACTTATGGGTTAAGAAGTCATAAGTAGGACCTTGTAATTAAACCTACTATTTAGATTAAGTCGGATGACCGTCATATCTCCGGAGATATTAGTCAAAATAAGGTTGATGATATGATTTAAATATTGTGTAAGAATTCACAACTTACTGTTAAAGTATATGCCGATAATAGAACAACAGGTATCGAAGACGAATCCTCCGCAAGTATTATTTTATATCGATTTTATACGGCTATATATAAGGTTAAAGTCGCTTTTTATGATATCCTAAAACCCAGGTAATTAGTTGTATACCTCCGAAAAGACTTCATCATGCTATTTATTTTTGTAAATGTTAATGTAAATCCCGTTAACGCGTAGCTATAGCGAATCCTGGGCGGGGTTTGGTTTCGAAAACGTAACGGTAAAGGATACCTTTTTTCGGATATATATTAGGACCCGAGGCGGAGTATTTAGTAATAGTTTGCGTTGTTCCTTTTAGGTATGAGTAAAGTCGTTCGAGTTACTTCCTGGTAAAAGAAAGTTATACGTTAAGTAGCGTTATATAAATCTATACCCATTATACTTTTTATCGTACTATGGTTTCAATATAACGATAATATCAATATATTCGTTCTGAAAACTTATTATTAAATCTTGTTACACGGGAATTACCTTATCTTCATTTGTTTAGATAATTTTAAATCCTGTATTTTCTTAATGCTTTGTAACACCTAACTATATTATGTGTTGTTGTAAAAGGCGTACCATCTATTATGAAATATTCAGAGTAATTCAGCTTTTATAAGTAGCCAGATAAGTAAATGACATGTCGCTTTATTACTAGAGCTTAAAAGAATTATTTACGTGGTATTGATGTTAAGGAGCGGCGGAAGATCGGATTCGAATATAATCGTGGCCGAGTTTAATTGAAGGGGTTTGATATCTCATAAGGAATTGGTAATAATCGATAATATTATTTAGATTTTATTAATTTAATGTTCAATAGCGTTAGACCTCGTCTTTTTAACCTTGGATAAAAGGTGTTCCGAAGGATATAACTTGAATCCTGTAACCTGTTCTACTTAATTTCCTACGAACTGGGTGCTCGGTTAATTTAATGTTAATTTTCTATGGATTGAAACTATTATAAAGGGGAATTTAGGGACTTTACTCGGGGTATACTATAATATAGTTTCGTTCGGGGCGTCCTTTAACTTGCCTTTCCTTTATGGCGCAGGGTTTGAAATGAGCGAGTTACGTGATATATCGGTATTAGAAAGCGGAATCAAGTTATTACCATACCCTTGGCTAAGTGTATGAAACGTAATTCGCGTTATTTTATTGCCAGCGAAAGACTGTTCAATGTTGTATAATAGTGTATTGATTCCTTACTCATTTTCGCCGGGCGTAAGGTATTTTCCGCGGGTTTTAAAATGATAAAGGCTGTATTAACTAAAGTTTCCGTTGATTCTTTAATATTATAATGGGTTCTGTATAGAAATTTCATTTTTAAGATAATATTTAGAAACGCGTACATATTTACCCCCTTTTATTTTGAGGGTCGCCAGTAATCGTATTTTACCTCAAAAAATGGACCATAATAGTTATAATATTATGGAATCGTTATTTATGACCAGGAAACTTAATCTCTAGTTCAAACCAATTAATTAGGTTGCCGTATTATCCTGAATTATCGTATATTTATATATCATTTCAAATATCGATTCTTATAAAATCGTTACCAGTGTTATTTCTTTATCGTCTGGAGCTCTTTGTTCATTTAAAAAAGGAGTAAGTATTTAACGTGTTCTAAGAAGGAAAAAATCATAATCTTTAAGCGTATGTGTATGTTTTAACCGTTCATCAACAGGTGGACGTCGATTAGCTCAACTTTAACCTATGTAGTGATCCCCTTGTAAATCATTTTTAAGACATCATTTAATATATTTTAAATATTTTTATCATTCATACGGGGACTTTTCCCCCTTAAAACGTATATTAAGTCCAATGTAACATAACGGAGTTGTCTCTGAATAAATATAGTAATACCGGTATAGGTTTTCTTTTTTAAAAAAAAGCTTATTTTTAGATTTTACATTCGCGTACCGTATAATGAATCTCTATGAAATCTTGTTTACCAATCTAATAATAAATGGATTTAATTATACCCTTTTGATAAAAGTATATTAAAGGGAAAACCCTTCAACTTTGTATTCAAAGTCCTTAGGAATTTTAATAAGAACCCGTAAATACAACTTTTCCGACGCCCTTCAAAATATGCTACGTTATATAAGGTAAATTTCGGTTCGTTTAAAATGGGACTTTAACTTCCCTTCATAAGTAAAAAGGGATTTCGTGTCGTTAGGAGGACGAGAGTCCTATTTCGCTTTAAAAGTATAATTTATATAATATTCGGGTTTGGTATAGTCAATGAGATAAGTGTAAGGCCTCTATTAGATGTAGTTGTAAACAAGGTTAAAGTCTTCGTAAAGTCGGCAGGCGACGGAGTTCGAAAAGCCTTTCGAAGGATTCTTCGAGACTAATCGTTTAAGGTAAGGAGTTAATCTTCGAAATACCTAAACCTATATTTAAGTACGGATGTATTTCCCGCTGTCTGTCTTCTTATTCCCTTATTAGCTAGGTGCTTAGTAACGTACAATACGATACATAATATTTACTCCTGGTGTTTGATAAAGTTATAACCGTTATAACAAGTGAAAAAGACATTAATAGCTTATTTATACGCCGTGTAAACGGATTCTCGAACCTTAAAAGGTCGCGTCGTTACGTATAGATCGCCCTATGTAAGTACTTGACGTTAAAACGTTAGGAGTGGTACCTAATAACGGTTTTTTTTTTTTGCTGGGGGCGGTCTAATTACCTAAAGCTTCTGTTAGAGCTCTTAGGAAATCTACAAAGGTCGGGTAATCTTTTCAGGCGTATTAAGGGTACGCGTGGTTGGTTTGGTCTCTTTGGTGCTAGCTATTGAGGGAGCCATTTGAATTTTTTTCCTACGATATTAAGATATCGTATACGGGTTTGGTGGCGGCGCTAACAAATGTGGGGTCCGCTTATGAATTTGTCGGGAAGAATGGCCTGCACATGAATTGCTACGAAAATTGACACAATTCAGAGGTTATATAATTACTATCGCAAAAATAGACACAATATTATAAGGAAACTTCGCAAAAACCTTTCCTCTACCCTGTCTAATCAAAAGGTAACAACTGGAAAGTAACTTCTTCTTTAACTTAGCTTATCTGTACTCAAACTAACAAAAACTAATCAGTATTGGTATGCCTACCTATCATAAGCCTTTATCGTTATAACGTAGTTAATTCGAATCTCTAGGTTCAAAGTAACTATTGCTGCATTGAAAGTGGTGATTGCTTACTTCTAAGTTTGGCAGACCGCTAGCAGGTATACACACTAATTTGTATGGCCAACTAATTTGTCTCGCGCCCCATATTAAAGTGAGAAACTACTGAACTGGACTGGCAGTAAATGCAGTCAAATCTCATAAACTATAGTCAATTTTCAGTCAGTATAATCAACTAACTATAAGTATAGTTGACTTGAATATACTACAATTGACTGCTATTTCTACAACATAGCTCCTTTTTAAGTGTTTGACGATGGTAAAAATTCTGTTGTTATGCTTGGGTGGGTTTTAAATACCAGAAACATTGGTATGAAACCGTTTGAGAAAATAATATAGTTAAGACTTTTCACCGCTATCTGCAATTTTACCACTAAGATGGTAAAACTTCCAATCTCCAACATAAGGATATCGTGAGATTTTTTTATTAATGCGTGTACTTACTCAAACTTATACATAACTTAATAGGCTTTAACGGAATCTTGTTTATATTAAACCACTAGCTACTGAAAGATAATTTTAATATTTGTTGTAGTAACTTTAGTATGTTCATTGTAAATTAATATGGTTGGGTCTTCTAAGATTGTATTTATCCATAGAGTACATAACGGTTTCTATATTATTTTCGTCTTAATAGTTTTTGGAAATCTGGCACCGAAGTACGTAGTTGAGGATTTCACAACGTAAAGTATAAGATTGTCTTTCAACTAAAAAACGTTAATTAAACCTTTGAACCTTGCGAAAAAATGAACATGAATTTAAATTTTAGTGGGGGTTGAGAGTACATTTGGCAATGATTACTTAGCCTTTTCATTTCCTTGGCGTTTATTAGTTTCTATCTTTATAGCGAGTGAACTGAAAATATTTCATTAGCCTATTTGTCGTATTATAATTGAAAACTATACTATATATTATAAGGGGGTTTCATATATTTGATAATAATGTTTAGATTTTTGTTATTTGGTGAATCGCGACAAATACCAGTCAAATTAGTACTAGACCATTGTAACCAATCGTATACTTCAATTCCTTCACTGACATTCATAATCATACCCCCTAATTTATGAAACTGCTAATCTCCAACGTAAGAATATCTTAAGTTTTACATAATATCATATAAAGCCTTTTATACTCATAGATACTCTAATAAGCTGTAACAAGTACCTAATTATACTAAAATCTCATCGATTTAACGTCAGTGGAAAACTTTGTTGCAATAAAGTCAATACTAATACAATAAACCAATACTTCGAAATGTATTAAGTACGTATTGATCCATATTATACGTAACGCTTTCCACATTTCCTTCGCCGCAAAAATCTTTACTTAACGCCACAAAACTCTGATAGCGAGTGAATAACATAAAGTACAAACTTTCCATCCAATTAAGATTCGTTGACTAAATCCTCAATATTAAATTTGAATCTTTTTTCAACGTGAACTTATGTTGAAAACGCTTCGGGGAATATGTTAAACAGCAACAAAAGACTCACTATGTCTCCTTCAATAGGTATAAATTTACCGCTTTATACATTGCTACCCTAGGGACTTTATATGACCTATCAAGAGCGAGGCAATCAAAAGTTCAATATAATTAAAGAATTTCCAACCGTTATGATTTTGATACCATTACCTCTCATCTTTCAAGATGAAACTACAAGTGTCTCTATTTGAAATCAAATTGAAAACTTTAGCTGCTATCTTTAATCGAGTCGATAATTTAAGCGTCAACGTTAATGCTAAGGTTCCTCATATCTTCAAAGAGATAGAAAGAGAGAGTAAGGGATTATAAAATATGGAAATTAACAGTTTTAAAAACTATAACTATAATAGCTGACCCATGTAAGGAATATACCTCTCTAAAATCCAATTCAACTTCGAGTTTTCCGGAATTCATATAAATAAAGTCCTTATAAATATTAATATCACCTAACTTGAAGATATACTAAGAATGTCCTCTTATAAAATATATTGTTTCCTCAATATCCGGTATAATATCTCTTAGGATGTACTTGATTTAATGATTCAAGATAGTAAATCTATACGTAGGTTTGTTTTCTTTATATTTATTACCATATTAAGGGTTTTTACTTGTCAAACGATAGAAGATGGAGTAGTTGTCTAATCATTGGAATACTTTAAAGCTAATATCTTTATATCAGCCGATAATCGTAAACTTTTCTTGTTTATCTTTTACCTTTGTGACTTGAAAGTCCACAACGAATTACATGTATTTCCAGTGCTAAACTTAGGGTTACTGAGTATAATATATCGCTTATTTGGATTAACATTCAATAAAAGGATAACTTATGAACTTACAGCCTGGTTTTCTAGCAATTGAATATTTTGATACGGTTTTAGAAAAGAAGATTACAGAGTATAATTTAAATTAAACCAAAGTAACCTCTTTGAATATGTTTCAATTTGAATATCTAATAAAAACCTCAAATAAACCAAACTATCGAAATTTTCCATAACTACTATAGATAAATAGATAAGCATAGGGATTAATCATAGTCCCAGTTAACTAACTTGTAATTTTATTGGAGTGTATTAATCAAACTTAACATACATGAAATTCCACTTGTAAACGAAAATCGTAATTAGCTTAATAATCTTTTACATGTAACATCAGTTCAATTTGAATTGCATTTAAACTCTTTATTCTTTGTGATAGTTTAACAAACTTACCGGCGTAATATTCCTTTTCCAACTTCTATATTACGCATTATTCAGTAGTATAATACTAGCACATTTAACATCTTAGTCCAAAAATCCATTATCATTTAAGACATTGTTTTGTATTTTATTATATATAACTTCTTGATAGTATTCTAGTTTGCATGATACTATAAAAAAATCATTTTTATAATGAGAATCACCTTTGAAATTGTTGTTAATCTAGAAAAAAAAAACACGCAATTTGTCAGGAATCGAAAGTTTAAATATTTACCTCGATCGGTCAAAATATTACCAAATAACAACTGGAGACCAGAAATTTGATCTTTATCTAACAGAAAATTTTAATAAAAGTCGCAGTTGAATATCTACAATTTTTTGCGGCTTAAGATCTACATTTACTTACTGATTCAAAATTTCATAATAGTAGTAATCGCTACTAAATTCTTATCCAACATAGCTATATTCTGAGTGAGAGACATGTTATACTAGCCTTACAATTTATTTAGATCATGGAATCTGAAGTATGAGTATTTGTAGTCAAAGTAATTTTCTTTGTAGGAATGCAGATGAATTAACAGTGGTTATACTTACCGTAAATTTGCGTATAAAACATCCACTCCTCTATTATAGGGATAGTTTTATGAGTGAATTTATTGAAACTCAACTTTTTTTAATACTTGTTCAGAATTCTTGTAGGTTTGGTAAGGTTTTTACTGGTGTTGAAGAGCCTTTTTATGGGATTTATAGTAATACTAAGGGTTCATATATTAGAATCGCTATGGTTTTTTCTTCACTCATCAACAAACTCAAAAAACCATTACCCTATCCAGATTCATTAAGCTCCACTCGCTTTTGAAAAACTGGCAGTTTAGACTATTTCAACAGCATGCTTTAAGTAATTTTTGGTCTAATTTTAAGTAAATCTTTACGAATGTATATATGGGAATTCTGGATCGTCATCACCCGCAATATCTTTACCCTCATCATTATGTATTTATTCAAGGTTTTTTAACCATACTAAAATCGTCAAGTCTGTTCACTGTATTACCTTTTTTGTTCTCCTTATTAATAGATTAGACCTTAGATTATATAATATAATATTTAACCTAATATTAACCTGTTTATACACCTCTTTCCCGTATCTATAGTCCAATTATGTAACTATTCGTAAAATTCCCAAGGAAAAAAAAACTTTAGTTTAATCCTATTGAATCTGAGTTAAAATAAACTGGCTGATTACATTGATAAGGTAATTCAAGTTGAAATTTCGTCGGTATCGATAAACTAAAGGTTGGAGTCTAAATATCAAACTAATTTGTTTCCAGGGGTTCAAATAGTTTCCTATTTTAACGCTTCGACAACAACTTTCAATTTAGCTTTCTTAACCAACAAATTTACGGTGATGGAATTAATAAAATTTCCTGTAATAAAGGGAAAATTTGATGAAATACGGAAGTTGTGGGTTGTTTACCGCCAAGGTCATTGTTACCTGTAAAAGAGGTTTCTTAATTTAACGGTTTGTGATTTGAAATATTGATTTAGCCGTTTATAATATTTTAATATATTAGTGAATTCATAATCTATTTTTCACTTCAAGACTTTGAGCGGTAAATCTTCAATATTTTGATTTCAAGATAATGTTAATAAACATATGGCGATATTTTAATAATGTTATTCCCACGCTAAAACTACCGTGGAAACTGACGTGATTGAAAAGATACCTCCACTTCCTTCATAAATGACTAACAGATTTATAAAAGCTCTTCGGGAGAACCTTTACTTTATCTTGCCTAACCAATGAGTAAGAACCGAAAAATAGTTTTTTTTTCCTACTTAGATTATCTATATTCAATATCATCAATATTAATAAGTATTGGTAGGCGTTTATCGCTATAAAATACTGAATTCGAATATTTGGTTGAAGTAACTGGTATATTGTATGGAGGATAGGAATGTGTGGATTTAAGTTTAAGAGATCGCTAGCACGTTTTTACACTAATTCTTATAGGCCACTTCTTAGCCTGTACCCTATATTGAATTGGTTAGTCTACTTTAATCAACTTTCAATTAGTACAGTTAATATGAATTGACTTCAATTAACTTCTATATCAACAAATTTATCCTATAGTACGAGTTTACCATTTTATAATATTCAATAAAACAGATGACCAATGGCATTCAATTGCTTATCAGATTTGGTTTTTTTTTATAATTATTATAAGTAACACGATTTAAAACATTAGGTCGGAATTATTAATAAAGAAACCGCTTGTTGAAATTATTCATTTGTTCATAATTAAGTTTACAAATCATATATAAATACCTTTATTCAATAAATGATTTTCTATCAAATACGTTGGTTTTATGTTTAAAGTCCTAATCTTATAAATCCTATAATTGTACCAAAATCAATAGATCGCTCGATATCATATGTTAATAATTAGGCTATAAGCTACCCCCAAATTTTGATTTTAATATTGTTAAGCTTATGAGATGAATTTTATTTTTATTTTGGTTCAATTGATTTCACGTTTCCTTCAGCATGGATTCAAGTACGTATTGCGCTTATTGTCAACCTTTTGAATATTCATTAACGATCCGTTAACATTCAATTACATACATTAAATTTAATCTTTAATATTTCTATTCCTTTAGAAACTTCATTCCCTAATAACTTTTTATTCCATTATTTAAAACTTTATAATTATTAGGAAATGTATATGATTTTTGGCACTAATTATACTTGATTTTTTCATTACTTGTAATCGATTAAAACGGATTAAACGTGAATAAATTTTGATTTAAGCAGATGTTGAATTTTTTTCAATATGTGAGAAAATTATAAACATTTGCATAAACCAATTCGTACAAATGTTTAATATGATGTAAGAGTATTCTAAGGAGAAACTTATCTCATAGCCCTTTATGTGGCTTCAATAATACAATTTGTTGAAATGAGGCAATGAATGCAGTAAACTTTAAAATCATAGCAAAATTATCAAGAGTCAATTTAACGTTAACGTCAACTAGTGAAATCTGGGGAGATTCTAACGTTGAAACACAGGCTGAATTGTTAGATTATACGTAATCAAATAGAAAGCTTGTTTTGAGTTTTACTTATATATTGTTAAACTTCTAAAGTTGATATGTACCACATTATATCATTACTTCTTTCTTCACAGCTGTAAATTATCCCCCATTTTATATTCATTATTTTTAATTCTTTAATATATATTAATAACGTAAATTATAATACGCGACGTAAAAATAGTCCGCCTGTAATAACTCCAATGCTTTTTTGAAGACAACTTACCATACGTACTCATAATTCCACGGATACGTAATTTTATAGCTAATTCTGTACTGATTATTGCCTTTTATAATACCGAAATCGCAATATATTTCTATTTAAACTCATAATTTCTATTATCATAGTTGGTATTACTATATATTCCCTTTCTATACAATCATCCACGGCATAGGTTCTTTATGAACCTGTTTATAATCAATGAAGGTAAGTTGTAACTTTTTATCCGTTTGGTTTCTGTATGATTAAATTAAGGATTACTACTTTTGAGAGGGTTTTAAAATGATTTAATTGGTATTATACGAAAACTTACAAAACAGTTAACTGTCATTCGGTTTTTCAACATTGTAAACTAGTTAATTCAAAAAGTGGAAAATTTACTAGGTGGTATGACCAAAGTTTCGTGGTGGATGTATTTTTTTTCAGTTGGGCAGACCGCTTATTGATATGCATACTAGTTTCTGTATCTAGCTGGTTAATCTATACCCTATGTTAAATTGGACACAATGTTGTAATTAAACTCCTGTTAGTATTATTAACTTGACTCTATCATCAATGACTTTGGATTCTTAATTATCTACTTTTGATTTTTTTTGTTAATAATCTATTTGTTGAAATAACAGTCAATCGCAGTATAGTCAAGTCAACTATACTGATAGTAAGTTGATTGTATAGACTGCAAGTTAGCTATATTTGTTATGGGTTGACTACAAGTTAATTTTAGTAGGTACTCGATTCATACATGGGCACGATCCAAACAATGATCCATATAAATTAGTATGCAAACCGGCTAGTAATTTGCCAAACATAGAAGTAGCACATTAACACCTTCAATTCAATACTCGTTACTTAGAAAAGATACTCGAATCGACTATATTGTAACTATAAAGGCTTACTAACAATAATTAGTGCTTATTAGGTTAAATAAATATATGTAGGTAAAAGGAAAAGTTACTTGCTGGTTGTTACGTTTTGTTTAGTTAAGGTAAAGGAAAAGATTTCGCGAAGTGATCTTATATGCTGTGAAGTTGTTTACGAAAGCAAGTAGTGATAGTTTATAGATTGTGAAGTTGTTTGCGGTACTATATAAGTTTCTTCTACAAATTTAGGTACTACTATTTCAAATTTCTAATCGTAAACAGCTAAATCATACGACTCTTTTAACAAATGAAAACTTTAACGGTTAATTAACTACAACTCATTTGTATACTAATTATCATCCTTTCCTATTACTTTAATCTTTATTAACATGGTTGGTATAAACACTAAAATCGATATCATCATCGATTTCACCAGAAATGAAGAAATTAAAAGCCTCGGATTCATGTTTATTAAACATTTAGATAACGACTTATAGTAAACATATGTTAATGAAGACTTTATACCCAAGTATTGCCTAATTTTACTGACTACTTTATCTTCGAATTATATTTTACGGGAATTGATAAAGAATTTGAAGTTTTCGATGACTTTCATACATTATTTAACCAATAGAATACGAAAATATTACGCGCGATAAATCGGTAAGTTAAACTAAAGTTCAATATTCAATTGTACAATCAAAGTATCCATGGTTTTGTCAAGAAGGAGAAAGAACGCATTTCAACGAACATATTTGACGAATACATAACAAATAATCATCTTTGCTAGATACGTAAAAATAAGGATAAGAGTAAAGATACCATTAATAATAATATCCCTGAATTCCTTTACATATATCTGTCATATATTGTCTAAGCCTATATTGGGGTCTCACAAATTTTCTTCTGGAAACCCTCGTATTTTCATTCCATTAACAACTGTGAAAGATCAATGAACGTAAATGTGAGAAGTTTGTAAGCTTAATAATAAATTCAATGGAAAACTTATTAAAGATCTTTCCAATACTCATAGTATTATCACCAAGTTTAAGATAATTTTAAGGTTACTAACACGTGTAATATTCATCGGTTTGCAAATAGTAACATCAACTTCAAGTAAGGAGCGGATTTTAATGCAAGTTTACTATATATACGACGATTAACTCCATCGTCACCCCCTCCCCCCCTTAATTTGGGCAAAAATAATTATCTTGTATACCAATATTTATATTAGCCTTAGAATTGATAGTCGATAGATCTAAAGTTTCTTTACTATTTGTTTATCACTTCTTTATTTAGAAAAAGTTTTGGGTGAATACAGATATCGCGACAATCACAACTTTTGTTGAAACTAAGGGAGTAAAAGAGAAATATAACAGTACGCTGTATAATTATTTCCATGTTAATTTATAATATTTCTTCAACATTTTTCGTTCAATCAAGATGATATTTCCTGTTTTCTATTCGTTATTCTTCAATATTATTCCCGGTTCAATCGAGGATTACTATTTTCTATATTAAATCAATTCCTTGTCGATTTGGCTAATTGATAATGTTTTTTTTAGGCAAGGTCTCTACCTATTCACGTGAATGTAAAGATTTGAAGAGTAATTGTAAAGATTGGTATTATATATTAAATATGGATCAAAAGGAGAACTGGCATCCCTAAAGTGCACACCTAAGATGAAAGCTTATAAGATCTCACTCGATTAGTAGCACTCTACTATGAACTCTACTAATCACACTTCCAAGTAATGAAAATTTAACGTACACTTTTTTCATGCTCTTTTTAGGCAGTGGCATGCTATTATACACTTGAAAGATATACACCTTACAAAATAATACTATATTGTACATTTTACGAAGGTTAAACTTACAACGTAACTGCTTACTAACTGTAAAATCTATATAACAATACCTAAACAAGTAATCTTTTCTTTGTTAACACGGCTCGTATCAGTGACTCCATAGTAATACTTTCATTCATAATACGGCCTATATCTATCATTCAATAGTAAGGATTTATACTCGAAATTAAATAGTCACAAATTGGCATGTAATATAAGATAATAAAAGTTTAAATTAAGAAGTTTAGGTGTGGTAGTGGTTACGGTATCAAAATATAAAGGCTTGGATTAGCAGGTTCGACCGCAGTAGTAGTTATAATAAGGCTTTAATTAGTTTGGGTAATTAGCAATAGTATGTTTGTTTATGGTGATATAGTTGTTGATTTTTTAAAAATTGTAATTATAAAGGTGTAAGTGAATTGTTGGTATTACGTGTTTTGGGGTTTATTTAAAAAGATATATCACCATCGGTCTAATGGAAAACTCTTTTTTTCTTGAACGATGCCCCCTCCCCCCCTAATACACAATTAGTCTCCAATGAGTTAATGAGTGTATACACAACCAAGCCACAATTTTAATTAATTATTTGTATCGATCCTATAGGTAAATTATTTAATGAACACTATATTCTAACCGTTCTGAAACACAAGTAACACGTGAAAACAGTTTCCTTAAACGCCGTTTGGCACGGTAATAAAAGTGAAAAAATGCCCTTATAGCCGCTACCCATCGTGTCGCCACCAGTGCTACCGCCTATAACGTAGCCTAATGGAGCTGTAACTTAATCCGTACTATAAAATTCTTGCTTATTTTCTGTTGGTTTAACATTGTTCTAAACGAGTTTAAGGTGGCCGACCTAGCCCGCCGCTTCGAGTTACGGCTAGTTAAGGTACGCCTCGAAGCTTTGTTGGCGCGTAAAACGCTATATCTACATACCCAAATTAGCGTCCCCAGGCCGTTAATGGATACTCTGTACGTACTTTATGTCGCTTCCACAGCCACAGGCAAATCTATTAACAATTACTGATAGAAAGGGGGTTGGTTGACTCGCTACTATCGTTATAAGCGGACTAGTACCGAATACGCTCCCATTCCAATAATTTTTAGGCCGTAAGTCGAATCCCTATTACGTACCCGCCATTCTAACGGTAATCTTACTTGAAATCCGTAATTTTAACTCCGACTAATAATCACCTACTATTTTAACATACAATTCGATACAGTCTGAGTAAAAAACTACTTTCGTAATTATTAAAAGAAACCTATGTTAATTAATAATAAACGTTGACCGGCGGCCAAAAAAGACGACAATCGCTATTACCGCCTAAATGGCAGGCTCATTTTTATATTACGTAAAGAAGTTCCAAAACGTTATCGTATATTGTTATAAAGAAGGTAAAACTCTCTTTGCGCCCTTACCTAACGGTATATAGCTTAAGGCACGGGGCCACTTTTTCGGCGGCGTCGGTGATGGTATCAATAGCGTCGATGGCGGCGGCATAAATAGTAATGGCGATGGCGAAGACGGCGAGGAGGAGGATAATGAGAACTATAACGACGATGTGGCGCCGTCTTCCTCCTTCTCTTTTAATAGAAACTAAATGCCTATTTTTATTGTGCCGTTTTATCCGCCCATAATATAGTTCGTTACATAGTAATGATATTGTTTTTGAAAACATCGTTGCAAAGGAAACAAGTTTTAAGGATAATAAATTAAAAACGTATTTGGGAAATTCGTAAAGCGTAAGAACATAATTAATAATTTATTAAAAGCGGTGCTAACAGTTAATCCAAATAACGATACAATTTCAAAGCGGTTATAATGATAAGTTGAATAACGACAAAAATATTAAAAACGGTGTAAATGATAAATTTAAACAGCGTTAAAATAGTAAAAGCAGCGTAAATTACTTTACTCAAGTAAAGTTATAAAACCTTTTTCATCATCTCCAACGACTAAAGCCCTTGTTAATACAAGAGTTTCCAATGCCTCATTTGGGGATCCCTTAGTTATTATATTCGTTGGGTTGAATTACCGTTAATTCAACTCGGTTTTTTTTTTTTAATTTCGCAGTACTCGTACAATTCACGTAAAGCTATAGTATAGATTATAAGGCGTTGATCGTTCGTAGCACCAAATTTAATAAGTTATTCGTAAAGAGAAATGAAGTTGACGTAAACCATTAAAAGAAAGAGTTAAAACCCAAGGTTTAAAATTATTATCCTAACCGTTATTGTTATAGTGATTCCGGAGTTAAATCCTCCAACTAAATCGTAAATTTCCGACGATAAAATATTGGGAGTAACCTACTTATACATTATGAAGCTTTAATGAATAATATTTTCTTAAATGGTGAACCCATTTCAAATGAGTATTCTGTTAGTAAACATTAAAATAAATCATATTCGTAAATTATAATCGGTGTAATTAACGAAAACAATATTGAAAAAATAAAAAGTTTTTTTCTACGTATATCGAATGGTATGAATTGTAAGCCGCGTTTTATATTGTTTATTTATTAGGCGAGGCGCTTATTAAAAGTTTTGTATACGTTTTATGAAGGTTCAGTTCAACATAGTTTGTTGATCAAAAGGTTAAATGCCGGCTTGGACTAAATTATTAGTACGATTTTAACACTACGGAAACGTTAATATTTGTATTTATTAACTAGTTTAATACTCTTTATGTTAAAGAAGTCAAATCTAAATATTTACTCTTTTTAAACGATGATGAAAGTATCGTTTTAAAATGTAATTTTCATGCTAGTAAACATGATCACGTGGTCCCCCATTAGGCATACTTTGGGTTTTAGTTTTAGGCCGGTTTTTAAAAGTTTCCTTTCCTCCACAACGAAAACCGATATAGTATATAATGTCAATTTATCGTCCGTTTATATATCAGTAAATGAAAACCCTTTAAATCGTAGTGTTAAAACTAAAAGGTATAGATTAAAGGTCGAATTAGCTATTCCGAACCGCTCCTTATAATACCTTAAATAATTATTATACTAATACACCATAACATTAACAATAACCTAAACCCGTTTAAGGATACGTAAAATCGTTTCGGGTAAGTAATACTTTCGGAACTCCGCAGTTTGATAGATTTATATATAAAGTTTCAATCGTTCTTCTGATTACGTGTAAACCTATATAATATCACAAATCTTGATATAAAAGTTAGGGGTAGATGGAAAGAAACGGTAAAAGCTAAAATCAAGCGATGGATTACTCTTTGTAAAGCAGATAATTAGGTAATAATATTCTTTTTTACCTATTTTATTGTACCACTTAATTATAAAGTTGCTCTTTTTATACGATTTTCCAAACTTATCTTTTATCTCATAAACCAAACGTGTAGGAAAAAGTCTATAGGCACCGTAAACCGTTGGATTTTTTTTAAAAAAAATGAAAAACACCTCGTTCAATTAAAATCGTAATGTTCTTTTGGATTAATTATTTAGAAAGGGTACTCAAGGAGGTAATAATGAACTTCAAACAGAGATTTATACTCAACTCGCGGTCCACGGTTTCCTTATAAATAATGAAAAAGCCTATGATTAAAGCTTTAAAGCGATTCTTATTTTTCGAGCCAAAATGATACCTTGAACGACGAGGTATTGGTTTTTTAATATATATGAGACTGTTTGGTAAAGTGTTAAAGGTTATAAGAGGGTATTCAAAGCATATATAGAATTTGGGGGCGTTATAAATTCGTTGTTGGAAAAGATATTTTGTTAGTACTTATCCTGAAATTACGTGTTTAGACCGTTATCGTTTTTCACTTTCTTCATATATTTTCTTATTATTGTTTAACGAAATAAAGTACACTATTTTCTAGGTTTATAAATATTTTTCAGCTCTGAAACCCACTAATTTTCCAAAGGATAATCTATTCGTCCTTTGTTTTCTAAAACAAAACTGCAAATTATAATAATAAGTCCAGAACGCCAATTTTACATCAGTTATTTCTTATATACAATGATTTCGAAACATTACTTCTAACCCACAAGGAACGTAATTCTGTTATGACCTTTACCACAAAATTGGACTTTTATATCTTAACTAACAACGATGCTAAATTCGTATAAAACTTAGGGTAAATATCGAAAATAACAAGTGTAAGGATTATCACACTCTGGCTAGATATGTTATTTATGGTGTGAACCGCTATTTACAGGATTAATTCCTTAACACTAGCACTTTTCAATTCTTTGGACAGTATAGTATATGCCTTTAGTGGTTTATATTACCATTTACACTTTTCAATACCCTATAGTACCTTTATTGATATTTACCTCCATTCACAACCGGTAATTTTAGCGTTAGTACGCTATTCGGTCAATTCGAAAGCTGTATATATATCGTAAGTAATATAGTCCGGAAGCCTTAAATATATGTTTAGCTAGCTGTTTACCAAAACATACCAATAACCAGTAACGAAAGCGTTTGGCGTATATTTCACGACATTGAATAATATTATTACGCCGACAAAATACAATATAATCTAGCTATTAAGGTATATAATATCCATTATAACCTCGTGATCAAATTTTCTACCGTTTTTAAGACAGAATTTAACCTCCAGGATGCTTATAAGTCATATCAGTACTCGTGATAAAAGTTTCCGATAACTTCAAACATGTTCCCCCTTATATCTATATATCCAGTTATACAAAGTAGCTGTAAAAGACGTTTTATGGAATGGTATTGAAATCTACTATATAATATACTTTGTTCTAGTTATTTTTAGATATATTGCTTCAATTATATATAGTTCAAGAAAAAAAAACACAAATAGCTAAATTTCAAATGGAACGATACGAATACATTACAAAAACGCGGACAAGTTGGTTAATTTTATTTTGAACCTGAATTCCTAATTCATTTTCATTGGTTTACAATAACAAAAATGACTTCTTAAAGTTCATTATGTAGAATTTAACCGTTTCGCATCGTATGTTCACAACGAAGTTGTTTAGTAATAACGTTTTGCTTTTACTAAAAACAATTTCCCCGTATTTGGAAAAATATCCTAAAAACGGTTGCTATACATGTTAGAAAGTATAAAATTCGACGTCATA
Organism: Anisogramma anomala; assembly: GCA_038502455.1. Classification (NCBI taxonomy): domain Eukaryota; kingdom Fungi; phylum Ascomycota; class Sordariomycetes; order Diaporthales; family Gnomoniaceae; genus Anisogramma; species Anisogramma anomala. The sequence goes on from JASMMZ010000002.1 coordinate 17,771,934, forward strand.
TAGAGTTTCAACACTTTTTCTTCATAATCCAAGCATAAAATACGTAAAAACTAGGTATTTCACAGGCCCGCAAATACTCGCTGGTCGTTTTCCTTATTCTCTGCTATCAAATAAGTTGCATTATCTTTTAATTCTTCAATGTTAGAGGTTAATTAGTCAAGATACGTATTAAATTTCCCCAATACGCCTTTGTAATCGGCTATGTATATTGTAGAATTGGCTTTTATGGAGTTTTGAATGTGTAAACGACCTAAATTTAACGTTAAACTGAATTAGTTTATGTAATGCATAAGTAATCATCTAGTAGCTAACGTCATTCAATATAATAGATAGTTTGTGAAAACTTTTTAATCTATGTAGGATTTTTCGCCGGTATTATGAACAACGTGGTTAATTTCGTATTTCACTATAAGGTTGTCCTCGTTAATAACTACTTTACCCTTAGTTGCTGGGGCTTTTTCATTGAGTATTTTTCTCTCTTATAACTGTATTTGGGGCGTTTATTATAGTTCAGCTATACTTTAAACTGTCGGTACAAAACGAACAAGATTGTTTCGGCGAGATTTACTTTCGTAATTCATCCTTTAAATTTGGTATTTTTGGCTTTTACTACTGATACTCGGTTTTTTTGTCTTTGTATTAAATTTTGAAGTAATATTCTTAGGCTTGTATAAAGGGTTTTGTTTTTCAGTTTAAATAACATGGGGTCAAAATTTGGATTTTTGTGGTATACTTTTGGAACTATTCGGATAAACAGTTCGTCTCCCTTATATTTTAGTTTAAAGGCTGCTTGGTATTTCTAGAACTTTACCAATAAGACGATAAGCACTTTTTATAGGGTTTTATCAACGTTTTTACAATGATTCTTTACGGATTCATAAATAGTACCCGTCCAATCATTACTATAAACTTTTTGATTTATTTCCGTATTACAGTAAAATTTTAAGCGATTGTAATACTTTATCACTATATTCACCTATATAAAATGATATATATAGCACATTTGAACTTACCTAATAATTATACCGGGTAGGATTATATGAAATTGAAATGACTCAATATTTAGCTTTTTATAAGTATTTAACATTATACGGATTTTATTATCAAGGACGTCCTACCATTCCCCATTATAATTCTCCTTTTCACCATGATTTGACGATGTTAATAAGTTTCAATCCATTACTTGTATGAGTGGAAAAACAAAATAGTGAGAGGATGCGGTATAGGTTATAGGTGTTATGTATTAGTCTATAAGGTTTATATTCTCGTTTTACCCAGTTCATTTTGTTTCCGAACAGGCAGTTGTTCAATTCTGACCGCTTTCATTACGGCCCAGAGGGTTGTTAATTACATCAAGGAAATAGTCTTATCTGTATCTCTTCTTAAAATTACGTTTTGAAAAGGGTCCGTATTTGACCTGAGTGGTAAATAGATTTTATAGCCCTCTCTTTCATTTCATGAATTTCTCAAGCTTGGTCTATTTTTCTCAGCGTACATTTAGTTTTACTAAGCGCTTTACTCCTTATATTTCCCAGGTCTTTACTTGTTCCTTATCCATCATTTCAAAACGCCAGTTTTAACGCTTTTTCCACCAATATACATTTACGAATTTTACGTTGATTGCTTTATCGTCGGTTCATTTTAACATTTAAGTAAGTATTTCCGTTACTGATAATCATTTTACGATACGGCTATCATTACCATCAATTGTATTAATACCTTTGTTTAGTAGTTATCTTTGCAGTATTCTTAAGATTATACCGTTTTCTATACGCAATATTTCTGACGTCTAGTTCGCAAAGTCCTCCCGGAAATTGTTTAATAAGTCGCGCACTTCAATATCTCCGTTACAATAATTAAAAAGACTATTTATAACATATGTATTTGCTGCAAAAGGGGCTAAATTCTCCATTGAAGCTTCGATATTATTATTTTACATATTTAAATCTCAATAATTTTTGATATTTTTTCAAACCTATTTTTTTTTTCAACAAATAGCCTATGTATTTGTTGGATTTTGCCGGGTATACCATTAGAAGAGTTATAATGTTATAAGTACAAAGTATAACAGAACGCTGTAAAAACTAGTTTAAGTGTATAATCGAATTTCTAAAGCGGTGTAAAAGCTAGTTTTACGTAAAACTTAAGATTTGGGTATGCTCAAAACATAGTATTTCAAACGGTTTTGGAATAAAATGTTAAATAAAAATATACATAATGATACGTTTTGAATTAAAGTGAATAATGTATAAATAAAAGGTGAATTGAATGTGATAAAGGGTTGAAGATAAAGTGTTTATCATCTACTAGTATTGCTTACACTTGAATAAAATACAGATAAATTGTAATTATAAGTTTATTTATCGTATTCAATTAGCCTTCTTATGCTTTGTAAACGCTATTTTTTCCAAATGACTAGTAAATTCAACCGTTTCAAGTAACAAATTCGAATGAGCGATATGATTCAAGGCGGATAAGGGAAGGCGAACGGGAAAAAAGATATAAGAAGGTATGTAAAAGTTCAAATATTATCAGTGTGTATTTATAAAGTTTTTGAAAGTCGTAGTAGCATGGAGATTGCTTTAAATATTATATTTAGTACAGGGTGTACGTTTATCAGACGGTTCAAATATCGTATTATAGCTGTTTTTAAAGTTGGTAAACGCGTTGTATATTATGTTTTAACCGCTACCGAAATTTATAAGCGGGGCTTTCAATATATAGGGCTCTAACCAAGTTAATAATATCTTTGTGGATAGGTCTTTATCATTGAAACGTAGTAGATTCGAATCACCATGGTCGAAGTAACTGGTGCTGCATTGATATTTGTTGGTTGGGGTACGTAAGCTCTAAAATTGTCAGACTGCTAGCCGGTTTGCATACTAATTTATATGGCCAAACGCTTTGGTCTGTGCCCCAATTTGAATTGGGTTTCTACTGAACTGCACTTGCAGTGCAGTCGCACAAACTACAGTTAATTTGCAGTACATACAATTAACTTTACTGTAAGTAAAGTTGACTTGACTGTATCGTATTTAATTGCTATTTCAACACTGGCGGCTTTTTGTTTTGTGCCTGCATGCTAGCGTGGCTTGCCATCAATTCGGGGCAACGTCTGAAATCCCCCCTCAATCCCTAAGCCAATAACAAGCCAGAACTCTGTTAATTCCGATTAATTTGTACTAAAATCAACCTTTATTGCGGCCTCTTATGGCTCTTTTACTCACCCCTCCGAGGCATCCGTTCCTAATATCCAGTACCCAAATTCATTGTCATGAACTTGTGTAAATTAGGTACGCCACCACTTGCATACCTTTTGCCAGTAGTTTAAAATACTGCTATCGCCGTTATCGCTCTGGCGGTCTTCCGGTTTGCCAGGGAAATCCTGTTACTCCACATTAAGTGCCAGGCGGTCCACGTAGCCTTCGATTCGTATTGTTAACTTATTGCTGTTTACCAACCTTTCTAGAGCTCTATTAGTAGTAGCCTTAGTTATAGCTTTAGTAGGGTTATCTTTACTGTTAATCCACCAGAACTCGTCGATTTTCCGGGATTTTTATACCTTTATTAAAGTTATTACTTTTATTATTGGAAGTTTTCAATTGGTTATACTTAGCTTTAATTGGTATTTGTAAAAGTTTCTGAAGTTAGTATTTATTACCACTGGTATTAAAGGCAGTTTTAGCTTTTTGATAATAATTCTTAGTATGATATTAGTTACTATACCAATATTAAAGTTTATTATTATATCGTAAACTTCCGAGTTTAATAAGTTTAGGGTTATACGTTGATATTGAACGGATATCTAGTATATAAGGTTCCCGGTAATTGTAAAAAAAAAATTGAATTATTCTCATTAACAAGCATTATTAAAAAGTTTATTTGCGATAAAAGGTTAGTATTATGGGCAAATAAACCGTTCGCAAGGATTATTAGCTTCGCTTTCGTCAAATTTATTAACATAATATTGATTTCGTTTTACACATAGTCTATTTATCACTAAATTCACCTGTTTAATTTGTTAAAGTTCTCGTTTTACAGATTTTATTCCCATGCTGTAATAAAAAGGTCGTACGATTATTTCGGTTAATATAACGTAGCGATACAGGCCATATAGGCCCTCTGTTTCAAATAGCTTTGTAATTTTTCCTTATCGGTCTTGTCGATAATAGTCAGGCTTAAAGCTTACCCCTTTAACGTAGGCTGATATAAGTGTCGTTTTCAGCATTAATACCAAAGATATGATTTAACTATTTATTAAAGTTAAGTTATATAATTTTAGCCAACTTTTGGACCAACTTATACTTTTAAAGATTTAACTATTGAAAGGCTCCTTATCTAGCTGTTATAACCTAATATTCCCAAGAAAAAGGGTATCGTTCGTTTATATAGCTACGATACCAAAGTTTTGACTTTTTATAATTAATAAATGCATGTTAAAGATTAAAGTTTTTAAAACGAACCTATTTTTAAAGTACGTTTGGTACGTTAGAAACTGGTAAACGTTTACCTCAGATAATTCATTCAAATGCTTGATATAAAGTATTATCGTGTTAGCCGGAAACTTGTCCCTTAATTTTTTTGGTAGTTTTAACAGTATAATACGCTAAAGATTGGTGGTAGATAGCATGCACGTTTTCGTAATATCCCGTATATTGGATGTAAACTAACCTCTCATTCCAGTAGTTGAACTAGTAGCAATTACGACTATTAAACGCTGGTTGATCTTTTAAGTTTTATGCGATTAATTAAGGATCAAATCATTGCCTTTATAACCGAATTGTTAAAAGATTAGCCGTAATATTTTGTACGGCCGATCCTTAGTGTTACCTTTAACTTCGTAAACAACTATTAACTTAAAAAAAATCAAATATTAGCTCTTAAATTAAGTTAACGGTATAAATTATACAACCCTTTGTGAAAAAATGCCATTAATTTCCTCTTAATTAGTTTCGCCGAAAGGATTTCCTATTTTGTTAATATTACTTTAAGCTTGTAGCTTAAAAGTAAGTTTCTGTTAAAAAAATTCTAAGACATTTACGCTGTTATATATGATTTTTCAGGCCTATAATTCCCATTGACATCCTCCTTTTCAGTGTGTATCCTCCCTTGAGGTGGTCGTTTACGCCGTCGACGTTTTATTAGTTTATTAATAATCAACTTTAAAAGCTTATATTATCTGATTTGATTAACTCGAAAGTTGTCGACTTCAGGATCTTTATTATACTTAAGGGATCTGAGGGGTCTTCAGTGCGGCTTAACTTATATAGCTTCAAAGGTTTCGGAGCTGTTAGTGATTTTAACTACCATATTAGAGTTAACGATACTTAAGATTTCATACGGCGTATCCTATTTTTCTGGATCGCGTTTTGTAAAGATTTTACTTTAAAAGGAGAGGGATAGTACGTCCGTTGTTAAAGATCCATTCCTAGTATTAAAAGAATCGTTAACCTAGCGGCGTACCAATTTCTTCTTTCGTGTTTTTAAGGCTTTACCGTATGTTATAATACGTTTTTAAGTACTTGTCAAGAGTAACGACTTGGTTATTATACGTAGGTAAAGCACTTAATACCAGTAAGAGTAATATAAGTCCGTTAGGATTAATGATATCGTTGAGCCCTTTTACTGTTAATTAAAGCCATGTTTATTAATTTATAAAACTTTAGGTTTTTAATGAGGATATCGTAGGCCATTTGTAATAAGGCTTATACCCTTTCGACCTTACCAATACCCTAGTAAACTTCAACGGGAACCTATTTACATTAAATACTTATCGCTCTTGTGTTAGCTTAAAATTCTATCGTAATACAATTAGTGCCAATGTTGTAAACTAATATGTTTAATTACCAAAGGTATATATTAATCCACCAAGCGCGTAATACCTCCTATATTTCCTTCGCCATAATGATGTTAAGGAATTGGGTGTCGTAAAAAGCTGTAGCGGAGTTTGCAATGTGTCAGACTAAGTTATCGTCTAGGTAAAACACGTTTATAAAAACTTTCGAATTAAAATCTTAATTTTCTTTTAACATAAACTTGAACCTCAAAAGGACTTGAACTTATATTTGGCAATAGTAGTAAATCCGTTAAATAGATTTTAGTAATCGCAAGTTTACTTTTTACGACCAATTACCTTTAAAACCTAACAAATCTTATTAATTGCCAGGTGGTTGAACCTACGATATAGTTAACGAAGTTCAACTTTCATTAACTTTAACCCTACTACCTTTAGTTTTTAAGGGTAAAATCAAAGGTACCCTTATTTAAGGATAAGTGGAAACTTTTTACCAGCTTTAACTTAAATTAGTTCTTTAATTAAACATCAATGTTAACACCAATGTTTTTTATGTCTTTTAGGCGAAGGAGAAATGGGGTAGGGGATTCCAAAATGTAAAAAAAATAGAGTTAATAATAGTGTTAACCATCGTCGATCCTAATAAGAATAGTTGTTTTTACAAAGCCAAAGCTATCCTTAGCTTTATTAGCATCCGCGTGGTCAAGTTTCGTAATAATGTTAGTATTCCCTTATAACGCGACATATTAAGATTATCCTCTTATGAAGTACCGTGCTGCCCCTGTATCCGGTATAATCCCATAAAACCCCTATTTAATGAAACGGTTTTAAATAGTAAAGAGGTATATAAGGCCAGTATCTTTATTGTTTTGTTAGCGGTAGGGGTTTTTAACTATAAAGAGGTATAAGAAGGCGTGGTCGGCCAGTTATTACGTTACTTCCGGTCCAGTACCGGTGCCAGTATCATCGTACCAGCCGATAACCTTTAGCTTCTTTTCCTATTATTTAGTTTTACATCTATTGAATTGTATCACTTATTCGATATAATCTCTGATAAGAGACGAGGGAAATTACGTGTAATATATTGCTCGTTTTGGTTTACGTTTGGCGGTAATATAACTTGTTGATCAATAGCGCTGCTTGCCGCAAATTTAACATTTCTTAACGTTTGATATAAACTTGCTTAACCGGTTCAAAGACTTTGAGGAAAAGAAATACCCTCCTTCGTGGGTAAATGTCTGGGCCTTCTATTATCCATACTAACTAGGCCTTCCTTATCTTCGATTAATATAATACGAATGGGAATAGTTTTCTTTTTCGTTATTGAATACCGAAACTTGAAGGTATATACCAGATGAGCCAGAGACTCGAGTAGTTGTAGTCGCTAACGAGGAACGTAATTACCCAGAAGAAGAAAAACTTCATAGTTGGCATCGGATGTTAAAGGGCGTATTCGAACTCTTTATAGCCCGTAACAGCTTTCCGAACCTATTATAATAATATTCCTTCAATAGCTCCCACGTTCCCCATTACTTATTGGTAAAGTATCAGTCTATTAAGTATTTAATTAAAAATATCCATTTTTTTCTCCGACTCTTTCTTATAATCTAGCATATAAAACAATTTAATAATATTTTAATCTGTATAATACTAGGAAAAATTGACATCGCACTTGAAAAAGCCTTTTAAGCCATTATAAATTTCGCGAAAAGAGAAATAATTCGTCAGCTACCAAAGTTATTATTCTGCAGCTTAGCCGGTAGGAATACTGGGAAACAACAATTGAAAACCTGGTAATTAAACCTTTTTCCAGAAAAATGTAAAAAAATGGGCCTAATTTAACCTGGAAGAGGTTATACGACTTACCATTATACTTTTCCTTTCCTTCTTAGATTTTAATAAACGTGGCAATTGCCGTGTAATCTATATTCACTATAGAAATACGTCGAGAGGAAAGGGTAATATGATGGTTGTAAAGACTTTTTATATCTTTTGGATTATCAAAGGACTAAGGTTATTGGTGTTAATTGGTAGGATAGTTATCTTTTACTAAATTTAGAAGGGAAAAGCTAGTGGTTGTACCTTCAATAGGCTCTCGTATGAAGCTAGTTAGCTTTTAATTTGGCTTCTAAAATTGTATTTTTTTTAGAAGCCTGGGGAAAGAGGAATGAATGGTTTCCGTTGCAGGGAACTTAGTAATAATCCTCTTGGTATTAAGGGGTCCGTCGAAGTTTCTATTTAATTAACTAGTAATCTCAATGGCTTACTGTATGTAAATTAATTGATTCCTTACGTCTAGTGACACTAACGCGTTGAGATTCTCACGTAATAGGGTTTCAAAAATTCATCTGAGCTTGGGAAGGTCCGTACTAACGTATGTGTAGGTATTAAAGGTTACTATTGTTAGCAATCCCTTTGCCCTTAACTAAAGTCTATTAAGGCTCTTTATCCGTAACGCATTCGTAAAGTAGGTTGGCCAGGTTACCCTTCTTCCATTTATTTGTAGGGAGTTTAACTTATCGAGTAAATAGTTTGATCTTTATTATTATCCTAGCTTGCTTATCTGCCTTATTTTATATACTTAGACTTTAGTCGCTAAATCATTTTTGAGAGTCATTAAGAGCTATAGGTTCACGGTTAATTTTGGTAGGTTTTAAGTTGAAAATAAAGCGGCCGATTTCGTTGGCAAGGGATTCGGTCGCAGAAACTTCGTCGGCATTTATATTCCAGAGGTTTCCATCGTAGTGTTTTTCGAAAATTCCACCGAAAGCTTTGATTGCCTTCTTTCTAGCAGGGTTGGTAATTCCCTTAATTCTAACACGTTCTCAAGCCATCGTAATGTTTATTGACAGGTGTAGAGAAAAAAAAGAGTGGTGTAAAGTGGTGGGTGGTAGGTTCGCTGTTAAAGTTAATATAGGTTAAAGGTTATGTGACTTATTTGTTTTTTCTTTGAAGTTTATAGTAGTAGTATCTGTAGTAGTACTAACTTATCCGTTTGCCAAATTTCCAACTTGGTAATCTTTAAGACTTTTAGGCGATTATTCTCAACGACTTTGAAAAGGATTAATAAAGATTTATTAGTGTTTTTAACAGCGATACCGACGCCTACTTCGGAATTACCGTGAAGAAAACATAATCCAGAAGCCATCCCTATGTACTGCTGCAAAAACGACACAGTACTATAAGGGCGCTTCGTAAAAACCTTTCCTCTACCTTGCCTGAACAAAGCGTAACAACTGGAAAGCAGATTCTTCTTCTACTTCGCCAATTTACAATTAACTTAATAAGCACTAATCAGTGTTGGTAAGACTTTATCGTTACAACGAAGTCGATTCGAATCACTGAGGTCAAAGTAACTGGTGCTACGTTAATATTTATTGGTTAAGATGCGTATGTTCTAAGTTTGGCAGACTGCTAGCCGGTTTACACACTAACTTATAAGTTCAAACGCTTTGGCCTATACTCCACTTTGAGGGAGGCACCTATTGTACTACATTTGCAGTGCAGTCCTACAAACTACAGTCAGTTTGTATTACGTACAATCAATTTTACAATAAGTAAAGTTGACCTAACTGTACAGCATTTGATTCGAATTCCAACAATCGTATTGAAAAAAAATCTTTTTAAAGTTACTTCGGGTTTTAGATTCTTTTTACTCTTTGGGTTTCAAAGGTCCTTCATCGTATTTTCATACAAATTTATATTTTAATCAGTTTTAGTGTTAAAACACACATAGTTTAAACCGTTACAACATCTCCTTATAAATATTTACCTTTTTTTTTTTCATATGGGATCTGTAGTCGACCGAGTTAGCTACTAATTAATGTCGGTAAGGTCTTGTTCTATTTACTTAAATGTGATAACAAAAAACCATAGTAAAAATTGGTAATGTATATGAAAAATAACTTTAAAGGAAAATAGGAATTCGGAGAGTGTACGCCTCAAGTAGGAGCTTATAAGCTTTCACTTAGGTAGTAGCATTATACCATAAACTTTGCTAATATATCTTCTGAGCAGTGGAACTTTACCGTACACTCTGCTAATACCCCTTCTAGGCAGTGGCACGATACTATGCATCCTGCAAAGGTGCAACCGGTAATGTGACCGCTTACTTACTATAGAGATATATAATAATATCTACTATTTTAAAGGTTATTTCGAATACGATATTAATTTTGTTCAATATGATACCGATTGGAATATTATTCAGTGATTTCATATGTTAGAATTCGAAAAAAGGTCGAAAGGTTAGATCGATCGTTTCAATCAAGTATTGAATCGGTTGATAAATTATTAATAAATAGTGTAAAATACAAACGGTAGCGAAGATATATTTCGTTAGTACGTTCGATGAGCCATTGTGGTGTATAAAAATTTGAATATACCTTATAATGTTTTCACGTCACTTGTGAAAGTTTTCTTTTCTTTAGCCAATTCCGGTTGTCGTTTGCAAATATGATAGTATAGATGCCGAATTTGATTTCTTTATACCATCAAGATTACGATTTGAACGATGAAGATAATAGTTTAATTATACCTATTACATATATCGTAAATATAGTAGGCTTAGGTAATATAATTAATCAAAGACTTCAACTTAGTGGTATCATTTTTTACGTATGTAATGAATAGGATATTACTTTTCTCTTAGCATTTGAATTTAGTTGCGTAAATTTTCTCAAAATATTAAGAGATTTTGTATTTGTAGAAAATAAGATTTTTGGTTCATATGCTACACTATTGATGAATTCGAATTAAAGCAGGTAGCATACTACATTTAATACGCTTTTTGTTGGAATAGCATTACATGCAGTGCAGTAGATCAACTTTACTTACAGTGAATTTGACAGTACTGCAAGTTTAGTGTATTGTTTATGGACTTAGCGATTTGGGTATTAGTCGAGTGTAGTACGCTGCACTTCACACTAGGGTACAGGCCAAGCAATTGGCCTTACAAATTATAGTGCAGACTGGCAAGTGGTCTTCCAACCCTAGAACAATAGATCCACCATATGACCAATGCAATACTACTGTTACTTCGACCAATCAATCGAATGGACAACGTTGCAACGATCTAAAGACTTGAGAACACTGTTACTTTTCATTATAAATAGTTACATTTTAAAATATATTACACTTGTTACAGAATTTGAAAGTAAGAAGGTATAAACAATTAGCTTAAGGCTATCCACTAGCACGAAATTACTAGCTCTTTCCCTAAAGTAACATAATGATAAGCCGATCATTTCTTTTAATACCATCTTATAAGCGAAGTTTTCTATATTATTAACTCGTAAATTAACATTGAATCTTTTTCGCAGAAACTTTAGGTTGGTCACGGCTAAATTATATGTTATCAAAAAGTCATGCGTTTGGAAGAATCAGCTAATTAAACTTTTGATTGAAAGTATAAAACATAATTTCAGCGGATCGTTAATCCGTATTTTTAATGTTGAAGATACTTATAGTACATACCTTATCCTTCATTAAAAGAGATAAGCCATGAGTTTACCAATATTAATTAAAATAACGAGGCGAAATGAAATCGATAACTTGTGTAAAAGGCTCGAATGGATTACGTTGTTATGTTATATCAGCCGGGGATATGTTACGACCAATCGATGAAGATAAAAGTTCAAAATTTACAAAATAAGGACTTTCATGGGTCAAATAAATCGACTCAATTACAAATAGATCACTCAAATAAAGTTGTCGATATAATACACGTAGAATTTATGATGGTAAAGTTAATAGCTTTTGCAGATGGATTTTTTGCGAATAATTTTGACTTTATATCGTGAATACAATTTCTGATAATATTCATTAACAGGGATAGTTCTGATAGGCGGCTAAAAACTTTTACTAACCTTGTATATTAGCTATTTATTCAATATTTACTTATAATACGAAACGTATTAATATTTTAGGTTCATGTTATAATAGTAAGCCTTAATATTAGTATAGTATGTATTGGTACGTTAAATATTATTAATAAACAATTGAATTGTTTTCGATATTCATGATTTTATGGATCAACTATCGAAACCCTTGGAAGTGTTTTTGAAAGGTGGTAAAAATAAGTAAAACAACATTTGATAATAAACGAAAAAAATATTAGGAATGTATACAAAGTCCAGGAAATTAATAGATTCAAGAAAGTTAACCTTGAAATGAATCTCGTTTAAAGCATAACAAAGATTACGCTCACTAACGCTTTAAAATGGTTTGTGAATAATAATATATGCATCGTACAAATCGAGGGTTATGTTAACCGCTCGGCATCTGATATAAAAAAAGGATGTCTTTGGAAACTCAAAAATTACTAGGGTAATATTAATAATAGTAGTAAGGGAGAAATGCATCTTTAAATCCATTGGTAAAGCTTACGTAATTAATGATATATAAATCCGTAATATACAAGTTTAGGGCGAAAAAATAAGGACGGCATTCAACAAAGTTGAGATTTGAAACTATAGAGCAAAGGGTTGTAATGGATATGAATTTGGATATGAAATATATTATTATTAATAGAGTTTGAGGTAATAGAGCGGAGAGAAACTTCAAAGAATGCTACTAATAAGTAATTGACTACACTAACATGCGACAAAAAAATGAAAAGTTGCTAGTATTGAAACAGCAGTTAATTGCAGTACAGTGATATTGATTTTACTAATAGTAAGTAAATTGTACTTATGATACGTTAAATGCATTTTTTATGTGTTGATTGAAAGTTAAGTACAATAGGTGCCCGATTCAGACTAAGGTACATAGTAATCAATTGACTATAAAAATTATGGTAAAAATCGACTAGTAGTGTGCTAAGCTTGAAACTAATACATCATCACTTTCGATACAACAATAGTTACTTCAACCAGAGATTTGAATCGACTATATTGAAACAATAAATGCTTACCAACACTAATTAATGTTTTTCTGGTCAAGAATATATGAGGCTGGTAGAAGAAAGAGTTACTTTTAGGATATTATGTTTTATTTAGGCCAAGTAAATGAAATACTTAAGCGGAATGCCTTTATACATTGTAAAGCTATTGGCGGCAACATAAAGAGAGTTTAGGGATTATGCGAGTGATTTTGATAATTTATAAATTGAGACGGTATCGCTATTATCATTAAAAATACTATGAAAATTTTATTGAACTGGCTTTCAAAGAAAAACAATAAAATTAAAGGCTCAAAAACTTCAAATTCCTAAGTTGCCAAATCATCAAACGACTAAATATTTACTACTATTACAGGTACAACTATTGCATATCTCAAATCGTAAACTACTAAATCATAGAATCATTTTAACAAATAACATTTTTAATGGTAAACAACTTTTAATCTTTTTTCAATATTAATCGTTTTTCACCTAAACTTTTTTTATTTTCATTGAAATGGTCATCGTCAACGTTTAAATCAATATCTTGATCGATTTCGTTTAAAAAGAACAAATGAAAAACTTTGGATTCAAATTTATGAGGTATTTGGACAACGACTTATAGTAAAAAAGAAAAAGTTGAAGAGACATAACACCTGAATACTTAATTGCTCATATAAATTACTTCATTTCAATATTAAAATTTACCCGAATTAATAGGTAACTTTCCGGTTTTCACAATTTTGATGAATATTTTAACGAATAAATTTTGAAAATGTGGAAGGCAACAGATACGCAAGTTAAAACAAGTTCTCAAATTGAATTGTTCAATAAAAGTGTAGACTTGTTTATAAGGAAAGAAAAAAAATTAAATTGAGTAAATGTATTTTACGAATGCGTAACTGATAAAAGGTTTTAGTGAATACATAAAAACGAAGACAAAGATAAAGTTATTCTTTTCTATAATATCCCTTAATACCTTAACCCATATTCCTAATACCTTATTCAAGTCCAAATAAGTTTTGGAACCTTTCAAACTCAAGACCTTAATGGGTCAATACCGTTAATAACGATACGAAATTATTGAACCTAAATGTGACAAGTTTGTAGGTTTGTGAATTAATTGAATAAAAAACATATTAAAGTCTATTTTAATACTAACAAGATTACCAATAAGTCTATGATAGTTTTCAAGGTTACTCATGCTTCAAATTTAAGTACATCCGCTAATAATAACGCCAACTGTGAGGATAGAGTGCCTTTACGCTGAAACATATTATAGGTACAATTGAAGTCTCCCACTCCGAATTTTATCCAAAACTACTATCTTGCCTACCAACAAAGATAGTAGCCCCATTATTACCAATAGAAGGATTAAAAATATTTTTACGATTAGTATATTACTTTTTTATTTTAAAAATATTTCATGGTAGATACTGTGGGAATAGTAGTAAAATGCAGTAAAGTCAAGTCAACTAAACTATTAGTTTAGTTGATTGTACTGACTGTAAATTAGCTGCAGTCTGTGGGACTGCACTGCAAGTGCATTTCAGTAGGTGCCCACTTCAAAGTGGGGCACAATCCAAAGCGTTTGGCCATATGAATTAGTGTATAGACCGGCAAGCCATCTACCAAACTTAGAACTTACAACTCATCAACCGGAACTAATTTCAATTCAGCACCAGTTATTTCAACAACAGTGATTCGAATTGAATACGTTGCAACGCTAAAGGCTTACCAACACTGATCAGTAACTATTAGGTAAATTACAAATAAGCTAGGCAGAAGAAGAAACTACCGTCCTCATACAATCTACATCAAATGGCGGCCAAGAGTAAAAGAAAGTTTCTTACGAAGCGCCCCTATAATACTTTCATCTGTTGCGTCAGTATGTATGAAAGGACTCTGAATTATGCCAGCTATTGTGAAAATTTAGGAGCAGACGTCGGTATCGCTATTGAAAACACCAAGAGATCTTCATCGATCCTTCTTGAAAAAACGTTAAGATTAACCGCTAAAAGTCACAAACCGGTAATTTGACCAATGTCTAAGTTATTACTATTACGGCTATTACTAATTCAAGTACTAATACTGCAAATTTAAAATCGGAGAAACGACTAAGTTTCACGACCTTTAATTATACCAACTTTGATGACAAATCTATAACCTACCTCTCTACACTACTATTTTTCCCTTACACTTCTTAATCTTAGTTACGATAGCTTCAAAACACGCTGAAATTGATACCATTAAAGACACTGATTAAAGAAGGATGATTGAGGACCAAGGTGTTATATTTGTCAAATATTACGACAACAACATCTAGTTTCTAAACCCTAATAAACCCTCTTTAATTAAATACCTTACCAATGCAATAGGCTCCTATATTGTCGATTGAAAACCCACCGAAATAGTGTAAAGCATAAAAGCGCTAACATCCTTTTCAAAATACCTTTAAAAATTATACCTCAATATGTAGAAGATAGTAAATATATATGTCATACTTAGATTGAAACGTGAACTCGTAGACCGAGGTATTAAACTCCTGAAAAAAATGAAAAGGCGGTAACCTGAGAAAAGTACTTTATAAATACGCCACCAATAAAAAGCCCTAATAAATATTTGAAGTTAAAGATAAAAGTATTACTGGAGATAGCATTCCCTAACGCTTCTATACGCGTTTTCAAGGACTTATCCAAATCTAGATAAGTTACTTAAACCCCCTTACCTAAAATAAACAGTCGAATACCATTATCCGTAAGGAATTCATCAATCTATACGCCTCAAGCCTTTAATACCACTGGTTAATTTAAGAGAAATATCGATGTACCACTTAATACTGAAAAGAGTATTACCAAGTCTCCTGCGATGGAAACACTAAAGTTCTTTTCCCTTAAGCCCATTAATACGTCCCGTTTCAATAGCTAAATTAAGGGGAGAAGCAGCTCGATACGTGAGCCTACTGTGGCGACGACTACTGGCTTCTCCCTCCAAATTTAGCTCAAAGTAACTATCCTACCAACTAACACCATTTCTAATACCATTGAAAGGATTGAAAGGATGTACACGACCAATAAATTACCTTTCCCCTTCGATGCATCCCTATAGTAGATACGGATTATACGGTAATTGCTACATTCGACAAAATTTAGAGGAAAACAAATGTATAACGATAAGTCGTATAACTTTCTCGATGATAAATTACGCCCGTTTTTTAACATCTACCGAGAAATAAAAGTAAAATTACTAGGTTTTTACTCGTTATTTCTAAGTATCCTCACCAGTTAAGCTGAAAATCATTACCTTGGGTACCTGATGTATTATTACTCTTTCCGCTAAATTTACAATGGTTTTAAGAGCTACTTGAAACACAATATCTATCTTATTCAATTCCATACCGACTAGAATATTATCAAATGGTCTTATATATTAGATTCAAAGAAAGAGACGAAAAGCAAGATCAACCTTTTTAATTCGATATTTTCATATTGATACTTTGTTAACGACTCATAGAGACCATGAAGGCTTTGGAAAACATATTTTTTTAATAAATTTGCTAACTTATTACTGGTTATAAAAAGTTTTAATACGCCCTAAAATACCCTTTCACCGCTTATAAAAGGTTTTCCGATTAATTGTGTTTCTCGTTGGCAACCGTAACGATTCGACTCTCGAAATCAACTAGTATATACCCTTGAGCTTTAAATTAAATAAAGACGAAAAAAAAATTTACACGTATTATATCAACTGAAAATACGAAAGACCCAGAAAATACGGATAACGAAAATCCCGGATCTAAAAACGTAACCAAGCCAAGTACGAACGAAGGTATTCCTTTTATTTAAATTCTTTCAGCCAGATAAACTAGTTCACTTTAAACCTCAAAAGATATTATATTCACAATAGGTGAATCTGATAGATAATACGCCGCATTATCACCAAACGAGAATTAAAACAGCTAACATATTACGTATAATTTAGTTGTACATTTAATTAGAATTACGTAGAATAAGTAACAAACTTTCATAAAAATGAGAATCAGGAGAACGAAAATAAACCTAAGGTTATCGGCGAATTAAAAAAAATAACACAGGCCTAAAAGTAATATAATAACTCGCCGACTTCGCTTTTTTATACCACTTAATAGGTAAAAACCCTTATTACCGACATAATGATGAAGAACATAGCCTTACGCACCTCTTCACCATTTGAAATCGTTATTGGAAACAGTTTTTTTTAGGGTATTATGCCGAATATTGTGATAATATAGTATTTAACGAAAGGTTATTCGTAATACATCACGTTACAAATAAATACTAATATAGCTACAAAACCGAATTATACGGATATTAATAAATTTAAGGTCGGTTTTAACCTTGTTAACGAGTTCTATTTACTAGGATTGACAACTATTACAATGATAGTTATTCCTATTATTTTCCATAACTTAAAACATCATGCTACTTTCAATTTTGAACCATAAGAACAATGAAAACTTTGACGTTAACGTTAACTTTTAAATTATTAAACTGGTTTAAGTTAAGGATAGTAAAAGGTTTTTATTTAACTTTTAAAAGGGGTATCCTGAATTTTACCCCTTATGGATAAAAGTTATAGTGTTGAACGTGAGGAAGTCGAAACTTCGTTGATAACATCGTAGGTTTAACTACCCGGCGACTAATAGGTTTCAAAAGAATTTAAAAACTATTTATTACGAAAATGTAAGTTGATTAACGTAAACGGTAATTAACCGAATAAACTAATATCGTAAAATACACTCCTAAACCCCTTTAAAGTTGAAATTTACATCATAGGAAGATGAACATTTGAACATTAAAATTTAAGTTAATTTGTTTTACTTAAAAGGTAAACTAATACTTTACCTCGTGAACATCACCACGGCTTCCCATGACACCAAGTTCCTTAAAAATATTTCGACGAAGGAAACGTAAAAGTCATAACGTACTTTATGGATTAAAACATATCTTAGGCTACTAAACGTATTAGTTAATAATACCTCTATCAATTCTACTACGATGGAATTTCAAGTTAATATTTGGTCGATATAGATTGAATATAACCAAATCACTATTGAATTATATTGTGGTAATAGTCAATTCAAAAAGGCTTACACTTTTTTACCAAAGACTTATAAGATTCTTTAGAAATTGAAAGTTTTACAAAGTAAAAATTACAGTCTAAATGGCGGTAAAAGGCTTTAACAATACTATGAGCCCTAACGGCTTTATGCCAACTTTACTAATATTTTAGGCTTACAAACATATAACGATTAAGTCGTCATCATCGCCAAACAAATAAACGGACGATATAATATATATTAAAGCCTTAAAGAAATTAAAGACTGAATCATCACATCGCTGGGTTAACGATACCCCTAACTTTAGGAACGAATTATATACAACAAACTTGCTATCTTTTCTCCTTTTACGTAAAGTTTTTATGTAGCGAAAGCTAGGTAAATACGATAGCCCGTACAAAATCTTAAGTATTATCAACTTAAATATGGAAATTGAGACTATTAACAGCTTAATAACTTTCAATATTTCATTAGTTAATCCGTATAAAAAAAACTTAATTTTATCAAAGATCTTGACGTTGACAACTTTCAAGACGAATGAATTAGCTAATATAATTCTCCCAAGCCAGTCGTTAATAATCCAATGGAATTTTGACGATATTAAAGACTACCTAAAAAGGAGAAAACACATTGAAGAGGAAAACGGCAACAATAACTATAGGTCTAGGAGGGCATATACAATGGTATAAGTATCGTAAAAGGAAATATTTGAGGAAAGGTTTACCCATAAGTTACGTATCAAAGGAATTATTAAAATATCGGCCAAATCATTTAAGGACAACAACTAGGAAAAATTAACGGCTTCCTTACACGAATTGCGATTTAATCTATACTCTTAATTTAATTTAAAAGCCAAAAATTTACAATTCTGAGGTTCAATATTATCTACGAATTGAAAGGAAAAACCACGAACTAGCCGAACAAAAAAACACGGCTAATTGTTTAAGGAAACGGTAATAAAGGTAAGTATCAAATCATAACTTCATCGTTTACAATTTGAAAGATTATCCAACGTTGAGTGATCTTCATTGCTAACAGTTTAACTGCTGGTATAAGTGGCTAATTTACACTTAATATCCGGAATAGAATGCAAACGTATGTGTAATCTCCCACTAATCTTGATTGGATTATACTATTAAAACTACAAAAAAAAACTAAAGGATAAGTTTCTAGTTGATACGATAATGCGTTATATTAAACTTTTATAAGAATTACCAAACGCAGGCGTCTATTTTCTTTCAACGTTCCAGGCGTACTTCAAAAATAAGCGGAATAAAAAGACTTCAATATTTCACATGTACCGATTAATTACGAGAGGTAAACTTCGATATTGTAGGTATAAAGGTACTAAGGCCGGAGCTGTCGCTCAAGGTGGTCAGATTCTGTCTATAAACCTCGTTGAAGATAGAAAAGTAGAAGTCCCTACTTGAGGGCTGATGTGGAGCTGAGAAGATGGTGTGACCCTGTTACGTGACGTGTGAGAGCTTATTTCCATGTAGCTTCCTCCCTGCTCCAGATCATTGTAAGAGCACGTAGGACTACCAGGAATGGATCCCTGGTAATATTAGCCAGGCACCAGCTTGTAACATTACCCTCAAAGACACCTCAAAGACCCCCCCCCCCTCCTTCCCTCTTTTCTACGCGGCGGTACGTAACATGCGAAAGGTATGAAGGGAGGAAAGCGCGCCGTTTTTGAGCTGTTTGAAACTTCGTAGTATTGTGAAGAAGGTACTAAGCCGAACGATTCTTACGTCACATAAAAGGTGCTTTATACCCTCCCCTCCTATAAATAATCCATAAATTACAGTTTCGGAAAAAAAACTATCTTTTAACCTTTACTCCATTCTACAACCCCATTGATATTACAATGTTGATATTAAGATAAAGCCTAATTGAAACAACTTTTTCCTATATTTATTCTCGTTTTATTCAATAAATCATTAACTAGTTACGAAGATCGATAAGGTTATGAAAAAAGTAAGGTAATTTTATTCGAAAACCGATTGAACCTTATTAACGAGCGTAAAACGCCTGACCTTATAGTTTATTAATATATATCTTAACGGAACTCGTAAGAAAATATATTTTAAGTACGTTTACAACATAATATATAATTCTAGGAAGTGTTATTATAATACCGAAGGTAAGTAATTTATATAATCGCAAGAAAGCTATTAACTATCGGTTAGATATTAGTATTTAGTATCTATTTCGTTTCGCTATTACTCTAAGTGATAGTTTAGTTATTAATATAAGCTTTTAAATTATGTCCTTAGTATTAATAGGACTTCAAAGAAATTATCCGAGACTTATTTAGTATTTAATATTTAGACCCGGTTTAAATTATGGTTTTCGTAGCCGCTTTTGAAGTGTTAAATAACGGGTAAAAAGCGTCTAAACCTAGGTAGTCATTGCCAAAAAGGCTATAAAAATTCGGTGAGATATATAACAAAAGGTAAAAAACTGAGGCAAGGCGGGTTTTATAATCGCCACCCTTATATATTCTAGTTGCATACGGGTTATCCAACTTATAAACGAAAAATACAATACTTAAGTAGGTTTTTCATAATAAGGTAAAAACATGGAAATTTTAGTTAACAAACGGTTATAAAACATAATTAAAAGCGATTTAAAGGCGTGTTAAGGTTTTCGAACGTATCAACACGAAGTGAGGGTATATAAATGTAAAGTAAAGTAAACTAGTCAAAATGGATGAGATATTTGCAGGTGAAAATTCGTATAAACATTTTGAAGATATATTGAAGTAGTTTTCGTTAACGTTAATCTTTTATAAGTATTAATATATTAATTCGGTATTCATTATTAGCGGTATATATGCCGTTCCTTTTGATAATATACTATGTAAAATATCAAACCCGTTCATAAACCAGGCGTAAAAACCCGTTGTTATATTCGGCTTATTTATAATGCGATTCGCAACTGTGAAATACCACGGTATTATAAAAGCTTAAAAGCGATTTTTATGATAGATATATATAACCTACCCACTAAACTAGAACATGTCATATCGGTTGGTTAATAAACAGAATATATTCGACTTAAGGTTTATTACAGGCCCATAATTTACTTTCAACGTGATACTTAGGTTTCGTTTCACATTTGTCATCAATAATATTTACGGTTTACGGTTAAAAGTTTCGAATTTGATAATTTAGGACCGAATTTAAAGGTACCAAAACGAATTAATCAATATAGAACCGAAGGTGTTGTCCATCTAATATGTCGAATTCGATAATATATGAGTTAATTACATGCATTATACGGTACCTATTGTAAAGTTAATTTAATTTTTGGGACAATTCGTTCGGTGTATAGTCTTTTTTTAAAAAAAGCCAAACGTCGTCGCCGACCCGAAAACATTCCGATGGAGAATGTCGTTCATTAACTGCTTCTTTTATACGCTATCACGCAACCGTTATGACGATTTATTGGAATTTTATAACCTCGTAAATAAAGTAAATGAAAATTTGAACCCATGCGCGTAATGTTAAAATTGAGACGAGAAAATATTATACCGGTTATATAAAGTCGACTTCATAATCGTAGATTATAAAAAATAGGTCAATACCGATATTAATTGTATTTTTATTATTCAGTATTACTTTATAGCTAGGCTATAAACGATTTAAGTCTAATTAGGTATAAACTACGAAAAAAAGTAAATCTGTTAAGACGTCCTAATTCGCACGTTCGGTTACACCGTTGATTTCAGGATGAAAAACAATATTGAGGCGTTATTTTACCCCGGGTAAGTCGTAGGATCGCGTTTAAAATCCATTTGTCCAATTTAAACGACGGTAATTAATAAACGTATAGAGAAATCCGTAAAATCTTCAATAATAATTTAAAAACCGCTTCGTATAAGCTTCGAAGGTTATAATAATTGTAACCGTGAAGGTAGTTACTTTATTTAAACGGTCTGTAATAATTATAAGGTAACATGGTTCATTAATACGTTTATAAGGTGAATTGACTATAAAGTCCATAAAATTTTCATTTTAAAGCTGTTCGGAAACCGGAAGGGGTTTCAAAAAAACCTTTTTGACGATGGTTTGAATAGGTTATAAGTTTATAAAAGTCGTAATGACGGTAAAAACAACGGATTATGCGATATAAGCCGGGCTAAAAGTTCGTTTTGAAAAAATAACAATAATAATATCTCAGCTTAAGTACTTGATGAAAAAAAAATATCAATAATTTCAATGAACACGGTAATAAGAGGCTTGTTAATAGGTAACTGAAAACGATAACTAAATAGTAAAACCTTATCGTTGTTTACCGAATATTTGGAAATTGAAAATTTGAATATTTAGTCGTTGTTGATACGAATATATATTGGGAAATATCGGTCTTTTATACCAATTCTACGTACTAATCGGGGGTAAATAACATCGTGAACAATAACGACGTCCTAACAACTTTAAAAATCGATATTGGTAAAACTTTTACGACCTTTTAAACTGGATGTGCTGGCGACGGTTAACTGTGAGATATGTGTATGCAGAAACGACTCGAAAACGGCTTATTCGGTGCGTAATAGTTAGAGTTTTCGATTTCTTTTTTTAAAAATAATGAGTCGAAAAGCCTTTAAGGATAGTTTGGTTTCGTATTCATAATGTATTATTTCGTATATAATTTACTACCTTGTTGTAAAACAATCGAAAACGGAATTATAAAAAGCGTCTAAGTTAGCGAACTTATTGTTTAAGAAGCCATTATTTAATTATAAAATATTCCAGGTTTTTATAATACGTTAAAATTGTAAACGGGTGTGCGGTACTCTAGAATTCCGCGTTCTATACTTTCACATAGCTTATAATCCCGAGTAACTACTTATTGGATATTTTGTAATTATATTTGACGGGTGATAAACTATAAGAATAATATATTACTAGGCGTAGGTTACCGCGATCTTCACGTTGAACAAGGCAGCCTCATGGGGCCTAACCGGAATAATCAGCTTTTAAAAAGGTATTGTAATCAGGGTTTCATTACGCGAAAATAAGTTTGGAATAAAATTAAGTTTAATACGCTCGAAAGTAAATTCTTCTTTGGACCCCTAACGAAGAGTGGTACCTTTACGGGTTGGCCGAAATAACGGTTTGATAATCTTCAAGTAATTACGAATAAAATTCTGGTAAAAGTTCGCGAATTTCAAAAAAAAAAAAAAAAAAAAAAAAAAAAAATCCCNNNTGAAACACCGAATTCGTATTTAGATATATCGAGGTTAAGTTTCACGGCGTTTAAAACGTTGAAGACTTATTAAACGTGAACAATATAATCATTAAAAGGTATTGTAATCAGGGTTTCATTACGCGAAAATAAGTTTGGAATAAAATTAAGTTTAATACGCTCGAAAGTAAATTTTTTTTTGGACCCCTAACGAAGGGTGGTACCTTTACGGGTTGGCCGAAAAAACGGTTTGATAATCTTCAAATAATTACGAATAAATTTTGGGTAAAAGTTCGCGAATTCAAAAAAAAAAAAAAAAAAAAAAAAAAAAAATCCCTAACTTGAAATCTAACGTAAAGACTACGTATTCCCGGATAACGGGCAACTTTTTTAGGTATATACGAACTCTAATACCAGCCTTGATACTAAATTCTAAGTATTTGGTTTTTTGAAACACCGAATTCGTATTTAGATATATCGAGGTTAAGTTTCACGGCGTTTAAAACGTTGAAGACTTATTAAACGTGAACAATATAATCATTAAGGGCACTATTAAAGTGAACGAAGATATTATCGAAATGAACGTAATAAAAGATATCCAAAAAATGTTGTAACTAATTCTTTATATGTCTTTAAAAGGTAGCGAAAGCATTAAAAAAATCGAAGGAAGTAATAAGTGGTTCGAAAAATCTGAAACATTTACTAAATATAATCTTTTATTCTTTTCTCTCTTTAATACGGAACTTATAAAAAGCAGTTTCAACATTGAATTTAAAAAACCACTTAGCTTGGGAAATGTTCGTCATCGTTTCTCTAATAGAAGGAAGCGAATAACAGTACCTTTTCGTAAAAACGTTCATCGGGCGATAGTCGATCTAAAAATGTAAGCCACCTTTAGGTTTTTTCACGAAAAGTATGAGGGCACCCATTAAAGAGCTACTTATTCGAATATAGGTTTAATTAAGTAATTCAGTTGATATTTTGCATAAGATAAAGAGATTTTTATGCGATATACTGTATAACGAGCATTACGGTACTTTTAAAGGTTGGTATTAATTATCGAATAAGGGGGTAAATTCTTTAAGATTGTTAGAGAGTTTATCGTAAATAAAGACGAGCGGTTTTGGGGAAAATGTTTTATTAATATCTTCAAGGGAAACGGCAGCGAGCCGCGTAGTAGCGGTTTGGTTCTTAAGGTTCTTTCGTAAAACGTCGTGGAATGTCACGGCGCCGACTCCTCTCGACATTTTATGTATGGGCGCGAACCCCTACTTTTAAACGCAATGTTTACCGGCTCTTCTTTAAAGTAATATATATTTTGAAACGTTGTAAGTAGCCTATTAGGTTTTTATTCAAGATATACCCAATACAACGTTATATTAGAAAGAGGGGGAAATATAAGTTTCTATCCGGCAACGGTATTTATTACGGTCTTTAACGTTTAAGTCGTTCGTATGTTATATCGGATCCTATAAGAAAATACGAATACGATAACTATACGCGCCGTACCGCAAGTATAACTCGAGATATTTATAAAGCGAAAGTTACGAGTGATTAACTTAGGCGGCGTGCTGTTTAGAAGCGACTCGAAAGGCATTGCCGCTAATTATAATAATATCGCTCTAATTATACTAGGCAGGCACGTCTCTGTTATTATTCCCATTACGTAAGGTATTCCTAGTAACTATAATATTAATATCATCGTAATTAGTACGAAATTCATAAAGATGTCCGTCGATAAGTTAAGTACGAACGACCTAATTATTGTAGTTTACGGGTATATCGAGGGGAAGTAACATATTAACAAGTGTATTATTAATAGCTCACTTGAAGATAACGAGCTTAACGGAGGATTCTCAAGTTATACCGCCAACTTTCGCGAATAAAGCCTCCTAAATATTTAAAAAAACGTTAAATCGTTTACGAACTTCTTATTTTATACTTATAAACTAAGTAATAACAGTTTCAACCGCGTTATAGTCGTAGAAGTAGGCTCGGAGCATATTTATAAAGGCGTTAGGTCGTTAGTACCGCCGTTGCCTCCGTAGGTGAAATAGTTTTTATATCGGTCTTTGTAAAACCATTCAACTATGAAAAGATAACATAAAATTGATTTTCCCTAATATCGATAAACTTCAGGTCTTTAAGTAACTTGCGTATTATCGTAGCTTTTTATACTGGAAATCGTAACTTAATACCGGAAAAATTAACCGATAATTAAAAGATTTACGTTTAGGTCGTTAATATCCATTAAATAAGTCACCGATATTATAATTGAAGTTGAAGAAATCTGAATTATTATCGTTGATAGAGTTAACACGGTCTCTAATAGGAAATAATGTGATATTTACGTCGTTTTTAGCGTACATAAGGGAACCTTTTGAAGGGGGTTATTATCTCGAAGACGTAAATATGCCGGTAATTTCGAGTTGTCGGATTATATTGGTTAACGCGTTTAGTAAGTCGGTGTTTATTTATTTCAAGTGTTAAATATACTCCCGAACGTTTTGGGTTCGCTCGATAAGTTCCGCTCATTAAACGTTGATAAAACGTTTATGTTAAGCTGTAATGTAACCGTACTGGGCCGCTAAAGCGTTTTAAAGCTGATCCATAACGCGTACGCCAAGAAGTTTCTCCAGGGCCAAAAGGTTTAGATTAGGCGGTTCAAAAGATAATAATATAACCTTAAGCTATAGCCGTTAACGAGTAGTTAAAATACTATTGGGAAGAAATCGACATTTATATGTAAAAGGATTAAGGCTAGAGCTGTCGTTTAAAGTGGTCGGATTCTATTTATAAACCTCTATAAAGAGAGAAAAGAATAAGTACTTATTAAGGAGCTGCTGTGAAGCTGAGAAAAATGGTGTAACCAGGTTACGTGACGTGTGGGAGCGTGTTTCGATACAGCTTCCTCCCTACTCTAAAGCATCGTAAGAGTGCGTAGGACTACCAGGATTGGGTCCCTGGTAATACTAGTCAGGCATTAGCTTGTAAAATTGGGTATAAAAATTAACCATACTCTTTTTTCTAAAAAAAACATTAGGTTTACAGCAATGAAATAACGTACCATCGAATAGTCAGGACTTGATGTGTATAAATTAAGCGAATCGTTGACTAAATACGTACAATTTAACTTCAATGAATCGGTAATCCGTATTTATGGTATTAAAGCTAAAAATAGAATTTAGACAAGCTTACGCCAAAAAAAACAAGCCACGAATCTAACGACTATCGATAAGTTCAACAAGGCAAAATCACAAAGATACCTAAAATAAAAGTTCTGTAAGCCTATATTATAATGCTAAACCAACTGAAAGGGTCGTAAACCCTAGTTATTACGAAGTAAACATAGTATTTACAAGAAGACTTTAACAAGGGAAATAAAAGTATTTAGTAATAATTCAACTATTTGAAATAAAGGATTAATATAGTTTCGGTAAATTTGACAAAATCGAAGTTAATAGTCTTTGTAGATGTGTTATTCACTAATAATATTAACCTTTCATCATAAATCGGGCTCCTTGTAATACTCGCAAAGAAGGAAAACCCCAAAAAACAATTGACAATCACCGAAAAATTCGTATATTGAATATTCTTTTAATATAAACTTATAGTATAGAATGTAACAGATTTAACAATTTATGGAATATTAATAAGCTTTAACATCGGTATAATAACTAACGAAACATTAAAGATTATTACCAAAGAGCTAAAACTACCTTGGATACTTATAATAATATATGAAACTATCGAAGCCTTTATAAATATTTATTCAAATTGGGCATGACTAATGAAAAACATTTAATAATAAACATAATGGCAATAAGGAACGCATACAAAATACAGAAAATCGACTAATTCAGATAAATTAATGGCAAAAGTAACCCCACTGACGTCATAATCAATACCATGCCTAATAATGCTTTAGAAAAGTTTGTGGGTATTAATACGTTAACCATACGAATCGAAGGCTACGTGGACCGCCCGGCATATAATCTGAAGTAACAAAGAGGACTTAGAAAACTTAAAGACTACCAAATTAGTAATATTAATGACAACGGTCGCAAGGAGAGTGATGGAAATACCAATAGGTTGAATTACTAGCAAAAGGTATGCAAGTAGTGGAATACGTAATACGCATAAGTCTGCAGCGAAAAACCTATATACGGGAGTTAAGTAACGAAAGGCTTGGAAATGTAAAGTTAAGGGCCGTAATGAATGTTGATTTTAGTGTAGATTGATTAGAATTGACAAAAGTTTAGCATGTTGAATAAGGAGAAATTTCTAAGGTGGCTACTAATTAACGGCGAGCTATGCTAGCATGTAGGCATAAAAGAAAAAAACCGCTAGTATTGAAATAGTAGTCAAATGCAGTGAAGTCAAGTCAACTAAACTATTAGTTTAGTTGATTGTACTAATTGTAAATTGAATACAGTTTGTGAGATTAACTGCAAGTGCAGTGTAGTAGGTGCCCACTTCAAAGTGAGGTGCAGGTCAAAGCGTTGAGCCATACAAATTAGTTTGCAAACCGGCTACGGGTCTGCCAAACTTAAAACTTACAACTCATGAACCAGAACTAATTTCAATGCAGTATCAGTTACTTCGACTACAGCCATTCGAATCAACTACATTGCAACTATAAAGGCTTGACAATAGATACTGATTACGTGGCGATTACGACATTTGTCAAGATTTGTAGAGTGAAAGAAAAATATATAAGTAAACTATATAGCTTTTTCTACGTTAATTTATAACCGTTTTACAACATTTTTCATAAAATAAAGATCAAATGACCAGTATTACCCTCGTAATTTCGCAATATCTATTTCGGCTTAATCAAAAATTATCTTTTTCCATATTTAATAAATTATTTGCTATTTAAGCAGATCGATACTGGTTTTAAAGATTATTTAGATTGAAATATAAATCTCTTTTGGTATTATATCAATTAAAATATCATATTATTTACTTATATGTTGAAATACAACCAAAGGTCAGAAAATAAGATAAACCTCTTTAATGAAATTCTGGATTAGTTCATACAATATTGATACGTAATAGAGAATATAAACATTGGCGCAAAAATATTTTGTTAACAGTTACATTAAATTATTCTGAGTCGTTTAAAATATAATACACTGCATAATTGTAATTCTAAAGATATAGAACGATAGACATGGTTATCATAGCTACTCTTAGCTATTTATATTGGTACTCACAAGTATAAAGTTCCGATTTTGATGATAGATTTTGATGAGAAATTTCTTAAATTTCTATTCAAGGATTTTCCAAGTTGATTCAGGGTATTTTGTAAATTTATTTGTCTATACCCAATATTGTATAGATCAACTTCAATACATTCTTAGTACGATTACAATGTACTTTTTTACCAATCGTAATCTTTCAATTTTATATTTATCATGTGTTATATTAATATGTCTATATATTAGAAATCATTTGTTACTTTCGAGGACGCTTAAGATACTTTTATGGTGTTAGCATCCTTACAATTCCTTGGATTCTCTTTTTTACTATTAGGTTTTTTTCATGATGGAATTAGTAATGAAAGTCTTTTATCGTAAACCATTGTTATTGCTTCCGGCTTTTCTGACCCCTCTAGCCTTTTTGGTCCCTTCGTTCCTCCAGTTAAATTACCTTCCTAGTATTTCCTTTGCTTCAGAGGAGGTTATATCTTTACAGTTGCTTCTCGTAACCAAGATTCCGACCCTGAACCTCTTTTAAGAACTAGACGAAAGGCTTTTTGAAATGATTGCAGGGCTAAAGCCGAGGAGAAGTTATAAGCTGTGTTAAAATACAATAGGTTTAATCTGTACTCATGCTGGCTCAACACCAAAGATAAAGAATACTCCGGAGACGACAGTTTCCCCCAGAGAATCAGTAAGAATATTAGTGATAGCACTAGTGGTTAATCATCTACTACTGAATAGAATTCTCAAAGTTATATAAGGATCAAGATGAAGATTATAGCTAGTCTCGGCTGTATATACTAGTACTTACTAGTACGAGGTTTCGATCATGATGATCGATATTTATGAGGATTCTATTGACGATATATCAAGAACTTCTCTAGGTAGATTATAAGTATTTCTGAATCTACAAGCCTATGTTATATATTTTTGTATAATAACTTCAAAACATTATTAAGACGAGTGTACTTTACTTTTCTTTTAAATTGAGTCTCTAGTCTCATATTTTTTATAGCCTAGATCTATAAGTCCATTTCTATCGGACTTTTTAATTCCTTTGGAGATGGTTCAACTTTAATATTCCTATAATTACGTGGATGACTTTTTCTACCTCCAGGTTTTTTTTACGGCAGTGCCAATGATGATAGTCCTTTATCTTAAAGAAATGTCATTGCTTCCGGATCTCGAGGCCCTTATGGACCTTCGGGTTCCACTGTTCTTTCAGTTGAATTACTATCTCTTCGTTTCCTTCGCTTCAAAGTACGAGCCTTTCTTATTACCTTTGGTAACCAGGTTTCGGACCTTGAAGATTTGTTTAGGATTGGCCAAAAGGCTTTTCATGAGGTCTATCGAGCTGTATTGAATCAAGAACTTCCAGCTGGTCATTATCTAGTACTAGTTGTGGAGAAGGTAGTGAATAATATTATTAACTCTTTAAACAAGTATAAAGAGGAAGATCTCAGGTTAGTAATTATTTTATACGATTGATTGTAAGTTCAATTTATGGATAGTTTTCAATTTTTTTTTAATAGCTAAGCCAAAACATAAAATGACGTCCATAAGAACTATATAATAGAAATAGAAAAACTACTAATTAATCCTTTTACTCTAAAAACATAAATTTACAATGAAAGCCAGCGTTACATATGTACAGTAATATATAAAGTTGAAAATTTTCAATATAAATATACGACCAATAATAATCAAAGGATATTTTGTTAATAGTAACTGTTCTGATATACTGGGAGCAATTTTTCAGATTTAGATAAATATAATCTTTATAGACATGGATTATATGTATTCACTTGCTGTTATCGATAACATTTTGGCAATGACATCTGAAATTATACGTATCTGAATTAGGGTATACTAAATAATTATTTTATTTATTAATTTAGATCTTTTATCTGTTATTATTAGTATACAAGATGTTTGTAAACCCTTTTCAGAATTAATCAACATATGTTAACGTATTATTCGAATCTATAAGTAATTTTTTTAAGAAACTTCGTTTTCTATGCCCTTTAAATATTCTAGCTTTTAATATCTTCATAGAAGCTTTCTAAAAAAAAAACTAGAATAAGTTTCCTTTATTAAATTCATTGGTTAACAACATTTCTAATTTTTTTTGGTTTTTAACCTGTAATAAACCAGAATTTTCCGTCTAAATCATTCGTATGCGAAGTGAATTGAGTAAATTCATTCCTTTGATACTTTGAGAACTTCAGTTAAACTTCTAAGAGAAGAACTGACTATAACGAAGAAAAACGGAAAATTCCATTATATAAAGGAGACTAAATATGCGGTCTACTAACGAATATCAACGAATTAGTAAGTTTAAGAAGAACTATATTACAGTTTTATACAATGGTCATTTAATGAAAATATAGTGGGCTCTTTATCCAGGTCAACAGTTTCTTTTTGCAAATATTGAAAGAATGGCAAATTATCTATTAGTTAAATAGAAGAAGAAAAAGTGGACGTTGTTGTAGTTAATAATGGTAAAGTTCATTCTGATTATAAATATCATCATTATTTAATAGTGTTGTTACTACAGTTGAATATTCAATTTGATTGGATTACCTCGTCATACGTATTTTGAGAGTTAATTAGCTAATTAGAATCCATATTTTACATAGGAATTCCCACTCTAATTTATTCACTTTTAACGTGAAAGTTTTTTTCTTTCAACATTAATCTGTTAAAATAACCAATTAGAGGTTGTATTCGAGGTGGTTAGTGACGCTTTGTAGGACCTACTTTTAGTGTTGAGCTATTAAAACTTGACGTTAAATCTTGTTGATTTCCCTATTTCTTCCACACCATTATATTATTTTGCAATTAATGAGTTTTAATTTAGAGATATTGTGCGAGATAATTCTGGCTTATCTTATTATATTTTTCACTATGAGAAATAGTTTTTGAAACTTGAGATGTAAAGTAATAACCACTTTGAATGACGAACAGGTGGTAATATTGTTTAATCTATAAGTCAATAGATGCTACAAATATTGGTTGAATTTAATAAAGGTTATAACATTTTAACTTTGAAATTAGATTTTATTACTATTGAAGTTACTAATAATAAAAATATTGTAAAAGCTTATAGATTCAAGTACTCTAGAATCTATGGAGGAAGGGATGAAATCGCTTAATGTAGGATCAAGTGAATCCTGACTCTCTATACTAGTTAGTACTAATTTATACTAGTAAGTACTAGTTTCTAGTATTTGTAAATACTAGTATGGGTAGCTGACTTCTAGCTAACTAGTCTTCTGTACGACTCCCCGTACTTAGTCAATACTAGTATTTGCACCAGTGTATACTAGTACTATCAGTACATGTCATCATCTTCAGCTAAGTTCTCCACATCCTTCTAACTCCCTCATCCTTTAGTGTTGTGACGTATTCAATACTTTTGGTTGTACCAAGTACTAACTGGCTCTATTGTAACCCTATTATTATATGTGCAGAGTGACTGTACCTGTTGTATTTCAACAAACCCTTTCAGAAGATATTATCCACCCAAAACAAAATAAGAAAAGTAAAAAAGTAAAAATAAAACGTAAAAGGTAAAGTGAAGGAGGCGAAATGTGAAGTAAAGAAAGTTGGTAGGTGAAAAAAATACGAAAACCTGTGTAGTTCGATTTGAACTGATAAGCTCTACAGTATCCCTTATTTGTCAATATTTAAAGTTGACACCAAAACCACTCTACTATCTATACCTATAATACTATACAAGGGAACTTAAAATACGAAAATCTATAAACCGTACCATCGATTTAAGTTCAAGTCAACCAAGCTAAGCCGTTGAATCATCACTTCGTGTTTTTCCCTCAGTAGTGGCTTCAATAGTCCTTCCGCTAATTGTTGATCCATAGGCACCCATTTGATCAGTATTATATCACGCTTAATTTTATCCCTCACAATGTATTCATTAAGGGGTATATGTTAAATACGTTGGTAATACTCAAGATTTTTGACCAACTTAACAGCTACTGTATTATCACAATATATTGTGACGATAATATGAATACATAATTCCATACATAAGTTTTTCATCTAGAGGGTGTTTTGGGTAAACCATATCACTGTCATGTTTTCAGCATCTATAAAAGAGAGGCATACTCTGAATCCTCTTTTAGATATCCAGTTAACCATACTATAAACGATATAAACTGTATATCTATAATTATACTTTCCAGTAGCCTCGTCCCCTTTTTATTCGTAATCGCACTAACCGTTAATTTAAAGCTTATAGGCTTTATGCTAATTTTCGCAAAAATCTATAGCGTTCCACTACAGAAGTACTAATAGTTCTTTACCACTTACTTATATTCCGTAGGTATTGAAATACCTAAAGTATCTAAAGGCGTAATTGATAAGTATAGTATTTTTGTGTAAAGGATTATGACAAAAGTGTAACAATATTGATATTAGAACAGCGACATCTGGCCTAGTCTAGCACATTGCATAACCCAAAGCTCTAACATCTAACTGATACTTCTTAGTCTATTAAATATCAGCCTGATCTTCATATTATATGGTGTTGACGAGTGGTCTAGTTGTAATGCGAATGTAAGCTGGTTGTTTGCCTAATTCCTCTATCTTACATTCAAATACCCTTTGGATATAGGTATCTTATGCCAAAGTAATCATATAAGCTTCCCTATTCCTTATATTGCATAGCCCTAGGAAGTGACTTACTTGTCTTAGGTCCTTAGACTTAAAGTCATTCCTAATATCCATCTTAAATATTGTAATGGCTTTTGTGTCAGTGTATATTATCAGCAACTTATTCAAGTAGGTAAATATAATAAGCTGACGGCTATCATTAATATATACCGCATTGTCAAAAGTTAGTTTTTTAAACTTAATAGTATAAAATAGCGCCCTTCACCTTTTAGAGTATTATCTAAAAGCCTGTTTGATTCTGTACAATGATATTCAAAGTTGAAAGACATAGTCAACTATAATGTTAAAGCCTACGTTGTTGTTTTTCGGATATTTCAGGAGGAAGTCCCTAATAGTATCCGGGATCTCTATCAATACTAGTTTTATAAGTTCTCCGTTAACTAAAACCAAATTGATGTCGATTTAATTGATATCCCATCCATAGGAGGAAGCCAATTTAATGAGGATCCTCTACGTATAAAACTCCTTCGTAGCAATAAATGTTTCAATATAATTAATATCATACCTTTACTTAAAAACTTTTATCATAATCCTGACCTTATATATTTCTATGTGACTAATGAAGTTAGTCTTAACTTTGTTTACCTTTTTTGCTATTAGGATAAAGAAGTTGCTATACCTTTTAACGGCTATAAAGATATTAAGGGACAGTAAGCTCCGCATTTCACTGTGAAGAGCCTTCTTCTAGCGCTCTGTATCTGGGCCCTCCAATGTTTCCCTTATAGTTAGCTGTTTTTCTAGCTTGCTAACTAAAAATATAAACTTAACCATATTCATATTAACAGCATTTGCCAATAAGTTATTTACTATTTCTATTCATATTTAACGAATACTCCTTTTAATCTTGGAGTTTAAAGCAGCTGTAATAATGTAGTAATGAATATAAACTTGAATAATATGTTTAACATATACAACTGTTTTTAAGTATTCCGTAATAGTTCTTTTAAAAACCATAAAATTTTTAATAATAACTATTCTTTTATATAAGTTCTTGAGTTAATTTGATAACTAGACTTTAAAGATATGATAGAACTTTATCATATTAGAAAACTACCATAAAAACAATTTCTTCTTTTTCTGATATATTAGGTTTTTAATCCTTTACTCGTTTTACTCAAAGTATATAAACAGTAACAACAAATCTTGAAGTAAAGGAAAACTTAACGTTGGGTTTATGATTTCTATAAACCTTTACTTTATTGTGAATTCTCTTGTAGGTCTTGGTATACTGGATTCTACTCCTGTTATTAACCGTTAAGTTGGCTATAATAATAGTGGTTGAAAATTGGTAGGGCTATAAGTAATGTAGCACCTTTTTGATAGCGGTTCATATCCATATATTTTCCAAAATTACTTTGTTAAAGCGTTCGGATATCTCATTTTCTTTAGGGTTATATAGTCAAAGAAAACTTAAGGGTAAATATGTAATTGATGTATATTTTTCTAACTCAATAGTTTACGAGCTCATTTCTACTCTCAATGATTAAGTAATTGATAGGATACACAATACGTTTAATAATCTCGTTTAATATACGACAAACGGCTTTGAATCCCTTATTATAGGATATTATAGCTATATTATAGACTTTGTAGTTATATTCAACCTGTATAACCATTAGGTCCCAGTGCTCGGCTTTAACGCCAGTGGTTGTTTTCAAAAAAAAAAAAAAAAATTAAAGTTTCAGATAACCCTTCCTTTTATTTGGGGAATTATATTAGAACCTCAATCGCCATCGAATGCTTTTGAAAAGCTTATATTAAATATAAACGAGGTTGAAATTCTCCTCTTCCTGGTCCCTTTTAGGGCCATCCAATAACTAAAGTAATTCCTTTACTAACTTCAGGCTAGTATAATCAGATATGATATGCTAAAGGAAAGTATTAAAGAACTTAATAAATGCTGTGGCGATAGTTTGATGATAGAACTACTGGGTAACGAGTATAATAATATAATTGCTAGTTATGATAGTAACTGCTTCCTCAGTTTGTAAATTCACTAAGGATAAATTCTTAACCTTAATATTCAAGCTGTAAAGTTATGATGATTTAATCAGGTTTATGATGAACTTAGGGTAGTAAAAGAAGTTGCTAAAAGTCAAAGTATTGTAACCTTTATCAGACTTGACCAATATTTATACTATTCCTTATATAATAGGTTGAACCATAACACCTCCTACTCAGGATCTAGTGTAATTTTTACGTTATATTGCGAATGGTGAGAACCATTTCCTATCACTGAAAATATGGCAAAATAAGCTAAAATCCTCTTTGACTATATTATATGATTAAAGTTTATGGTTTATAAAATAATATAATAATGTTAAAGAAAGAGAAACAAGTTGAGATTTAACGTTAAGTTTTAATAGCTTGATGTTAAAAGTAGAGCCTATACGGCGTAATCACCCGCTTCTGATATAGTCTCTCATTGGTTATTTTGGTTGATTAACGTGAAAAGTAGATATTTTAACGTTGAAAGTTTATTTTTCAACGTTGAAAGTTGATCCTCTAAAGCGGGATTAATCATGTAATACGGCTTCTGATTAACCTAAATCCTCCAGTACAGGGGCTTTTACAAGGTCTTATGTAATGGGCCAGTCAAATAGAATATTTAACTATTCAATTGCAGGTAGTAAAATATAATTGTAATGCCATTTGTAGCGGCCTTTTATACCGTTATTAACTGTAACAGAATCCCCCTTTTCTTTCTTTCTGGTAGATTTACTAGAATTGAAAGGTCTTTTAGGTTTAGAGGGCCCTAAATTTGGATAAAGTACCTAATAGGCCTGTACTCAGTGCCATTTGTAAAAGATGGCGAGGCAATTCTTCCTAAACTAACTAATATGCTGCTATCGGCTTATAGGTTTTGGTTTTTGTTAGAAGACTGAAATTTTTTTTTTCCTCTTTAAAACCTATTATCGTCTTGAAAATCTGATTATAGTTTACGTAGTTATAAAGGGATACTTTTCCTTAATTTACTTTGCATACAGACTGTCCAAACTAGAAATTCAAACTTAGTACAAGCTAGGAACTAAAGAGAGTATTCGGTATCTTTTACCTAAAAGCCTTAATATATAATACTTTTTCTGGTATTTTCAACCGCTGTTAAAAAGGGAGCTAAGGAGAAGTATTGTAAATGGTGTATATAACGAAGTTTTTCAAAAATTTCTTAATATTGAATGGGTCTAATACTTTGATATACGTCTATCAACTTCAAAAAGGCTTTACAAAAGTCGTCAATACCAACGATAATTGTTAACAGATTTAGGTAATGAATAAAACAATTATTCGATGGGTCTACATCCAAATACATAGAGTTTTAAAAATCTTTTCAAAACTGAAGTCAATAGGCGTGAATAAGTTATTGTAGTTCTTTTTTTATGAAAACTATAATAATTTTAATATTGATGATACACTTCGAAATATCAACATAGTCATTGATCATAACATATTATTTAATTATTGGCAGCTATGTGTTTATATTTATAAAGGTCATATTTTCCAAATCTATGAGTAATTATAAGTTAGGCTTTAATTATTACCTCCTTCTATCGTTAAAAAATGGAGTTTTGATATATTCCTCTTCCTCGTTCAATGGTGTGATAAAGCCTGTCAACTTAAGTAGCTCCAGATTTACTTTAAAATGGTCCTTAAGCTTGAACCAACAGTCATTCATACAAGTCGATAGCTTACTTAAGACTTTCTTTATCTGAGAGGTCTAGAGAGCTAAAAGCCTTTGCTCTAGCCTCTGCTTCCTGAACAGCAAGATCATCAGTTTTAATAAATTGAATTTATTGCTTAGCTTTAGCCCTACTGGTATCACAAGCTGCTTTTTGTTCTTTCCTCAACAGATATTCAGGTTCCAAGGCTCCTAAAGTAACAGGAGTAGCCTTGAAGCGTGAGAAACGAAGGGATAGATTCTTTGGTAAAGCAAAAGGGTTTGCAGGTCTTAAGGAGCCGGAAGCAATAACGGTCCTCTGTAAAGAAGGACCATCATTATTGGTACTGCTGTGGGGCAATCCTGGTAGTGGAAATAAAGATCCACGTTCTGGGAATGCGTATAGGGCATCCTCAAAGATGTTAAAAGGTCCGGACAAAGTATATATTTTAATCTGTGCCAAAAGAGGCGTTCTTAAACCGAATTCAGTAAAATAAAGAAGTAGGGTACACTCGTATTGATAATGTGTTGAAGTTACTACTCAAGATATTGTATAGGCTTATAAATTCAAGTACTCTATAATCTATAGAGGATTATATAAAAGGGCATAATGTATAATCAAGTATATCCTCACTCTCTATACTAGTCAGTACTAGTTCCTAGTATTTATAAATACTAGTATTGGTAGCTAGCTTCCAACTAACTAGTTTTCCGTACTAGTCTCCGTATTTAGTCAATACTAGTACTTGCATCAGTGGATACTAGTATAATTAGCGTATATCATCATTTTTAGCTGAGTTATCCTCATCCTGCTAAATTCTTTATCCTTTGGTATTGTGACGTATTCAGTACCTGTGGTTGTGCCAAGTACTGACTAGCCCTATTATAGCCCTGTTGTTGTATGTGCCAAGTGACTGTACCTAATGTATTCCAACAATTACCCTCAATTTATTATGATTTCAATCAACTTTTTAAAGCTTTATGGCTTTGGTATTAGAGTTAGCTTATCTGCACTTAACTTAACAAATACTAATTAGTATTAATAGGATTTTAGACGTTGTAACGTTGTCGATTCAAGGTGTAGTTGAAATATTACTAGTATTATAATAGTTAGGTAGTGGATGGTTCTTTCTTCCAAGTTTGGCAAAGCGTTAGCTGGTCTGCACGTTACTTTGTATAGACAATTGCTTAGTACATACCTTATATTGAATTAGACGCTCTACTATAATCGACTTGTAGTTAGTGTAGTCAACTTTGACTCCATTACACATGAATGCTATTTTAACAAAAGTTGTCATTCATTATTATAAGAGTCTCAAGACGTAGTTTTTTGCAATTTGGAATTTATAGTAATAATAGTAATAGCGACTTATCTGTTTTCCAATTTTGGTATTTGAATAACTTTGGTAATTGCTTTTTGATTTAAAAACTTGGAGATTCCAAAAAAATTAAGACCTTTTATCAGTTAATCTCAACGCTTATTTTTCGAAATAGGGTTAACGAAAATATCTTCATAGTCTGACGATACTATCGTGGCTTTCAAATATCTGTAAAGAATAGTACATTTCAAACTTTTCCCTTTTACTGCCTGTAAATAGTAGCATGATAGTCAAAGCACTTCGCAAAAATATTCCCTTTACCTTACGCTATTATAAAACATAACCAGAAAGTAACTACTTTTACTTAACTTATTTGTGCTTAACCTAATAAGCACTAATCAATGTTGGTAAACCTTCATCATTACAACGTAGTCTCTTCGAACCATAATTATGGTAACGAGTATA
Organism: Anisogramma anomala; assembly: GCA_038502455.1. NCBI lineage: Eukaryota > Fungi > Ascomycota > Sordariomycetes > Diaporthales > Gnomoniaceae > Anisogramma > Anisogramma anomala. The sequence goes on from JASMMZ010000002.1 coordinate 17,810,240, forward strand.
TTGCATTGAAAGTGGTAATATATATTACTTTTAAGTTTGGCAACCCGCTAGCCAATCTACACACTAATTTGTATAAGCGATTGCTGAACTTATACCCCACATTAAATTTGAATACTACACTACAATTGACTTGCACTGAATACAATTAACATGCAATCAGTACAATCAACTTAATTGACTTAACTATAGTATAAATAACTGCTTTTTCAACAAAAAAAACTAACTAAACCTTTCACTTCATCTTAAACATTTTCCCAACTTTATGGTAAGATCCTCTCATCCATCAAATCCTCCTCTAGAGGATATCCATAGTCCGTATTGCATCCGTAAGCCCACAAAGCTTCATTAGCAAACCATGCATAACTATCGGCATTTTTATAAGCATAGTCCTTGTTACGTTGACGCCGTAAGCCAATCCCCTGAGCGTGTATATGGTCTATAGTCCCTCCATTTGGCAAAGGCGGTGACGTTAGCCGGCTCCAATGCCTGCAAGATACTTGGTTTAGTTCTGCATTCATGTCGGAAACACTGGGATTATGGAATAATACTTGCGTTAGCTCGTGCAATATTGAGGTGCCAAGAGTTGCCAATCGCCAAGATGCCCGGTTTTTATTTCTGCTAACAAATTCGCAATCGACTTTTTCTGCAAATTGATAACCTTTCTCGATACCACCACGCCGAAAAAGTCGTGGGCATAGGAGAATTATCGCCCCCTTTTCAGGTTGGTTGTCTCGGAAATATATCCCAGACTCGGGGATTGAATGGCTAGGATCATAATTGCAGTTGCCTGGGCCAGTATTTGCAGGCCACCTGGGCACAACGAGTACGTTGGCCAGGAGGCGGTTCCCTGTGTAGAAACCGACATCGTCATCGAACTTTATGATCTTCATAAAAACGCTGCGAACGAGCATCCGGTGGGGCTCGAGGAAGTATTTGCGAAAAATGTCGTTGTAGCGTAACGAGTTGTCATCAATGGCCCTGAGTGCAAATCTGGCAAGTTCGATGGCATCCTTGAAGCCATCTATAATCTGCCCCCGCGCCAGCTCAGTAAAATCTGGTGAAATCCTGCATATAATATTATGTGGTGGTTGATTTACCTCGCCTTTGGAATTTATTTCAAATGGGAGCCGTGGTGGTTGACTTGTCCCGCCTTCAGACTTTATTTCAAATGGGAGCCGTGGTGGTTGACTTGTCCCGCCTTCGGAATTTATTTCAAATGGGAACCGTGGTCGTTGACTTGTCTCGCCTTCGGATTTTATTACAAATGGGAGCCGTGGTGGTTGATTTGTCTGGCCTTCGGATGTTATTTGAAATGTGAACCCGGGGTCGAATTTCGGTTTTTTCGCAGGTGGTTGGGCTGTTGTGAATGCCCATAGCAAGGTGAGGTTAATTATCAACTCGAGAATATTCATGGCTCTGACAAGTGCACATGTGGATTTAAATCGAAGCCAATTTGAATAATACCCAAGTTGCATAGAGACTACACCTCATAGATGGAAGTGCATCGTTTAAGGGAACAAACAATGCCCTACCATGTTATATCATGACTTTTGGGGGGGTATGGCAGCTATAAACCCAACACTATAATCTTCACGACATAATATAGCATATTATAGTGGTGAAGGTAAATATTCGCGTCTACTATGTCATGTGCAAATGGTTCTTGCACCAACTTTCATGAGCATGGATTCTATCCCTGTCAGTACCTGGCTGGGTAGTTGATTTTTCAGTACTAGGACACTATACAGAATAAAAAACCCACCTGTCAGGTACTGACAGGGATAGAATACATCCCTTTGGTGTTGGCTGCCCAGACTATAGTATGTGCATATGACATTGACAAGGACGATTTTATTTACCCATACCGTAATAGTACCGTATAACCTCTACCCTTGGGTCACCCATGCTTTTGGTCTAACGAAATTTGATAACCCCATGCGAAATAAACTATTCTTGATGAACTGCATGCATTTGAACTTTGACGACGAAAAAGTAAATCGATATTAAAATAATGCCTTTAATTTCCGATTGAGCTACTTGGGGAATTGAGTTCTCCAGATGGCTATTACGTATGCTATGCTGTAAGGAATATCGCTTATAAAGGCACGGAAATTGCGGCATATACAGTAGTTTCGTTCGTTCTATCTAAAATGCCATCCAAATAGAATTTAAATCCCACCCCACCACAATTAAAGCTATTGTTGGAACAGCAGTCAATTACAGTACAGCTAAGTCAACTGTACTGACTGTACTGACTGCAGGTTGACTGTACTGATTGTAAGTTGACGGTAGTGACTGCAAGTCAATTACAGGGAGTGCCCAATTCAATGTGGGGCACGGGCCAAGCAGTGGGCCATACAGATTGTTGCGCAGACCGGCTGGCGGTCTGCCAAACTTGGAATAACCACATCACCACTTTCAATGCAATATACCAGTTACTTCGACCAAAGATTCGAATCGACCACGTTGCCACGATAAAGGCCTACCAACAGCTATTGAGTCGTGATGAAAATCGTGTTGAAATGATGTTGCCCCATTCCCGTGGCATTGCATGCAAAGCAATATCACTTGCTTTGCACTGCAATTCCAATATGTGTTGCACTGCTATTTTGGGCTGGCAACGCATACATAGTAGTTATGTTTAGGTCTTTAGACGATGCAACGTTTTGTCGATTCGAATCGTGGCCAAAGTAACAAGTAGTATTGCACAGGTCAGGTGGTGGATGTGTTACTTTAAGTTTGGCAGACCGCTAGTCGGTCTGCACACTAATTTGTACGGGCAACTGCTTGGCCCGTGCCCTGCATTGAATTGGGCACTCCATTGTATTTGACTTGCAGTTAATAAAATCAACTTATAGTAAGTATAGTTGACTTGACTAGATTGCAATTAATTACTGTTGTTCCGATATTGGCGACTTTTTGTTTTGTGCGTGCGCGCCAGTGTCGCCGATCACCAATCAAGGGTAACTGCTGAATTTCCTCCTATTCCTGTCGGTATTACTTCCACCAATCCCAGCCTGTTTTGCGCTCTAATTGCACTCCAATTAAAGTCCTCCACCCTACAGTTTCGGGCATCAACTTCCCCCATTTCCACACGCAAGTCTTTCGTCACAAACTCATACGCCACTAATCCTGTACCCTTCGCCAGTAGGTTTGGGTAGGTTTCTTTTACACTTTTTTTTCTTTTTGTATTGTACTATCACCGAGCAGTCCCATCTACGAAGTGTGACACTAGCTGCTACGAAATAATCCTGTAGATACCGGCGGGAGGGATCGTAACTCGGGTCCGCTGAAGGCCTAGAAAGGCCCTCAGGATCTCATGCCATCCCTCCAATCAAAATCTTAGGGTACCCTATAATTCGAAGACTCGTAAACGTGTAAACTGTAACCTTAATCGGATCGTAAAACGCGGCCTTTTTAGTCCCGATCCGACGTTTATTTGTATTAGGGATACGATTGTATAGGTTTTTTTAAAGAGCTCTGTAAAGCATAGAATTAAAAAAGCAACCCGTATAAAGGGCGAAAGTGAAACGCGTATAAGTCACGTACGTGCGTACGCGTTAAAGGGTATTACTATAAGGTATTATTATTAGAAGACATTTACACATATAATAACTCATATATTATATCCTTAAAACGAATGAAGAAAATAGATCCTTTCTTAATATAAACATTCAATTTAATCATTTCGGTAGATATTACTATATACCCTCATAGATAGTATATAGAGACCTAGTGGCAGTGTACTGTATTGCAGTGTATACTTCTGCAAAGCATAAGATAATGTGTCATACTGCAGGTTGCATTTTTGTAAGACGCAAAGTGCATGAAGTGGTTTGGAATAGCTATTCCAAACCGTATAGCAATGCATGGAGCGGTTTAAAAGAGGTCTTTCAAAGTGGTACGCTTTGGACGAGGGCTTATAAGCCTTCACCCATAACGTGCACCTCTAAATGCTTCTGCTTTACCGATTATCTTTTACTATAACTATACCAATCTAATGATTACTTTTTAAATACCTTATTAACGTAAAAACAAGGTTTTAAACCTTACCGATACTAATTAGTATCCGACACGGTCGACTATAAACAACCTAGAAAAGAAAGGATAAACCTAAGTTAACTACTTATAACAAAATGTTATAACGATCTTAACCATTTATAATTTACCACTATGACTTATAAAAACTATATAAAAGTGTAAAATTACGTGGAAACGCCGAAAAACCCGTAGCGTAATAAGACTGTAAGATTCGAAGTAACTTTAAAAAAAACTACTTTTAATACGATATTATTAATCGATTAATACCCAGTCTACTAAAAAGCACCTTTACATTAACTGTTAATTTATATTAACGCTTTAAACGTACTCAGATACTTTTTGGAAAACGTCCTATTACGTATTAGGCCATGTAAGCTAAAATCACCAAGTTTTGGAACCCTTTGTTAGAACCCGTCAGATTTTTAACAATCCGAACCGATCGCTTTAGCAAAAGCGGTTACATATAAAGAAACCAAACCGATCGCTTCAACAAGAGCGGTGACGTATAAAACAACCAAACCGCTCGCTTTACCAAAAATAGCTACAAGTCCCTTCTTAATACCTGTAATTTAGGCGTTCGGTTAATCTTAGGTAAACTTTAAACCTTCGATCCAAAATGTGATAAGTGGTTTTAGCGAGGTTTACTTTAGTAATTTAGCCTTTGCTTTGAGTTTTATTAGCCATACATGTTAATTCAAGGCTCGTTTATCGGCGTATAAAGATTTCAAGCGATATTTTATAGTTTATATAAAAGGCTTTTGAATCTTTTTTAAGTTTCAACAATGTAAGTTTAAAATCCTGGTTTCTGCGGCAGGATTTTGTCAATATTTGGATAAATAGTTTATCTCCTTTGTATTCTAGTCTACGGGTTACTTGATATTTTCGAAACTTAGTTTATAAGGCGTTAAAGATATCCTATAGGATTTTATCGGCGTTTTCCTATTGATTTTTTGACGGATTTCCAAATCGTATTAGTTTAGTCTTAATCGGAAAATTTGTAATTAATTTCCGTATCGACGTGGGATTTGAGGCGGTTATAACACTCCGCGAATATATTCATTTATATAAAGTGATATGTATACTACTCCTTAGCTTATCCAAAAACTATACCAGGTCAAATAACCTAAAATAAAAATGGTTCGATATCCAATCTCTTGTATATATTAAGTATAACGCGTATTTTATTATTGACTACATCGTACGAATTACCGTTATAGTTATTGTTTTTATCCCCTCATCTTGTCAAAGTTAATAGGTTTTATAGGTTCGATTTTATTAATCGGAAAGCGGTACGGTAGGAGGTTACGGTAAAGGTCGTAATTAGCAGGTATTGGTTTGTAAGACATGTATTATCGTTTTACACCGATCGTCAATTCCTGAAACGAGTTGCTTTCTGTGTTTCGGCCGATCTTCGTTTTCTGAAACGGGTTGTTTTTTGTGTTTCGGCCGATTCCGCTATCGCCGAACGGGTCATTTTCAGTGTTCAGGAAGTGATTTAGTATTTGGTTTCATTCGAAGTTACGTTTTAACGAGGTTTCATATTTAACCCTTGTTATAGATAATCGTTATGGTGCCTCCTCTTTTTTAGTCGATTCATCCAATTTTATTTCCACTTTATAGCGAGCGTTTAGCCATATTAAGCGCCTTATTTCAATTTGCGGTTACTTGTTATAACCTCGACCCATAACCTTAAGTAGACGCTCCTAACGTTTCCTTAAGTAATATCCTCTTATAAACTTTACTTCCATTACTTTATCGTTTATTTACTTTGATATTTGTATAAGCTAGGCCGTTACTAATAAGAATTTTACGATACGGCTAATATTTTTACCGGTTGTATTAATACCTTTGTTTCGTAATCTTTTTCGTAATATCCTCAAAATTATACCATCGACTATTCACTACATATCCGGCATCCAATTCGTAAAATCATCTTTAAAATCGGCAAATAAGTCGCATGCTTTTATTTCGCCGTTATAATACTTGAAAAATATGTTAATAATATCCGTATTTACCGTATAAAGGTCCAATTCCTTTACCGGAACCTCGATTTCATTATCCTATAGGTTAAGGTCTAAATGCTTTAAGATATTATTACAAAACAACGTATATGTAAAGAGGTATTTTATATATTTGTTAGTCTTCGCCAAATCCGTTACTAGTAAAGCCATTATGTATTTAGAGAAAGTAGTTTGTAAAAAGTCTTAAGTAATTTACAATTTGAGATAATTTAAAATTGAGTGTAATTTGGTAAATATAAAGTAAATAAAATAGTTAAAGCAGTCGAAATAAGTTTTACTAACGTTTGCTAATACAAATAAATTTCAAACGATACGTAAATAAAACGTAATTACAAATTAGTTCAACGTTTTGAATTTGTTTTATTCACGCTTGACAACTTTATACTAGCCATGTAGTTGAAAAACCTATAATGTTATAAGTACTAAATTTAAATTGAACAGAGCGAAAGTAAAGCAAACGTGGAAAAATAGATAAGGTAAAGAAAATGTAATTGTATAATCCGGTATTTGGTAATTGGTTTAATTTCTTTACGTGTAACCGATCTTGTTAAGGCTATCGGTTCAGTTACTTTGTATGTAACCGATCTTACTAAAGCGGTCGATGTAAATTTGTCGAAAATCGAATAGATCCTAACGACGGGTTCCGAAACTTAGTGGTTTTACTTTGTATAAATTAGTACGTGATAGGACGCTCTTCAAGAAATGCCTGGGTACGTTTAAAGCCTCAATACATATTAACGGTGAAATTAATGGGGGTTTTCAGTAAATAGGGCACTAACTGGTTTGAAATTATCATACTAAAAGTAATTCTTCTTAAAGTTACTCTGAATCTTATAGTCGTATTACGCTTCGGGTTTCTCGGCACTCCCGCGTAATTTCACACTCTTGTATAGTTTTTATAAGTCGTAATATTAAAGCATAAATAGTTGGGACTATTATAGCATCGCGTTATAGGTATTTAACTTATGTTTATTTCTTCTTTCCTTAGCTATCTGTAGTCGATCTGGTAGGCTACCAATTAATATCGGTAAGGTATAAAACCTTTGTTCTTTTACGTAAAATAAGGAAGAAAGAAAAGTAATCAGAAAGATTAGTATTATAGTATAAAGTAAATAAGGAATACAACAGAAAAGAATCTAAGAGTGCATGCCACAGGTAAGGGTTTATAAGCTCTTACCTAGAGTGTACTACTCTAAACCACTCCACGCATTGCCGTTCGGTCTGGTATAGACATTCCAGACCGATCCATGCATAATGCCCTTTACGTCTTATAAGAGTGCAGCCTGCAACGTGACTCGTTATCGTGCACTCCGACAGGAATGCACTCTGCAATATAGTGTACTGCTACTGAGCCTATGTATACTATTTATCAGGGTATATAGTAATATTCACAGTAACTATCCTGCCTACTAGTAACAACCCTAGTACAAGTCAAGGGATTTGGAAAGTCCCTACGACCAATATATCACCTTTTTCCCTCGATATATCCCTATAGTGGATACGGATTGCATAGCAATCACTACATTCGTTAATATTTGGAGAGGAAATAATAAGTATAACAGTAAGCTATATAACCCCCTCGACTGTAATTTGCGCCCGTTTTTCAATATCTTCTGCCAAATAAGGGTTAAATTGCCAGGTTTATTTCGTTATTTCCCAGTTTCTTTACCGGTTATACAGAAGAGTACTATATTTAGTACTTAACAAACTGCTTCTTTTCCCGCGAAATTTAGAATATCCTAAAGGGTTACTTAGAATACTATATTAATATTACTAAGTATTATACCGATTGGAATATTTTTACGTAATCCTACATATTAGATTATAAGAAAGAAACTGAAAGTAAGATAGACATCTTGAACTAGATGCTTATTAGGCTAATGTTTTGTTAATAAGTAGTGGAGAACGTAGGGGCTGGTGAAAGCACTCTACGCCAGCAGGTTCTGCAAGCCGTTACGGGCTATAAAAAATTTAAATAGGCCCTAAAATTCTCTAACGCCATTTGAAAAGGGTATTTTACCCAGTTACCTTCCTTGTTGGCGACAATAACGGTTTGAGTTTTATGCTGTATTAAAATGTACCTCTAATATTTAGAGTTTAACAACGACGGAAAAAAAAACCTCCTATAATTATTAAATCAACCATAAGTATAGAAGGCATAGCTAATACGGTTAACGAAAGGTCCGGACCTTGGGACGTAACTAATCCATATACGAAGAAGGGTATTCTTTTTCCTCAAGGTTTTTGAGCCAAAGAAATAAATTCACTAAAGGCTTAAATGCTAAAATATGTTAGATTAACTGAAAATAAGTCTATTAGTTAATATTTAACATTGTTGCAGATCGTGAATTAAAGCAGGTAATTTATAATATTTACATTTCATTTATATTGAACTAGGATTATATGTTACTCGTTACAAAATTTAAAGGTAATTACATTAAAGAAGAGAAAAATAAGCCTAATGTTATCGGCTGGTATAAAAATACTAGCACCAGCTTAAAAACAACGTAATAGTTCGCTGACTACGCTTTTTTATATCGAATAATAGGTCAAGACCAATATCTCCAACACGACGATAAAAACCTTAGCCTTATACACCTTTTTACAATTTAAAATCGCTATGCGAAGCAAGTCTTTCAGATTATTATGACGGGCTTGTGAGTAACACGATACTTAGTAAAAGGTTATTTGTAGTAATACATCGAATTACGAAAGAATACGAATACGGTTATAAGATTTGACTACACAAATGTTAGTAAAACTAAAGTCGGGTTTAACCTTAGAAAAAAGCTTTCTTTAATAGTATCAACGACTATTACTACTGTCGTTAACCTTGTTATTTTCCATATTTTGGAATCCTGTACCCCCTTTTTTTCTTTACCTTAAAGATGTTAAGAACCTTGGCGTCAACGTTAACGTTTATATGAATGAACTGTTATGGCACAATCTATGATAGTATGTCAAGTAGATGCTAAATGAAGTTAACAATTGAGGTACAGTGGAAGACTAGAAGAGGATATAGTGGTTCTTTGTGTAGGAATTATGTGTATAGTCCGTGTATAGCCTATCAAGTGCTCTCGCATATGATGTCTGTAGACTGCATCTATACTACACCCGAGCTACGCGCGGGCCAGGTATTATATATCCTATTAATTGTATAATTACGTAACTTAGAAACTTAATATCCAATAACCTAAGCTTATAATATATCGTTCCTTTTATTGAAAAATCATTAAAACTATAGTATTTTTCCGGTTAAATATTAAGTACAGGTTGTATAACGCGCTTTTTAACGCGCAGTATAACGGATATTCCCTATTAATTCCGGGCTATCTACGACATATAACGCGTTTCCTAATACTCCATATAACGCATAAGGCTTATTAATCACGAGTTACCTATACCGTATAATGCGCCTTTTAATGCACCGTATAATGTATAACTTTTGTCGATTCCAGTCCGCCAGCTTTTATAAAAACGGCCTTTATTGTAATCTACAAATCTTTGTCCTTTCTTTTGCTTGTTAGTTTTCCCCCTTTTACTTATACTTATTTCATTATTTCATAATAGCTTTAATCATAATATTTTCCTCTAATCTCTATTATAACTATCGGTCTCCCATTACCTTCTTCTTATTTATAGTCTTTTTTATTATTATAATCGACGTTTATGACGGTTCAGATATAAAGTATACTATTATCGATATACCTAATAACGACGATTAACCTCCCTATAAAGTATACCGTTCTTTTATAACCTAATACTCTTATCGTTAACTATATTATATAACTCTCCCACGTTATGAGTAATCTTTTCATATTCAGCGAAAATAAAAACGAAGTGAAGTCCCCCACATTATAAGTTAAAAATACCTATATGTTTTATATTAATTCTTCATTAAATTTCCAAGTACATTTCATTAGTATTCGCGTTTACCATTTAGAAAGGTATTGTAGTTATCGTAAGATATTAAATCAGGTAAACTTAAAGATTAATTTCATAAAATCCCAACTATATATTAACCTGTGCTTATAATATATGTAAGAAAGAAGTTTATTTTTCACTTGAACTAACTTACGAATGTTATTAAGGTAACTTGTCATGGTTTTTTGAAACGGCGACTATATTTTATCTCTTACCTGTAAATATAAAGGTAATATTCTAAAGTATAAACATGTTTTCGCTTTCACTTTTTTCAAATTAATTACTCAATTTACCTGTATCTAGAATATCGCTTGCATTTAGTGCATCCTAATTATTACGATAATATAAATTGTCATTCCCTTTACTATACGCCCCTGCCATCCTCGTTTTCCGGTTTCGTAGTTTATAAAAACACTTTTATCCCCTCTAACCGTTTTTCCTGTTTACCGCAGCCGGATGCTCTTAGCTAATCGTATATTAGTTTTAATTGTTTTTACCTGAATTTCCAACAGTATTCGTTATATACCTTTTTATAGGCTGAACACAAGTAATCTAAACAACACATTTACATAAATGATTTTTCTATGACGAATATAAGTTACAACTTACAAAATTCAACGAAAGATATTTAAATCCTAACCATAAAAGCTCTTTTTTACCCGCGTTTTATTTGTTAACATTATACGAAATTGGGGTGACTGAACCAATGAAAAGCAAGATAATCAGTAAGCTCATAGCGACCGCATTACCCAAGCGTAAATTGATATATTATAATCCCTTATACCCCGTTTAAAAAGTCATTTTCCTCGCCACGTTTCGTGTTATCCACTCTCGTCGGTTTTGTTTAATACCTACCACATTTAATGTTATCCGTCTTTACCGGTTTCGGCTAATATTTGCTTGCCCTATATTAAATGTCCTTGTCGACGTCGTTTGATACCTGCCTTGATTTACATCGTCCGCTCTTACCGACCTTACCTAACGACCAAAGCTAATCATAACAAGGTTTTTAACGTTATCAGCGTTACTATTCGCAAAATTGTATGAATAATCATAATATTTTATAGGTAAAATTTAATAGGCTTTTGGTAAAAACCGCCTCGCGATCGTATATTTATCTGAAAAAGCCGGGTAATACATACCCGGCTATATATATAGTATTATATTATAATAATGATGGATATTTACTAATTTTTATTCATATTGTATTATTTTCCAAGTAAAGACAATTTATTCGATATAAAATTATAAAAACGTATTCAGCGCAGACGTCGAAAGGTAAGGCTGGTATGAAACCGTATATTCCCTTATTTCACCTAAAATTTATTCAGGGCTATAATATATTGATCATTCTGTAGTAACTTTTTTTTAATTGTACTATCACTGGGCATAACTAGCTGGGAAGTAGCGCACCAGCTGCTATAAAATATCCCTATAGATACCGGTGGGTGGGGTCTTAATATGAGCTAATACAGCCGTAGAGGGCCGTTAAAATCCTTCGCCATCCCTCCAATCAAAACCTTAGGGTTCCCTATAGTTTAGAGACCCGCAGGCGTATAAACTGCAACTCTAGTTAGACTACGTAACGTAGCTATTTTTTTCCCCTCCCAACGTCTAATCGCGCTAGAGATACAACTAGTCCTGATACCTTGAGAAAAAAGACCCTATAAAGCTAGAAAAAACGTGGTCAAAGCCCCGAAAAGGGGGAACTATAAGAAACGCATATAAGCATGTATACATGTTCAGGAAAGTTTCAAACCGATAAAGGGCCCCTTTATTTATACATGGTGATTTATACGCCTTTATTTAATATAGAAATAACCCTTTACTAATATGACCCCTAAACTAAAACTATTTGAAATAACCGTCAACATAACTAATAATAATAAACCCCACTTTTTACTTAAACCCCCTTCCCCTATACCCTGATTTCTTTTTAGTTACGGTACCTTGGATAACCTTGTTGTTTAATAGTACCTACCCGTAAAAGCTGTGCTATTCGTGCCCAATACCACGTCATTAAAGCTAGGAAGCCTCTATATTCTAAATGCGCTAAGTACGCCTCTAACGTAACCTCCTTTTTTACCTCTTCTTTCTTCATATTTCCTCCCTCTTCCGCCCCCTTGACCCGCCTTAATAACCTCCGTTTCGTTTTTAACATGGCGTAAACTTACACGGATTACGTATAATCTGTTTTAACTGAGGCTAATAACGAGGTCTATACTGGGGGAAAAAAAGCCGTAAAATACACTAGTTATACGCATATAACCTCATTCATATCTATATTAACAATAACAGAACCTAACGTATAAAGATAATAACTAAACTTAAAGGCAGGTGTATTTTCGTCGCCCCTAACATCGTCGAGCCGTTAGCGGCCTACTGTGTCGCCGTTGCAGCGAAGGCGCCTTTTAGGCGCTTTACCACTTTATAACAACCCTTACACACCGCCTTAAAGGCGGCGAAGGGTAACGCAATGTAAGCCGTTGTAATGATATTATTATAACGATGGGTTCCCATTACTAAGGGGGTCTAAACAAATACTGGCGATGATAACGAATTTAGTAATAGGGGAGAAACAGGTTTTATTTCTAACTAACTCGTTACCTACTCGCCCGTCGCCACCCTTACCATCCCATACGCCCCTGTTTTTGTATTGACTCTTAGTCCCTCCTTAAAACATATAAATCTTTTTTTCAAGGGATGAGCTCTTCATATAACCGCCGTAAAGGCTTCAATAGCGGTCATGGTAAAATTAGTCAAGGGTTAAACCTCCCAATAGGAATAATAATAGTAATAATAATTATATTGATAGCGGTAGTATAAGTCGGGTGGCCTGAAGGCGTAAAACGAAATTATTATCGGCGGGATGTAAACGCGTTTTAATAAGCCTAAAATTTAATTATAGTTATCTCTTGAAAAATTATTAGCAACGTAAGCGAAATTCCGAAAAAATATAAGGTCAGCAAAAACTCTTTTTATATAAGAATTACTTATTTGCTCGTTTAAAGGTTTCCTAAAGACCCGTGGCTAAATATTTTGAACTTTTAATGCAATAAGGTATTAAATTAAGTAAACTACGTTACATTTGTCTTTATAATGTTAATACTTCCTTTTAGCGTTAAAAGGCTGAAATTTCGAAAATATAAGGCAAATTTTCTATAACCGTGCCTTATAGTTAGGAAGCGATATAAAAGGAGCCGTCATAACGGTCTTATAAGTAAATGAGGACCGCATTCGCAAGTTATATCATATTAGGGTCCAGGTCTAATATTATATGTAAGCCTTTATACCTTATATTATAAAAACAACTTTATCTATTTTTGAAAACATCATTCCTTTTTACGGTCTTAAAGTTAAATTGTAATAAAAATTTAACTTTATTTTAACAAAGTAGGCCTTTGTTTTCATAAAGGGTAAGATATTTGACCCTTAAATTAACGAGCTTATTCGCAACGTTGTTTTCGATGATTCTTATATACCCGGGGCCTCATTGAACTTTTACTGAGTCTGAAAACGCTTCAATTACCACATAAAACTTCGAAACCCCCATTCAAAAAGAGTGATATGATCCTTTATCAAACTATAAATTATAAAAGTATTATTTACATAAATTATCATTTTGTTTTAAGTATTACACATAGCTGATTTAAATCCGCAGAAAAAGCCGATGACCTTCACGTCAAAAAATATATATATCAAGGTTTAAATTACCGGATCCTTTTATAACCGTTCGTCTCTTCTAGTATATTATATACCTATACTTGACGTAACACTTTCTTTTCAAAAGATTTTCGGATCCGTTGGTAAAGATTATATTAAAGTAACTGTTTAAGCCAAAGTAGCAAATTTCAGACGATAAGGTTACGTTCTCCTTAATTATTTCGCCTAGAATGTTAACAAAAAATCCAAAGGTAAACCAAAAGGTAGGTAAAATAGGATATGAAATGTAAGGGAATTTAACATCGGTTACGAAAATTCTTAAACGTATGTTAACCGATTTAAGCCTCCGTAATATTATAAAGAGGTCGCTGAATTCGTCATCGGTTATATAGGCTAGGTATGCATAAAGTTGAAAGGATCTTCTAAGATTTAAAGTGTTATATACAGCCCCTCCTTTATCAGTTAGCATAACTATAAAGGCAGTGTTTTAACCCTTAATAAAATCCGTCGAAAACCCTGTAGTCGCCGTTTAATACCGTACTTTTATTACTTTCCTGGTTAAAAAGCCTTTAATAAAAGTAAAACAATTTCGGTAAAATTTTTAATGTTATATTCTATATATTAGCCGGTTGTAAAGTAAGTAGTTTAAAGTCAATTGTACGGCTTTTTAAACGATGGAAGTGACCTTATTATTAACGTATACAGATTTTATATTATAAATTAGGGCCGCGACTAAATCAGCAGCTAACTATTTCAATATTCTTTTTCCGTATTAGGCTTTAATTAACCTCGTATAATAAGTAACCATGAAATACGTTGGGTTGTAATAAGTTTTAACCCTTTGAAATATACCGGAATTAATACAATTAGTTTTTAAGAACGTAGTTGTAATAGGTTCCAATCTCCTAATTTAGGTATTATAAAAACCTTCGACTGTCATTACGCCTGCTGAAAAACCCATAAGCAAAGGTATTTATTATAAAAAGAAAGTAAAGACTTTACGATATATACTTAAAAACTCGTCAAAAGTCGTATCATTATATCATTAGGCCTGGCGGACGTATTTCAAACGCTTATAATGTTCTATCGTGCCTTTTAATCGAAGATATTAAACCCCTACGAAACCGTATATTCGAATTCGTCTTAATCGTTTGAAAGGTCGTCGGTAAAATTATTGATAACTAAATACCTATTTTAAATATTATCTCGAATACCTAAGCTTGTTAATACTTATCAAAAATGAATTAGACTCTTAAGGATAACTAGAAACAATACAGGGGACTTATACCAATCAATAATATCATATATTTTAATGAAGTCGACGGCACAATTCAGTTCATTTTTCCATTAACCGGCCCGCACTTTACATACATTTACCCGGAAATTCTTACGTTACATATATTCAATTCTTTAAAGCCAAGCCTCGTCTGATTTCCTTATATAATACCAAAGACGACCTAGTTTAAGGGTTTAACATTTCGTAACCTTAATCTGTATAGTAATAGGTTTTCTGACTATATATATAACATTTAAATAAAACCGTATAAAGGTCACCATCTAGCCATATATTATGGCCTCGTTCATTATATCCAAGGAGTTAGGTAACAAAGTCAAGGTGATACCAATTAAGTTTCCGAAATGAAATAAGTTGGTCTTTAAAACCTTAATTCGAAGGATTGAGGTAAAAAGTTATCTATGAATTAAGAAAATTATAAGTAAAACCTTTTAATTGAACTTACTATTGAGGTTAAGGTAGACGACCGTAATATCCCTAGCGATATGGGTAAAGGTAAGGTCAAGAACATATATTAAACGATACGTAAAAACTTTTACCTTACCGTTAAAATATATGCTAGTAATGAGTACTCAGGTATCTAAGGTTCGTCCTTCGCGGGCATTGTTTTACGTCGGTTTCGCTCTATTATATAAGAGGTTAAAATCGCTTTTTACGATGCTTTAAGAACCGGGTACTCAGTTAGAAAACTCTGAAAGAACCTCGTTGGTAAATTGATCTTTATAAATATTAATAATATGGATCCCGTTAACGCGTAACTATAACGAATCCTTACCAGAGCTTAACCTCAAATTCGTAACGATTAGGGATACCCCTTTCCGAACGTATATTAAGACCCGGAGCCGAGTATTGAGTAATAAATTACGCCGTCTCTTCTATGTATGGGCGATGCCGTTTTAGTTTCGAACTGGTAACAAAAAGTCACACGTTAGGTAACGTTACATGGATTCTTACCTGTTATCTTTTTTTCCGTACTATGGCTTTTATATATCAATAACATTTATATATTTGTTTACGTGACTTATAGATAAGGTTTGGTATATAATTGCCATTTTTCTTACGTGAGTTAAGGCAATTGTAGACCTGTTTTTTTTTAGGCTTTTGGTAATACCTAGTCGTTTTACCTATGTCAGTAAAGCGTATACCAAGTATTTAAAGCTATTAAAATTAATAAAGCCCTCGTAAGTAACAGGATAGAAGTCCAGCGTATCTCTCGGTTATATAGAGTTTAAAGCGCTGGCCTATGTAATACTAATACTTAAAAATGATGGCAAAGCTAATTCGGATATAAGCGTGGTCAAATTTAAAGTAAGTGGCCAAATATCCTTAACTACTTTAGTAATAGTAGTTAATAAAGTTAAAACCCCAGTAGTTCAAGGCTTAGGAGCGTTAGACCCCATTTTCCTAACTTTAGAAGAAAGATATTCCAAAACGCGTAACTTGAAAGCTGTAACCTGTTTAACCTGACTACCTTATAATGTAATTTTGCCCTAAGCGTTTTTAGATCCTCTTTTCCTGGGTAACTTGAGGTCCGAAAAAAGGAGTTATATGAAATATCGGTATTGAAAAGCGGAGTCCTGTAATTACCAATTCTGGGACTAAGTATAAAAAGCGTAAATCGCGCCACCTTACTACAGCCAAAGTACTACCGGATACT
Source organism: Anisogramma anomala (assembly GCA_038502455.1). Lineage (NCBI taxonomy): Eukaryota > Fungi > Ascomycota > Sordariomycetes > Diaporthales > Gnomoniaceae > Anisogramma > Anisogramma anomala. Next base: position 17,826,840 of record JASMMZ010000002.1, read on the forward strand.
AGTATAATAGGGTTTTAACTCTTTATTTCTCTTTATCAGACTAATCGTGTTTTCTGTATGTTTAGGCGCGGTAAAAAGGGTATTAGCTAAAACCTCCATTATCGTTTTAATATTGAAGCAAATTTTGCCAAAATACTAGATTTTTGAAAAGCGATATGTTAATACGCGAATATATTTTCCCTTTTTTATTTTAAAAGCCGTTATGTAATTTTAGTATACCGAATGGAAAAGATTATAACAATTGTAAAATTACGAAGTCGTTCTATATGCTCCTGGAGCGTAAATCCTAATAGAGACCAAGTAATTAAAATATTAAACCGGCCGAACGTATCGTATATTAATATATTGATCTAGATACCCGTCGCTGTGAAATCATAACCGATATTGTTTATCTATCATTCGACTGTTTTTAGTAATATAGAAAAGGTGACACAACGTAACGAATTAAAAAAAAAATCCAGATCGTTAAACCTATATATACGTCCTAACCGTAGATTAATAGGTGGGTGTTGATTAAGCTAACCTTAACCTATGTAACAATCTAATTTTGGATTACTTTCGAAACTTTGATTAGTAGATCTTAAAAGGGTGTACAAATAACGCGAGAGATTCCCTTAACTATATACGTATACCACGTTAGACATAATGTAATGGAAGTCCCACTGAAAAAAAATAACAATACCGGTTAAGTCTTTTTCAAGAAAAGCTTATGTTTAATTCCTATATCCGTGTACCATATAACACATCCTATAAAAGTATAATTTACTTAATTCCTGATAAACTAGTAAAATTATACGTTTTTGACTAAAATATATCAAGGTAAAAACCCATTGACGTCTCATTTAAAGCCCTTAAGAACCCTAATAAAAACCCGTAAATTCACTTTTTCTATTATCCTTCGAAATGTAATACGTTATATGGGGTAGAACTTTAAAGTCTTTTCGTAAACATAAAAGGACCTCGCGGCTTTAAAAGGACTGGAATCCTATTTCGCTTTACCATCGTAACTTACGTAATATTCGTATCCGGTACAGGTAGGGCAATAGAAATAATACCCTTATTAACTGTAGTTGCAGGCGAATTTTAAGTTGTCGTAAATTCGGTAAAAAATGGGTTCAAATAAACCTTTAATAGTTTCCTCTAATTTGGTTTATTAAAGTAAAGGGTTAGCTTACGGAAAGTGTATATCCCGTAACCCGCGTCCCTAAACCCTTATTAACCTAGTAATTAGTGGCGTACGTTACGATACATAACGCGAGTACCTGGAACTCGGTAAAACCAGATCCGTTATAACGAATAACAAAGGCGTTAATGGCTTGTTCGTACGCCGTGTAAACGGTTTCGTGAACTTCGAGGTTGCGCTTTGACGCATCGAATACCCTGTATAGAGACTCGGCATTAAAACGTAGGAATCGATATATAACAACGTCCTTATCCTCTGAATGCAGTCCAGTCACCTAACGCTTATACCAAGGCCCTTAAAAATTCTACAAAGATCGGACATCTTTTACAGGCACACTAGGGGTACGCGTAATCGGTTTAGCTACTCTAGCCTTAGCTATGGAGGAAGCCATTGGAAAATATTTCCTATGATGATAAAATATCAAATAAGAGTCTTGTAGCGGCACTAACAAATATGGGGTTCGCCTATGAATGTGTCGGGAATGATGTTTTATAGTAAATTATATTTTGGCGTATTATAACCGTTTTACTAAATTAATATATAATAGATATTGTCCTGCCCGATTTTTATAGAAAAAATGTTTTAAATTTTAAATTTTTGGTATATATCATTTTCATATCTTCCGCAACACAAACTAATGTCCAACGTATATCGGATGAGACTAATAAGAAAAGGGGGTCCTTCACCGCATACTCAATTAAATTGATATAAAATACAAAGTAATTTTTGAAAATATTTGAAATAATATTCGATGAATTCGAAACGTTAAAGATATAGTATTAATTATATAACTAATCGAGTTTTATATTAAGTTCATTGATCTTAATATTACCTAAGTTAAGCTAAACTTAGTTATTTACTTTATATCGTTTCGCCGAACGTTGCCAACGGTTTATCGCGTTTTTTATTTATAATAAAATATTTGTTATATTTACCTAAACTAATTCTGTACTTTCGCGTAAAAATGGTAAAAACATAAAAGCTTATCCCGCCGGATTGATCGAAGACCTTGTATTTCCGTTAACGTTAGAAATAAGAGATATTTTGTATATATCGACTGGCTAATTTATATTCAATCCAGTAAATATAGACTTTTCATTATTTAATATAATTGAATATGTAGGAAAATATAATGTTCAATCGAATTACGAAAAGGTGATGATAATTGGTAAGTATTTTTAAACCTTTTAATTTTGTTATTTGGTATCGTTGTCAGTTTACAAATGGTACACCGTCGATAAAAGTTACTTAACTTCTATTCCAAATATAAATTAGTTCAAAATATACCCACTTAATTTAAGTCGCAATCGTTGAAAATAAATTCTGAAAATTTATAACATAGATATTATATATACCGAAAACGTTTCGTATATACCTCGACCGTAACAAACTAAATTAAATTTAGCTAAATAAATTAAAATAATTGCTTTATAAAAATCAGCAAATATCGTAAGCCGATATCAATAGCCGGTAGATGGATTATGAAGTCTATGAAAATATGAAACGAATAATAATTCAAAATAACAATGGATTAAAGGAGGCTTTATCCTAAGGTACGACGAGGTTTCATATCGTTATATTACGTTTATATTTGATATACACGTTCAATATTTACAACCATCCCTATGTAATAGTAACCCCCTAATAAACTGTAAAAAAACCTTTTTATTCGTATAAACTATAATAAACGAGTTGTCGGTTTATTATTAGATTTTCGTCGTTAATAATTTTCAATTCCGTAGTTATAAACGTATACTATAATGTAACGTACCCTTCGAGTTCATATTAAAATCTGTAATTTATATCGAATATACTACTTTAACCGGAAAACGCTTGACTCTTTCGATAACTGTTAATAAGCGAATTACATATAATAAGTCGTTTGTTATACCTTAATTTTTGAAAAAAATCAAACGCCCGGTTCGAAAATAAGATAACCATACAGTGTTAATGAAGTCGGCGGTATTAACGCGTGCCGGGCTAGTGGCAATAATATAACTGTGTAAGTCTCGGTATAATTCAATGATACTAAAGTTGAAGACGCGAGCGCGAGCCGGTTCCGAAGCGATATCGTTACCGCCGACACCTTATCGTTCTCTGACTCCCTCTTGAAGAGTATTTTATGAGGATATAATAACAAAGCTTCCCTTTGAACAAATTAATGTGTATACTCCACCGTAATATATGTTTTTACAATATATAAATTTATCGTTAATGTATTTGGTACGCCTATAGAAATAAACTGGAAATCTCATACGTGGCGTTTCTTAATCTTGGGCTTATCTTGCAATTTATTGGTTAATGAATTTGGGAGAACACCCTAGGTAACGGACGGGTAACGTGAATGATATTAAAGAAAAAAAGAAGTCAAGTTTATCAAACCTAATATTCCAGGATTAAATATAATGAAAAATACAATAATTCTTTATAATCCATCGAAATAGTAAATATAGTACAAATACTATATTATTCCAATAATTAAGTTTTTAAGTAGGATAATACTGCGAAAGCCCTGTTATCTTGAGTAGTATAATTACGTTTCACATTCGATAATCGTGCGAAATAATATATCGTTGACTTTAAAATACTATTTTTTCTCTTTATGATAGGTATTCTTTGAAAACTATCCCTGAATAATCGGTTTTTACTACCGTTAGCCGAATTGGATTTTGATAGATTCAAATGAAAAACATAATAAAACTATTTTAAGGTTTAAAATAGATGTTCCTTTCAATCCATTTAAACCAACCGAATTTTCCATTTCACAAGTCGAATAAATTAGTTAGTTGAATTGAAAAAAATATTAATAAAGTTTCTATAAATGTTGACAAAACCTAAAAAACTTTCAACGTTTTGTGGATATTACCATATATCTCTATAGTTAGTAAGTGTTCATGCTGCAGATTATACCTTTTGGAGAGTGTATAGTAATATGTCACTCTGCAAGGTCCATTCCTGTAGAGTACATGAGAGCATTCCACTGCCTAGAAGTAGCATTGGTAGATTACGCGATAGAGTGCCACTACCAAGAAGGGATATCAGCAGAGTATATGGTAAAGTTCAACTGCTCGAGTAAGAGGTTATACGCATCTTCCTATAACGTGCAATCTCTAGATACCTTTTCTCCATTTTATCCTATTCTACTACTTTAATATACATATAATCTTTACTATTACTCTTTTACTATTATTATATTAACGTAAAAACACCTTACCGATATTAATAAGTAACCGATTTAGTCGATTTCAACCAGCCTAGGGGAGAAAAGACAAACTTAAATTCAATATCTATAGTGAGATACTGTAACGATTTTAACTATCCGTACTTCAATACTATGACCTGTAAAAACCATACGGGAGTGTGTAAATACGCGGAAACACCTTTCAAACTCGAAACGTAGAAAGACTATGAAATCTGATATAACTTTGAAAAGAACAATTTTAATACTCTATCATTAACTCGATTAGTACCCTGTTTACTAAAAGTTCCATCATGTTATTCATCAACTCGTTTTGACGTTTTGGATGTACCTGGGCACTTGTTGGAAAACACCTATTACGTATTAGGCTACGTAAACCAAAACCACCATGTTTCGAAACCCCTTGTTAAAACCCATCCGATCTAAACATAATATCTGAACCCTTTGTATACTTCGAGAACAAAGAAAACGTAATATCTAAACCTCTTCCAAACTTTGAAAAAATCTAAAACACAACATTCAAACCGTTTACAAACCTTGAAAACAGCTAAGACAAAATGCCCGAACCGCCCACAAAACATATAGTATAAGCCTAACACGTATACTGAGACTTACACACCACCTCTTTTAAACATCTATTTTTTCTGTCTCTATTTTACCACATTCTTCTTCCCCCAGTCGCCTTTCATCGTCTGCCTCAAATCAGACATCTTGTTTAAATTCATTACTTGCCACGGGTAAGTTTTCTAACTGCTTGACTAATGTATCGTTTAAAAAGCACTAAAAAGCTAATTAGAAACATCTAAATAACCTTTAATAACGTCCTATTTGTATTTAATTTAAACTCTATTAGCGTTAGTTAGCGTTGGATATTTTGTTTTACACGTCTTATTGCATTTGATTCGCTTTTATTTTACACGTTCTAATTCTTCATTTAAACCGAAACTCTTTGAATATTTCATTTTAAACGTACGCAAATTATTTCATTATGCCAACCTAACTTTAACACCATTTTAACATTTCCAATACACGTACAAATCAGCCTTTCCACTTTTTTCATACAATTTACACCTATACAATTACAACACAAATACAAATAACCCTTAATAAGGCTAGCGAAGATATGGATCATTTGTTTACAAATCCATCGTTTTATAAAGGTATTTTGAAGAATTTGGACCTTAAATTGTAAATTAATAAGATAGAAGTTCTAGTGGAGAATTTGAACACTTTTACGCCTAATATATATATTATAAATATAATTTCAACTACTGGAATGAAGATATTCCGGGACGCGATTTATTTAATTATTGCAATTTAAAATTTGCGAATTAAACGTTAGAGATATAACTTATAATAAAAGGAAAAGTCTTGAATGAACTACGTAGACAATTAACTAATGAAGGTATTAATACGACCGGTGATAAAACAGCCATATTGTAAACATATTATCAACAACCGCCTAGTTTATTCGAATGCTCAAATAAACTGGTGACAAAATGATGAATGTAAAATTCGTAAAGAGATATTAATTAAAAAAGCGTTAAAATCGACTTTTTAAAATTTAGTATAAGGAACTAGAAAGGATTCCACAAATACATGCAGTAAGACGCTTAGTGAAGCTAAACGTACGCCGCGAAATGTAGACGAAATTAGAGGAGACAATAAAAAAGGAGAAAGGTATGCAAATATTATCTATAACCCGAATCGAATACGGACATTTACCAAAAGGAACTTTTAAAAAAATATACAAATAAAACAACATCCTTGATATAGTGAATAACCCACTTTACTGAAGTAGGAGCGGCCTGGATGAGGAAAATGACCCGTCCAAAAATACGTCCAAAAATACGATAAACGGCTTAAAACGATAATAGGAACCTTACGGACTAATAAGTTATAATCACGACCCTTATCAAAACCTTTGACTATACCGTTTTCCTACGAATGAAAGGAATCATACGAAACCTAACGATTTCTCCAAATTGTGAAAGAAAAAAAACTATAATAAAGAGCTATACTACGGCCTTAAAAATATTATATAAATAATGTTAAATACGTGGAAAAATAAATATTAATACGTTATAATTTCGTATGATTTTTCCTGACATATTATCAACGTAAGCTCAAAAAGGGTCAATATACCCCCTTATATAAGTCAACACTTGAGGAAGTATTGTGACCGTTGAAATATATACTTCGAAACGGAAATAAAGTACAAGCTTTACGATATGAATTAGACTATTACTACCATGAAATTCGTAAAAATCCAACATAAAAACGTCAATTAATTCACATAAAATGTATTTCCCGCCTTATTAACGAAGTGTTGGAATTGTTAAGCGGCTATTAAACCAGAATATAAATGAGATAGACTATTGATCTAAATCATTACAAAGATATATAGAGTAAACCCAAATTTTAACTTTACGTTATTTAAGCTAGAATAATACTTAAAGACCTTTTATACGAGTTTTAAAACCTTATTTTAAATCTCGATACGTAGCTAAACAAGTTTCGAATGAATATTTGTAACCGAAAGGACTAAAATCGAAGACCAAATTACTAAAGCAAACCTTGCCGAAATAATCCACCATGTTTAGAACCGGAAATTGAAAGTTGATATGAAATAAAATAAACGTTTAAAATATGGTTACTGAAACGATATATATTAAAGGAAAATCCATACAAAACACGGATATAGCGGTTGATAACGAAAACGAACCAATAGATAAATACAGAGTTTACCATGAATATAGTAATACGTACAAAAAGTATGAAGCTTCATAGGTTTTTCAAAATTTTATGATATATACAATATGGTTAGCTATTCACCAATCAATTACTTAATATATATGTAAATTCGGACTAAATGCCAATTTTAAGCCAATTACTTACCTGAGATTAGACGAAAGCTAATTTTATAACGTAAGCAGCCGATTATAAAGAAATAAAGGATAAACATAACGCTTACTCTTACGAGTACACCTTTAAAAAAACAAGCTTTAAGGGAGATAATACTTATCTAATATTACAGGATAACGCAGCCGCCTAATAATTTTTACAGGCTTATAAGATGTGTCCTTTTTATATAGTACAGGTTTAGATAACGAAAAAAAGTGTCAAACGCACAAATGTAATTGTAATTTACGATTTTTAATAGGTACAGCAACTGGTATCAGGATATTTTGCTAAATATATGCGACATGAAAATATAGACAGCTGGAAAACAAAAATTCGACGCGTTTGCAGCGAGATTCCCAAAATTCCAACTCAACCGAATAAAAAAACACCGGAAAGTTTTATTTGGTTAAGGCAAAACGTCGTTGCTTAATATAGTCGTAATAAATACGCGATTCAGGCCTGGTAATGATTACGCAATAAACTTTAAAAAGTAATTTGAGTTATATTGGACTAATATAAAAAAAACTCGAAAATAAGGTCCAGAATACAACTAATCAACTTGTTCTCACTTCGGATAACGTATTCGTACCGTTTCACCTTAAATTCAAATACCTATGATTTCCCCCCTAAATACTCATAATTAAAGCCTTTTACCCAACGTAACTAAAACTCGAAATATTATTCCACTGTTTCGGATACCCAGCTACAAAACGCTTTTTACAGTTACTTTATACCGTAAGGTATACTAATACGGGAAAAAAAGTATTAAAGGCTATCAAAAAGTTTTGCTACGAATACCAGCTACAATTAAAAACTTTACAGAGATTGAAATTGCGCCATTAGAAGATATAAAGTTTAATTACGAAGTAATTTTAAATATATATATATCAATAGCTAGCTAATACCATATGCTATCAACGTAGCAATATTATTCCAAGTCACGAAATTTACGCGAAACGTTTTTGCTACAGACTGCTAAAATACTTTGATAAATTTCTAGTTCAACGTGTACTTATGGCTTCCAAACTAGATTACCCACGATACCGTCATAGCTCTCAACTCAACTAAATAGTGTATTAAGGTCGGAATCGCCGGTAATAGGTGTAAACAAATACTGGTAAAAGTACCATAAGGTAATCAAAAATGTATATGATGTTATATACAATTTAAAAAACCGTATATAGAATTATCGAAAAAAAAACTAAAAGGTACTATTTTTAAAAAAATCAATCCTATGAATAGTAGTTATCGTTGTAAATAAAATATCCGGTCTAAATAGGTTTATTTTGATATTTCTCCTTTTGGTACTTACCCTAAAGTCTATACAAATTAAATACCGTCTCTAGATTCGATGTAAAGAGAAAATTTCCGTAACAAAAGTGATAGTAGTATTACATTCTTTACGGGTCAGAAAAAGAATTTCGAAAACATTAGCTACAAAAAACACCCCGTATAAAACTTGCGTTTTAAACTGACTATTATAGTATGGGTTCCTAGTTTGGAAAACGAAAGACGGATAATTTAGCCCTGAAAAATTAACAAGTCTGAAGGCTCGATATGCTTATAAGTTTTCCAAATGATACGAATTTATTCCGCTAAACAATAATAAGGGAATACAAGAGAAAAAATGTGAAAAAAGACGGCTTTACACCGCATTATGAACGATAATACCGAAAACCCCATTTTTAAAATAATAAATTTAAGCTGCCCCCGAATTTCATATACGTCCGAATACAACGTCCAAATTTTTACCGCTATATGAAACCAGTCCACCCATACCAATAAATCAAACATCATGCCTCTAAGGTCGTCCATTTCTCTTAAAGAATAAAAGATACTTTAAAGTATTAGAAGCGATTTTTTTATTATATAATATTAAATGGAAGACTGAAAATTATATTTAAAAATTTATTAAAAGAGCATTATCAATACCTTAAATATCCTGTTTGAATAGTTTATTCAACCATAAATCTATATTTCAATCTAATAAGGCGTTTTGGGCTTTAAAGAGTTGAAAATAACGATTTACGGCGTTTATAAAATATTTCCTACAAGTTTAATCTTCAAATTGAAAAAATAAAACTGGAAAATTCTACAAAAAAGCCATTTTTGTAAAAAGATACAATAACACCAGTAAAAAAATATTAAAACCTAATTGCCTACTTTACAAAACGCAAATTACCTTATAATTCTAATATTTTCATTTTCCTTGAATACTCCTTATAAACTTTGTATTAAACTTTGTAATATTACGCAACTTTACATTTAATCAAAAAATGGGCTTAAACAGCATATTTACGCCCATCTACCTACGGACCTCCAAAAACACTGCCCGCCCGGATTGATTTTACATACTATAAACCGCTTTACCGACTCGTTAAAGCCAATGTATTCTAATAGAATACCATTTAAAGTTATCATAATGCTTGGCTCGAAAAGCTAACTCGATATTCGACTCTTGCCTATTGGTTTTAACAGAACGTTTTAAAGGCTTTGTACTTATAGTCATATAAACGGATGACACGTTAACGTTATATAACGCGTCGTTTTTCGAACTCAAAGAAAGGGTATTTTTGGAAGCCGGCTCAAAGGAAGAACCCAAAATGTATCAGATAGAAAACCGCATAATCTACTTGAACAGCACAACAATCTATTTCCTGAATGATATTCTAGACTTTATGTAAAAGTAATAATTAGAGAAATTTACTCTTATTAAGCTGTATAACGTAAAACTAGCCGACGAATACAAACGCTAGCATGTATACGGCGTTGGAATCGCCTTAATAACTTAGCCGGAAGCGGAATTTAACCTTGCATTCGTTATGGAATATTATATCAACCCTTCAAATAATATATGCAAGGAGCTTAACAAATGACTTACATGGTATATACAAAATCCAAAACGCGGTTTATAACTTGTACTATTTAATATACGCATTGTAAAACTCTTTGTTTTTACTCACGGTTCCTTCGCTAATAATACCGACTGTAATTAGTACATAGGATTCGTCCTTATTTTTAACAACGAAATACCGGCTCGAGTGGATTTATTCTCCATAACAATATTATTTATTAAAATTCAACTAAACGTAAGCGAGTTATCCGAAGTATTTTAAACTAAAAATTTACAATATAGTTAAAGGTTTTAATTCGAGAATTACTATAGCTATAATGATTTGGATAATTATTCCGAACCTTAGTTCAAAACCCCTCCCTTTCATAATTTACAATAATTATTTTTCCTTTTACGAATGCCTTATTAAACTTGATACCATAATAAAAATGCTCTATGTAATCGATATTGTAGCGCTATACAAATTGTAAAAAGGTCGTAAGATCGAAAAGATAAGGTAAATTGATAGAAAATTGAACCTAACAAATTCAATAATTAAAGGCAATCCAAAAAAAAGCGTTAAAAACGCTCGTTACGATGAGTATACTTTTCCATGGCATTGCTAAGAAGGTTATACGACATTTTCCCAATTGAGTAACTTAAACTACCTTTGTCATTTTGTCGCAATTCAAATTATTTATTTGTATCGCTTTTCGAGTTTTATCGCGGTTCGAATACGCTACTTATACTGCTTTCCACGATTTATCGCGGTTCAAATCTATTATTTATATCGGTTTTTTTTCTTCAGATTTTTTCTCTATTTAATTTTTTTTATTTTCACCGGTTTTACAATTTTTTTGTACATTTAGATCTATCATTTACACCGTTTCTAACATTTTTCGTTTTTGTTTCACTTTTTATGTCTTCAATTTGAATATTCTTTACTTATTATTTTTTATTTTAGTTACTATTTCTTTTGAAAAAATGTTCTACTACATGGAAAACTATACTGTAGCCGGGAGCGCCAACCCGGAATTAAAAATAAATAGATAATCGTTGGCGAATGGAGAGGGAAAGCGCGGCACCGTATCCTTACCATCCTCTTCCTTACTATCATCGCCCTTATTATCAGTTATATCGTTATCGCCGTCGTCGACGTCACTACCAACACCGTTGGAGGAGTAGCTCCGTGCCTTAGGCTGTATACACTTAGGCAAAGGCGCGAATGGTTCTTTACTCTTTTTATGTTGACGTGAGATAACGTCGTCGAATTCATCTACATAGTATATATTTAAGCCCCGTTCTCAAGCGTAAATGGCGGTTACCGTCATCTTAGTTTGTCAGTTAACTCCTACTATTAATTAATATCAACTTATTATAGTTATTTACAGCAGTAATTGTTTTAAGGAGCGTCTCCAACGGTATATTTATGTAAATAGAGGATTTTTCTTTTTCGCAGCCATGATTTCACGTTAAAAGTAAGTTTACTATATAGACAGCCGGCGCGTAATAGTTACTGAGCTTACAGTATTAAAACTACTGAAATAGGGACTTACATGTTACTAACCTGCTTGTAGCGGTGGTAACGAATCGATCGACTCCCATTTTAACGGCAATCGCTAATAAACTTACCCGTGGCCGCGGACGCGATATATTATACGAAAGACCTATTTATTAACGGCCTGGAGTTACGGATCTGGGTACGTCGCTTTAATACTTTATGTGTTAAAAAAAGCTTCGTAACGTACCTTAACAAGCTGTAACTCGAGGCGTCATACTATGTCGGTTTTTATTACCTTATTTATAAGGATATTGATACGATATAATATACGAGGAAAATTAATAATACGAACCGCTTTATAGATTGGCTAAGTTATACTTACA